>OX336392.1:10503871-11103871 GCA_946902985.2 Meconema thalassinum | reverse complement strand
TGTACATCTGTCTGTCCTTCTGTCTGTCTACTAAATGGCTGCAGCTATAGAAACAAAATTTGGTATGAGAACATCTCACAGCCTATATTTGAAAATGACGTCAGTGCTACCAACTGCTGAAAAATCACAATTGAAAATTAAAGTCTATGTTGGTTATCTCGGAAGATAAGCATGGGAATTGTTCCAAAATTGGCACACATTAGATAGATAATACTACATCAGACTATTTTACAGGAGCCCATACATGATTCTCTGGCTGCTGATAGGTCCAAACTTTAAATGCATGTAACATCCATACTATTAATTGGATTTCACCCAAATTTGGCATGTGATTTGCGCACTGGACCAGATATGAATATTCGTTTTTTTTCGTGTCAACAGGGCTGCGAACTGTTGAAAAATGAACTCTCTACATTTGTATTCTAACCTCAATATATCAGAAACTATTCACGCCAATAGTTCGAAATTTTTCATACATATTTTGCCTGCAAATGTAGGTTAATTTTCAGTAACCGATATATGACAGTGCTACCAACATTATTCAATGTGTGCTAATGGGTTTAATGTTGAATCACATGTAACTTCCATAGTAATAGATGAAGTTCTTTCAAACTTGGCACATAAATAGGTCATAATATTTCAATTTAAGTTCGAGCATCCCATCTATGGCAGTGTTGCCAACCTGATAAATTCAATAGTTAAATACATGTAACGTGCTTGCTATCTTTTGGACCTCAATCAGATTTTCCATGTGCATTGTGGACCTTAAGAGATGGAACTAAGAATATATTTAAGAGTCACCAAGTCTGCCAACTGTTGATATATGGTCTCAATAATTTGAAGAAAAGTAGGCTCTTTCGTTCGTCACGGAACTTCTTGTTGATATTATTATTAAAATATTTATTTCAATGCAAAATTTTTTAAAAAACATTTCAATTATATTATTTCAAAGAGGCTTATTTAACTGGTATTTGGGTTCTTTTTGTTCTGATGTCTGAAGCCAGGCTTTTCATTTCATTTCAGTCTTGATTAAAGAAATGAAGTTTTATGTCAATGTGTTTATTTGTTTAAAGATTAACGTGGTTCTCTTTCGTCTGCTGCAATGCCACAAAATGTCACAATGTCACATTGAGCTATCTCAATAACATTTATTTTGGCTATGGTAGTAAACTTATGAATCTAAACAAGTAGCATACATTATGTGAGGAGTACTGAACGGGTACTTGTGGTACGATGAAGTGAACACTGTATTGTGTAATGGCTCAGTGCTGATACATTATTTATAACTTAAGCGAAAGTGGATTTAGAGTGGCCTTGCTCTCCGTATTACAAGGTAAGCCGTCCCTGCTATTTGAATGCGGCCTGTGGCTTTTGCATTCTGCATCCAGAATAACATATGAGCTGAACACTGCGGCATGTTTAAAACATGCTGGAACCGCTGTCCATCTCATGTCTCACACATATTTAATAGAAAGAGTTTGATCTTGATCGTGTGTGTGAGAAAATAATGAATTGCAAGTAATGGAACTGCACAAAATGAAATGCGATAGTTACGAGGTCAAACAAGAAGATCACATGTGTGAGATGCGGAGGTTAACAAGAAACATACGAATCAATTTCCAATAACTTGCTGAAGATATCTAAACAAAATTTTCAGTAAAGAACACGTGCAAGTCGTCGGATTTTTAAGAACGTTAAAATCCCTCAGTATATCTTCTTTCGGAGGGGAAGTAAAGCCGGCATGTTAAAGAACCTTCCACTAATTACACCTGTGTGAAGCTAAATTAATATAGGTTAAACATTTGACTAACGTTCTTAGGTTTCTACGTTCGTCGTCAAGAGCCGACTGCGGTGGCATCTGGTCACTAATTTCTGAAATAACACACACTAATACAGTCATCACAATTAACACCAGTTGTCAGACAGATTCTACTCACACCCAAAGTACACGGGGCTACATGACCGCGGTGTCACAGCCCTTAAACTGAAGAACCAACCAACCAAAGAACACGTGACCTCTAAGATGAACCCTGCAATGTCTGGCCTCGTTCACCAACTTTCGTTACAATTCCGCTCTTGCATCCAGAGGAACTGATTCTAACATTAGAAAAGTATCCCCATCAATCTACTGTGCCCATTTAGCAAGAAATATGCCAATCACAGTATACCAGCGTAGCTCAATTCGGGATTTTGGGGCAGCGGTAAGTTCCCCCACTCTGTGACTCATATATTTGGATTAATTAGAGGATACACTTGCAAAAATAACAACAAAATCAACTCCTATTTAAACACATTTAATTAATAAAATTAATGGCGCTACAAACATTTAAACAATTTAATTACTGACCCAAATATCAACTGCTTGTTCCAAATGAACAAGGGATCACAAATAAAATAAACAAATATTGTATTCAAAACCTGTGGTTTCCACATAAACCAACAACTCTTACTTAGTCTCACTTCCATAAAGCACTAACATTAAGTTTACATAACTCCGAGCTCTTTGGCTCCATGCATTTACATTATTATGGTGTCATTCTTGTACACCTCAAACACTAGCTTTTATATTTTCTTATTTCTCAAGAACAAATATATAATTATATTTAAAATCTATGTTAATTATCTAATTCAATATTTTGGGCATGTCCACACATTCAGTTGTTATCATCTCTCTTTATTTCACAAATATATTAAGGTAATCAGAAAAATCAATTGTGTACTCCAGAGCGTGAAGGTACTTGACACAGTCAAAAAACTATAGTTACTCCCGAACTCAGTTGCCTTCAATCAACTCGTGGAATCCCACGTCCATACATTACTACCATAGGGATTGTTATTTACCTCTATTGTCTTAATAGACCATTATCATATAAGAAACTACGATCTGAACCGGCAAACGAAATATCCATCTATAAAGACCTTGGTTCAACGCCCGGGTCGTTAACAACTTTAAACACTCCTGGTGTATTTATTTCTCTTTACAACAGCTTACGAGACGGTCTTTGTTCCATCTCGCTTTAAGAAAGCTAGACTCTACTACTTGGGGTGCGATTTATGACACGTTAGGGTGGCGGCGACATCCTGTCTGACCCAACATTAGTAGCTTATTCCCAAGGCTTTCAAAACAAACCTTCCCATTCTATCCAGTTCTGGGGAGACCGGGCTTTACTGTACCGTAACATTCAAACAACTATTCTTTGGTTCAAAGACCCTTTTCATATCCTTGGCATTTATTAATTATGAGAGGGTCCTCATTGATTGGGAAGATTAAATACACATACGACGACGGAGAATTACAGGGGCTTTTATCATAAGAAGATCCTGCATTCGAATCTCTTCAGGTGCCTCGGGAACCAATCCCGTACAGAGGACTTATACAAAATGCGATTTAGAGTCGGCCGTGGCCCATATGACATACGCTCAATAATACCATATATTAGCTCCCTTTTTAAATACATACACAATGCCTCGTGATACTATGTCACTAATAGAGGACTTACACAATTATCAATTCACTGCAATCAACTACCCTCCATAAGTAATGTACCAAGTATTTAACCACTACGCGTTCCTAGCGTGACACTTTAATATTATATTTGCGCTCATTATGCGCTATGCATTATTTTAAGCCGAAAATGTCTTCCCAAGAACTGATAAAATCTCTTTAGTAACAATTCATATTATTTTAATTCACATATTAGTCTTTCCGTTGTCGATAAATCGCTCCCTGTTTTAAAATATTCCATTGAACCTCATCTCTTACACATACGTTAAGGCTTAACGTTCTTATGTTCATATCAATTTATTTGATTTTTATTTAACATTTCCATATTTAATTATTATTATTATCTTTATTCTTTATACAAGCTCAAAAGCTATTTCTTTCATATCTCAACTTTACTTTATTTCAATGTCTTTCATGATAATTAATGATATTTCGCTTGCTCTTATGACATTTGTTAAATACATTAACCCTTTATTCACATATTTCCTCTACGGGATTTATTCTTTACATAATTATTTATAATTTCTCAATTTATTTTATTATTGTTCAGACCGTGTTCTTGATTATTCAGTATTTATTCATTAAAACACATCCCTTTCACTCAAAAACTCCGGTGAGTTTGTACACAATCAATTTCTGACACCAAAATAAAAATGAATTTAGTACTCACATATTTTCCAGATCATCCCCTGATCTTAAATCTGGTGCGGTGCTTCATTTTTAGGCCCACTTTGAACTTTTTACACCATATTAAAGGTATTCATCTTACGTAAAAACACTTTTTGACATATATCTAAAACACTTAATATTGACGACATTTTTATATACTGATGTGTCCCTTTTGAACACATAATAAACACTAAAAATATTATTTAACACACAATCTTGATTATTTTACACTTCACAATTACTCGATCACTAGGCCGTGTTTCTGAGCCTATCACACGTGATCTTCTTAAATTCCCGTTTCCAAGGGTGAAATTTATTCGATGTCGGCTTCCTATTCTGCAGAATGCGAAAGTCCCGAAACATCTACTGTTCCCTGGAGTTCAATTCTGCTATTCCTATCCTGGATAACCGGCTATTTATCTAGCTTGAACGGCTTCTTTGTAGATCTGTCTATCGATCCTAACGAAAGTCTATATGGATCGAGGTCTCCTCTAAGACCTATAGATTTAGTTTATAGCAGCTAGCACTTCTCGATTCTAGTACTATTTGAATTGTTCGTCTGCTTTCTGGAGCTAATGTTTATAGTCTCCTATCCTCTTTATTTGAACTGTTTTAACACTCCTACGTTTCGAACCGTATTCTGTTCTTCCTTTTTAGGTTTCTTCAATTTAACTAACAGTTTATCTGTCTGGTACGATACTTCCGTACATTATGATCTATTCGTTCGTACAATTAACGACCTATCGCCTTTAAGTCCGACGTTCGCAGCCTGCTCTGACTATATCTTACGAAGTTTCACTTTAACTTGGATACAGTCGGGCCTAAATCCTATAATTAGGATTTCCCTAATATTTCACTACGGCGATACTTTAAAATTTCGCCTTGAATGCTCCTTATGGAGGCAAGCAAGTCGTTACTACTGTGACGCCTGTGACTATCGGATCTTACTTCCGCGGTGTAAAACAGCGTTTCTCCCCTCAAGGAGTACTGGTAGCTGTTATCGATGTAACGCAGAGTTACGTCCCCTCACGGACTGTCGGAATGATTACTTCTACGTCGTGGAGCAGCACTTCCCCTCACGGAATGCTCGTAGGACTGCATGTGCTGATATAACTTCACGTCCTCCTGGACGGATTCGTACTGCGTGATGCGTGGCGATACCCCTCACGCTGTTCAAGACTGCATTCGGTGCTTATACTTGTTGCGCAGTATGACCTCCCCTGAGGTTCATACGTTTGAAGACTTTGATGCAGCACCTCCGGTCACGGAGTGCTCGTTATAACTGCATGTGCGGTGATGTAGCCTTACTCCCCTCACGGGCTATTCGAAACTGCATTCGTTGTGATGTAGCACAGTGACGTGCCCTCAGGCCGTTTGAAAACTGCATGGTTGGCTTGGAAACGCCCGAAGCTTTATACTGTTTTACTACAAAAAAATAAGACTCAAGCCTTTCCTGTGGTCAACTTCTAAAATATTGGTGCCACAAATATAAAAATTATACCTTCCGAAAGCTCGTCTTCTCAATGTCAAATGATCTTATTGCACCTAAGAATCGATCGTGCAATTCGGAGATATTAATTAATTTCTCGTCCTCAATTGTGTGGGTGTTGCATTCCTTTTGCTCTCTCCCCTCCACAGAGGCTTAGGTAATTCCCCAATGACGTCGTCTTACGTCGGCAGTTTTTTTCTGCACAAGTATTACCTGGTTTCTCTATACTGAAAAATCTCTCATTCAAAATGATTCACTGTACTGTGCTTGTTTACTCATTATTATGCTCGTAAACGTGTTAATTTTAATTATTCCTCTTCTGGCGCATATGCGGCGTTGTCAAATTCCAGCAACGTCAGCTTGAATTCCGATTCAGGCTTCTCTGTCTAACACGGTGGAAAGTTCCACTCAGTTATTAATACTCGTGACCAGCCCTCTCTGAAATGTCGAGTGGGGTGATCTCATCTAAGGAACATCTGTCCCTAGTCGCTTGCACAATGTTAAGCTATATTCCTGGCTTAAAATCTCTCTCCGTTCCTTTAGGAAACTGTACGTTTCTTTCATTTCTTCCTTAAGGACATGGGTTCGACCGTCATGGACCCTATGGCCCATGGGTTCATCTCTCCCCTCCTTAGGTAAATAAATTTTCGAAAATTTTGAGGAAATTTATTTCAATTTAATTTTGTATTTCTTTATTCGTCGAAGCCATCATAACGTCATCCGTATTTACTGTTGTTTTTACTTCTTTTAAGTCGTATCCGGTAATTGTGTAGGTCGGGTATGCTCTGTCCCTACCCTTTCTTTCTTTCTTTATTTGTCTGGACTTTAAGTTCCCAGAACCTCATTCTCCCTTACGGGTTTGGTCTATCCCTACCCGTTTCCTTATTTCATCATTTTCTTTTCTTAAATTGGAATTTTCTTCTTCAATAAATTCAATTATTTCTTTAATTTCCCAATATACTTTCTCCAATTCGCATTCGCACTCGAATGCTTGAGCTCTATTTTCTATTTCTCCCTTATTCTTGTTTATGTCAAAAGCGGATTCATCTCTAAATGTTTCCACGACCAGGGCTTGTTCATTTTCTTCATCAAAATCTTCGGGAGGGTAATATAATTTCAAATTTGCTGAATTCATGGTCACTTCGTGATCCGTTTCACAGTGCCGAATTCTATATGCGTTATTCCTCAAATCTCTGATTATCTGATATGGTCCGTGGTACATTTTCTGGAACTTCTTGTACACACGGTTCCCTGGATCCGAAATGGCTGGTCTTTTCACTAACACCATTTCTCCTGCTAATAATGGTCGATGATACCTCTTATGCCTATTTCTTCTCTGCCTCCTGTCGGCTTGAGCTTTTAGATGCTCAAAGGCTCTCCTAATTCGTACATCTCTTCCCGGCTGAGCGTCTGCTGGCCTAGGAATTACCAGACTCCAAGGTCTTTCTGGTTGCTCATTCCGATGTAACGTTATGGGTATCTCTCCTGTGGATTCATGGATTGTATTATTTATACAAAATTCAATAATATCCAAAATATCTATCCACTTCCAATTTTCTTCGGCACAGTATATTCTACAGTACTTGGCCGTTTCTCTCATAACTCTCTCTACAGGGTTTGCCTCAGGATGGCGAATACTTGACAAAATTTGACGTATCCCAAGTCTTTCTAATTCTCGTCTGAACTCTACACTGGTGAAACAACTGCCGTGATCCGACAACAAATTCTCAGGTTTCCCCAGAATCGGTATCACTTTTTCTTTAAGTCGTTTTAACACCTGTTTGGTACTAGTCTTCTGTATGGGAGCAAGGACAACCATTTTAGTGAAGACATCCATAGCCACCATTATGTGTCGATTTCCTCTTCTTGCCTTTGGCAAAGGTCCAAAATTATCAATAGATATGATTTGGCCGGGCCTTTCGGGCAACAATGGTATAGGCTTCTGTCTCATCAGAAATGCATTAGGTTTAATCCTTTGACATAGATCACATGTCTTTAGCGTGTCCCTTACAGTTTCTCTCAGTCTCGGCCATATAAATGCTTCTTTCAGCATCGAGACTGTTTTGTCGACTCCCATATGTCCGAACGACCTATGGGCTAACCATACTATTTTCCTCTGCAAAATTGCAGGTACAACAATCCTTAATTTCGTATGGTCAGAGTCCACAAACTTATATAATAACCCATTGTAAAACGTGTAGTCCTGTGCTATCTTTTCAGCTTCCGTGTACGCTGGTGTTCCTCTTATCAAGCTTCCCTCAAGGAATGATATGAGCATGTTCATCCATGGATCCTCCCGTTGTCTTTGACTAATGCTTCTTAACTCATTAAGAGTACGCTGATCCCTGTCTTCCAAATCTATAGCCATTACTTCCTCTTCTATGGACTCTGGCTGTCTACTTAAGTAGTCTGGAACTATGTTTTCCTTTCCTGGGCAGTACTCTATCTTGACATCAAATTGTTGAATATATAAAGCCCAACGCATCAACCTTTGACTGGATAAATCAGTCTTCATCAGAAAGGTTAAGGCTTTATGATCCGTCCTTAGAATGACCTGAAACCCATATACGATCTTCCGCCAATATTGCAACGCGTGCAATATCGCTAACAGCTCGATCTCGCTGATCGTATAATTTTTCTCGTGTGGTTTCAGTCTCCTACTTGTGAAAGCTAGATAGTTCTTCTTATCAGGGTTTTCCGGGTTCTCCTGATATAGCATTGCCCCTATTCCAATCTGGGATGCGTCTGTCTGAATGATAAATCTCTGATTAAAATCAGGATATCCTAGCTTCACGTAATTTAAGAGCATTTCCTTGGCCTCCACGAATGCTTTTTCTGCTTCCTCCGTCCATTTCCACTTGCCCCCTTTCTTCAGAAGGTCCTGTAGTGGTGCAACAGTTTTGGTGTACGATGGACAATGTCCTGAGAAGAACCCAATCAATCCCAAAAACTGGCGAACGTTCTTCACTTTCAACGGCCTTGGAAAATCCCTTATCGATTCCAATTTGCATGGATTTGGTTTAACACCATCCTTGGCAATCACATGCCCTAAAAATGTCACTTGCCTTTGACAAAAATTCGACTTCTTTAAATTTATCTTAAAATTTGCCCTTCTTAGGTCTTCTAATAATTTCTTCAAATTAACTAAATGTTCCTTAATGTTCTCCGAGGTAAGCAAAATGTCATCTACGTATCGGATAGTGCACTCTTTCACTTCCTCTGACAGGTTTCGATCCAGCGCTCTTATTAATGCGGATCCTGCAGTCTTTAATCCAAACGGACATCTTCTAAAGCAGTACGTTTGTTGATCGAACTGAAATCCAGTCAACAAGCTGGTTTTCTCTTCCAGTTCGAGATGATGATACGAAGAAGTCATGTCAATATTTGTAAAAATCTTCTTGCCTTTAAACTTCCTCAGTATTTCTTTTATGGGTGGTGCCGAATCATTTTCTGGTATAATTTTTGCATTTAAATTTCTGGCATCTAAACCCACCCTTACTGAGCCATCCGGTTTACTCACAATCACTAATGGACTAACATATGGTGTCGCCATCATTTCTATAACACCTGCATTCATCATCTCCTGCAGTGTCATCTTGGTTTGTGGGTAATGTTTTTCCGCAACCGGGTATGGTTTTTGTTTGAACGGTGCCCAATCGTTGACTTGGAACGCGTATTTAAAATTTTCAATCTTCCCTGGCTTGGAATCAAATACGTCCCTATAATCCAATAATAATTTCTTTAACTGTTCCTTAATTTCGAGGCTGACTTTAGCTTCCTCCACTTTTCCTGACAGGTTGGTCTCGAACTCATTTTCCACATTATCTTCGAGTTCTATGTTGAGGACTTCAAATATCTTTTCTATGTCCTTATAATCTTCCTCAATCCCTTCTTCCATATGCCATACCTGTTCTGCTATTTTCGTCTCCTGATCCTGTAGGTTAATGTTTTGCTCATCCACATCCTCTCTTTGAATTCTAATGCAATTTTGCGCTAGGTCTATAATGACCTTGTTCTCACGGATAAAATCAATACCTAATATGACATTATACGGTAATTGATTTACCAGCAAAAAGCACTGCGAAATTTCAGCGTTACCCATGATTAAATCAATGTACACCTGAAATTTACATGTCAAAGATTTTTCAGGGATAATTCCCTTAATCTTTACACTTGATGTGGGAATCTTTAGTACTCGGCCCCTTGTTTCCAATTCATTTAAAAGGGTTTGTGTAATTAAACTTATTGTGGATCCAGTATCAATCAATGCTCTGACCAGTAATCCTTCTATCCTAAGCATAATTATAGGTAGTTCTCTTTTAACAGGTGGGATTCCTTCCACATCCTCGTTAATTAGTTCATCTGGTCTAGCTATCCAATTTACAATTTCTACTTCCTCCCAGCTCCTGGTATGTTTCCACTTTT
This sequence comes from Meconema thalassinum, assembly GCA_946902985.2. NCBI lineage: Eukaryota > Metazoa > Arthropoda > Insecta > Orthoptera > Tettigoniidae > Meconema > Meconema thalassinum. Next base: position 11,093,783 of record OX336392.1, on the reverse strand, counting down.
GACAATTTAAATTTGGAGTTTTTTTTTATCCTGAGGGCTCCCTTTTCCCTCATTCTTTAGCTGAGCTTGTAGTTCCAAGCTTTGAGCTCCGTCTAGTCGGTCGGGTGATTTCCGGTTCTTGATTGCCTCACTCCAACGGACTTTTTGCCTATCAGGTTCATCTGGTCTTTCGTTCATATAACGAAGACTCTCCTGATATCTTTCTTCTATTTCGGCCCGATATTCATCATCCCTATCGTCTGGCCTTACATTTCTCCTGGGATAATTCTCCCATTTCTTTCTGTTGTCCGGCCTTTGCTGGTTATTGTTATAGGGACGGCTTTCCTGTTGCCTATAACCCGTCGTTCTAGGATTTCTTCCTCGATATCCTCCCCGGTAATATGGCTGTATCCTTCTAGGCTCCTGGTGCCCATACTCTCGATCTCGTCCTTGAGTATCCGTACTGGTGGACTGATTCCTGGTCGCTGGTTTTTCTCCAGTTTCCTGACTGCTGGCCATGTGTACTTGCTCAGTTTGTCTCTGATGCCGAGGTGTTACGTGCGAAGTCGTCATATCTAACTGACGTAATACGCTTTCCACTTCCACAGCACTTCTGGCTTTGGATGAGATTAGCAGCCTCTGAATCTCATATGGAAGCTGTCTTGCAATGGCAGCACACAGGTCGTTTTCTGCCGGAGCAATATCCAGTTCGCGGAATTTACACAGCTGAGCGGTGAAAAATTCCGAGTATTTAGTAGGTGCATTGGTGCTGTACTTCCTAGAGTACAGATCTAGCCTTAAGTTTTCTTGGACATCTGCTGCCCAATATCGCTTTAAAAATGCTTCCCTAAAGCCTTCCACCGTATCAAAAGTGTATCTGAAGCTTCTGAACCATGTGAGACAATCACCTGCCAACAGCTTTTCAATAGCTCTCAGTCTCCGATCCTGAGGAACCTTCATTTCATTTAGATACTCTGCCACTTCTTTTAGCCAGTATTTTGGAGTAATAGACATGTTATTACCCGTAAACTTTACTGGTCTATCCTCATTGGATTTAATAATGTTTATTATTTGGCCATTTGTCTGATTCGTGTACGGGGTTGACATCGCCATGGGATATCCTGGGTTCTTATAAGGGCTCTCCCTTCCTAAGTCCCTCTCCGTATCTGTGCCTTGTTCACGGGAATCTACCCATCCTGTCTTTGGAAACTCCTCCTGATTTTCGAATTCTAACTTCCTTTCTCTTCGGGCACTTTCTTCATTTGCCATGAGTTGGATTTCCATTTGACTATTCTTAAGTTCAGTCCTCTCCAATCGGGATTTTAATTCATTCTGAATTCTTTCTTGATTCCTTTTAATATCTTCTTCTACCTTTTGGAATTGGAATTTATCATCCCTGTAACTATCCTTGAATTCCTTTATTTGGTCTTCTACCTCTTTCTTAATGATCTTAGCCTGTTGGTCTATAATTTCTGGCTTAACGTCACCTATGGTCTCCAGGCCCTCTCGTATCTCCTTTATTTGCTTCTCCACTTCTTTTTGTCCTTTGTAGACTTTATCCTGGATCTTGTTCATATCCTCTCGAGCCCTTCCTTGCTCCTCGAATATAATTGTTATGTCGGTCATAACCTTATCTATCTCTCCCTTTGTGTCTCCCATTTGTTTTGTTAATCCTATTACGGTTTCCTGAATTCCAGTAACCCCTTTATCTATCTTCTCTATTTTTATAAGTTGTTCATCACGATCCCTTTTTCGTTGCGTGCTTTCCTTCTTAAGATTCCCTTCGTATTCGCTTAACTTCGTAGTTATATCCCCCTCATGCTTTCTCAACCATTCGTCCACTTGTCCCGTGAATACGTTAAATTGCAATTCCCTTTTGTTGGCATCGGCCTCAGCTTGCTTCTTAACCTCAGTTATTTTTGTCTGTACTTTCTCGACTTTCCCCTCGAGGTTTTCTACTTTCTTTTCCATCCCTCCAAACCTGTCTCCTAACGCCTCAATACTACTTTTTATCTCTCCCTGGGATTTTTCACAAATACTTTTGTTCGATTCTATTTGAGCTTCTAAAATTTTCTGCACACCTTGGATCTGGGTTACAAGTTCCTTTTTACATTCGTCCCCATTTTGTTTACAAGTTGTTTCCAAGCTATTTAATTTAGTTTCTATAGAACCAAATTTATTTTCCATGGAGCCAATTTTACCCTCAATAATTTTAAAATTATCCTGGCATTCCTTTTTGGATTCTATACTATTTTTTTCTATAGTACTTATCTGGGTTCTCAATCCTGCATGAAACGTGTTACTCTCAATTTGCAATGCCTTTAACTTGTCCCCAAATGTTTTATCCAATAGTTGAAAATTGGACTCTATGTTTCCTTCTAATTTCTCATTTATATTACTTTGTATTTTAGTCTCCATGGCCTCTAGTTTAGTGTTCATGGCTTGACTTTTCAAGAAATTATCACCTATAATCTTCTCCTGAAAGGAATGTAATTCGTTTTCAAATTTCCCTTCCATTATTCCTAGTTTATCTTCCAAAGCCCTGGATTGTGCTGACAAATGATCTGAATTTTCTGTTTTTATACTATTCAATTTGCCCTCTATCTCAGCCTTCAATTCATCGTTCATTGTTACACAGTTAACTTCGATAGCTTCTAATTTAATTCCCATGTTAGCACTATCAGTTTTTAGTGACTCTAAACTTTGATTCATGGATTCTAACTTTTGGTTATTTTCCTCCTGTTGGCTGTCCAACTTATTGTTTATAGCTCTTAACCCTTCTTTATTTTCAGTCTGTTGGCTATCCAACTTATTCAAACTCTCATTTATGGATTCGAACACTTTGTTATTTTCATCCTTTTGGAGACTCAATGTATTGTCTATCGTTCCCAATTTATTGTTCAGGGCCTCCCACTTTTCTTTGCTATCGGCTTTTATAGCGTTCAAAAGTTCCTGCCTCTCTTCCCTATTCTCTTTTTTTGCATCTTCCGTACTTTGCGTACTTATTCTTATTATCTCGTCCCTATTCTTTTGGAAATGTTCATCCAAACACTCCTTTAACTCCATCATCGTCACCATCTTTTCTAATATAAAAATACAGTGGGCCACTAATGCCACCGCACTAGTACATGCTTGAGAGATGATACTCTGAATCGGTGTGTCCCAATTTCTTTAAAATATTACTTTAGTACGGGTATTCACTTACAACGTACCCTTTTGATACTTTTATTCAATTTCATAAACCTTTATGGAAGTGTTTAAAATTCAAAATTTCGAAAAACCATTTTTTCAAAAAATGAAAATTTTGATTTTTCGAGAAAACTCGGGTTTTCCCTAGGAAAACTCATCCCCACGTTGGGCGCCAAAATCGAAGATTTGCTAGGGGGTTTAATAATATAATATTTCAGGGCTGCTCGGTATGAGTTTCCAGGGACCCATGCGGTCAGTTAATATTTTACGTTGTAGCTATTCCTATTATTACTTTAATTTTACATGATATGACCGACTTAAGTGTTCCTCTAGTTATTAATCCAGCACATTATTTATATATCCCCCTGTGCCCATTTAGCAAGAAATATGCCAATCACAGTATACCAGCGTAGCTCAATTCGGGATTTCGGGGCAGCGGTAAGTTCCCCCACTCTGTGACTCATATATTTGGATTAATTAGAGGATACACTTGCAAAAATAACAACAAAATCAACTCCTATTTAAACACATTTAATTAATAAAATTAATGGCGCTACAAACATTTAAACAATTTAATTACTGACCCAAATATCAACTGCTTGTTCCAAATGAACAAGGGATCACAAATAAAATAAACAAATATTGTATTCAAAACCTGTGGTTTCCACATAAACCAACAACTCTTACTTAGTCTCACTTCCATAAAGCACTAACATTAAGTTTACATAACTCCGAGCTCTTTGGCTCCATGCATTTACATTATTATGGTGTCATTCTTGTACACCTCAAACACTAGCTTTTATATTTTCTTATTTCTCAAGAACAAATATATAATTATATTTAAAATCTATGTTAATTATCTAATTCAATATTTTGGGCATGTCCACACATTCAGTTGTTATCATCTCTCTTTATTTCACAAATATATTAAGGTAATCAGAAAAATCAATTGTGTACTCCAGAGCGTGAAGGTACTTGACACAGTCAAAAAACTATAGTTACTCCCGAACTCAGTTGCCTTCAATCAACTCGTGGAATCCCACGTCCATACATTACTACCATAGGGATTGTTATTTACCTCTATTGTCTTAATAGACCATTATCATATAAGAAACTACGATCTGAACCGGCAAACGAAATATCCATCTATAAAGACCTCGGTTCAACGCCCGGGTCGTTAACAACTTTAAACACTCCTGGTGTATTTATTTCTCTTTACAACAGCTTACGAGACGGTCTCTGTTCCATCTCGCTTTAAGAAAGCTAGACTCTACTACTTGGGGTGCGATTTATGACACGTTAGGGTGGCGGCGACATCCTGTCTGACCCAACATTAGTAGCTTATTCCCAAGGCTTTCAAAACAAACCTTCCCATTCTATCCAGTTCTGGGGAGACCGGGCTTTACTGTACCGTAACATTCAAACAACTATTCTTTGGTTCAAAGACCCTTTTCATATCCTTGGCATTTATTAATTATGAGAGGGTCCTCATTGATTGGGAAGATTAAATACACATACGACGACGGAGAATTACAGGGGCTTTTATCATAAGAAGATCCTGCATTCGAATCTCTTCAGGTGCCTCGGGAACCAATCCCGTACAGAGGACTTATACAAAATGCGATTTAGAGTCGGCCGTGGCCCATATGACATACGCTCAATAATACCATATATTAGCTCCCTTTTTAAATACATACACAATGCCTCGTGATACTATGTCACTAATAGAGGACTTACACAATTATCAATTCACTGCAATCAACTACCCTCCATAAGTAATGTACCAAGTATTTAACCACTACGCGTTCCTAGCGTGACACTTTAATATTATATTTGCGCTCATTATGCGCTATGCATTATTTTAAGCCGAAAATGTCTTCCCAAGAACTGATAAAATCTCTTTAGTAACAATTCATATTATTTTAATTCACATATTAGTCTTTCCGTTGTCGATAAATCGCTCCCTGTTTTAAAATATTCCATTGAACCTCATCTCTTACACATACGTTAAGGCTTAACGTTCTTATGTTCATATCAATTTATTTGATTTTTATTTAACATTTCCATATTTAATTATTATTATTATCTTTATTCTTTATACAAGCTCAAAAGCTATTTCTTTCATATCTCAACTTTACTTTATTTCAATGTCTTTCATGATAATTAATGATATTTCGCTTGCTCTTATGACATTTGTTAAATACATTAACCCTTTATTCACATATTTCCTCTACGGGATTTATTCTTTACATAATTATTTATAATTTCTCAATTTATTTTATTATTGTTCAGACCGTGTTCTTGATTATTCAGTATTTATTCATTAAAACACATCCCTTTCACTCAAAAACTCCGGTGAGTTTGTACACAATCAATTTCTGACACCAAAATAAAAATGAATTTAGTACTCACATATTTTCCAGATCATCCCCTGATCTTAAATCTGGTGCGGTGCTTCATTTTTAGGCCCACTTTGAACTTTTTACACCATATTAAAGGTATTCATCTTACGTAAAAACACTTTTTGACATATATCTAAAACACTTAATATTGACGACATTTTTATATACTGATGTGTCCCTTTTGAACACATAATAAACACTAAAAATATTATTTAACACACAATCTTGATTATTTTACACTTCACAATTACTCGATCACTAGGCCGTGTTTCTGAGCCTATCACACGTGATCTTCTTAAATTCCCGTTTCCAAGGGTGAAATTTATTCGATGTCGGCTTCCTATTCTGCAGAATGCGAAAGTCCCGAAACATCTACTGTTCCCTGGAGTTCAATTCTGCTATTCCTATCCTGGATAACCGGCTATTTATCTAGCTTGAACGGCTTCTTTGTAGATCTGTCTATCGATCCTAACGAAAGTCTATATGGATCGAGGTCTCCTCTAAGACCTATAGATTTAGTTTATAGCAGCTAGCACTTCTCGATTCTAGTACTATTTGAATTGTTCGTCTGCTTTCTGGAGCTAATGTTTATAGTCTCCTATCCTCTTTATTTGAACTGTTTTAACACTCCTACGTTTCGAACCGTATTCTGTTCTTCCTTTTTAGGTTTCTTCAATTTAACTAACAGTTTATCTGTCTGGTACGATACTTCCGTACGTTATGATCTATTCGTTCGTACAATTAACGACCTATCGCCTTTAAGTCCGACGTTCGCAGCCTGCTCTGACTATATCTTACGAAGTTTCACTTTAACTTGGATACAGTCGGGCCTAAATCCTATAATTAGGATTTCCCTAATATTTCACTACGGCGATACTTTAAAATTTCGCCTTGAATGCTCCTTATGGAGGCAAGCAAGTCGTTACTACTGTGACGCCTGTGACTATCGGATCTTACTTCCGCGGTGTAAAACAGCGTTTCTCCCCTCAAGGAGTACTGGTAGCTGTTATCGATGTAACGCAGAGTTACGTCCCCTCACGGACTGTCGGAATGATTACTTCTACGTCGTGGAGCAGCACTTCCCCTCACGGAATGCTCGTAGGACTGCATGTGCTGATATAACTTCACGTCCTCCTGGACGGATTCGTACTGCGTGATGCGTGGCGATACCCCTCACGCTGTTCAAGACTGCATTCGGTGCTTATACTTGTTGCGCAGTATGACCTCCCCTGAGGTTCATACGTTTGAAGACTTTGATGCAGCACCTCCGGTCACGGAGTGCTCGTTATAACTGCATGTGCGGTGATGTAGCCTTACTCCCCTCACGGGCTATTCGAAACTGCATTCGTTGTGATGTAGCACAGTGACGTGCCCTCAGGCCGTTTGAAAACTGCATGGTTGGCTTGGAAACGCCCGAAGCTTTATACTGTTTTACTACAAAAAAATAAGACTCAAGCCTTTCCTGTGGTCAACTTCTAAAATAATGGTGCCACAAATATAAAAATTATACCTTCCGAAAGCTCGTCTTCTCAATGTCAAATGATCTTATTGCACCTAAGAATCGATCGTGCAATTCGGAGATATTAATTAATTTCTCGTCCTCAATTGTGTGGGTGTTGCATTCCTTTTGCTCTCTCCCCTCCACAGAGGCTTAGGTAATTCCCCAATGACGTCGTCTTACGTCGGCAGTTTTTTTCTGCACAAGTATTACCTGGTTTCTCTATACTGAAAAATCTCTCATTCAAAATGATTCACTGTACTGTGCTTGTTTACTCATTATTATGCTCGTAAACGTGTTAATTTTAATTATTCCTCTTCTGGCGCATATGCGGCGTTGTCAAATTCCAGCAACGTCAGCTTGAATTCCGATTCAGGCTTCTCTGTCTAACACGGTGGAAAGTTCCACTCAGTTATTAATACTCGTGACCAGCCCTCTCTGAAATGTCGAGTGGGGTGATCTCATCTAAGGAACATCTGTCCCTAGTCGCTTGCACAATGTTAAGCTATATTCCTGGCTTAAAATCTCTCTCCGTTCCTTTAGGAAACTGTACGTTTCTTTCATTTCTTCCTTAAGGACATGGGTTCGACCGTCATGGACCCTATGGCCCATGGGTTCACTACGGAATCGATAATTTTGTGCCATGTGAGACTAAATATTTGCTACTGTAATAAATAGTGAGGGCGCTATATTCAGAGTGATGATTAATGGTAGCGAGCTGTTTCATAAGGCACCCTTCTGTCACCAAATTTAGCGTAAATTGTGCTGTTACATCATGAGTTAACAAGTAGTTCCGTGAAGAACTATACAGCCTATTTTCATATATCCTACTTATGTTAACTGCCACTATCTACATACAAAATTTCAGTTTGATTGCTGTAATAGATTCGTAGATATTGAGAACCGAATAAATAGTTCGGTTGGTCGCCCTGTTAGATTTTATATACGTAGGTCCTAGAGTTATGTACTGTTACCTGAAGATTATTGTGTACGTGTAGCATTCAAACTTCAATCGCATGATTAGGACACAAGAAGTAACAAGGAGATTTTAATATTTCGCACAGCTGCCATCTTGTGGTTATGGAAACAATTGAACCAAGTTAGATGTCGGGGCATTATAATGTGTATAAACATATACTGTACCAAGTTTTATTGTGTTTGGTTGGTTAAATCGCGAGAAACGTCTATTTAAAAGTCGCAAATTCGCTTGGCCACCATGTTGGTTTTGTAGTTACCAGTTTTTCAAAAGTCACATAGGTGAACTTCTAGTATTTCCTTTATAACCGTAAAAATTCCAGGGTGATATCGGTAATAGTTTCGGAGATATGGAATTCTGGTGAAATATTTCGGAAAGCCGCCATGTTGGATTGGTGAGACGTAACAAAATTTGAAGGGCACGGTCGAGGTCGTCCGGAATAGTGCTATGAACTTACCGAGTTTCATTGAAATCGCTCCAGCCGTTTAGAAGTTATTAGGGGGACATACACACACACACACTCCTCACACACAGACACAAGCAAACACACACGGACAAAAGGTGATCTCATTCAAAATTGAAAATAGGCTAATAATATTCAAGTTTTAACATTCATAAGTCAGTAGTCAGGATATTAACCACCTGCTAATTCGTCAGTTATTGTTCTTATAAAGAGCGAAACGACAAGGTCATCAGCTCCAGTAAATATTTTAGGAGGTGGTAGTATTAAAAATTCCATATAACATGTGTCCCATTTTTATTGCGTACCAAGATACAGACGTTGGTATGTAACCAGAGCAGTTGTTGGTACACGTAGACTTTCTATACGTATCGATGTTCCATGTATGGCGGACATTACGCATGGACGGTTTGGACCCGTGTCATTACCAGCCCGTTCAACACCTTCGAGCAGGAGATGCAGATAGACGATTGGAATTTTGTCAATGGATACGTGCAAATCGCCAAGTAATCCCAGTTGTAATCTTCACTGATGAAGCCACGGTCACACGTGACGGCATCAATAACACTCGTAATGAACAGCAGAGGTCAGAAGAAAATCCACATGCCATTGTGGACACACATTTTCAGAACGCTTCTCTGTAAATGTGTGGTGTGGGTTGATTGACAACCAGAAGATTGGGCCTGTTGTTTTACCGCATCGTCTAACAGAAACCCATTATCTACACATTATTGGAAAAGATTCATTTGGCTACAAGAATGCGTATGTTCTTCCAGCATGACGAGGCTCCTGCACATTCTAGTCGTCTGGTGATACAACATCTAAACCTAACATTTCCCGGAAGATGAATAGGGAGATATGGGCACGTTTCTTGGCCACCAAGGTCCCCGGACCTTATCCTTTTGGAGTTTTGCCTGTGGAGATGGTTGAAAAGCGAAGTGCAAAAGGAAAAAGTTAACACAAGAGCAGAGTTGGTCGTTCGGATTATGCATAATGCAGCCCTCATCAAAGAACGCCAAGACGCCCTATGAAGAGATACTCGGGGTGAGAAGTGCAAAATGCATTGGTGGTGGAGTTTTTAAAACTTTTGAAACTTTGAACGTCCTCATTTGCTTTGGCTTTACATTTGTTTGGGTTAAATACTACCAGCTGTATCTCGGTATGCAATACAAGTAGGACACACGTTATATGGAATTATTTATTGCAATTCTTCGATACTACCACCTCCTAAAATATTTACTATTCCTCCTGAAACACTCTATATTGTCAAAGATGCTGATGGTTGAACATTTCAGCAAAATTTCACCGAATTTTCTTTAGAAGTGTTAATATTTCTGAAACCAAATAATTATTTATTTATTTCTCGTTTCTGAAACATATGCATATACCTACATATAAATTTACATATAACAGGATAAAAGTCCACAGCCTGCTTCCAGTCTCCGACCGGGTCAGGAATGGAATGATTGAAGCCCCAATCTAGCGGCGAGGATATGGACTGTGCCGGCTGCCGAAGCCTGACGCACTCCTCTGGGGCAATGATGAAATGAATGACAGATGAAATGAAATGATAGTGGAGAGTGTGGCTGGAATGAAATTTTGACAGGGAAAACCGGAGTACCGGAGAAAAACCTGTCTGCCTCTGTTTTGTCCAGAACAGATCTCACATGGAGAGGCTGGGATTTGAACCACGGACCCAGCGGTGAGAGGCCGGCGTGCTGCCGCCTAAGCCACGGAGGCTTCTGGTGGGACACATAATATAATATTAAAATATATTTGTTTACTTTTAATTGTGTAATTATTAATTACCTCATTGATAGTTTACTAGTCCACACATCTGTTCGCGTTTCTTTGATTATGAAGCTGATTGTTGAAGCCATTGATCCAGTTCTTCAGCTACTGGCATCCAACCGCAGGGGTGAGGGGTCGTCTTCTTCCATAAATCCAGCCTTGCCTTCTCCGGTGAGACGGTAAGCACCTCAGATGTCCTCAGGAAGCTGCTGAGGATGATTATATCCATGCAGTGGGTGGGCGCTGTTCAGCCTCTCCCTGTTGGTGCTATTCCAGCCAGGCAGTAGGCTTTAACCATTTAGTATTTCTTTATCTCCTCGACCTAAGGTGGTTGGTATTTAAAACAAGTAGTTCCGTGAAGAACTATATAGCCTATTTTCATATATCCTACGTATGTTAATTACCTCTATAAACATACAACATTTCAGTTTGATTGCTGTAATAGATTCGTAGATGTTGAGAACCTTTTAAGTATTTTGGATGGTCGCCATGTTGGATTTTGATACACATAGGCCATGGAGTTAAGTACTATTAAATGGAGATTTTTGCGTAGGTTAATTATTCAAACGTTCACTTCGATCGCATGATTAAATGACGAGAAAAGTCTATTGAAATGTTTCAAATTCGCTTGGCCGCCATGTTCGTTTTGTACTTTACAGGTTTTTGAAAGTTACATGTATAAACTTGTAGCAGTACCCTTCATCACCGCAAAAAATTTCAAGTTGATATCTGTAATAGTTTCGGAGATATTGAATGCCAGTGAAATAATTCGCACAGCCGCCATTTTGAGGTCATGTAGACAATTAGACGTCAGTGCATTACAATGTGTATAAACATTTGCTGTACCAAGTTTCATTACATTTGGATGGTTAAATCACGAGAAAAGACTATTCAAAAGTCTCAACTTCGCTTGGCCGCCATGTTGGTTTTGTAGTTACTAGTTACTAGGTGTTTGAAAGTCACATAGGTGAACTTTTAGTGGTGCCCTTTATTACCGTACAAAATTTCAGGGTGATATCAGTAACAGTTTCGGAGATACTGACTGCTGGCGAAATATTTCGCACAGCCGCCATGTTGGATTGGTGAGACACAATAAAATTTGAAGGGCACGGTCGGGGTCGGCCATAATGGTGCAATGATCGTACCGAGTTTCATTGAAATCGCTCCAGCCGTTTAGAATTAATTAGGAGGGACACACACACACACACACACGCACACACAGACACACGGACAAAAGGTGATCTCATAAGCCTATTTTTTTTCATAAAATGAAAATAGGCTAAAAAGGAAACAATGAAAATTAAAAGGAAAACAAAGGTTATACAAATTAGATTTATAAACAGACATGCATAATAAAATTAGCAATAAATATGCGTATAAAAGTTAAAACTTGAATACCTTTATAATCTTAACATTGAGATAATAACAATAATAAAACTTTCAAATGATAAAAACAAACACGAACATTAAAATGAAAATGAAATCATAAAAATTTGGCTAAAATAATTATATTATTAAATTTCAATAAATAGAAATGAAATGCCGATTCCTTAAAAATACTCTGCCTTATAAAGGGTAAGAATACGGTCAGCCGCCATCTTGAATGTGTGGAGTCGTTGTTCTTATTGAATTAGTCAGATGCAAGGTTCTACATTACCGTAATATTAACTTTAGTTGTTGTAGCTTAATATTCTATATTTTCAAGGTGGCCCCTGCGAGTAGTATTCTGTGTGTTATTCTTATTATTCATTTCAACAAAGTCCATCCCATATTGTACTTGCTTTTTCACTAAATATTTGCGCAATTACATTCTGATCAATCATTTTAACAGCACGCCCAGTCGCCATTTGGATCGTCTGTTGTTTTGCCACGAAGCCACATACAAGTTTGTACCTTATCCGCCAACACAAAGTTCCTCATTTCTCTACTAGAAAGCGCTATAGTGTTCAAGGAGCTTAGATATCTAACCTCCTTGACTTTCATAGTGATTCAGGGAACAACGAAATTCTACATGCAAGCTACCCTCTGGGTGTCAAATTACTAAGCTTGCACCCGGCCCCGAGGCCATACGATATTTTTTATTAGCTTATCGTTTTCACTAATCATCGCTATTGTAGCTTTAAAACAGTTATTTATTTAGAAATTGTGACATTTCAGTATGGCCACTGCGCGCTACAGTATATTCAGTGTGATAAACTTATTTCTAACGGCACAGATTTTATATAATACTCCTCTTCTACCAAGTTTCGTCTTAATTGTGCGATTATTTCCTGAGTTATTAATTTGTACATTTAAATAGTACGCCTGGCCGCCATCTTGAATGTATGGAGTAACTGTTCATTTGCTTTGAGCTTATCAATATATTTCGATATTATAGCTCTAAGATACTGATATTGAAATTTTAAAATGGCCGCTGTGCGCTATATTCAGGGTGACAATCATTTGACTAACGCATTGAGAAGCCTTCTAAGATACCCGTCCTTTGACAAGAATCGGCTAAATAACGCAATTATGATCAGACTTTGATTTTAATATTCTAATAGTTTGCACAGTCGCCATCTTGAATGCATGGAGAGCCAAATATACGGTTTGTAATTTTCGTTACAGTAGCTCCTAAGTGTTGAGAATTATTTATTTTTATATTTTATAATTTCAAGATGGCGGCTGTGCGTTCCATACAGTGTCATGTAGTTATCACGTTGGTAAGAAAGGGACCTTATACAAACTACCTGAATGCCAAGTAGCGTGACCATTGTTTCATTCGATCATGTTAATAATTATATTTCTTGCATGGTTCGCACGGCTGACATCTTGAAATTATGTTACTGTTGATCTTGTAGTTCTGGATTTGGACGCTTCCCACATAAAAGTTTGTTTTTTCCAAAATTTGGTAGAAATTTCATGATTACTTTGGTCGTAATTCGATCTCGCATTTTGTTTTCGTTAAGATGACGGCGACATCTAGTGCTACCTCTGTACCCTTCAAAGTCTGGCATTCGACAGGAGGGGGACAGACTTACACGCACAACCACGTTTGTTATTTTCATGTATTAAATTCCATAAAGAAAAGGGAATATTTCGGGAGAATTTGGTCTACAAATATGAGAGATGGACAGATTGTAGGGTGGCGGATTGATTGTTCGTTTAACAAATATAAATTCAAATTAGTTCCATTTAGGAAGGTTCTAGAGTAATAAATGTATCATTATAATTATTATTAATATTACATATATTTTTGGGCTAGTAAAAATAATATCGTATGGCCTTGGGTGCCGGGTTCAAGCTTCGTTATTTGACGCCCAGAGGGCAGCTTGCATGTCAAATTTTGTCGTTCCTGGGAGCGCTATTAACGTCAAGGAGGTTAGATATCTAATGTAAGCTCCTTGACACTATAGCGCTTTCTATTAGAAAATTGAGGAACTTGTGTTGGCGAAAAATCCCGAGATTAATTTTGCCATTATGAACACGGCCTACGGAATTTAAATGGGTTCTTTAAAATGCCAACAACATATGACATGCGTGTCGTGATTTATTTCGCCTTTCAAAATTCACTTACCACTGTCAGGAGCGAACCTGCGAGCTTGGGGTTGGTAGTCAGACACGATAACCAGTCACCCACCGTGGGATTATGCCGTGTGAAATAATAGAAAACAAGAAATTCCGTGACGAATTAAAGAGCCTACTTTTCTTAAAATTTAAGATTCATGCCAATGATTAATCTATATGGATCTATCTAGAATAATGACGAAATTAAGCTGGTAATATCGAAATTTATAATTAGTTCGAAATACTGTATACCTGGCATAATGTAGCCTAATAGAGAACTACAGTTGGCAGCCCTGGTGACTGAATATATTCTTAGTTCCATCTCTTAAGGTACAGAATACAAAATTTGGTTGAAGTCCAAGGGATAGCATGGACGTTACATGCAGTTAAACATTGGATCTAACGGCGAGCGTAAAATCATGTTGGCAACAATGACATACATGTATTGGTCAGAAATAATCTGAAATAATATGATCTATCGTTATGTCAATTTTGAATGAAATCCATTAGTTAGTATAGAAGTTACATGCATTTTAAAACTGGACCTATCAGCAGACTTAGAATCATGTTGGCAGCACTGGCGTATATTAGTTACTGCAAATTAATCTAGAATGCCAGGTACTATACGTGTGCAAAGTTTAGATCTATTGGCTAGCATACTTTCTGATATATTAATATTAGGGTAACAAAAATCGAGACAGTATTTATTAACAGTTGGCAGCCCTGGTTACTCTTAAGAATCGGCATAGTCATATCTGTTATGGTACCCATAGCACACACGAAATTTGGTTGAAATCCAAATGATAGTATAGAAGTTACATGTATTTAAATTTCGACCTCCCAGCAGGCTTAGAATCATGTTGGTAGCACTGACGTATATAAGTTACTCCAAATTATTATAGAATGTCAGGTACTATACGTGTCCATAGTTTAAAGCTGTCGGCTTGCATACTTTCTGATATATGGGTATTTGGATTTAAAAAAATTGAGAGCATTTATTAACAGTTGGCAGCCCTGGTGGCTCTTCAGAATACGCCGAGTCATATCTGTTTATGTACACACAGCACATACGAAATTTGGTTGAAATCCAATTGATAGTGTAGATGTTATATGCATTTAAAATTTGGACCTATCAACAGGCTTAGAATCATCTTGGCAACACTGCCATGTATGGCCTCCTGAAAATAAAACTGCAATATTATTATCTATACGAGTGCCAATTTTGAAATAGCTCCCATTCATACTTTCCAAGATATCAAAAATGGAGCTGAAATTTTAATGCGATTTTTCAGCAGTTGGTAGCACTGACGTCATTTTAAAATATGGCCGTGAGATATTCAGGTATAGATCTTTATTCCTACCAAATTTTGTTTCGATTGCTGCAGCCGTTTAGGAGTTGATAGGGGGGGGGGGGGACACACACAGCCAGACAGACAGAAGGACAGACAGACGCACATTTGCCCGATTTCAGAAGTCCACTTTTTCCTCATTTTTGCAAAATGTGAAAAGTAGGCTAAAAAATAAAATGCCTAACGTTTCGTGAGGGACTTTGCCTCCCTTTTCAAAAAAAAAGCCATGTGGCCAATGAGCTTACAAGAAATTAGAGAAGTTCCTCTGTTCGTCACCAGAGAGCAATCAGAGGCTACTGTATGGTCCTTGGTAGAACAACGCGCCATATTAAGTTGAACGGCGGAAAGAGGAAGGAGAAGGAAAAGAGGCGGGGAATATAATTGTTACTCCTCGAAGAATGAGGATATCCAAAAGAGGGGGAAGGGGTGGGGGAGGGATGGATAGATATAAGGAAACAGAACAAAAGAGGAAGTACGAGACCGAACGTCATACAGGCCTCGGAGAAAAAACAGATGGACACTCCTCCAGTGGCGAACAAAGGAGATAAGTCATGGCCCTGGAGCCATAGAGGAAACCGAACAAATTTGAAACAAATATAAAAATAGAGAAACAGAGGGACTATCTTCTCAGAATTATTCTAGATCAGAGCCAGCGCATGAGCATACTGGAAACATACCACACATCGTGCATGTTCAGCTATAGCTGATTCATCGGGTTGATTTTGACGGATATTGCTTCGATGCTCCTTGATACGAGTCGCAATGGACCATCCTGTTTGCCCAACATAGACGTTTCCGTATTAATTAAAACAAGATAAAGAAACTAAAACGTAACCATAGGATAAAGCAAATAAAAATATAAATCATTGTATATTTTGAGATTATAGCTAGTTCATTGTAATGGAACACACACAGACACACGGCCCGCGTCATTTATATTTACAAAATTCCAAAGATGGCTAAAAATCTACACAATATTCAGGGAGGTGTAGAGACCATCTGTTTGTGGAGGGTCACTAAGCAGGACATGAGGGATGTAGTTTACAGTCACAAAATAGCTAATTGAGTGTTCAGTGCTGAATGATTGTTTGGACTTGCGGATAACAAGCTGAAATGCTCCAGATGACAGATTCTACATTTCCTTGGGGTACTATAATAGACCACCCGTCATCTGAAGGCATCCTCAATACCAGAGATTTACATCTGTAATTTAGAATTTAGATCACTCAAAGTATGATGCTGCGACACAAACTGCGTTATAGCATTCTGAAGCCAATGTAGGGAAACATTTCCCTCGAAACAGACACATTGTTCCTGTGATGTAGTTCAAATTTGTTGACTAGTCCCTTAACGTAGAGACGATTCTCTCCCCGCTGGGTAGTTTCAATTGATCCTGATTACAGTGAATGTCCAGTTCCCTAGAACACTTGTCAAATTGACGATGAAAGACAGGAGAAGAGTGTTTGGTAAGGTCAAGAGGTTCTACATTAGGTTGGTTCACAAGAAGACAGCCTCGTCTACTCCCCTCGCGGAGACAGAGAGGGTCATGAGGGTCCACGGGCTGTCATCTGCAGGCTGATGAAGACACTCCAACGCACTCTAATTGCGTAAGAAATTGGTTTACACAAACTCATAGTCCATGAAATTCATGCATGAAGGAGTTCAACAGCGGGGAGCCGAGGTTCTTCACAAGAAAACAGTGATCAAAATAAGTCAAGGTTGTGATACACAAGAAGTCGTGTGGACTCCTCAGAGGCCTGGTGCATGTCTGAACAATTCATGGCTCGGCCTGGAGTGGAACACAATATACAAATTTACCTTCACACAAGTTTAGGCAATGGAAGGTTCTTTTACATGCCATAAATCTATGCCATGGGACCGCCGGATTTACATCCCCTCCGAAGGGAGGCATACAGAGGGATTTTTAACGCTCTTAAAAATCCGATGACTTCGGCCGGGTTTGAACCCGTGACCTTGAGCATAGAAGCTCAGATAATAATAGTAGTAGGAAATTGTGGAATTATCTGGATGATAATAAGAGCGTCACCAAGTGAAGTGAATGCGATGCGATGGCTGATTCTGTGGGAGCGAAGAGGAAACAACAGTGGTCAGAAGTTTGAAACACTGGGGAGTAACGAAAAGAATGGCGATCAGAAGAGAAACAAGCAGTTCCGTGCAGAACTACACAGCCTATTTTCATATTATCCTACCTATGTTAATTGCCTCTATCAACACACAATTTTTCAGTTTGATTGCTGTAATAGATTCCTAAATATTGAGAACCCTCTAAATATTACGGATGGTCGCCATGTTGGATTTGTATATATAGGACTTAGTTTTATGTACCATTACATGAAGATTATAGTCATCATCATCATCATGTTTTTCAGTCAAGCGACTGGTCTGCCCCTACAATGAGTCTTTTCCACGTTGTTCGGTCTTGTGCTGTCCTTTTGACCATTTCATAACTTCGTAGGCCGGAGCTATCTAGGAAAGATCTCATGAATGTGTTCCGTGGCCTCCCGCGAGGGCGTTTTCCAGGGTATTTTGCCTTCTAGTATGTCGATCATCAGGCCACCATGTCGTAACCTGTAGCCAAGCCAGGTGGATCTCCTTCTATATATCTGGCGGATCATTTGCCGTTTTCCCTTTATTCGATCTAGCACCGTTATGTTGATCATTTTCTCTACCCAGCTGAGCTTTTCCATTCGGCACCAACACCACATCTCAAACGCTTCTAGTCGTATAATGTCACCTATATTCATTGACCAGGTCTCACTGCAGTACATTGCAACTGGCCATATGTAGGTCTTAACCAGTTGTTTTCTAAGGCTGAGGGACATCGAACGTTGACAAATTAGAGAATGCTTTTCACGGAATGCCTGCTTGGCCATGGCTATACGGCTCCTGATTTCAACTTCACATCGTAGGTCTTCTGTGAAGATCTGACCAAGGTATTTAAAACGACTGACCTGTTGTACTGGTTCTTTATTTATGGTAATATTTAGTTCATGTTGATGCTCACATGTCACCAGAATCTTGGTCTTCTTAAAATTGATTTTCATTCCAAATTCTGTAGCTGTATCATTTAAACATTGCAACATGTTTGTTAATGTATGCGGATTTACTGCAAGTAATGCCAGATCATCAGCAAATTTAATATTTTGGATAAGTCTTCCACCAACTTTCACTCCCATATTAGAACCTTTAAAAGCCCACTTAGTTATAGCTTTAGTGAAGGCATTGAACAATCCAGGGGACAGCAAACAACCTTGTCGCACACCTTTGCGGATCTTAGCGGGTTCTGATATTTATCTGATTAATCGATGGGGACATCCTATTTGATTCAAAAGAGGAAACAGCTTATGCCAGCTGACTTTATCAAATGCTTTTTCGAAGTCTACAAAGCACACGTAAAGGTTTCTGTTTACACTTAAAATATTTTCTCCAAGACATCGCAAGGACCCGTTAGCATCACGTGTAGACATATTCTTTCGGAAACCAAATTGAGAGTTGTCTAGATACTGTTCGATGTATATTTCCATCCTTTTCCTTAAAATCTACAGAAGTATCTTTGATGCATGAGGGATGAGACTAATGGTCCGATAGTCACTACATTCAACTGGTACAGTCTTCTTTGGAATTGGAATGATGACGCTGGTGTAAAACTCCCGAGGCCATTTACCTTCTTCGAAGATTCTGACTACCAATTTGAATATCCATTCAAGTGTACTATCCCCACTATTCTTGATTAGTTCGGCAGGAACATTGTCAATTCCTGGTGTTTTACCCATGGATATTGATTTTAGAGCTTCATCGAACTCTGATCTAATAATTCTAAGATTATAGTGTTGGTGTATAATTCAAACTTCAATCGCATGTTCAGGACACAAGAAATAAAAACAAGATTGTAAAATTTTTCTCAGCCGCCATATTGTGGTTTTGAAAATAATTGAAATGAATTCCAGTGGATTAAAATGTATATAAGCATATACCGTGCCAAGTTTCACTGCGCTCGGATGGTTAAATCGCAAGAAACGTCCATTTGAATATTTAAATTTCGCGTCGCTGCCATGTTGGATTTTTGCTCACCTGATTATTGAATGTCCCCTTGCTGAATTCATGTTCTTAGCCTCTATGAAGATACAAAATGCCAGTTTGATTGCTGATATTGAGAAACGGCTAAATATATCGGATTGTCACCATGTTGGATTTTAATATATTTAGGCTATGGAGTGTTGTACTATTAGATGAGGATTATTGAGTAGGTTCACTATTCAAATATTGACTTCGATCGCATGATGAGGACACAAGAAATTGCAACTCAATTCGAAAATTTCGCACAGCCGCCATCTTGAGTTTATGTAAACAATTGAACTAAATTAGATGTCAGTGCATTAAAATGTGTATAAAATTTGCTGTACGAAGTTTCATTGCGTTTGGATCGCTAGAAATGTCTATGCAAAAGTTTCAATTTCGCTTGGCCGCCATGTTCGTTTTGTAGTTAACAGGTTCTTGGTATTTAATTTAATTTTGGTATTTAATTGTTAGTAGAAGTTTAGTATTTTTGTTAGTAGAATTGCTCTATTACTTATTCTGAAAGGGAGTAGCAGCCTTTTAGAATAAATCAATTCTTTACTAGTCTAATAGACGGTTAAGATATTGTTAATATAAGCCAACTAATGGCTACACTGCGTTCTGCTGCGCGGCTGAAAGCAACGGGAAACTACAGCCGTAATGCTCTTCCCGAGGATATGCACCTCTCTATGCATAATTACATGTGATTATGGCCTCCTCCCTTGTAAACTTCCAATCCGGAGGTAAACTAGTCCCCCGTTCGGATCTCCGGGTGGGGACTACTCGAGAGGGGGTTAACATCACAGAAGTGACAAAGAGGAAATCTGACATTCTACGGATCGGAGCGTGGAATGTTAGAAGTCTGCTGGGAAGTGGAAGGTTAGAAAACTTGGAAAGGGAAATGGATAGGTTGTGGTTGGATTTGGTTGGGATTAGTGAAATGCGATGGCAGGAAGAACAGGACTTTTGGTCAAGAGACTATAGGGTTATTAGCACTAAATCAAACAATGGCCAAGTAGGGGTTGGTGTCATATTGAGTAGGAAACTTGGACAGCGGGTGGAATATTATGAGAAATATAGTGAACGGATTATTGTAGCAAAAATCAATACAAAACCTACGTGCACCACAGTGGTACAAGTCTATATGCCTACCAGTCAAGCTGATGATGAAGATGTGGAAAAGGACTACGAAGAAATAGATGAAATTCTGAGGTATTTCAAGGGTGATGAAAATGTTATAGTAATGGTAGATTGGAATGTTGTGGTAGGAAAAAGAAGAGAAGGGAAGATAGTAGGAGATTTTGGATTAGGTGAAAGGAATGATCGAGGAAGCAGACTGATAGAATTCTGTACCGAGCATGAGTTGGTCATAGCTAACACCTTATTCAATAACCACAATAGAAGAATATACACATGGATAAGACCAGGAGATACAGGGTGTTACCAAATCGACTTCATTATGGTCAAGCAGAGGTTTCGAAACCAGATTTTGGATTGTAAAACATATCCCGGTGCTGACATAAACTCTGACCACGATTTGGTTGTTATGAAATCCAGATTCAAGTTGAAGAAACTCAAGAAAAGTCAAAAGCCAAAACGATGGGCAATAGACAGACTGAATGAGAAGGATGTAAACGAAAGATTCAAGAAGAGTATAAAGGAAGGACTAATGAAAAACCCTAAACAAACTTCAATTGCAGACGAATGGGCACTTTTGAAGAATGAAATAACAAAATCCGCAGAAGAAAACATTGGTAGGAAAGAAAGAATAGGTAGAAAACCGTGAATCACTCAGGATATACTAGAATTAATGGATGAAAGGCGGAAACACAAGAATGTAAGAGATGAAAAGTGGAAAGCAGAATACAGACGTCTGAGAAATGAGGTTAACAAGAAGTGCAAGGAAGCGAAAGAAGAATGGTTGAAAGAGAAATGTGCAGGTATAGAAAATTGTCTGAAGTTAGGAAAAGTAGACACAGCTTATCGAAGGATTAAGATTACTTCTGGGGAAAGGAAGACTAAGTGCTGTAATATTAAGGACATAAATGGAAAGCCTCTAACAGATAAGGAAGAAAAGTCTGAGAGATGGAAAGCTTACATAAAGTGTTTGTATAAGGGAAAGGAGATTGAGAATCATGTAATGGAACGGAAGGAGGAAATTGATGAGGATGCGAAAGAGGATTTAATATTGAGATCAGAATTTGACAGAGCATTGGAAGACTTAGGCAGGAACAAAGCACCAGGCATAGATGATATACCGATTGAGTTGCTACGCTGCATAGGAGATGAAGGTCTGGTCAGGTTATTTCACTTGGTGTGTAGGATTTATGAGACAAGTGAGGTACCCTCTGATTTCAAGAAGAATGTTATCATCCCTATACCGAAGAAAGTAGGAGCTGACAGATGTGAAGATTGCCGTATCATCAGCTTGATTACTCATGCTTCAAAGATCCTGTCTAGAATAATTTACAAGAGGATAGAAAGCCAGATAGAAACGGAGTTGGGTGAATACCAGTTTGGTTTCAGGAGAAATGTAGGAACAAGGGAAGCTGTACTGAGTCTTAGGCTGATTTTGGAAGGTAGAATAAGGAAAGATAAGAGAACGTTCATGGTATTTGTAGACTTAGAAAAGGCTTTTGATAACGTTGATTGGACTATATTGATTGACATTTTGAAAACGATTGGAATAAAGTACAGGGATAGGAGGGTGATCTACAATCTATATAGAAACCAGACAGCAGTCATTCGAGCTGAAGCACATGAGAGAGAAGCTGGTATTCAGAAAGGTGTATGGCAAGGCTGCAACTTATCACCCATACTTTTCAATTTTTACATTGAAAAAGCAATGAAGGAAATTGGAGAAAAATGTAAAGTGGGACTGAAGATTCAAGGAGAAATAATTTCAACTCTGAGATTTGCCGATGACATCGTCATCTTGGCCGACAAACCTGAGGATTTGAATTAGTTTTTGAATGGTGTGGACTCCGTCTTCAGGAAACAATTCATGATGAAAATTAATACATGTAAAACAACAAGAAGTTCCGTGAAGAAATATACAGCCTACTTTTCATGCCAATGGTTATTCTGCAGAATATGAACCTATCTAGAATAATGACGAAACTAAGTTGGTAATATCGAAATATCTAATTAGTTCAAAATATACGTGGTATAATGTAGCCTAATAGAGCACTACAGTTGGCAGCCCTGGTGACTGAATATATTCTTAGTTCCATCTCTTAAGGTACAGAATACAAACTTTGATTTGAAGTCCAATGGACGTTACATGCAGTTAGACATTGGATCTATCAGCACGCGTAAACGCATGTTGCCGACAATGTCATGCGTGTGCTGGTCAGAAATAATCTGAAATATTATGATATCTTGTTGTGCCAATTTTGGATGAAACCCATTTGTTAGTATAGAAGTTACATGTATTTTAAAATTGGACATATCAGCAGGCATAGAATCATGTTGGCAGCACTGCCTTGTATTAATTACTCCAAATTATTCTAGAATGTCAGGTGCTATACGTGTTCAAAGTATAGAGCTGTTGGCTTGCATACTTTCTGATATATTGATATTAGGGTAAAAATATAGACAGCATTTATTAACAGTTGGCAGTCCTGATTGCTCTCAACAATACTAATAGTAATATCTGTTATGGTACACATAGCACATACGAAATTTGGTTGAAATCCAACTGATAGTATAGAAGTTACATGTATTTAAAAATTGGTACTATCAGCAGGTTTATAATCATGTTGGTAGAACTGACGTATATAAGATACTCAAAATTAAACTAAAATGTCAGAATATACGTGTGCATAGTTTAAAGCTGTTGGCTTGCATACTTTCTGATATATAGGTATTTGAATGAAAAAAATAGAGAGAGCAATTATTAACAGTTGGCTGCCCTGGTGGCCTTAAGAATACGCTCAGTCATATCTGTTTATGTACAGATATTACATACAAAATTTGGTTGAAATCCAATTGATAGTGTAGAAGTTATATGCATTTAAACATTGAACCTATCAGAAGGCTTAAAATTATTTTGGCAACACTGTCATGGTTGGCCTCCTGGAAATTAAACTGAAATAGTATTATATCCAACATGGAACTCAAATTTCTAGTGCGTTTTTTCAGCAGTTGGTAGCACTGACATCATTTTCAAATATGGACGTGAGATATTCCGGTGCACATCTTTACTCATACTAAATTTGGTTTTGATTGCTGCAGCCGTTTAGGAGTTGATAGGGGGGGACACACACACAGCCAGACAGACAGACACATTTTCCCGGATCGATCTCATAAGTCTACTTTTTCCTCATTTTTGCAAAATGTGAAAAGTAGGCTAAAAATATTAGAATACAGCCGAAATAAATCAAAAACCTCTATGGACATCAAATTTAGGTGAAAAGCTAAAGGAAATAGGAGAATTCTGTTACTTAGGAAGAAAAATAACCAGTGATGGACGAAGCAAAGAGGATATAAAAAGTAGGTTAGCTCAGGCAAAGAAAGCATTTTTACAGAAAAGGAATCTGTTGACATCGAATATAGATTTAGGTATTAGGAAGTCATTTTTGAAGGCCTTTGTCTGGAGCGTGGCACTCTAGGAAGTGAAACTTGGACTATTGGTGCAGCAGAAAAGAGGAGAATTGAAGCGTTTGAAATGTGGTGTTACAGGAGAATGATGAAGATCAGATGGGTAGATAGGGTTACAAACGAAGGGGTATTGAGACTAGTGGGAGAGGAGAGATGTTTCTGGCGACTGCTAATAAAGAGAAGAGATAGGTTGGTAGGACACATACTAAGACACTCAGGAATAGCAAGCTTAGTTATGGAAGGAAGCGTTGAGGACAAGAACTGTAGGTGTAGACCAAGGTTAGAATATGTTAAACAGATTGCCTCGGATGTTGGGTGTGGTAGCTATGTAGAGATGAAACGAATAGCTCAGGACAGGCAGGAATGGAGGGCAGCATCAAACCAGTCAAAAGACTGAGGACTCAAACAACAACAGGTTCTTGAAAGTCACATATGTGAACTCCTAGTAGTGCCCTTTATCACCGTACAAAATTTCAGGGTGATATCAGTGATATCGGGGATATAGAATGCTGGTGAAATACTTCGCACAGCCGCCATCTTGAGATTATGTAAAATAATTGAACCAAATTAGACGTCAGTGCATCACAATGTGCGTTAAAAATCCTACAGTAGGCCTTCCTTCGGAGGGGAAGTAAAGTCGGCGGTCCTATGTCATATATTTATGGCATGTAAAAGATCCTTCCGCAAACTAAACTTGTGTGGAGTTAAATTTCTAGGTTGGATTTCTTTGGAACGCCCTGTCAAAGTTCCATCGTTCAAAATTAGGTATCATTGATATCTGGTATCGATGTTGGAACTACTTGAAAATGAACGGAATATTTAGCTCACCCTCTGGATGTGCGCTGGAAGCAGCTACAGCATCTGGCGAGCGGAACATGTCCTCGGACACTCCCGGCACCAAAAGCCATACGATATTTAAATAAATGTGCATAAACATTTGCTGTACCACGTTTCATTGCTTCTCGCGAGAAGCGTCAATTTAAAAGTTTCAAATTCGCTTGAAGTCAACAGGTTTTTGAAAGTTACTTAGGCGAACTTCTAGTAGTGCCCCTTATCACCACACAAAATTTGAGGGTGATATGAGTAATTGTTTTGAATATATACAATGCCGGTGATATATTTCGCACAGCCGCCATGTTGGATTGCTGAGACGTAATAAAATTGAAGGGTACGGTCGGGGTTGGCCAAATTAGTACTATGACCTTACTGAGTTTTATTGAAATCGCTCCAGCCGTTTACAAGTTATTAGGGACACACACACGGACTAAAGGTGATCTCATAAACCTATTTTTAGCCGACTTTTGACATTTTGCAAAAATGAGGAAAAAGTAGACTTAAGAGTTCGATCCGGGAAAATGTGTGTCTGTCTGTCTGGCTGTGTGTGTGTCCCCCCCTATCAACTCCTAAACGGCTGCAGCAATCGAAACAAAATTTAGGATGAGAAAAGATGTTTACCGGAATATCTCAAGCCCATATTTGAAAATGATGTCAGTGCTACCAACTGCTGAAAAAACGCACTAGAAATTTGAGCTCCATGTTGGATATCTTGAAAGGTATGCATCTGAACTATTCCAAAATTGCCACACATGTAGATAATACTATTTCAGTTTTATTTTCCGGAGGCCATTCATGACAGTGTTGCAAAATAATTTAAAGCCTTCTGATGTGTCCAATTTTTAAATGCATATAAGTTCTATACTATTAATTGGATTTCAACCAAATTTTGTATGTAATTGTGTGTACATAAACAGATATGACTGAGCGTATTATTAAGAGCCACCAGGGCTGCCAACTGCTAATAAATGCTGCCTATATTTTTTCACCCGAATATCAATATATCAGAAAGTATGCAAGCCAACAGCTCTATACTTTGCACATGTATAGGACCTGACATTCCAGATTAATTTATAGTAATTAATGTAAGTCAGTGCTGTAATCATGATTCTATGCCTGCTGATAGGTCCAATTTTAAACACATGTAACTTCTCTACTAACAAATGAATTTCATCCTAAATTGGCACAATAAGATATCAAAATATTTCAGATTATTTCTGACCAGCACACGCATGACATTGTTGCCAACATGCTTTTACGCGTGATGATAGATCCAATGTCTAACTGTATGTAACGTGCATTGGACTTCAACCACATTTTGTATTCTGTACCTTAAGAGCTGGAACTATGAATGTATTATGTCACCAGGGCTGCCAACTCTAGTATTAGGCTACATTATACCAGGTATATTTCGATTTAATTAGACATTTCGATATTACCAACTTAATTTCGTCATTATCCTAGATAGGTTCATATACTGTAGATTAATCATAGGCATGAATCTTAATTTTAAGAAAAGTAGGCTCTTTAGTTCGTCACGGAACTTCTTGTTTCATACATGATAATAGGCTAAAAATAGAGATTGGGAGAGACTGTAGCCTCTAAATGACCTCCTCTCCTCCACACTTCCACTGGAGCTGAGTAGGAAATACCTGACACAGGGACCGCATGAATCGAGTTGCGGCCACGAGACAGAGAGAATTCTCCTGTTCTCAGGTTAACCAACCAGCAGGACAGGAATTCCAATGTTTCTGTCCTTTGCTCAAGCCGGCAGCGATTTGTTCCCCAACAAACAGCAGTGGAGTGATGACCTCAATACGGGCGGTCCCAGATTGGATGATAACTGGCAAGTTTATTAAACTGAACTCAAACTGTTTTATCTCTGTAAATAAAGTGAGCTGAGCTTTTCGCCCCAAATCTACCGTCAGTTTACTGTCAGCCAATCTCAATCTTAGCCGACACGCCAGAGGATTTGAATGAGTTTTTAAATAGTATGGATTCTGTCTTGAGGAAATAATTCATGATGGAAATTAATAAAATTAATGTAAAAAAAAATATTGGATTGCAGCCGAAATAAATAAGAATCTCCTATGGACATCAAATTGGCAGGTGAAAAGCTAAAGGAAGTAGGAGACTTCTGCTACTTAGGAAACCAAATAACCATTGATGGACGAAGCAAAGAGGATATAAAAAGTAGGTTGATTCTGGCAAGGAAAGCATTTCTACAGAAAAGGAATCTCTTGACATCGAATATAGATTTAGCTATTAGGAAGTCATTTCGAAAGCATTTGTCTGCAGCGCGGCGCTGTATGAAAGTGAAACTGGTGCAGCACAAAAGAGGAGAATATAAGCTTTTGAAATATAGTGTTACAGGAGAATGATGAAGATGAGATGGGTAGATAGGGTTACTAATGAAGAGGTATTACGACGAGTGATATATATTCGTGCACAAGTCAAATTCATGAACGTTGTACATTAAGTAAGTGAGCAGGGCATTGAGGGTGCGGGGATAGGATTGGGAAGAAGGTGGCCGAACAATCCCAGCATTAGCCTGGAGTAGAAATGCGATAGTAGGGAAAACCACTTCCAGGATTGCTGAGATGGGAATCGAACCAACCTCTTCTCAGTTTTGCCTCACCAGGCTAAGAGTAGGCCTATCCCTTTCCAGCCCTCTTTATGTTCTTGGCACAGCCGGTAATCGAACCCGGACCTCTGCTAGTCGCTGCACCGTGAGGTGGGTTCCTCTGAAACCTATGATAAGAAAATGCCTTTTGGTTGATTTTCTGCATCTGTATAATATTCAGCTGCCTCAACGATTATGGTTGCAAGTTAATATACAGGGCTGTTTTTTTTCAAGTTCCGATGGACTGTATAAAAATAACAGATTGGCACACCAAACTGATTTTACTACTAAATATTTGCTTGTTTTATTGTTAAGTCTCAACATAATCGCCAAAACGATTGAAACATTTGTCGTATCGTTACAACAGCTTTCCAATGCCCTCGGAAAATCTACCGCCACTGAGATGGGTACGTCTGAAGAGTCTCCTGAAGTTTTTCCGTTTTGGCGAGGCGTTGCCGCCCAACCATACCTTCAATTCTCGAAACAGGTGAAAATCAAACACGACCGCACTGTGCCCTCTCTGCCGGTGTACCGATTGTACTAGGCACACCAACAATACTGCGACAAGCACTAATGAGTCCATTATGCAAAGTCGACCACAATGTGGGTAATGTCTTATCAATAGGAGTAGAAGAGTTGACGGCTCGAATTCTCAGAAATGCAACGGTCCTCACAGGCAGAGATATACGGCGATTACTGTACGATAGACTTTTCCAAAGAATTCAAGTGTGAAGTTCTGGACCATTGTCAAAACCAGCACTGAATCATTTTCACCTGTTTCGAAAATTGAAGGTATGGTTGGGCGCAACGCCTCACCAAAAAGGAAACACTTTAGGAGAGTCTTCAGACGTACCAACCTCAGTGGCGGCAGAATTTTTTGCCGAGGGCATTGGAAAGCTGGTGTAACGATACGACAAATGTTTCAATCGTTTTGGCGATTATGTTGAGACATAAGAATAAAACACGCAAACATTTAGTAGTAAAATCAGTTTGGTTTGTCAATCTGTTATTTTATGGAGTCCATCGGAACTTGAAAAATATACAGCCCTCGTATTAAAACAAAACTCGACATAAATGTGTGTATTGTATTGTTTCGTTCGTCTGCAGTGATATTTGTACTCGCCTGATGATGTGATTGCCGATATGATGGACACACTCTCACGGCACTGAGCCATTACTGCGCACAATCCATGATCGATAGCCGGCTCTCATTTCACATTGCTTAAGTAGCTACCTTAATGGCACGTGTCTTGCATACTTTCACCACGCGAGAGATTTATCTGTCAACTAGTTGATGACTTTCATTGGGTCGACAGGCGGGAAATATAACACGTCATTACTTACACTAGACTATTATTGGCAAATGCGGGAATCACAGGTTTCGTTTTCTTTAATCTTTAACTGCTCTTGTCTTTTTAAATACGTTAAATGGAGGCCAAATATACCAATTTGAAGCTTTATTACTACTTTTAAAACATCGCCATGAGGATTTTGATACCAGTTTTAAATCGATATGTCTTGTTTAAGTAAGCATATCTCGAATATTCGGTATCGTACCGAAAATACATTCTTAAGTTCAATTCCTGATTATTCCCAGGCAATTAGTCTATACACAAACATAACTATGTAAACTCAAATTACTAAACCCCAAAAGAATATATCGCTTGCTGAAATCAACAAACAAGGAAGTGCGACACCTCGATAAATAACTCTATACAATGTGTAACGCAAATCGGTATGCGGGGTGCTGATGGCACCCTGGTCTATAAATAGTATTCTTGTCATTTAAACTTATCCAAGAAGATACTGTGTCCCTCAACAGAGTAGCCAACTTCTGTTAAAAAAATATACAGTCAATCTGAGAGACTAGACTTTATATCATTTCAAATGACGCATTCTACAAATGCTACACATGTTAGAAAGGCTCAGGATGGCTTCTCGCTTCTCTCGAAGCCCCAGGACTCTTTCA
This sequence comes from Meconema thalassinum, assembly GCA_946902985.2. NCBI lineage: Eukaryota > Metazoa > Arthropoda > Insecta > Orthoptera > Tettigoniidae > Meconema > Meconema thalassinum. Next base: position 11,064,488 of record OX336392.1, on the reverse strand, counting down.
ACAGACTCCGTTGAAAGAGTCTTAGGCTTCCCGCGCGGGGAATGGAGAGCGGTTGGTGCACTCTGCTGCATGACGTAACGCACTCGCCGTCTCCGTATTGTATAACGTCAGACCCCAGGAGTAGGCCTAAACTCAGACTCAACAGACTCCATTACCCTTTAACTTAGCCTTCCCGCGTGGGGGATGCATGACGTCACGCACTCGCCGTCTTCGTATCGCATAACGCCAGACCCCAGGAGTAAACTCAGACTCAACAGACTCCATTACCCTTTAACTTCGGATTCCCGCGCGGGGAACGGAGCGCGGGAGGTGCACTCTGCTGCATGACGTCACGCACTCGCCGTCTCCTTATCGCATAACGACAGACCCCAGGAGTAAACTCAGACTGGGGGCATGGTGGGGCAGCGGTCAAGCTGCTGGCCTCTCACCAAGGTGGAGCGGGTTCGATTCCCGGTCAATGCATGTGAGATTTTCGAAGTGAAATGCCATGTCGTGTGGTTCGGATTCCACGTAAAAAGGAGGTCCCATGGCTCATGATCGCATGATTAACGGTCACGTAAAACTAAAAGCTTCCTTTAAACTCAGACTCGGTGCATATGCACTGAACAACATGATGACGTCATACACACCGTAACCGTAACGCATAACGGTAGACCAAAGCATAACGATGAAAAAGTGAATGTTACACGTGGGGAGTTCTCAGCACCTGCCGAGTTAGAGGTGGCGTTACGTTACAATTCAGAGTTGTTTCAGTTGAGGGATTTGGATATAGTGGACTATGAGCTCCGTTTACTTGGGTATGTATAGAACTTGACTGATAACTTGTGTTATTGTGTTGTCTGTAGTGTGTGTATTTGTATTTCAGATGGGGACTGGGAAGGAAGTGACTGCGATCTTAATTTTGCATCCATCTCGGCATTTGCCTGGATTATAAGTGGTAACCCACGGAAAACCACTTCCAGGATGACTGACCTCCGAATCGAACCCACCTTACTCAGTTTTTCTTTGCGAGCGTGAGTGTACCCCGTTCCAACCCTCAGACTATAATTGAGTTTGTTGGTAGAGCCGGGAATCAAACCCGGATCTCTGGGGGTGATGATGGTGATACACTCTAATAGTTGGGGACAGGCTGTGTGGCTCAGCGGTAATGTTCTTGCCTCTTGTGTCCAAGATTGCAGCATCAAATCCTGGCGCAGTCGGTTGGCATTTGAGAAGACTTACTGGCACGTTAATGATCCCCTTAGGAGCGAAATTCCCACACCCCGTCGTCTCTTAAAAGCCAAGATAGTTAAAAGGGACCTAAGACCAATACCATTACAATTATTATTATTACTAATATTAAAGGGTAGATGACCTCACTGATCCGCCTCTTAAACCACAGTAAACCCCGTGCACGACAAAGCCATGGTTCGATAACGTCCAGAAAGATCTTAAAGAAATGTGGATACGAGCAGAAGATGCACAAGACCGAAATCTTTATAGAGCAGTCATCAAGACGTTTGGGACTTTCCGGGACGAAAAACGGACAACTGTTGTGAAATGGACAGAGGAACGTCGTGCTAAACACAGTGAGCTCATGAAGACAACGCGGATCAAGCGAGAAATGAGCAAATGTAAAATGAGGCTTATCGTGGTCCCTAGTTGGCTGGTTAGCGAAATTGAGTGAATAATTGTCCTGACCGGCGCACATAAGATTATGTTATACGTAGATCTTTTAAAGTGAATATCTTAATTACACTGTATAAATCAAAAACAACCCCTGGCGCCACAGCGCGTGAAGGGCCTAGGCCTACCAAGCGACCGCTGCCCAGCCATTTGGCCTGCAGATATTGGGGTGACGCGTGATCAGCGCATCGGGTCCCCACGGCCGTTAATCTTGGTTTTCGTGACCGGGGCGCTGCCTCACTGTCAGACAGCAACTCAATTGCCCTCACGAGGCTGAGTGCACCCCGTTCCAGCCCTCACGTCAGTTTCTAAAATCCGTGACGGAGCCGGGGATCGAACCCGGGGCCTCCGGGTGAGAGGCAGGCGCGCTACCCCAACACCACGGGGCCGGCTTAAATAACAGTAACTATATACTAAAGTTATATTTCTTCAACAGAAGTGAATATTACTTATAAAATGATGAAGCATTCACTACAAATGAAAGCTTATGTCTAGTGTCTCATGGTCCTAACCTGTGTTGTTGAATGTTATGCTTCCACAAAATAACACTTCACTACTCTTGCTTGACCCGGCCCTTCGTATTCACTACGTTTCACTTAAGGCGGCTTTGCTGGCGTTGCTGAGCTTCTATGCCCAAGAGCGTTAAAATCCCTCAGTATGCCTTTCTTCGGAAGGGACGTATAGCCCATGTTATGGATTTATGGCATGTAAAAGAACCATCCACTAACTACGCTTGTGTGAAGCCAAAATGTGTAGGTTAGAATCGATAACGCTGTATTATTTCCAACGTTCACCGCCAGTGCTGACTGTAATACCATCTAGTAGCAAGGTCCGTAAGCTAGGAGTCGTGGACCGTATCATTTCTTTGCAAAACTAGGAACTACTTGAAATTATCGCCTGCAGTCCTCACTTGAATTAAAACAGATAACACACACTAATACAGTCATCCGGGTCCGATTCCCGGACAATGCATGTGGGATTTTCGAAATGAAATGGCATGTCCTGTGGTTCGGATTCCACGTAAAAAGGAGGTCCCGTGGCTCATGCTTGCATGATTAACGGTCACGTAAAACTAGAAGCTTCCTTCTTTCTAACACAGTCATCGCATTAACATCGGTTATCAGACAGATTCTACCCACACCCAAAGTACCTACGTTTTACTTGTAGCATTGTTGTAAGTATTGTCGTATGAACGGGCGGGCGTTTCACAGTGTCATTGTTATCAGCAAGGGGGCCCAGGGTGCATGGACACCTGTTCGCCGGACGGGACTGGGATGCTCCTGCTACGAAAATGAAACGTGACGAATGCGCACTAATTCTAAAGATACACTACGGCAATTCATCAGTTTGTGCAGAAGTCTATGATGGATTCCCACGTTTTGTGCAGTTAATCACGTGATATCGTTCACATTATTTTCATGGCAGCATTTCATCTTACACATAAAGCTAGAGAGCTCTATTTGTCATGGCCTCTGTTATCTTGTTAGGGTTCGATCTTCTATTTTAGGTTTCCATAGGTGACAGCACCTGGAAGGGCTCTGTAGCAATTTCGTACAATAGCGTTGAATGGGTGTACTTTGATCACCGCCGTCAGATGTCTTGCTTTGCCCCGGGACTTGACGTATGGTACTATCCCAGCATTAGCCTGTAGTAGTGTGTACTCGAGACAAGGATGGGGTAGGCGCCCCGGGACTTGAAGTATGGTACTATCCCAGCATTGCTCTTAGGCCATGGACCACCGGACTCGCTGCCGCGTTTTAAAGCATACGGCTACGCAGTTTGACTTTATCACAGGCGATTTGGAAAATAAATGTAATTTTGATTTTTCACGATTTTTATATGGTGTAGCCTACTTATAACAGAATGCTCATGAAGATTTCCACGGGGCAACATTAAACCAACGTAAATGGCTGTGTTGATTATAACACGTAACTTATAAAGCGGTAGAATAGGCTTTTGATGACGTTGATTGTAGCAAGTTGTTTGACATTTTGAAAACGATTGGAACAAAGTACAGGGATGGGAGGGTGGTCCACAAAAACATGACGGAAGTTATTTGAGCCGAAGGACAGAAAGGTGTAATGCAAGGCTGCAAATTATCACGCATATTTTCAATCTCTACAATGAACAAGTAATGAAGGAAATTAGAGAAAAGGAAAAACAGATCAAAGAGAAATAATTTCAACTCTGAGATTTGCTGATGACATCTTCATCTTGGCCGACACGCCTGAAGATTATAACGAGTTTTTAAAGTATGGGCTCTGTCCTGACGATGGAATTCATGAGGACAATTAATAAACGTAAAACAATAATATTGGAATGTAGCCGAAATAAATCACAAACAGGTGAAAAGATAAAGGAAGTAGGAGACTTATGCTACTTAGGAAACAAAATAACCAGTGATGGACGAAGCAAAGATGTAGGCTAGCTCAGGCAAGGAAACCGTTTCTGCAGAAAAGAAATCTGTTGACATGAAATATACATTTAGGTATTAGGAAGTCATTTTTGGAAGCCTTAGTCTCGAGCGTGGCGCTCTATGGAAGTGAAACTCGGACTGTTGGTGCAGAAGAATAGAGAAGAATAGAACCGTTTGGAATGTGGTGTTACAGGGGAATGATGATGATCAGATGGGTAGATAGGGTTACAAATCAAGAGGTATTAAGACGAGTGGGAGAGGAGAGATGTTTCTGGCCACTGCTAATGAAGAGAAGAGATAGGTTGGTAGGACACATACTAAGAAACCCAGGAATAGCAAGCCTAGTTATGGAAGGAAGGGCCGAGCGCAAGAACTGTAGGGGTAGACCAAGGTTAGAATATGGTAAACAAATTGCCTCGTATTTAGGGTGTGGTAGCTATGTAGAGATGAAACGATTAGCTCAGGAAAGGGAGGCATGGAGAGCTGCATCGGACACTGAAGACTCAAACAACAACATCAACAATATATACCATATATAGTACACGGAGTATGCAGTTCGTAAAATTCCAATTCTGTGAGTTGAAGACTTCCCAATTAAAGGTAATTTTTGCAGTACCGGTAATAAATGCATTTTAGGAAGAAACTGAATCAAAGTTATTTCCTCTGTTTTAGAATATGCCAGTCCCACAGGATTCTTCTTCCGTTTCCAGATCTTCCGTTCCCTTTGCCATTGCTTCTAATGCCAGTCCCACAGGAGTCCTTTTGTTTGGTTTCCAGTTCCTCCATTCCCCTTTGCCTTATGCCCGTCTGGCTGCAGAATAGGAACACAATAAATTGTCCGTGTTGGTGATAGGACGCACGATTGTGGTCAGGTGTAAGGGAAGTAGTCCAGGAATTAACCTTAGAAAGACTAATGTGGGGAAAATGAGACACATGGTAAGTGTTGAATATTTTGGGCATCCCTTCACGTGTGGACCTTCACAGAGTAATCAATGATCCGGTTTCGTTAGCCCTTAGCCATATTCCAGTATCTGTCGAATACACCTTCAATTAGAGGAACGTGTGCACGTGACAGAAAATTAGCGCCATTACAGCAAGTTAGTTATCTTAATGAGAGCCTGAGTAATGATCCCTTGCGTTAAAAGAGCTCCCTGCACCATTACACGTGTATTGGCTTCGTGCAGGCAGATATATTCCACACACAATGCTGTACCCTTGGATTGTTTACGGGCATCGCATGCCTCGTTTATTTAACGTTACGTGATTTAGATTTGGAAATTTTAGCCTATTTTCATTTATGACAGGTAGTTCCGTGAAGAACTACAAAGTCTATTTTCATATATCCTACTCATGTCAATTGCCACTATCAACATACAAAATGTCAGTTTGAATGCTGTTATAGATTCGTAGACATTGAGAACCGACTAAATATTGCGGATGGTCACCATGTTGCATTTTTATATATGTAGGTCTTAGAGTTATGTACTGTTACATGAAGATTATTGTGTACGTGTAGCATTCAAACTTCAATCGCATGATTAGGACACGAGAAGTAAAAACGAGTTTTTAAAAATTTGCATAGCTGCCATCTTGTGGTTATAGAAACAATTGAAATAAATTAAATGCCAGTTGATTAACATTTGTATAAGGATTTACTGTACCAAGTGTCGCTGCACTCGGATGGTTAAATTGCGAGAAACGACCATGAGAATATTTATAGTTTGCGTCACCACCAAATTGGATTTGTGATCACCAGGTTATTGAAAGTCCTATAGGTGAACTTATGTTCATAGCCTCTATGAATATTGAAAAATTCAGTTTGATTGCTGTAATAGATTCGTAGATATTGAGATCCATCCAAATATTTTGGATGGTCGCCATGTTGGATTGTTATATCTATAGGCCATAGAGACATGTACTATTAAAGGAAAATTATTGCGTAGGTTTATTATTCAAACTTTCACTTCGATCGCATGATTGCGACACAAGAAATAAAAATTTAATTTTAAAATTCGCACAGTCGCCATCTTGAGGTTATGTAAACAATTGAACTAAATTAGATACCAGTGCATTGCAATGTGTATAAACATTTCCTGTACCAAGTTTCATTGCGTTTGGATCATTAAATCGCGAGCAAGGTCTATTTAAAGTGTTCAAATTCGCTTGGCTGCCATATTCCTTTTGTAGTCAGCAGGGTTTCAAAAGTCATATAGGTGAACTTCTAGTAGTTCCCTTTATCACCGTTAAATATTTCATGGTGATATCGGTAATAGTTTCGGATATATCGAATGCTGGTGAAATATTTCGCACAGCCGCCATGTTGGATTGGTGAGACGTAACAAAATTTGAAGGGCACGGTCGGGGTCGGCCGGAATAGTGCTATGAACATAGCGAGTTTCATTGAAATCGCTCCACCCGTTTAGAAGGTGTTAGGGGGGGGGGGTTACACAAACCATAACTCACACACACACACACACGGACAAAAGGTGATCTCATAAGCCTATTTTTTCATAAATGAAAATAGGCTAAAAGAGATGACCATTCCTTTAGAGGCAGATGACCTCGTAGTTCTGCCCCTTAAAACAAAAACAACTAACTAGATCACCTTTTGTCCGTGTGTGTGTGTATGTGTGTGGGTGTCCCCCTAATAACTTCTAAACGCCTAGAGCGATTTCAATCAACCTCAGTAAGGTCATAGTACTATTCCGGCCGACCCTGACCGAGCACTTAAAATTTTACTACGTCTCACCAATCCAACATGGCGGCTGTGCGAAATATTTCACGGGAATTCTATATCTCCGAAACTATTACTTCTAGAAGTTCAAGCATGAGACTTTCTAAAACCTGTAAAATACTAAACGAACATGGCAGCCAAGCAAAGGTGAAACATTTTAATAGAATTTTCTCGCGATTTAACCATCTGAGCGATGGCGGCTGTGCCTAATTTGAAAATTAAGCTTTTATTTCTTGTGTATCAATCATGCGATCGGAGTTAACATTTGAATAATGAACTACGCAATGATGTCATCTAACAGTACAAAACTCTAGACCAACATGGCGACCATCCAAAATACTTATACGGTTCTCAATATCTACGAATCTATCACAGCAATCAAACTGAAATTTTGTATATTGATCGTGGTAATTAACATAAGTAGGATATATGCAATAGGCTATAGTTCTCCAGGGAACTACTTGTTATATAGGCCTATATTGTAATATTTTTAGTCTACTTTCGATTTTTGCAAAAAATGAAAGTAGACTTATGACATCTACACAGGGCCAAAAATTGTGTGTCTGTGTGTGAGTGCTCTGAATATCTGTCCCCCTCCCCCCCCCCCCCCCCATCAATTCGAACACGGTGAAACCGAATTGAACGAAATTTGGTACAGAGGTAGAACTAGCAAAGGGCACCTCAGTGTCATATTTTATACCGCCGCTATATTGACGGAAACGTAATGGCGGCCACCCTAATGTTCAAAGCTTGAATCAAATTCCGACCGACCTAATCATCTGGTCTCTACCAAAGTTTTATGTATAAAGAATCTTTTTACTAAACTACAAGGTCACCAGCCTAATAATTTGCGGATGGTGGCCATGTATGTGTCCAAGTCGATTCCCCTTAACAATTCAAAAACGGTGAAACCGAATTGAACGAAATTCGGTACAGAGGTAGCACTAGCAAAGGACACCTCAGTGTCATGTTTTATATAGCCGCCATCTTGACGGAAACGTAATGGTGTCCACCCAAATATAAAAAGCTTAAATCAAATTACGACCAACCTAATCATCTGGTCTCTACCAAATTTTGCAACAACATACCTTTATACGAGAAGCGTTTCTTGACCAAGGCACAAGGTCATCAGTCCAATTGTTTGTATATGGCGGCCATGTATGTGTGCAAATGGATTCCCCCTATCAATTCAAACACGGTAAAACCGAATTGAACGAAAATTGGTACAAAGGTAGCACTAGCAAAGGGCACCTCAGTGTCATGTTTTATATCGCCGCCATCTTGAAGGAAACGGATTGGCGGCCACCCAAATGTTAAAAGCTTAAATCAATTTACGACCAACCTAATAATTTGATCTCTATAAAATTTTGCAACAACATACCTTTTTGTGGGAAGCATCGTTTTACTGAACTACAAGGCCATCAGCCCAATAGTTTGCAGATAGCGGCCATGTATGTGTGCAAATCGATTCCCCATATCAATTCAAACACGGTGAAACCGAATTGAATTAAATTTTTTACTAGCAAAGGGCACCTCATATTCATGTTTAATATCCCTATAGCACGTTGTATTTCAACAAGCTACTGCAATCAACATTCAATTATACTCCTTGAAAAGGACAAAGAGTTATAACAATACCCATTCATTTAGGAGAAAGTAGGCTATATGTTCTTGACTGAACATCTTGTTTATCGCATGTTGTTGTTTGGTTGAAACACGTTCCAATTGCGTTCAAAATATTAAAATATAAATTAACATTTCCAAGCATGAATGACCTAACTTTAACGAGGGAAATGATGATGTTATTCGATTTGCTCTATTCCTATTGGTTATTCCATAATCAACCCTCAAACCAGAGTGCAAATAATATAGATGATAAATGATGATGATGATACTTGTTGTTTTAAGGGGCCTAACATCTAGGTTATCGGCCTCTAATGGTTTGGGTGACAGTGAAAGATGAGATGAGAATGTAAACTATAACTAATACTAACTACAGACTTACAAACTAGAAGAAGAAATGGTAAACAAATAAAGGATAAGGCAAATAAAGGACAGGAAGAAAAGAAATGCCCTCAACCCTCGAAGAATGATGATTGAGGGACTTGGAAGGAAGGAGAGCCATGAAAGGCAGATAGGAAACGGAAAGAGGAGAGGGCCCGCCCCATAGTCAGAGGAAAATGGGGGCAATACGGACCCAGCTCAAGAATCCCTCGGCATTGCCAACTCCCGAACTCACCAGCCGTGAGCCCTTGAGGGTGTAGCACTATCCAGGGTGCACCAGGACTGGTGCGGCTACACACACCCTGCCTCCTTGAGGGCCTTGAGCAGAAGGCAGAAGATAACATGAAAAGAAAAAGAAGGCTGACCCCTCGCAGAAGGAGGCTATCAGGAAAGATGAGACAAGGGTCAATTAAGGCGGGAAAGTTAAAGACTCTCTAGGCCTCCGATAGTCTAATACCGTCAGGGTCGGAAGAGAACAAGGGTTGACCAAGAGAGGTCAACAGGAAAGAAGACGGAGAGGAGCCCGGCACAAGTAAGTGGAAGCAATGCTGGACTCAGCTGGGGTCCCGTAGTCGCCAACCCAATAGATGTGAGCTGTTGGGGGACATAATATAGAGCATACGTGGTCAGTGAGAAGGCTGTGTTCTGTCTCTTGAAGCCACCGACCATACTGAGCCTGAATATGAAGAGCGCGCCTCCTCCTGTGGGAGTTTATCAATACAGTTTGTAATTTATATAAGTTATTTAGCGCAGCCAAGCGGCAAGAGGGACTCATTCAGATGGAAATATAGGATTTCAAACAAATTGCATTGTTCTCGTTAAAGCTATCCGGGTATTAGTAAATAGAGATACTTCCATTATCAAACTGAGTGATGACCAAACACTCTCTTCAACCAGAATGTAAAACGTCTTACAGACAATGCACTGGAGGAATAGCGAGTATAGACATCGTAAGACGAGAGGTTCTCCCAGGGTCTCACAACTTGTTGGCGACCACGGGACCCCAGCTGAGTTCGGTATCACTTCCATTTTATTCTGCCGGGCCCCTATCTGTTATCTTTCCTGTCAATCTCCCTTGGTCAACTCCTGTTCTTTTCCGACCCCGACGGTATTAGGGTATACGAGGCCTAGGGAGCCTCTCACTTTCCCGCCTTAATTGGCACTTGTCTCACCTTTCCTGATCCCTCATTCTTCGTGGGGTCAACCTTCTTGTTTTCTTTTCACGGCGATGACGTCCGTAAAAGAAAACAATTACATCCAAAAGCTAACTGTACAGCCATGAAAAACAAACAATTTAATTATGCTTAATAACTATGTGCTAACAGCACACAATAAAGTAACATGTAGGGTTTAATACACTTGACATCATAAATTAATAACGAAATAGACACAGTAGTTTTATTAAAAATTCCTGCCTACACCTTGGTTTACTCTTTGTAAACCATAGTCATCTAATGTGTATAGTTACGGTGACGAATGCGCAGTTGAGACCACGTCTGACATCGCATGGCCTGAGCTCCACAAGCTACGAACTCTAGGTTCGCACATGCTTCAGGTCGCTACAAAAATGTCAACTGTCCTAGTCATTTCCTCACAAGGAAATTATCTTCAACTGCACGGCTATGTCAACAGTTCCAGAATGCAAAGAACAAAGTTAGATAGAAAGAATCGTTAGTTAGGCTTGTTTTACAACAATTATGCATTTTATTATTAGAATGTCGGTTTCTGCACAAGGCCCTCAAGGAGGCAAGGTGTATGTAGCCCCACCACTTCTGGTGCATCCTGGATAGTGCTACACCCTCAGGGGCTCGTGGCTGGTGAGTTCAGGAGTTGCCGACCCCGAGGGATTGCTGAACTGGGTCCTATTTGCCCCCTTTTCCAAGTCCCTTAATCCTCATTCTTCGAGGGTTGAGGGAATTTCTTTCTTCCTGTCCTTTATTTGCCTCATCCTCTATTTGTTTACCATTTCTTCTTCTAGTATGTAAGTCTGTAGTTAGTATTAGTTATAGTTTAATTTCATTAACATTTCCACAATGACCCATTAGGGGCCGATAACCAAGAAGGCCCCTTAAAAGAAGAATCATCATCAGATACAAGGTGGGAGAGCAAAACAAAAAACCCTCAGGCTTGAATTCCTAGTTCACAAATTGTTGCCACCTCCTCAAACCGAAGTATTATTCCTACTCCAAAACAGAAGCAGTGTTCTCGCTTCACATTTCTTTAACTACACCCTCAATAACTAGCCACGGTGAGTGAGTGGTTATCATGTCGGACTACCAACCCAAAGCTTGCAGGTTCACGCCTAAGTTCGTGACGTCATGCAGCCACGCGGGAAGCCTAAGTTAATGGGTAATGGAGTCTGTTGAAAGAGTCCTAGGGCTTCGAGCGAATCGAAAAGAATACAGGATGACTCCTAAAGAGGTGTACAAGATGCCAGATAAGAATACATGGTGACTTATAAAGAGCTGTACAAGATACCAGATAAGAATACAGGGTGACTTCTAAAGAGCTGTACAAGATGCCAGATAAGAATACATGGTGACTTATAAAGAGCTGTACAAGATGCCAGATAAGATTACAGGGTGCCTCGTAAAGAGGTGTGCAGGATGTCAGAGAAAAATACAGTACAAGATGGCAGATAAGAATACAGGGTACCTCCTAAAGAGGTGTGCAGGATGTCAGAGCAAAATACCGGGTGACACTTAATGAGGTGTACAGTATGTTAGATTCAATTCAAATAATAGGTGACTCTTAAAGAGGTGCCCGCGTGGGAAGCCTAAGTTAATGGGTAATGGAGTCTGTTGAAAGAGTCCTCAAGCTTCGAGCGAAGCGAGAAGCCCTCCTGAGCCTTTCTAACATGTGTAGCATGCGTCATTTGAAATGATATAACGTCCAGTCTTTCAGCCTGACTGTATTTTTTAATTTAGATAATACATTTTTATGAATGATCTTAGGTCAAGGATACACATAAATAATATTTTGTTGTTAGAAATTGTATCATTATATTTGAATCGCAGCCGAAGTCGAACTTGTCGGGAGTCTAATTCCAAGTGGTTCTTACTTTGGCTACCAGATCCCACTGCGATCGTAGGAACTTAAGAGCCAATTGTAGTGACAGGCTTTTCTTGGAAATTTTTAAACTTCCAAAAGAATTTTTGTAGATATATGGCTGAAAGATTCAACCATTAACATCTTTGACAATGTAAAATGTCCTTATTATAGGTGGTTAATATACAGACCACTAACATATAAGGGATTAAACCGAGCACCACGGCCGTGAGGGCAGCTGCAACAAGTACAGAGATCTATGGTTCGAATCGCGGCCAACCTGGGTGTGCTTTTAACGCACACCATCCTGAAAAATGCAGGGATAGTATCTTACTTCATATCCATAGCTCATCCCTGTAATCACTGGTTGCCAATACACACGGGGCTGATGACCAACATGTCCCAAGTCCCTCAACTACTGTGCCTCTCGTCAGGAGTGGACCAAATCTACAGACATGGGCCACCAGCTGCCAACCGACTGTGATTGGACTCGCCTCTCGTCAGGGGTGTAGCAAATCTACAGACACGGGCCACCAGGTGCCAACCGACTGCGTTTGGACTCCCCTCTCGTCAGGGGTGTAGCAAATCTACAGGCACGGGCCACCAGGTGCCAACCGACTGCGTTTGGACTCCCCTCTCGTCAGGGGTGTAGCAAATCTACAGACACGGGCCACCAGGAACCAACAAACTGCGATTGGACTCCCCTCTCGTCAGGGGTGTAGCAAATCTACAGGCACGGGCCACCAGGTGCCAACCGACTGCGTTTGGACTCGCCTCAAGTAAGGGGTGTAGAAAATCTACAGACACGGGTCGCCAGGTGCCAACCGACTGCGTTTGGACTAATCTCTCGTCAGGGGTGTAGAAAATCTACAGACACGGGCCACCAGGAGCCAACAAACTGCGTTTGGACTCGCCTCTCGTCAGGGGTGTAGCAAATCCACAGTCACCGGTCACCAGGTGCCAACCGACTGCGTTTGGACTCATCCCTCGTCAGGGGTGTAGCAAATCCACAGACACGGGCCATCAGGTGCCAACCGACTGCGTTTGGACTCATCCCTCGTCAGGGGTGTAGCAAATCTACAGACACGGGCCACCAGGTGCCAACCGACTGCGTTTGGATTCGCCTCTCGACAGGGGTGTAGCAAATCTACAGACACGGACCACCAGTTGCCAACCGACTGCGTTTGGTCTCATCTCTCGTCAGGGGTGTAGCAAATCTACAGACACGGGCCACCAGGTGCCAACCGACTGCGTGTGGATTCGCCTCTCGTCAGGAGTGTAGCAAATCTAGCGACACGGGCCACCAGGAACCAACCGACTGCGTTTGGATTCGCCTCTCGACAGGGGTGTAGCAATTCTACAGACACGGGCCACCAGGTCCCAACCCACTGCGTTTGGACTCGCCTGTCGTCAGGAGTGTAGTAAATCTACTGACACGGGCCACCAGGTGCCAACCGACTGCGTTTGGACTCGATTCCACAACGTTAGTTCCGGAAGGAGAGAGCCTTACCGTTGCGCCAAACTCTCTGGTGTTTTATTTAGGTTCCTGAAAAGTGCTAAATGGAGGAAGGAGACCCCCGTGGCCTTACAACTTCACTTGGCTTAGAAGTGGGGTACCACATCTAGGAGAAGAAACACGTCCCCCTTTTCTTAGTTGTCCCCGCGAGTCTGAGCAACAGTTGTTAGACGTAGCTGTGTGTACAATCAGCATGATAAACAGTGTTATTGTCGAGTTTGTAATTCTGTGCGGCAAGGATAGGGAAGGAAGCAGCCGTGGCCAGAAGTTAGAAACCACCCGAGACTTGCCTCTTCTCAGATTGACCGGAATTTAACTCCTTGGCAGAATCAGGAATTGAACGCGAACCTCAGGATTGAAACCCACTACGTGTTACTAAACAATACAGTATATAAACACAATATGGATTTCCTAACTTGCAGACCACAGCGAGGCTATGAACTATCGCGGCAAGCTGGCATCCGGAGAGCATGGGTACGAATCCCACCTCGGCCGTCCTGAAAATGGTTTTTGGGGTTTCCCATTTTCACCACCAGGCAAATTCCGGAACGGTGCCTTTAGGTCCACGGCAGATTTCCTTCCAATATCCCTTCCCTGAAAAGAAAAAGTACATGGCCATTGGCTGCATTAATAAATTCATAATTATTCATTTATTTTCTATTTACATACTTTAGTAATTTCTCAAATCTTTTTAATAATGGAGATTCTGGTCTGAGTGCTGTAGCAGCCTCGTGAGGTCAACAGGTGATTACATCAGCCATCTTACGAGTGGTTTCCCTTGGTTACCACGTTTACTCTAGGCAAATGCCGGTAAGGGTCCTGACTTAAGACCACGGCCGCCTCTTGCTCAATTATCACCTGAATTACTACATACGCCACAATAACACAGGTTAGCAGATACATTCTACATACACACACGCACATGTAATGTGAGTTAAATGACCACAATATCCAAGAACTTAAACAACTATTTTATTGGTGTTGATGTCATGGCAGACAAATGCAATCTAATCTACTCGAGACGGGAACTGCCTCCGAACAGCTCGTGGACACATTGGGGATCATCCGGTTTCATTCTTAACACTTATGCTCTTAAGAAACGAACAACGCGAGTTGTCTAGTAACAGATCATGGTGCAGGGTTCCAATCCAAGTAACACTGAGAGGAATTTTCACCTGAGAAATCACTTAACTTCAGGACGTCAAAGGCCAAAACAAAAGGAAATGATCCAGCTAACTTCAACAAGTACCATGTGATTGCGTTGCGTAACTTGCCTTCAGATCGATGGACAACTGCTGCCCCAAAGAATTATTCATTACATTTCTTCAGCAGGCATTGGATTAAAAATATCTGACAGACAGTGGATGAAGTTTGACGAATGGCGTATTGGTAGTTCTTAAATTGATATTGTAGGATCAATAACTGTGGCTAGGGACAAACAGCCAGGTTTCCATTGCTATATCATTACTGAGACAGTGCTAGAGTGGTTGTTGTTCATCTACTCCTGACCATATGCGTGACGTTACACTCACTCACTCACTCACTCACTCCGTTGGCTTTTCTGGGACGTGACGATCCCGTGCCGCTCTCACTATCTGCCTCCATTTCCTCCTATCCAGCGCAGTATTCTCCCATACAGTAATACCCATTTGTCTGCAGTCAGAGGTCACCTCATCTTGCCATCTACTCCTAGGTCTTCCAGGGGGTCTCGAGCCTTCGATCTTCTTCTCATACACCTGGCGAACTATTCTGTCAGCGTCCATTCTGATAACATGCCCTGCCCATTGCAGCCGTTTCGCTTTCATGACGTCCACTACTCTGGGTTGATTGGCCAACTTGTACAGCTCATGATTTGATCTGAGAACCCATCTTTGTGTTACACATGATTATAAACTGAAGGAAGGTTAAGAGGAGAGTGGGGAGGGGGAGAGAGTTAAGAGAAGGAAGGGAAATAATGAGAAGCAAGGTTAAGAGGAGGACGGAAACAAGGAAGTCAGGAAAGAAGAAAGGAGCTTGTTCTGTAATTTAACGTTCCATTCTATCTGAACCTCCTGACATTTCACCGGTAATACAGTGTGTCCGCAAAGTCTCTCCGCACCACGCGTCTCACCTTGCGGGACGTGTTCGGTTACCAGTACATTCATGTAACGTTGTTACAAGGAAAACAATTACATTAAATTAATTAAAGGAATGATGTACTGTGCCCGTCAGACGAGAGTTTCGGGGAGCTGCCGTTCTTAAACAACCCTTCCGAGACACTCCTCTGGCCAGCACACAGGACTCCGGGAAAGAATGTATTCGTAGGCTGTCCTAGCACGAAACACTGTACTCGGGGGGTGTCGGGAATATGAGATTTCTATTTTTACGACCAGCCCAGTGGAATACATTCACAGGAAAACACGAAACAACCACGAAATAATGAGGACAGTCTTATGTTAAAATCACACTAAATTTATTGATAAAATCACAGATCCCTAGCCTACTGCTGAGAGATAAAATCGGCTAGTCCGAATCTAAACTACCCTGAAAAAGAAAGTCAATAATATCTTCTATCTAAGGTCTACTTTAAGCCTCTCGAAGTCCTATTCAAAAAATCGAAGAATAAATCAATCACTAAGAGAGAAATACGTAACGATTCCCTAAGCAATTACATCGGATATTTAAATAATAATAATAATGACAGGCGTGAGTCTACTAGCAACAAAGATAATTACTTGTTGACAATGCAAAGTCCGATTTACGTTAATCAATAGCACAGCAAAAATAGCTAAGGTATGATGGTATTCTCTCCAACATTTACATTTAAGTTAAATTTAGCTAATCCTGTCTGAAGTAAAAATACTACTAATAAACGAGACGCGTTTATTCTAAGAAAGTTAAAAATGCAAAGCTATGCACATTCTCTTCCTAACTGAATTTAATCGAAGAAATATCAAAGCTATGTACAACACAAATTTCACAGGTTCAGTACACTCCTACTAGAAATGCAACTGACATTCCTACCTGCTCAGTTTCCTGCGGTTTGCAGAGGAAATGGTCATAAGTGTAAGGAGGAAAAATTACGTTGGCGACTGCTGTGGCAAGACTGCACGTCTTATGTCGCTTATGATCGTAACGAACGGGTTTTCAAATTATGCCGTCATTAGATGATCGTCGTCTCAAAATCGGGAAGAGTCAAAATGTATTTACATAACATCGAAACTCACAAACTCTAAGAAATGGTCAGAAAAGAAATTTATGATTAGCATTCATTCGTTTAAACTACATAAATATTGATTTCCTGATTTAGTTAAAAAACCTATCACTTTATTATTATTATTATCAATATTGATTCATTATTTATCCTCAAAGTGTCATTGTATATTTTTAGCGACTAATAAACGTGTTTAGTGTTGCTATAAATGTGGGAGAAACATCTATGAATAACCTCGGAAATATCAGTGAATCACTGTTCACTAGATTGATAAACACCCTGTGTTCATTATCAATAACATGGACTCGTCAGTCCCAATCATCAATCAACTTGCCAAAAGCGTATAAAGTTGCTGGAATAAGACCACAATCACCATATACTGACTCCAAAACATGGGCTCAAAATACTCCCATACAACTTCAATCCTCAAGACACTACAATAGCATGATCCTAATTTACACAAAGATGTCCCATTCGTGGACTCAAGTTCGCAATAACTGCTTATATTCTCGTAATTTCAGAACCAAGAATTTACCATGAAAAGTAATCGAAATATCATAGACTCCAATAATTATCCTGTGTCTAGGACACTATAGAATGCTGTACTCAAGATCAGCTCTTAAACATCAGGCCTAGAACTCCCTCGAACTCGTGCTATCTCGCATACAAATATGCACATTTCATTCAGTCAGATTATGTCGTCGATCGTCGAGAGTGAAAATAAGTTTCACTTCCATAGAGCACCTCGCTCAAGACAAAGGCCTTTCAAAATTACTTCCTAATACCTAAATCTATATTCGATGTCAACAGATTACTTTTCTGTAGAAATGCTTTCCTTGCCTGAGCCAAGCTACTTTTAATATCCTCTTTGCTTCGTCCATCGTTGATTATTTTGCTTCCTAAGTAGCAGACTCTCCTGCTTCCTTCAGTTTTTAACCTGCCAATTTGATGTCCATAGAGTTTTTTTTGGCTTCATTCCATTATTTGATGCTTGGCATAAATGACATAATTCACAATTAATTATGACTTAATAACTATAATGTATGTAAGACAGCTAAATGGAGAAATAGTGCTGGCGATATCGCAGTTGTCAACTTGTATTAGAATCGCAATCCAAATGATTTAGTGTAATGATATTAATGCATATTGATCCCAGCTATGCATAGAGATGCGATATGTAAATGAGTTTGAGGATTATCACATTGCCCTATTAGCCAGGTTATCTCCATATTATATCTGTTCACTGATACACTTGCGAGTGTTTTTTGATCAGACTGTACGGTGCAGACACAAATCATATGTTATCGCACAAGCGACCTAATTAATTCCCTCTCGGTCTGACTGGCACAGCTGGATCAGACGGATGGCTTGGTCCCTGACAGGGAACTCATCAGGCTAACCAACCAGTCGCTCAAATATCCCAGCGGTGCGCAACATGGTCATCGTCTCCGGTAATTTTCAGTGTGGAGAGTGATGCAGTTGCGATATTTCACTAAGGATTGCAACAGAAACTACTTGTACATAACGGAATGAGTATTCAGGACACAGGGTGAGGGACAAATCAGGTGAATCAGATCAGCTGCCCCTAATAATATGCAGCCCAACTAACGCTTGTTATCTCGACTTGTATCCCGTATGGTACTAATGGACTGCAAGCATATCCTGCAAACGATACTGAACTCTTCCCTCGTATTAGTCTGTAGTCACATCGTATATTTTGACTATTTAGGCAAAAAGTAACTTTTATAGATTTTTAGCCTACTTTTCACATTTTGAAAAAGTGCAAAAATGAGGAAAAAGTAGACTTATGAGCTCGATCGGGTCAAATGCGTGTCTGTCTGTCGGTTTGTCTGTCTGTGTTGCCCCGCCCCTACAAACTCCTAAACGGCCGCAGCAATCGAAACAAAATTCGGTATGAGTAATGATTTACACCTGAATATCTCAAGGCCCTGTTTGAAAATGATGTCAGTGCTACCAACTGCTGAAAAACCGCAAATGAAATTTGAGCTCCATGTTGGATATCTTGGAAGGTATGCATGGGAGCTATTCCAAAATTGGCACACATATAGATAATAAGATTTCAGTTTAATTTCCAGGGAGCCATACATGGCAGTGTTGCCAAAATGATTACAAGCCTGCTGATATGTCCAATGATTAGATGCAAATAACTTTCTACACTATCAATTGGATTTCAACCAAATTCCGTATGTGCTATGTGTACCATAACAGGTATGATTATGCGTATTCTAAAGAACCACAAGGGCTGCCAACTGTTAATAAATGATGTATTTATGTTTACCCTAATATAAATATATCAGAAATTATGCAAGCCAACAGCTCTAAACTTTGCACACGTATAGTACCTGCCATTCTAGATTAATTTGGAGTAACTGATATACGTCAGTGCTGCCAACATGATTCTAAGCCTGCTGATATGTCCATTTTCCAAATACATGTAACTTCTATACTAACAAATGGATTTAATCTAAAATTGGCACAATAATAGATCATAATATTTCAGATCATTTCTGACCAACACATGTATGGCAGTGTTGCCAACATGATTTTACGCGCGCTGATAGATACAATGTGTAACTGCATCTAATGTCCACGCTATCCATTGGACTTCAACCAAATTTTGTATTCTGTACCTTAGGAGATGGAACTAAGAATATATTCAGTCACCAGGGCTGCCAACTGTAGTGCTCTGTTTGGCTACATTATGCTAGGTATTTTTCGAACTAATTAGAAATGTCGATAATAGCAACATAATTTCGTCATTATTCTAGATAGATCCATATAGATTAATCATTGGCATGTATCTTAAATTTTTGAGAAAAGTAGGCGCTTTAGTTCATCACGGAACTAACTGTCGTTCTGAAAATAAGCGTAACTCAACTTGAGCGAAGACCTCTCACTTTGAAGTATTTTCTTATCTCGTGTGTTCTAATCAATTATTCGCTGGATTTATTGAGGAAGACGACCCCTCACCCCTGCGGTTGGCTGCCAGTAGCTGAAGATCTACCACCCGGACTCAAAGAAAGCCGGTTGGTGTGGAACAGGTTGCGATCAGGAGTTGGAAGATCCCGAGACAATCTGAGGAGATGCGGCGTCAGTACATGTGACACGTTTTGCGAATGTGGTCAAGAACTGACCACAAAACACATGCTTCATTGCCCTCTGTGCTCTTCATCTTGTGCAGAGGAAGATCTCCTGCTAGCCACTCCGAGCGCCTTAGATGTTGCTCAGTATTGTTGTTGTTTGAGTATTCAGTCTTTTGACTGGTTTGATGCAGCACTCCATGGCTCCCTGCCCTGAGCTAATCGTTTCATCTCTACATAGCTGCCACACCGTACGTTCTAGGCAATCTGTTTAACATATTCTAACCATGGTCTACCCCTACACTTCTAATCCTCGACACTTCCTTTCATAACTAAGCTTGCTATTCCTGGGTGTCTTAGTAAGGGTCCTACCAACCTATCTCTTCTCTTCATTAGCAGTCGCCAGAAACATCTCTCCTCTCTTACTCGTCTTAATACCTCTTCGTCAGCAAGCCACCGAAGCCGCCTAATTAAGGTCTATTGGTCCAGATGGAGTGGAATAGTGAAGCCCTATCTACGTTGAGCGAGCTCTTGTGCTTCTTCAAGCCGGGCGCATTCATGATATCTCATGTGGTCATCACGACTCAGAGGCGTGAAAATGAGTTTCATTGCGCATTTAGGTTACGGTATCTCGTGCCGACCGTAACCCTTTAGATATACTGCCCCACTGGCCGCACGACATCAGGGGATTACATATGACTCAGGCGTTTTCTTTTCATTGCCCTGCACTATTCAATTGTTTTAAACTTCTCTCTGGAACAGCTGTGCTTGCAGCTTACTCATTTAGTAACACCGCACGCGATCGAGGATATCACACCTAGATAGCTTTCCGACAAAGCGCTACCACGGGATAGTTGTGCCCTTTTAAATTCTTATTTATTTGGAGGCTGCCAATTTGACGAAGCTTAGCTTGTCTAATATACAGGTTCATTATATATGTGCGCCTCGATAAACACGGCAAGCTAAGCTGACTCTGACTGGCGCAGATCGCGGGCGCGTACCCTCTTCATCCGGTGGTTGGCGCACAGTTTCACACTTTTACCAAACATGTTCAATAATATGTAAGTACTTACAGTGGCCATACTCGATGCTGAAAATGTCTCCCTCTCTTGTAACACACACCTGACATCTTCTGATGAAAGAATGTCTGTCAACTCTTTTATTATTTACCGAGCCTGTTTCCTAATTGTACTGGAATTAGACACAGGTCTTCCTGGAAACTTGATTCGAAATTTTCGTCTTGTTTCAGAGCAAGATTTTCTGCTTTTCATATAAGAATTATGGATATATACATGTTCGCGCAACGTGAATTGGTGTCTAGACATGACCAACAATCACAGTAATCACAATACTCACTAATCGTGCAACACTAACGTCTAAGCTTTGCAGATACACGTCCATATGAATGACAAAACACGTGTGAACTAACGATATGAGTCCGCGGAGCGCGCCAACCACCGGCTGAACCATGTACGCGCCCGCGATCTGTGCCAGTTACAGCCGGCTTAGCTTGGCGTGTTTATCGGGGCGCACATAGAAAATTACCCTCTATAAGGGGTAGTCGAATGAAAAGCGAACACCCGCTACAACGTGACCATGGCGTGGTTTTATTCAAAAGTAATTACAACAAGGGTCCGTACTTTTATCCACTGGAAGACGAGACCATCAATTCCAGGTTTGTAGAAAGAGTTAGGTCACTGACGGATCCACAACCACACGCACTCTCGTCCGAATGAAACTGACGTCCACGAATGTCCTTCTTCCCGTCGTCAAAAATGTGATAATCATAAGAAAAAAGGTCCAGGCTATACAGAGGATGTCGAAGTGTGTTTCCCAACCAAATCGCTGCAGCGTAGCCTTCATCAGATTGGTAGTATGCGGGCGGGCCTTATCTTCCGTGACTCGTCGGTTTTCCTGGATAAGACCATCAATCTGCGCTATCACATCAGGAGTAATGGCTCGATGAGCCTGTCCTGGGCGCACATCGTCTTACAGTCTCAGAATCTCGTATGCCACTCGTGCAAACTCGATATGGGAATGCAGTGTTCGCCTCAGACGGCTGACATGCGACAATGGGTTTCACGTATTCCAGCTCCCTCGGACACCAGATAATGAACCACACTTCTCTGTTCTTCTTTGGCTGCCTCCATTTCTACAGCTGGACGAACACTCTGGGCACCAGTAAAGACATACCTCATGCACTTGGCAGTTGCCACTATGCAGTTCGTCTACCACAGCGATGGCAGTCTCGATACGTAACAAGTAGTTCCGTGAAGAACTATACAGCCTATTTTCATATATCCTACTTATGTTAACTGCCAATATGAACATAAAAAAATCAGTTTGATTGCTGTAATAGATTCGTCGATATTGAGAACCGACTAAATATTTCGGATAGTCGCCATGGTGGTTTTTATATATGTAGGACCCAGAGTTATGTACTGTTACATGAAGATTATTGTGTACGTGTAGCATTCAAATTTCAATCGCTTGATTAGTACACAAGAAGTAACAAGGAGATTTTAAAATTTCGCACAGCTGCCATCTTGTGGTTATGGGAACTATTGAAATAAATTAGATGCCAGTGGATTAACATTCGTATCAGCATTTACTGTACCACGTTTCACTGCACTAGGCTGGTTAAATTGCGAGAAACGTCTATGTGAATATTTATACTTCGCGTCGCCGCCATGTTCGATTTGTGTTCACCAGGTTATTTAAAGTCCTATAGGTGAACTTAAGTTCATAGCCCCTATGAACATTAACAAATTCAGTTTGATTGCTATAATACATTCGTAGATATTCAGAGCCGTCTAAATACTTCGGATGGCCGCCATGTAGGATTGTTAAATGCATAGGCCATAGCGTCATGTACCATTAAAGGAAAATTATTGCGTAGGTTCATTATTCAAACTTTCACTTCGATCGCATGATTACGGCACAAGAAATAAAAACGTAATTTTAAAATTCGCACAGCCGCCATTTTGAGGTTATGTAAACAATTGAACTAAATTGGACACCAGTGCATTACAATGTGTATAAACATTTCCTGTACCAGATTTCATTGCGTTTGGATTATTAAATCGCGAGAAAAGTCTGTTAAAATTTTTAATTCGCTTGGCCGCCATGTTCGTTTTGTAGTTAACCGGTTTTTGAAAGTCTTATAGATGAACTTCCAGTAGTTTCCTTTATCTCCTTACAAAATTTCAGGGTGATACTGCTAATAGTTTCAGAGATATAGAATGCCGGTGAAATAATTCGCACATCCGCCATCTTGTGGTTATGTAAACAATTGAACGAAGTTTGATGTCGGTACATTACAATGTGTATAGGCATATACTGT
This sequence comes from Meconema thalassinum, assembly GCA_946902985.2. Classification (NCBI taxonomy): domain Eukaryota; kingdom Metazoa; phylum Arthropoda; class Insecta; order Orthoptera; family Tettigoniidae; genus Meconema; species Meconema thalassinum. The sequence goes on along the minus strand of OX336392.1, from coordinate 11,041,468 downwards.
GCCAAGTTTTATTGCGTTTGGTTGGTTAAATCGCGAGAAACGTCTATTTAAACGTCGCAAATTCGCGTGGCCTCCATGTTGGTTTTGTAGTTACCAGTTTTTCAATAGTCACATAGGTGAACTTCTAGTAGTTCCCTTTATCACCGAAAAAAATTCCAATGTGATATCGGGAATAATTTCGGAGATATTGAATGCTGGTGAAATATTTCGCACAGCCGCCATGTTGGATTGGTGAGACGTAACAAAATTTGAATAGCACGGTCGGGGTCACCTGAAGTAGTGCTATGAACTTACCGAGTTTCATTGAAATCGCTCCAGCCGTATAGAAGTTATTAGGGGACACACACACACACTCCTCGCTCACACACACACACACGCACACACAGACACACTGACAAAAGGTGATCTCATAAGCCTATTTTTTTTTCAAAATTGAAAATAGGCTAAAAATAGTGTTGTGTCACGGTCCAAATGTGACATGCGATTTTGCACAATCGCGTATATTATTCTCATCTGAAGATTTGAGCGGGAATGTAGTTATTTATTGAACTGTTTATTCATATGTAATTTATTATTGTTTTAATTAATTAGATTGAAGAATATAATTTTATAGCAGGATCTAAGTCAGGATTTAACATGCAGTATGATAATTATTTACCTACCTGGGAACGTGCAATTTTGCGAGACAACTTAGGGCTAGTCGTGTATAAATGTTGATGTCAATTCGGACAAATTACATGAAATTCATGAATTTCATATCAATGTTTACCTATGACAAAACACACTCGAATACGAGACAGGGTATATTTAAGAAATTGCTAAAGAAATGTATCATTAAGAAAACTACGTAAATTATACCGTACGTACATCACTTGAAAGAGGAGATTGCATAAATTCATGGAATATAAAAAAGTTAAAAAATGAAAATGCGATCACTTTTATCTTTATCGAGCACCTTAATCAAATTCAGTTTTAATGTAATGACCGTTTGCTTTCGCCAACATTGTCCACCAAATTTAGTAATTTATATCCTTTTTGAATTATAGAAATTTATTTATAAAACAATTCCCCTTGGAACGATCACAACTGTGTATTCGGAATATGAACCCGGATCTCGTGCTGTCCGGGCAGGCAGGCAACTCTGCGGGTCTCACCACGGGCTTTCAAATGAAGAGAGCGCTGCCAATTTAAAACAGAAACGCCGGGGTGCTAGATTTTTCCGTGAGAGGATCTTTAACGTGCCAGTAAATCTATTGGCATGGCTTCCTCGCATTTGCGTACTCGCAAATGCCAACTGTCTGCGCCAGGATGCGATCCCGCAACCTTGGGCGCCACGGGGAGCATAATACGCAACAACTAACTCAAGAACCATGCCTGGCTAATTATACTAGCGCCATCTACCTTACTGTTATCATCATATATATTATTTGAGTAGTATAGATCCCTCCTGCGGCGCTCACAAGCGACCGATCGTGACAAATGAGCATTCAAATGAAAGAGAATAGACATTAGCAGTGACGAATTGCACTCTGATTCCATAAATAGCTGTAATTTCTTTAAAATATGAATTTAGAAAATATACGAAGTGTGAGATTTGTAGATACTGTTGCTGAAGGAAAATACGCGACATCATTGCTGTTCAGTTCGCATTTTGGCCGTAGGGACGCCTGTTTCATGTCCAAACTTTTAAACGTTAATTCATTTACAGGTTCGCTGTCAATCAATGGACTCAGCACACAAATTACATTAGCAGTGACGATTCACATTCTAATTTCATAAATATCGATTTTTGTAAGAAGTGCGATTTGTAAAATAATACTGATGCTCCAACATGCTGCAATTATGATTTGTCGTCTAAAACCTTAAAACTCTCAATATAAACTTATTGGGAAAAGTGTGGTTTCTGAACATGCGCGGGTCCGCTAATGTTATTGAATTGTGAACTTGTTGCCAGCATTGTTCCGGTCGACAAGGAATTGCTTCTCGATATCGGACATGCACTGTGGTGACTACTAAGAGGTCGTACATATTAATGGTTATCTTTCTAAAGAAGACCCATAGATTTACGTCTCCCACACATGAGCATGCAGTTACATGCTCTTATACTTGGCAAATGGATATTGGCCATTCATCTTCTTTGTGTAATAAATTCAAGGAGAAAAGCTTTCCGACCTTTAAGCATTATCGACCGCTTCCTGAAAGTCATTGCTATATTAGATGAACAATTCTAATGGAAATATGGGCGGACATGTCTATCCATGCATTGAATGCTGAGTATGGATTCTCCTGTCGTTAATATCCATAGGAATTCATTCAACATTTCCATCCATGACGAAACCAAGAGCAACGTAGGGCCACAACATACTGTAATATCAAATTGTATAATGTACGAGGACTAGTTTCCTTTCAAGTTCCGATGAACTGTATAAAAATAACAGATTGACATACCAAACTGCTTTTACTAGTAAATGTTTGCTTGTTTTATTGTTAAGTGTCAACATAATCGCCAAAACGATTGAAACATTTGTCGTATCGTTACACCAGCTTTCCAATGCCCTCGGAAAATCTGCCGCCACTGAGGTGGGTTCGTCTGGACAGTCTCCTGAAGTGTTTCCTTTTTGGCGAGGCGTTGCCGCGCAACCATACCTTCAATTCTCGAAAAAAAAAAAAAAAAGGTGAAAATCATTCAGTGCTGGTTTGGACTAAACGGTAGATGGTCCTACCTTAACATTTGAATTCCTTGAATAAATCTATCGTAATGTTGGCACAGTGCGGTTGTGAATGATTTTTACCTTTTAAGAGAATTGAAGGTATGGTTGGGCGGCAACGCCTCGCCAAAAAGGAAACACTTCAGCAAACTCTCCAGACATAAGAATAAAACAAGCAATCATTTAGTGGTAAAATCAGTTTGGTATGTCTATCTGTTATTTTTATACAGTCCATCGGAACTTGAAAGGAAACCAGCCCTCGTATTCCAAAATTTAGCCTGTCACGATTGCAGTATTTTGGACTAAAGGACACTTTGAGATTATTGAAAAATAATCAAAACAAATTAATTGTGAGATCTATAAATAATTTTTCATTCTACTGACCATGCTTTATCTTCAAATACAAAGATAAATCTCAATGTACAGCAACTCCATTGGCCTGGCTCTTCTCTGGGGATCATCACAATCTTCTATCCATACACATATGGAAAATTCATATATTACTTGATTAATTACACCCAACTTAGATCTGATGACAACTAGTTGGCCTTTGCAGAGTCGAAGGTGTGCGTTCTGGGAAAAGTAAGCATCAGCATTATTGACGGAATAGGAAGGAAATGAATGTCCATTGTTTCACTGACTGTTTCTAATCAGTACATTCGCAAACCTTTCCTAACTCAAACAGGGTTCCCGCCATAAACCTTCAATGGATCACTGAACCTCTGGCAGAGCCGGAAGTCCAACCCGCGGCCTCCTAGGTGAGAGGCAAGCTCATCCCTGGAAGTAAGAAGTAAGACTTAATTAGATTTGTCCCTAGTGTGCGGGAAGAAATCGGAAATAATATGTTATTATACATCCTGTAATAATTATATTTGAAATGCAGTTGAATACGCCATGTCCTCCTACCATGGTGTGCGCGGTACAATAGGCTTCCTCATGAGATGATGACTAAAATAACATTCTCTGGGAAGCTTCGAGTGAGTTCAATGAGCAGATTTGGTCTAGGGTAGTTATCAGGGTAGGAACAAGTAAGTATCCTATGTTCTATTGGTTGTCCACGAGAGCCGAGGCCTAGAACTAAATACAATAAGTTTCATTTGTGACTTGGGATATTAATCATCTGCAACAAGGTCTCACACTCATCCTCTCTTTGACGGGGGGGACAGAGAATCGAAATTGTTAAGAAAAATGGTATCACTTACAACGCAATCACAAAATAACCAAACGTACTGTCCCCGTTTACCTGGATAGTAGGCTGTCAGATATCCGCCCCCTCAATCGGATTGCCAATTATCAAACGCACCGGCACAGTTACATCAATAAAAATGGCACTGACAGATACTATCGCGATAAGAGCACAGAAGTTCACAGGAAATCATTGTGGAACACACCAAAATAGACGGGGGTTCATACTTACCGTTACTTACCTCTTAATTATCTCGGGGTTTGAGTTGACAACAGGATCACTAAAAGTCTGTTCACACAATAACCTCCACCATGACATTTAAAAATGAACCAAAAACGAAGACGAGAACTTTGAACTGTACAAAAGCTTTATTTCTAATAAAGGGTATGATTTTACTAACACAACAAAAACAACGTGGCTATCAGTAGCCCAAGACAATCTGACTACGTCCTCCAGTAGGACTTGCAAAAATTATCATACAACATGATATAAAACATTTTAGCTCCCAAGAGCTTCAAATAACGTAATATTCATAACACTATTGGATTGGAGAAGGACGTCAGGGTGTGACATATATAGAGCATTTGGTTTCCTTTTAATAAACATGAGAATGGTATTAATAGTCGCAAGGCCAGAGTGTGTACGACCTCACTCTCTGAGAACCAGATGTTGGCACAGCTGCGGGCTACCCTCCAGCCTGTTGCATACTGGTCAAATGCACTCCCTTCTCACGTGCTACGTTACGTAAGAATACAGCCTGCACTCTCAAGCTTTTAAATGTCTACAAGACAACTCACATTATATTTACGCAAATCTTTCAAGTACTTTGCTCACATCCTATTGGATCATAATGTTAATTTCTTAAACTTGTTAACTTCAATCCAAATGTTTAATTAGCTCTTAAATGTTTATAACAAAATCACATAAATTATTTATAACAATTAGAAATTGTTTATAATATTTGTCAAAGACAATAAAAATATTATAAGCACGCCTTTAACATCACTCTCGTTTCACATTATTTTCAAAAATATTTACAGCAATTATTTACAATATTAACATTTAAATTGTTTAAATTATTAATTTAAGAAATACATTAACCACATGTTCATTCGGTTGGTAATTTTCATAATCGTGTTTAATATAATCGACCAATGAAGGTTAGTTATACATGTTAATGTCACAATCTGGTTTAATAAAGGTTTTAATAATGATTTGTGACTGCAACCTTCATTCAAAATCTTATCTCAAATTCTTTCAAAACTCGTGTTAATTATAACAGTAATTCACTTGATTAATTTTCAACGAACTATGACAATCTTACTCCAGCGGAAAATCCTTCGCTAACAAGTTAATGCACAATCTGCATTAAAAATATGCCCAAAATCATCATATATTAATCTATATGGCATTAAAAACTTCCACATAACTTACAAAACTTCCACAAATAATTCTTTAACATTAATTCCTGTGGGAACTTCCTTCATATTCAAGGGCATTATACCTCAGCGACTTTCAACACGCGCTGCACTAGCGATTATACATTCATAGTTCCACTTAAAAATTTTTATAATCATTAATTGTTTCAAAACTGTTTTTTATTTAACCTTCGTGGATTTCATTCATGAACCGAAATGAAGTCAAAACTTGCCAATCACAAACAAATTTAATAGTGAATACGCTTATATACGCCTGTCTGGTCTATCAAAATTTAAGATTAACATCTTAAAAAAAAATTGTAGTATGAAAATACTATCTTCAAATAAAGTGCGACTAAAATGCAAAGTAGTCGAATAGAATCCAATTAGACTGGGGAATGCAAACATGATTCGATAAATCTCTAATTGAGAAAAACTCCTAACAAAAGTTCTTGACTTTAATGCATTCAATAATTCCTTATTAAAGTTACTCTTTCACAAAAGTGTCTATGATGCAATGTTCATTCATAACTGACTATAAATGTCTGTGTTGCAATCAATACAAATAACGACTAGTATTTCCAAGATCGTCGACAACGTAAGAGATTTTAACGCTCTAAAATCATTTAAATGTTCTTCCTTCTTGATGATGACAGAAAATTGGTCAAAGTAATTAAACTGGGGTAGAATTACTTTAATAAAATGACACGCTGTCTGAATTTAAATCTGCCATTAAAAATCATTAACTTACAGTCAAATCGTGACTACAAAAATTAATTACTGAAAAATCCAAATATCAGTCTCAACTGATTCAAAATCATTAACTATGCCCATGACATAACAATGTCTTAATAAATCGTCGAAAAATGCAAAACTCATCAAGGTGTACGGAGAATAAGAATCTCAACAAGAAAATAGGGCAAAAAACATGAGGATAAAAATATGGGAAAAATGGTTGCTCAAACATCATTAATAAACTCAAATACAATAAACGTTCACGACTACCTTATCTGCCGATTGACGTTCCAGAGGAAAATTCCCCAAAGAAGACTGCTGATGGATCCATTTCACCACGTTAAAGCTGAGCTCCATCCTCGAAATAGGAAATAGCACCCTCGGAGAATCGAACTGCTTCCTTCTCCGTGAATCGCTCTGCTCCTCGAAGACGAATAGACATCCTTCCGGCAATAATCTTCTTTGTGAGTCGGGATATCCCTGACCTCTCTTGAAAAATTCCCTGAAGTTCCAGTAGACAATCGTCATGAAGTTTTGTAGAAATTTCCGAAGAAATTATTCATATTCAGAGTATGAAATTGTTTCTATGGCTGTTCGATGGTATTCAGCCTTTAATCACGAAACATGGGTGTAGATGGTATTCACCGCATGTTCGCTTGTGTGGAATAGCAATTAGCGAAGTTCCATGTCGCTATCTTACTCCGTTGAAGTATGTCCCAATTGCAATAAGCCCTTTAGCCTTCCATCTGCTCTTCGGTTGTAGTATTAGAAGAACAAACTGCCGTATTCAATTGCTCCATTATACTGTATCGTTGTGTAACCAAGCAATCTGAAGTCTTTCTATTCCACTCGCAGCGTCAGCCTTGCGTTGATTCTGGCTATACAAAAGTGCTTCTCTTGTGGCGAGATAATCACTTTTGTCAGTCGTATAAAACTGCTAATATCTTTTAAACTAATCGGTCGAAATTGTTCAGCTTTTCTCTATTACTTTATGAAGCACAGCACAATACAATTAGCTTATCGGTGACCGCTAACTGTTCGAAGCTAAACTTGTAGAAGCTTTCTAAGGTCCGTTTCAACTTCACCTAGTTTGACTTGGATCTCGTTAATATAGTGGCCTCGCCACGCGTTATAAAGACGATTCTTTTCACTGCTGTTCACTTCGACGTCTCACTATAATGAATGTATAAGAAAAGAACTTTCACAATAGACTTCGATGATCTGAGAATGAGATCTCAGAATAATCGGAGAACGAAAGAGACTCCTCTCTTCTGCGCAAGCCCTTTTATTAACTTCACGAGGGGCGTTTCCATCCCTTCCAAAGCGTGATACTACGTCATCGCTAAAAGTTCCAACTTCGTTAATACATGACGGATTTTCAAAATTCAAAAACTGAAAATAAATTTCACAAAAATTCCAAATCAATGCTTCTACTGCAAATGGATTTCCACAATTCTGCATTCCAAAAGTAATAAAAATACCATAGTTTCAGCAATCTCCGTCTTCCTTTAAACTATCGTTGATTGGTTCATGCCTCTCCTCCAATAGCATAGTTTCTTCCTCAGCAGAATTCCTCGTTTCCTGCGACTGCGTCGTAAATCTTGGAACATTCTCGACTAAAAGCTGACGTCACTGAGAATCTCAGCTCAAGTAGCTTGCTGGCATAACATTTACGTCATCCGTGCTTACGTCATGACTACCCACGTCATAACTATGACAGCCATAACTCTCCTTATAATTTCAAATATAGCCACCGTGGTCTCTACATAATTCAATTACGGGGGCATTCTCCTCTCACCACGTTTTAAAAACAGTTGCAAATTGTTTTTAAACTCAATGTTACAAGTATCTCAACTCTCTTGAACACGAAATTGAATTATTACTGGCTTACTCTAGTATGATATTTCCTCTATGTTCCTTAATCATAAATTTCTTCTACTCTGGGTTGTGTGTGGTTAATGTATTCTTTCCTCTCTACTTTCTCTTCTGACCAGTATTTCTATTTTCTAAGTTCTGCTGGCTCGTAGAAGGACCAGGATCGATTACAACATCCTGCCTTTTCTTTTGATTGTCAGCTTCTTTATCCCTTAATTCTTTTAAGTATTGCTGGCTTTCCTTCTCTCTTTGCTGATATTGATCAGGTGTCATAACCTGACCTTGAGTATTCTGGTTTCTATTTTGGTTTTGGTTATTCCTATTATAGTTACGGTTATACCCATTATTGTTGTAATATCTGCCTCTTCCATTGTAGTTTCCTCGGTTGTAGTTCCAACCTCTTCTCTGTTGATACGGTCGGTAACCTTGTGATCTGTAATTTCTAAACTGATTATTCCTGTGAGGACCTACATTGTCAGTTTTCTCCTCCTCTGGCTTGTCAGTTTGTTGGACTTGGTCCATATATACCGTATTGATTTCTTTAAATTCCTGCCTTTGACCTTTCTGGACTACGTTAGGCATTGGACTTGTGTAGTCTAACCTTCTCAGTAATTCATCCATGCTGGATAAATCCCTGATGTTGGACGAAATTATAAGTCTCCTCACCTCAACTGGCAGCATACGAGAAATCGCATCTATTAGTTGCTCCGTGGACAATGGGGGTTGCAAAAATCTCAAGCGGGACAACTGACTCGTAAAGAAATCAGCGTACCTCGTTGGAAGAGTACTTGAGTATTTTCTTGAATACACCTCCGCTCTTAACGAATTCTGCGCTTCTATGGACCAAAATCGTTTGATTAATGCCTCTGCAAACTCGTCAAAGTTACTGAATGTGTATCTAAATGCGCGAAACCATTCAAGGGGTCCTCCAATCAGATATCTCTCTACTATCTTCATCTCTCTCTCTCTCTGGGAATGTGAGCTTCGATGAAATATTCTTTGAGATTCCTTACATATTCTATAGGTGTCAAACCATCAGTGTTACTGAATTTTTGTGGTTTGTCTTCGAAATTCCTGATGACCGTCACGTTCCTCGGATATGAATCCGGATAGTTTTTCCCACTATCTCGGTAGTTCCACTCAGGTTCCATATTCCTCTCGTCATCCTCCTCTCTGAATCTGGATACACGTTCTTCAGGAGTCACGTCTCTTTCTTCTGGCTCTAGGTTATGTCTTCTAGTATAATTCCTATTCAATTCGCAAGCTAAGCCTTCTGTATCCTTGTCAGTGATTTCCGTTAAGACTTTCTTGATAATCTCTTCTTTGTAGTTCTCCATTAAACTAGCCTCTCCTAACTTCAAATTTTTCAGTTTACTCGTCGTTTCATTTACATCCGAGACAACTTTATGCATCTGTTCCTCTAATGTAGATTTTAAAGTTTGCATATCCTGATCTAGTTGTGTTCTATCGTCAACTTGTTTTTCGGATAGCGAATTTATCCTGACGCTTAAATCTTTCCTAATCTGTACTACTTCATTGTTAATTTCTATCTGCGTACTGGCAAGTTTTCTTTCAATCCTTTCCTGAATTTGGGTTACATGTTCCCCACTTGACTTATTCCACTCGTCTTTCCATACCGCTACGTTTGCTGTTAACATTTCTGCTATGTCTACTTCGATATCCTCTTTTAATACTCTATTGTGGTCTAATACCTGTGTTCTCATGACCTCTACATCATACTTCAACTCTGCTAAAGACGTTGTTGTTCTAACTGATTCATCGACTAACCTAGTCGCTAATGCAGTTATATTACGCGTACAAAGAGTTTTTGAGTTTTCGATTTCTTCCCTGACTTTATTTACATCAGTTTGGACTTTAGTCATATCTACGAAAACTGTGTTGACCTCTACCTGAATCTTAGTTATGTCACTTTGCACCTCAGTTATATCCGCACGAATGTTATTAATGTCTACCTGAACATTGGATACATCAGTTCTAGCTTTTTGAATTTCTTTTTGGACTTCCTCGACCTTGTCTTGGACAGTCGCAACATCATTTTTGACAACAACTACTTCGGCTCTAGCACAAGAAATATCCCCTCGGACATTAGCTACATCTAGATTTAACATTGTAAGGTCTTTCTGTACCTTAGACACATCATTTTTAACATCAGACACATTTGTGCGGATGTCACTTACAGTATTCTCAATTCCTAGGGTATTAATCTGTAAACGCGACATATTATCCTCCAAATTAGCAGCGCTAGTTTGGATACCCTTCAAACTTTCACCCATGCTAGCTTTCAAATTACTAGCATTCTCCTCCATTCTTGCATTCAAATTAGCAGACAAATTACTAACATTCTCCTCCATTCGACTATTATTCTCCTTCATGCTTTCATTCAGCATCTGCTTCATACTACTATTCATGCTAGCTTTCAAGTTAGCAGACATCTCCTCTAACATTTTCTTCAAACTTTCATCTGCCATTACAATATTATTCAAAAATGGACTGCTGTAGGGACATACATCAAAAGAGCAAAATAACAACATTTGAGCAACACTTTTCACCATATATAATTTTGATCAATTTTCTGTCTTAAATCTAACTTATAACTACCTTATAATTAACCTTCGACGATACTTCATGTTGAAACAAACTCAAGCACATGTTCAAATTTCTTTGGCTCATTTTAAAATATCCTAACACAAATAATTTACATTTACAATCCAAATAATTTAATTTTATCCTTAATATGACTGAAATGTCATAAGCCGGTCAAATAAAATAAGATTCCAGATTATAGGCGATTTTTGTAAGTTTCCTGCCCATTTAACCTTTCTCAAGTTGTATAAGATCTGGTCTTTTCTGAGTGTAATTTTCCTAACACAATACAACATTTAATTCCTATATAATCACACTCTTAACTACTACAATTGGCCTAGACATCTAACAAAGAATCAACCTCTTTATTTGAGTCTAATCGAACCCTACGTTTTAGGTTTGCCACTCTTTCTGGCGTTCAACCTGGTAATCCAGTTTTGTTGAATCGAGCCCCAACGTTTTAGGTGCGCCAATCTTTCTGTCCCCGTTTACCTGGATAGTAGGCTGTCAGATATCCGCCCCCTCAATCGGATTGCCAATTATCAAACGCACCGGCACAGTTACATCAATAAAAATGGCACTGACAGATACTATCGCGATAGGAGCACAGAAGTTCACAGGAAATCATTGTGGAACACACCAAAATAGACGGGGGTTCATACTTACCGTTACTTACCTCTTAATTATCTCGGGGTTTGAGTTGACAACAGGATCACTAAAGTCTGTTCACACAATAACCTCCACCATGACATTTAAAAATGAACCAAAAACGAAGACGAGAACTTTGAACTGTACAAAAGCTTTATTTCTAATAAAGGGTATGATTTTACTAACACAACAAAAACAACGTGGCTATCAGTAGCCCAAGTCAATCTGACTACGTCCTCCAGTAGGACTTGCAAAATTATCATACAACATGATATAAAACATTTTAGCTCCCAAGAGCTTCAAATAACGTAATATTCATAACACTATTGGATTGGAGAAGGACGTCAGGGTGTGACATATATAGAGCATTTGGTTTCCTTTTAATAAACATGAGAATGGTATTAATAGTCGCAAGGCCAGAGTGTGTACGACCTCACTCTCTGAGAACCAGATGTTGGCACAGCTGCGGGCTACCCTCCAGCCTGTTGCATACTGGTCAAATGCACTCCCTTCTCACGTGCTACGTTACGTAAGAATACAGCCTGCACTCTCAAGCTTTTAAATGTCTACAAGACAACTCACATTATATTTACGCAAATCTTTCAAGTACTTTGCTCACATCCTATTGGATCATAATGTTAATTTCTTAAACTTGTTAACTTCAATCCAAATGTTTAATTAGCTCTTAAATGTTTATAACAAAATCACATAAATTATTTATAACAATTAGAAATTGTTTATAATATTTGTCAAAGACAATAAAAATATTATAAGCACGCCTTTAACATCACTCTCGTTTCACATTATTTTCAAAAATATTTACAGCAATTATTTACAATATTAACATTTAAATTGTTTAAATTATTAATTTAAGAAATACATTAACCACATGTTCATTCGGTTGGTAATTTTCATAATCGTGTTTAATATAATCGACCAATGAAGGTTAGTTATACATGTTAATGTCACAATCTGGTTTAATAAAGGTTTTAATAATGATTTGTGACTGCAACCTTCATTCAAAATCTTATCTCAAATTCTTTCAAAACTCGTGTTAATTATAACAGTAATTCACTTGATTAATTTTCAACGAACTATGACAATCTTACTCCAGCGGAAAATCCTTCGCTAACAAGTTAATGCACAATCTGCATTAAAAATATGCCCAAAATCATCATATATTAATCTATATGGCATTAAAAACTTCCACATAACTTACAAAACTTCCACAAATAATTCTTTAACATTAATTCCTGTGGGAACTTCCTTCATATTCAAGGGCATTATACCTCAGCGACTTTCAACACGCGCTGCACTAGCGATTATACATTCATAGTTCCACTTAAAAATTTTTATAATCATTAATTGTTTCAAAACTGTTTTTTATTTAACCTTCGTGGATTTCATTCATGAACCGAAATGAAGTCAAAACTTGCCAATCACAAACAAATTTAATAGTGAATACGCTTATATACGCCTGTCTGGTCTATCAAAATTTAAGATTAACATCTTAAAAAAAAATTGTAGTATGAAAATACTATCTTCAAATAAAGTGCGACTAAAATGCAAAGTAGTCGAATAGAATCCAATTAGACTGGGGAATGCAAACATGATTCGATAAATCTCTAATTGAGAAAAACTCCTAACAAAAGTTCTTGACTTTAATGCATTCAATAATTCCTTATTAAAGTTACTCTTTCACAAAAGTGTCTATGATGCAATGTTCATTCATAACTGACTATAAATGTCTGTGTTGCAATCAATACAAATAACGACTAGTATTTCCAAGATCGTCGACAACGTAAGAGATTTTAACGCTCTAAAATCATTTAAATGTTCTTCCTTCTTGATGATGACAGAAAATTGGTCAAAGTAATTAAACTGGGGTAGAATTACTTTAATAAAATGACACGCTGTCTGAATTTAAATCTGCCATTAAAAATCATTAACTTACAGTCAAATCGTGACTACAAAAATTAATTACTGAAAAATCCAAATATCAGTCTCAACTGATTCAAAATCATTAACTATGCCCATGACATAACAATGTCTTAATAAATCGTCGAAAAATGCAAAACTCATCAAGGTGTACGGAGAATAAGAATCTCAACAAGAAAATAGGGCAAAAAACATGAGGATAAAAATATGGGAAAAATGGTTGCTCAAACATCATTAATAAACTCAAATACAATAAACGTTCACGACTACCTTATCTGCCGATTGACGTTCCAGAGGAAAATTCCCCAAAGAAGACTGCTGATGGATCCATTTCACCACGTTAAAGCTGAGCTCCATCCTCGAAATAGGAAATAGCAACCTCGGAGAATCGAACTGCTTCCTTCTCCGTGAATCGCTCTGCTCCTCGAAGACGAATAGACATCCTTCCGGCAATAATCTTCTTTGTGAGTCGGGATATCCCTGACCTCTCTTGAAAAATTCCCTGAAGTTCCAGTAGACAATCGTCATGAAGTTTTGTAGAAATTTCCGAAGAAATTATTCATATTCAGAGTATGAAATTGTTTCTATGGCTGTTCGATGGTATTCAGCCTTTAATCACGAAACATGGGTGTAGATGGTATTCACCGCATGTTCGCTTGTGTGGAATAGCAATTAGCGAAGTTCCATGTCGCTATCTTACTCCGTTGAAGTATGTCCCAATTGCAATAAGCCCTTTAGCCTTCCATCTGCTCTTCGGTTGTAGTATTAGAAGAACAAACTGCCGTATTCAATTGCTCCATTATACTGTATCGTTGTGTAACCAAGCAATCTGAAGTCTTTCTATTCCACTCGCAGCGTCAGCCTTGCGTTGATTCTGGCTATACAAAAGTGCTTCTCTTGTGGCGAGATAATCACTTTTGTCAGTCGTATAAAACTGCTAATATCTTTTAAACTAATCGGTCGAAATTGTTCAGCTTTTCTCTATTACTTTATGAAGCACAGCACAATACAATTAGCTTATCGGTGACCGCTAACTGTTCGAAGCTAAACTTGTAGAAGCTTTCTAAGGTCCGTTTCAACTTCACCTAGTTTGACTTGGATCTCGTTAATATAGTGGCCTCGCCACGCGTTATAAAGACGATTCTTTTCACTGCTGTTCACTTCGACGTCTCACTATAATGAATGTATAAGAAAAGAACTTTCACAATAGACTTCGATGATCTGAGAATGAGATCTCAGAATAATCGGAGAACGAAAGAGACTCCTCTCTTCTGCGCAAGCCCTTTTATTAACTTCACGAGGGGCGTTTCCATCCCTTCCAAAGCGTGATACTACGTCATCGCTAAAAGTTCCAACTTCGTTAATACATGACGGATTTTCAAAATTCAAAAACTGAAAATAAATTTCACAAAAATTCCAAATCAATGCTTCTACTGCAAATGGATTTCCACAATTCTGCATTCCAAAAGTAATAAAAATACCATAGTTTCAGCAATCTCCGTCTTCCTTTAAACTATCGTTGATTGGTTCATGCCTCTCCTCCAATAGCATAGTTTCTTCCTCAGCAGAATTCCTCGTTTCCTGCGACTGCGTCGTAAATCTTGGAACATTCTCGACTAAAAGCTGACGTCACTGAGAATCTCAGCTCAAGTAGCTTGCTGGCATAACATTTACGTCATGACTACCCACGTCATAACTATGACAGCCATAACTCTCCTTATAATTTCAAATATAGCCACCGTGGTCTCTACATAATTCAATTACGGGGGCAGTACAAAACCAGACCAATTTTTTTGCAAGCTACATGGATAGAAATTAGATGCGTTTAGCGGACCAAAAATATTCGTACAAATTGCAACGGCGTGTTTTGCGACTTTTACATCGAGCTTCGAGAAAAGTATTAAGGTACGTTACAGTTTCGGAAAGCCGAGTTGGTACCGACAAAGGGAGAAAGTCACAGCTTAAATTGCCAACCAAGCTTGCAGTTTGGACGTCGGCAAAAAATTTTGGTGCGAAAAAAGCCCCAAATTCCTATCCGTGCATTGCTGCACATTCATCGTGACATCACTATAGACATCGATTCGGTAATCACAAGGTTTGCTAAACAAAATAGACGAGTTGATTTTGTTATATAAATAATCGTTTTTATATAACAGGTATTGTACCCGATACCTATTTTAGGCTATCGGCTACGCCAGCTGACATTAAGCTGTAGTTGAGGTTTTGGAAGGCAAGCTGATAAGATAGCGCATCGATCGCGTCAAGAAGAAAGCCAAGATGACGTAGGAGGTCAAGAATCAAGGAGGCATTGAAATCTGTGAGAAGATAGAATTATGAATAAAGATGTGAAGCTTTATTGAAACATATATGGGATTATAATAAGTTAAAACAACTTAGAAGAGTATATATGACATGCATTATATGTGGAAATAATTTTGTGGAAATAAGTTATTGTATAACAGAACAGCCGAGAGGAGTCGGGTTCGAGACTATCTTCGTGACGTAGGAGCACCGTGGTGGGGGGAATTAGCCACGTGCCGCACGAAGCTCATAAGCTGGAACACAGCGCTGAGCAATTCAGTTGAGCTCAATGAGGCGAGCAGTACAGAGCAGCCCTATAGCACAGCGAGACGGGCATTGAAGGTCACGCAACACACGTAAACCGTCACGGCAAGTGTAGGCGACATTTCTCGCATCACCGAGCAACAGAGGCCGCGCGGGTCGTTGATACAGGCGACCTAGCCGAGAGGACAATTGTAGATAGCCGGGGTATTTCAAAACCACACTGATCGCATATGAAGACTTTATTTCAAGCTTCATTTCGACGTTGTTCGAACACAGGCTTTCACATACAACCTTATAACCATGCTGTTATATAATACATTCAAACGACTTTTTACTATTTCAAGTAAACTGAATGTTTAGCATAGGCTCTGATGAACATTACAGCGTGCATTTATAAGATTTTTATCTTATGCCATTTTCATGGATTACAAATTATAGACAGATACAGGGTGTATCGTAATCTTGAACACTATCCAGTAAAATTTTTATTTTACTCAAATAGAACTTTGCAGTAAGTTGAGAGAGGACTTACAATTCTCAAACGGAACATTTATCGGAACAGTGGCGTATATTAGAAGAAGAGTAGGGGGTCCGCTGTTACCATGAACTTTTCGAGAAGGAGTTGGACGATATCCGCTATGGGTAATCCGAGGGTCAACATGATCGAGTAAACGTGAATAGAGACAAGATGGCACCACAGAGCGATGGATTCGGTTCCTGACGAGAGGAGTCCAACAGCTGATTCGCTTGGGATTTCGAAGGAAATCGTCATTTCATGGATGAAATGATATTCACGCCGATCTTACGAGAAATCTTTAGGTAGGGAAAATCGACGATCTTGGAAATTATATTACAACTGATAATGAAAGGTATTGTAAGAGTTCTATCTACCTGATTCGATTATTTTCATGAATACTGGGCACACATGTATATTTTTCTAATAGGAGTGATTTGATTATTAAGACATGGTTTGAATTTATATACTTCGAATTTGCTAGAATATGGAGTGACCATATGATATGGCAGGCATCATTATTCGATATTCTCACCGTTGTTTGGCTTTATTAAGAAGATGTTTGGTCTTATAGACATTTTTCCAGCTAGGATATTTTTCATGAATAGTTTTTTTTTGTGTAACGAGTATTTCGAACTCGTGATCTGCAATAGATTATCAGAAACTACTTCGTCAGTTCATTGCATACTAGCGAGTGTGTATTATTCATCAGTAGGGATTTTTTTTTCCATTGGATTGTTTGGAGATATTAAGAAGTTATTCACTTTAGTGAATGAACGTCGCTTTTATATGACGACTAGAAACTTGTTGATTCCTTTCTAGTACATTCACTCATATAGCCTACGAGGTGGGGTCCTTCGTATTTATACGATTGTATGGTGGCTACTCACCTTACCCACCGTTCAGGGAACTATCATCCAAGTCGACGGGGCGAGGTCCTTCGTATTTATACGATTGCACGGTGGTTACACATCTTACTCGCCATTGAGGTACTCATTTTATCATCCGAATGTACACGAGATGTAAGTGAATTAAACAAGGAACTACTAGTCACATATCAGTCGAAATTTTGTTAAATAAAGTAACGATAAATGTCAACAGGATTGCATTTAGTAATTCTAGTTTGCCAATCCAATATTTTGTTGCTATACTCTTTTGAGAGTAATTTCAGTTTTAACAGCTGTTACAGCTGATGCTTTGATGATTTTTATAATTGTATTTGATACCTTTGAGAAGGATTTAAAGTAATTTAATCTTGTAAGATTAATCATTAATGGTCATGATTATTTTAAGGCAGATCAGTATTGCAGATTTTGATGTGAGAGATTATAGCACATTGGTGTTTTTCTACGATGTGAATTATGAAACTTGTGAAAGAGAATTTATGCTATTTGAAAGCAAATATTAAATTACTGAAGTAATATTTTTCCAATTGTTTAAGAAGTTGTCTAGAAGTGATCAGAGTAATTACAGTCATTGGAGATTATGTGCGTTAATAATTTGAAGCCATTTATATATTTTTGTAGATCATGCAACGTGGTTAAGAGAAGTTTGTGATAGGCATTTTGTGGAATTTGCCATTTGATAGTTGCAACGTTGATAATGTATTTTGAAGCGGACATGAGGTCGTCGTACCCAGTCTAGCGTATTTGTTGAAATTCATGCTGTATGTGCTGAATATTTATGGAGTTTTTGTAGCAATTCTTATATTCAAATGTGATATTTGGAATATTGAAGAAATATAATGTCGTTGTGGATAGTTAGATCCAACGTGATGTCGTGGAGACAATAATATTTTTGGCATGATAATTGAATACGAGATATAACTTGGAAGTAATAAAACTGTAAGACAACGTTCTATAAACCTTATTAAACAATTTGTTAGGAAATTAAACAAATAAATGAAGTTTATAATACAAGATTTTCTGAAAATAATAATTAATGAAATAATAATCTGAGATTTAAGCATATTAACGATCTGACCTAATGAAATAAAAATCAGAATGACTAGATGAAATAATAATAATCTAAATAACCAGATGATTGAAATTTAAATAAGTTGATAAATTAAATTTTGAAATAAATCGATGAATTAAATAAGTGGATGAATTAAAGATTGAATTAATTAAACTGATTGAAATGAATTATTAGACGATTGTAATGATGATGAATAACTGAATTAGAAGGTGATGATTAATTAAAGAAGCTGATGATTAATGAATTTTTATGAAATTAAATAAATTTAATTGAGAGATAATTCGAAGGAATTGCAACTTAAAATGTGAATTTAAATGATGTAATGGTGATGAATTAACGATTCTGACAGGAATATTTGGAATTTTGAAGTGAGAATTAATGTGAGAAATATTTAATTTTGATAATAATGATGAGGATGACCAATGAGAATTTGAATTTTCTGTAATTCACAGATAAGAGATTAATGACGATGTAAATAATGTAAATTAATTATTCAATGTTTAGGAACATTAGATTAACATGTTCTACGTTCAAATTATACCATGCAAACCATAATTTATGTGATATTTAACATGAGTGATTATTATATGTGTATGTTTAGACAGCTTAATAACTTAATTAAATCCACATTGATGTTAAATTAAAGAGAATTAGGTCTCAGGTTTCACAAATGTCAGTGACGAAAGACATAGTGCGACAGTGATCCTGAGAACCCAAGAGAACTTTATACATTTTCTTGTTATGTGGATTGAAATCATTTTGCATTAGAAAGGAGATGGTTCGATTTTTTGGACAATGACAATTTAACTTTGCATTCGACCATACTCTTAGGTAGGAATTATATTTAAAATGTCTGTCTGACTTTCAAAGTAAAATAAATTTGTTTTTATCTTAGTTGTGATCTGATGATGGTGTGATGTTCCTTTTTCTTTCCTTGTCTTGAGTAAGGCTTATCCGGAAAGGAAGTGGTTTTGCTAGGAATTCAGTTGATGGCGCCCATTTATATTTGAATTATTTTTATTAACTTAAGCCCGTAACGACCCTAGAGATACTTTGTCTCGTGAAACCCACTGCTTTTTCAAGAATTCAACTGAATTTCCGACACATTCCTTATTTGACTAGAGGTTCATTTAACTCCGCTCTGTCCTGGAACTCCAGGGATGTGATGTTATAGCAGATGGGTCATCGCATCCCCAGGACGAACGGGTACAGAGAGAGAGGGAGAATTGGCTTTATCCAACTAGTGGGGCTTTTCGATTTTGTTAATTCTATGGAATCACATCAGATTTAGATTACTGAGAGATTGATCTCAAGTTCATTTAAGTGTGTTACAAAATTTATTATACTTAGTCAGACAATGTACTTGTGTGCCCAATCCTGTGTTCATGTTAATCGTATTAGTAATATCATGTTAGTTATAAGATATTTTTCCCTATACCCAAGTGAATGCAGGAATTGAGACATCGTGATGTGTTGTTGTCTAACGTCTCTATATAATTCTATATTGAAATATAATTATGTTGCCAGAGGATTTAGCGAAGGTGTTAGGAGAGTTGCAGACGGGTATGTCTGGAATTGCAGAAACCATTTCTAAGATGGAAACTGAAGTTAAAGAACAAATTAATAATTCAGAAGCTAGATTAGAGGCTAAATGTAAAGAGAATGTAAAATCATTACAGGCTAGTAATGAAGAGAATTTAAAATTATTGCAAACTAGTACTGAAGAAAATTTAAGGTTGTTACAGGCTAGTAACGAAGGTAATCTGAACGATAATTTAAAATTGTTAGAAACTAGGCTACAGTCAAATAGCAAAGATGAGTTGATGTTATTAGAGACTAGGCTACAGTCAAATAGTGAAGACAATTTTAAGTCACTGGAAGAGAAATTACAGTCTCGTAGTGAAGAAACTAATACTGAATTAGAAAATAAGTTAACCAGATTAGAGAATAGTTTAACTTTGAAGAATAATGAGATGTTGAAAACTTTACAATTAGACATAATTGCAGTAAACATGAAAGGAGAGGAAAATGTTCAGATATTAAGGAAAAATATTATCGAGTTAGAAAGTAGAGGGGAAGAAAATATTTTTACTTTAAGAACAGACGTTATGACCATACAGAAAGACATTAAGTCAGATGTATCGAAGTTGAGATTCGACATCGATGGTTTAGTGGCAGATGTAGGAAAAATTCAAGATTGGTCTACCGAAGTATCTTTCGAGACTAAGATTAAGGGTCTAGAAACGAATCTAGGTAACGAAATAAAAGATTTGAAGACAGTAATTGGGACCATTAAAGATGAAGTCTTGGGAGAGGTCAATTCTAATATAAAGTCGTTAGAAAATCAATTGCAGAAGGATATTAGAAAGATAGACGACGATATAGAGCAAAAGGTTAACGAAAACTTAACTTTATTTAAAAATAGAGTCGGAGCAATCGTTGAAGAACGATATAATGAGGTCGATGCCGAAGCAAAAGAGAAACGTGACGGGTTAGATGAAAAATTAATCGCAGGTATGGCAAACTTAGAAGTTAGGTTTACGGAAAGCAAGGAAGCGATGAAATTAGATTCAACACTATTTAGAACAGATGTTGATCTGTTGAAAGAACAAGTCGCGTTAGTGAAGAACACGTGCGAAGGAAAGATTGACAAGTTGAGGAACGATCTAGACGAAAGTAACAAGACGCAGGACGTTACATCGTTGGATGAGTTGAAGACTCAGGTCAAGAGATTAGCAGAAGACAGGATGACGAAACTAGAATCCATAGTTAACAGTTTTACCAGTCATAATGTGACATCAGGGGAAACATTGATGAATCAAACAGCGATAGACCGCAGTATGACGAATCAAGACACGAGCATGGTAGAAGACCGTCAAATGCAACCGAATGTGACATTCGAAAGGGTCAGTTCAACCCCTCAGGAGAATCCAAGTTCGAGTAGGAGTACGTCGAGTCCAAGTGAACGATACTCAGGTCCAGTCACAATTATAAGGAACCTAGATGACAAACCGAGAAAGTTTTCGGGAAATACAGGAGTTACACCAGTAGAATTTCTGCGAGATATTCGAGACTACATGGCGGAACACAGGGTAGCCAAAGAAAGAGAGCTAAGGATAGTAGAACGCGCCTTAGATGGATCTGCACTTACGTGGTTTAGAGCGTTCAGAAGCAACTTTGCGAACATGGAGCAATTTGCCATGGCTTTCTTGAGGAGATTCTGGAGTGCCGAGGATCAACTCAACGTAAGAGCGGAGATGTACTCTAAACGCTATTCTACGTCACATCCAACGCATTACGCCAACTACTTCACGTCACAGCTGGCTAAATTACAGTTCCTTATTCCTCCATTGCCAGAAGAAGAGCTTTTGCAAGCTATAGCGCGACAGTTACCGATAGAGGTACAGCGATCTTTGATAGCATCGGGAGCCAATACGCTGGAACATTATGATGACATATTGAGGCGGTTGGATTATACGAGCGCACAGGTTACACCGAGAAGTAATAGGAACGACAACAGAAACACGCAAGAAGTAAATGCGGTAGTCGTGGACAATGCAGCTCAAACGGACAGAAGGGATTCCTGGGAAAACCGACGGAACGATGGGAATCGAGGAAACATCCGTAATGCAAGAGGAAATGATCGATATAGAGGACCATATGAAAGGCCATACGATCAAGAAGCGAGAGATAGCCGGTATAGGAATTATAACCAAAATTCCAGGTATCAGGACAGGAATCGGTATAATAACAGATATCGGGGAAGGAATAACTGGAGCCAAGGGCAACAGTTTAATGGAAACGACCGACAGGATGACCGAAGAAACGATCCTAACGACAGAAGGGAAAATCGGGGACATGAAAGGTCAAGACAAGAGGACAGACAGCCTAGTGCACCAATCGAGGAGACAGTGAGAGATGTCAATCGAGCCAGCACGAGTGAAGAAAGAAGGAATAAACGTCAGAATAACACAGAATCAAGGTGTTAATCATTGGAAGTCATCATTATAGAGAGTCAGAAAGAACCATCACGCTGAGTAAAGGAAATTGTAGAGCTATCGTGTACATGTATAATATATTGAATGCCTGAGAGTGTATTTTTTTTTTCTCAATCCTGATAAAAAAAAATAGGAGATGTACGGGAGAGATGTACCCGATACCTATTTTAGGCTATCGGCTACGCCAGCTGACATTAAGCTGTAGTTGAGGTTTTGGAAGGCAAGCTGATAAGATAGCGCATCGATCGCGTCAAGAAGAAAGCCAAGATGACGTAGGAGGTCAAGAATCAAGGAGGCATTGAAATCTGTGAGAAGATAGAATTATGAATAAAGATGTGAAGCTTTATTGAAACATATATGGGATTATAATAAGTTAAAACAACTTAGAAGAGTATATATGACATGCATTATATGTGGAAATAATTTTGTGGAAATAAGTTATTGTATAACAGAACAGCCGAGAGGAGTCGGGTTCGAGACTATCTTCGTGACGTAGGAGCACCGTGGTGGGGAGAATTAGCCACGTGCCGCACGAAGCTCATAAGCTGGAACACAGCGCTGAGCAATTCAGTTGAGCTCAATGAGGCGAGCAGTACAGAGCAGCCCTATAGCACAGCGAGACGGGCATTGAAGGTCACGCAACACACGTAAACCGTCACGGCAAGTGTAGGCGACATTTCTCGCATCACCGAGCAACAGAGGCCGCGCGGGTCGTTGATACAGGCGACCTAGCCGAGAGGACAATTGTAGATAGCCGGGGTATTTCAAAACCACACTGATCGCATATGAAGACTTTATTTCAAGCTTCATTTCGACGTTGTTCGAACACAGGCTTTCACATACAACCTTATAACCATGCTGTTATATAATACATTCAAACGACTTTTTACTATTTCAAGTAAACTGAATGTTTAGCATAGGCTCTGATGAACATTACAGCGTGCATTTATAAGATTTTTATCTTATGCCATTTTCATGGATTACAAATTATAGACAGATACAGGGTGTATCGTAATCTTGAACACTATCCAGTAAAATTTTTATTTTACTCAAATAGAACTTTGCAGTAAGTTGAGAGAGGACTTACAATTCTCAAACGGAACATTTATCGGAACAGTGGCGTATATTAGAAGAAGAGTAGGGGGTCCGCTGTTACCATGAACTTTTCGAGAAGGAGTTGGACGATATCCGCTATGGGTAATCCGAGGGTCAACATGATCGAGTAAACGTGAATAGAGACAAGATGGCACCACAGAGCGATGGATTCGGTTCCTGACGAGAGGAGTCCAACAGCTGATTCGCTTGGGATTTCGAAGGAAATCGTCATTTCATGGATGAAATGATATTCACGCCGATCTTACGAGAAATCTTTAGGTAGGGAAAATCGACGATCTTGGAAATTATATTACAACTGATAATGAAAGGTATTGTAAGAGTTCTATCTACCTGATTCGATTATTTTCATGAATACTGGGCACACATGTATATTTTTCTAATAGGAGTGATTTGATTATTAAGACATGGTTTGAATTTATATACTTCGAATTTGCTAGAATATGGAGTGACCATATGATATGGCAGGCATCATTATTCGATATTCTCACCGTTGTTTGGCTTTATTAAGAAGATGTTTGGTCTTATAGACATTTTTCCAGCTAGGATATTTTTCATGAATAGTTTTTTTTTGTGTAACGAGTATTTCGAACTCGTGATCTGCAATAGATTATCAGAAACTACTTCGTCAGTTCATTGCATACTAGCGAGTGTGTATTATTCATCAGTAGGGATTTTTTTTTCCATTGGATTGTTTGGAGATATTAAGAAGTTATTCACTTTAGTGAATGAACGTCGCTTTTATATGACGACTAGAAACTTGTTGATTCCTTTCTAGTACATTCACTCATATAGCCTACGAGGTGGGGTCCTTCGTATTTATACGATTGTATGGTGGCTACTCACCTTACCCACCGTTCAGGGAACTATCATCCAAGTCGACGGGGCGAGGTCCTTCGTATTTATACGATTGCACGGTGGTTACACATCTTACTCGCCATTGAGGTACTCATTTTATCATCCGAATGTACACGAGATGTAAGTGAATTAAACAAGGAACTACTAGTCACATATCAGTCGAAATTTTGTTAAATAAAGTAACGATAAATGTCAACAGGATTGCATTTAGTAATTCTAGTTTGCCAATCCAATATTTTGTTGCTATACTCTTTTGAGAGTAATTTCAGTTTTAACAGCTGTTACAGCTGATGCTTTGATGATTTTTATAATTGTATTTGATACCTTTGAGAAGGATTTAAAGTAATTTAATCTTGTAAGATTAATCATTAATGGTCATGATTATTTTAAGGCAGATCAGTATTGCAGATTTTGATGTGAGAGATTATAGCACATTGGTGTTTTTCTACGATGTGAATTATGAAACTTGTGAAAGAGAATTTATGCTATTTGAAAGCAAATATTAAATTACTGAAGTAATATTTTTCCAATTGTTTAAGAAGTTGTCTAGAAGTGATCAGAGTAATTACAGTCATTGGAGATTATGTGCGTTAATAATTTGAAGCCATTTATATATTTTTGTAGATCATGCAACGTGGTTAAGAGAAGTTTGTGATAGGCATTTTGTGGAATTTGCCATTTGATAGTTGCAACGTTGATAATGTATTTTGAAGCGGACATGAGGTCGTCGTACCCAGTCTAGCGTATTTGTTGAAATTCATGCTGTATGTGCTGAATATTTATGGAGTTTTTGTAGCAATTCTTATATTCAAATGTGATATTTGGAATATTGAAGAAATATAATGTCGTTGTGGATAGTTAGATCCAACGTGATGTCGTGGAGACAATAATATTTTTGGCATGATAATTGAATACGAGATATAACTTGGAAGTAATAAAACTGTAAGACAACGTTCTATAAACCTTATTAAACAATTTGTTAGGAAATTAAACAAATAAATGAAGTTTATAATACAAGATTTTCTGAAAATAATAATTAATGAAATAATAATCTGAGATTTAAGCATATTAACGATCTGACCTAATGAAATAAAAATCAGAATGACTAGATGAAATAATAATAATCTAAATAACCAGATGATTGAAATTTAAATAAGTTGATAAATTAAATTTTGAAATAAATCGATGAATTAAATAAGTGGATGAATTAAAGATTGAATTAATTAAACTGATTGAAATGAATTATTAGACGATTGTAATGATGATGAATAACTGAATTAGAAGGTGATGATTAATTAAAGAAGCTGATGATTAATGAATTTTTATGAAATTAAATAAATTTAATTGAGAGATAATTCGAAGGAATTGCAACTTAAAATGTGAATTTAAATGATGTAATGGTGATGAATTAACGATTCTGACAGGAATATTTGGAATTTTGAAGTGAGAATTAATGTGAGAAATATTTAATTTTGATAATAATGATGAGGATGACCAATGAGAATTTGAATTTTCTGTAATTCACAGATAAGAGATTAATGACGATGTAAATAATGTAAATTAATTATTCAATGTTTAGGAACATTAGATTAACATGTTCTACGTTCAAATTATACCATGCAAACCATAATTTATGTGATATTTAACATGAGTGATTATTATATGTGTATGTTTAGACAGCTTAATAACTTAATTAAATCCACATTGATGTTAAATTAAAGAGAATTAGGTCTCAGGTTTCACAAATGTCAGTGACGAAAGACATAGTGCGACAGTGATCCTGAGAACCCAAGAGAACTTTATACATTTTCTTGTTATGTGGATTGAAATCATTTTGCATTAGAAAGGAGATGGTTCGATTTTTTGGACAATGACAATTTAACTTTGCATTCGACCATACTCTTAGGTAGGAATTATATTTAAAATGTCTGTCTGACTTTCAAAGTAAAATAAATTTGTTTTTATCTTAGTTGTGATCTGATGATGGTGTGATGTTCCTTTTTCTTTCCTTGTCTTGAGTAAGGCTTATCCGGAAAGGAAGTGGTTTTGCTAGGAATTCAGTTGATGGCGCCCATTTATATTTGAATTATTTTTATTAACTTAAGCCCGTAACGACCCTAGAGATACTTTGTCTCGTGAAACCCACTGCTTTTTCAAGAATTCAACTGAATTTCCGACACATTCCTTATTTGACTAGAGGTTCATTTAACTCCGCTCTGTCCTGGAACTCCAGGGATGTGATGTTATAGCAGATGGGTCATCGCATCCCCAGGACGAACGGGTACAGTATGAAGTTGTAAATATGTACAGTTGTAACAGAACATAATAATTGCAATAAAAATATTTTCAGTATTGAATAAAATGAAAAAAAAAAACCTGTTTTTCAGTTAAAATTCGTTAAGTTTTATTTTTCGTTTTTCGTTTTTTGAGTTTGCAAAAAAAATTGGTCTCCGTTTGAAGGGGGGTCATGACCCCCGTGACCCGACCCCCCCCCCTGAATCCGCGCCTGTCTATTCCCATCCCCTTGCTTCATAACCTGTTGAAGCAGGTTGATAACGTAAAGGACGATAATTTGTCTCACAATGTTCTTACTGCTCCCGCTTCCACAATCAGACCATAGACTGGTTTAATAATGATCATGTCGCAAAATTATTTATTTAATAACTTTATTTTATTTTGCTTTGATTAATTTTATTTTATTTTGTTATGTTTTGATTTGTTTTACTTAATTTCGTTTTAAATTGTTTTGTTTTCTTTTTTCTTTGTTTTCGATTTTGTTTTGTTTTATTTGTTATTGTTTTATTTCAATTTGTTTGTTTTGTTTTATTTAGTTTTGTTTTAATTTCATTATCCGGAAATCAAACACAAAACAAAAAACAAAAAACACGAAACAAAAAGCAAAATTCAAACACAAAAGCAAAAGCAGAGAAGAAAAAAAAAGCTACACAAAGTAAAAATCAAAATTCAAAAACAGCAAAAGCAGAAAACAAACACAAAACCAAAAACAACAAACACAAAAGATACGCGAGGCAAAGTCCAGAGAAACGTTTCTCATGAAAATGATTCTTATTTTTTTCAATTCCTATTTATTTATTTATTGTCGCTTTAACTCGTAGAGTCATATCGCGACATACAGAATTTTGTACATAGCTATAACAATGTTGGATACAAACATTTACTTAAGGTGAGGTGTTGCAAAAGCTGTTACAGAGGTTATATATCTTGGTACATATTCGTCAGTTTTAAAAAATTAATAATGTTTTTGAAATGGATGTGTTCATTTAAGATCTCCCTTAGGCTTCTTCTCTGATGGAGGTTGCATCGAGTTCTTTGTTGATCGTACAAAGGGCATTCTAGTAGTATGTGGTTAACCGTTTTCCTTTCTTGACAGTTCTCGCATTCGGGTGGAGATGTCTTGCAGAAGATGTGTGCGTGGGTCATTTTCGTATGACCTATTCGTATTCTGGTAATGAGGACTTGTTCTCGGCGTGGAAGGAGCGGGGTGTCGAATTTATTTGTAGAATCATTCCGGACGTCATGAATCTTTGAGTGTGGGGACCGGATCCAGTCGGTTAACCATTGTTTGTGGATTTTTGGTTTAAGAGAAGAGGCCACATCATTGTAGGGGGTGAGAAAGTTTGGATCTTGAGGGGAGAGGCGAGTTGCTTCTTTGGATGCTATGTCTGCTTGTTCGTTGCCTTTTATCCCATTGTGTGAGGGAATCCACATAATGTATATTTGCTGACCATTATTTGTTGCCGTGTTATATGACTCCAGTATATTTCGGGCTAAGGAGTTGGAAGGCGATGAATCTTGAAGGGAGTTTATTGTAGATAAGGAGTCGCAGAAGATTTCTCTTTTTGTGTAATTCTTGATGGATTCTATAACTTTTAGAATGGCGTATTGCTCACATGTGAATATAGAGCATATAATTTTTTGGTAATGCATACTTTATCGTATGATCTGGATATACAGTAGCGCAGCCGCTACCATATTCCGTCTTTGATCCATCTGTACAAATTCCGGTAAAGGTGGGAAATCTTTTGGTTTTCTCTAGAATGAGTGTCTTGAAGATGCTACTGTCAGTTGATTCTTTAATAATTTCACACAAGTCTAACATTGTTGGTGGAGTTTTAATTCTCCATGGCAGAATTGACATATTTTTGTAGTTCTCGGAGCAATTGGGCGACAATGAGAGTGGACATCATGTAGGAGTAGTGAAAGTCTAATGTGGATAGGAAGATGCCTTCTTTGCTGCGTGGGGTAGCGAAGAGATTGATTATTTGGGAATACATAGGTGTGAGTTTTGGAGTGCGGAGACGCTGCGACCTTTGTTGCATAATTGATAGTCAGTAGTTTTCTGCGAGATTGGAGTTGAGGTTCATAAGTTTCCATTAGTAGACTGGAGATCGGACTGGTTCTAAAAGCTCCTAAGATGATCCTTAGAGATGTGTTTTGAATAGGGTCAAGTAATTTAAGTGCTGATGCTGGGGCTGAAACCTAAGAAAACTGCTTTCAAAAAGTGGCTTAGAACAAGAACCGATGCTGATCTATCTCAATATCGTCAGCTCAAATCTGATGCAAAGCACGCTGTTGCACTCGCCAAGTCTAAGCAACTAAATACCTTGTATGAACTGTTTCAACTGTCTCATCTTGCAAGCTGCGTGTGTATTAAATGCAATGTCAGCATTCAAATGAAACATGTAAATATTGTAAAAACGAAATGTAGGTATAAGTTCTGCTAGGCCATTCATTCTTCCAGTATTATTTATGGTAAATATATATTATTATTAATAATAATTACAATATTCATCAAACGAGTAATAGCTGAAAACAGCCAGCGATCATGACAGTATATTATTGTTCTCTCTCGTGATGTGGTCTGCGCCGCTCACAAGCAATTTGGACGAAGCAGGAGGAAGAAGAACGATAAGGAAGGAGGGACAGAGAAGTTCGTACCATAAAGCGTATATCAAAACCACAAACAAAACTGACCTCCCAACAATATAAACTACTGCCATAAAAGACGATTTATGGTAATAATACTCGCTGGACACGTTGGTCCTGAAAAAAGGAGAACTCAGCCAACCGGCACATGGAGGCCTCACCGGAAACTCGAGCCTGCAAGAGAATTTCCATATGTTGCTGTAATGTACAACCCCCAAGATCATTGCAGCACGGAACGCTTGTTTGGCTTTTAGAACTCCGCATATGAATAACCAATAAGCTGTATCAGTTTTAAACTCTTGTTTACTGCAGGGAAACACGCTAATACAAAGCGAAGTTCAGTAATTTGAAATTTTAGCAGGTATTTATCTTAGAAAAAGAAAAAAACGCAATTCTCAATTTAAATGGCCTCTTTCGAAAGAAGCTAAGCTCACTGTAGCACATTTTACGACTATTAAAGACTAGGGGACCCGTTCGAGAGTTCTCGCATGTTCATAAACCACACTTTCCCCAATAGGTTTATAATGAGAGACTTAAGGAGAGAGCTTTTTATGTTTTTATTTCAACCAAAAGATTATAGAACACTATTTACATTTCAGTTAGAATTCCAAGTTCTACGTTCCCTAACTTAAGAAGTTAATCACTGAAAATGGATCATCATAACACGCACCGATTATTCGATATTTATGAAATTATAAGATTTGAGTTCTCATTCCTTTGATTTTCTGTTTCTGATATCTATGCAAAATGATAAAGGTGAATGTTAAAATGACATGAAACAGGCGTCACAGTGTCCAAAATGTGAAGTAGACAGCAATTATGGAGCGTATTTTCCTACAGCAACAGTATATGAAAATCGCACACTTCGTACATTTTAAGTCATATTTTAAGAAATTATAGATATTTATGACATTAGAGTGCAATTC
Source organism: Meconema thalassinum (assembly GCA_946902985.2). Lineage (NCBI taxonomy): Eukaryota > Metazoa > Arthropoda > Insecta > Orthoptera > Tettigoniidae > Meconema > Meconema thalassinum. The sequence continues at coordinate 11,011,458 of OX336392.1, read as the reverse complement.
GTCACTGCTAATGTCTATTCTCCTACATTTGAATGTTAATTTTTCACGATCGGTCGCATGTGATCGCCTCAGGAGGGATCTATACTACTGAAATAATATATACGATGATTACTCGTCATTGAGGGTTTCGTTGAGGAGGATTACACAATTTGAGTAATATGACCTCAACGCTACCGAGACTAGCGGAAGGCGGGAAATCTTGGATAAGCTGTCAGAGTTGGCAGGCGTTGCATCGCCATGTTGTATATAAGGTTATGTGTCAAGGCCCTTGCGCGGTACAGAAGAAGCAGTGTGTCACAAACTCACCCTCTGATTATCACACTATCATGTTTTAATAATAGATCATACTATAATGCACATAACAATTGTAGTCCTGTTTTAACGTACTACATTTTTAGCCTACTTTTCTCATTTTGCAAACACGAGGAAAAAGTAGACTTACGAGATCGATCCTGGAAAATGTGTGTCTGTCTGTCTGTATGTCCCCTCTGGGTAGATTATTGGCTGAGGAATAACCTAACCACCAAGGGAAGATGATAAAGAAAAGGAGGTGGGTTTCGGACTGGAGAAAAAGGATAGAAAAATAGGAGGAGAGTCCCACAAAAGTTATGAATTTAACTTTAAATGCACTCAGAGGCGGTTGTCACCGCAAATCCGCTCTCTGATACCTAACGTGGGTAAGGACCTGGTCGAAGCTAACGGGAACCGCAGCTAAGACTTGGGTGGTTTGCCAGAGAATGGCTTTAGCGTATTCCCTCTCAAGCATGCATATGCCTACTATGGGGAAGGGTGATAGTCTGACAAGACAAATAGTAACAGATTTATTGCGTATTAACGAGGGCATGAACCTAGGAAGAGTTAGGAAAGCCAGGATCTTGCCTAAATGTAGTATTTGCGAAATGATAAATCCAAAAACAAATATTTAATTTATTTAACAATTCAAAGGAAGTTGATAACTTTAACAAATATATATTTTCAATTTGGTTAACAACTTTGGGGTCGCAGATCTCAGAAAACATTAAACGTTTGCGCCAGGCAATTAACAATTTATTAGGTTTCAAACCTTTATAAAATCCCAGCAAGGATTTAAAATAGCGAAGATAAAAATTCAAAATTTAAAGACAATTAAGGTGATTAAAGTTTAACAATATATAGAGTACAAGGTGTGTACTAGAAGAAATCTCTGCGTACCTATCTTAGAAAAAGTTACAACTTCAAAAATAACAAAAAAGAAAACAGGTAGAATGGAAGAGAAGTTCCTATAACATCTTATATTTATACTGGATTACTTTTATGATAGCTATGCAAAATAGAGCAGGTCACTTACTGTGAAACCTGAAGAGAAAGTCAAAAGGAAGGTTCTAGACTTCCTATGTTCAAGTAGGAATCACGAGACAAATGGGGCAGTTTCCCTTTCGTTAGACCTAGAAATAACTCACACATGAGTTGAAAGAATTGTTTTCCCTGATTATAAGGAAGAAACAATGTAAGCTTGAACCGTGTATAAGACACGTGGTTATGCAGAAATTAATTAATGATAAACAAGCAAGATGGAAGGGCACTTCGTTAGAGTGACACCTCATTGAAAATGATCTAGAGTAACAATTTTATTAATATGGTTTGTCAGTAGAAGGTTTAGGAAAGATCAATTGGAATTTAGGATCAATGTTCATGGCCTTATTTAAAGTAAACGGACGATCGCGACGCGGTAGAAAAGTTGAACAAGCACTAGTTATCACTATAGTCTGTTAAATGGATGAAAAGTTCACTGTAGTAACACGAAAGTTTATGGCTAAGAAAGTTATTGCAATGATGAAAAAGGACTGGTAGCACTAGATAGGCGAAAGTCTATTGCTTGAGAAAGTTATGGATTATAATTAAATGCGCCATAGAACATTCCAACGGTGGAAGAAAATTAGCTATTGAGCATTAATTCAGAAGGAAGATTCTTCAATTGTCAATAGTATTCTCACAAGTGAGTGAAAAATACATGACGGCAAGACTTGTAGATAAAGTACTGGATCTGGAAGGTTCCAGAACGATCCTAATGGAAGAATGGAGCCAAAGTTAATCCAGCGGAGGAACTAGCTTGGTATTTTATAGACAGCGGGTATTTAGATAATATCCCACGTGGTGAGAAGATTTCTCATTTAAATAGCTTAAGAAAAGCTACTTTTTATTAAGGTTGGCTTAGACAGACAAAAGCCCAACATGACAAATCCCGCGAAGAATGATTACCGCCCCAAATAAGTAATCTCACGCTGTCTATAAAATGATCAATAAAAGCATGTAGATAATAAAACTGATGAAGATGAGGTTAAAACCTTAAGTCTGTTCTTATCTTGGTTGCATGTCGAAGGTGAAGTTCCCTTTGACGAATACTTAATGTGCCAACATGGCGTAGAATGTAGAGAGTGCCTCTTGGTTTGAGGAGACTGGCTCTAGTTGAGCCTTGACTGACCGAGTCAACTGCCGACTTACAAGTGAGACCCACTCAGCGAAGCGCGGAGGGTCCAAGGAAGGGAAAAGAGTGGGGGTAGGAGACAAAAGGAATACATATAAGCATGACCAATATTGTAAACTTAAATTCTCTTGAGGAAATGTTCTTCAAAGAGTTGATAGCAGGCGATACTAGCACAGCCTGGTGGGTGAAAGAGTAGACGAAGTTCTCTTGATCAAAGAGATGATAGCTGGCGATGGTGACGAGATCTGATGGCCAAATGGAAAAGGAAGTCCTCTTGCACCAGGAAGAATTGAGGAGCTTCAGAGATTTGCTGCTAGATGACGCTAGGTGGGTCATGGAAGATATATATCTAGAACAGACTCACAAAGAACTTAAGAGACATGACCAACAAAGAGAAAATAGAAGATCACTGTTGGTGTTTGATAAAAAAGGAAGAAATGAACAAGAAAAGAGCATTAAAATTTATATTCTCTCGTACCGTGTATTCCGAGAATACACCATACTGGGAGGGGAAACACCAACAGAGAACAAATAAGCAGTTAAACATTTAAAGGTAATGGAGCGATCAAAGACAGTGGTCTTGTGATCGGACCATTAGTGGTCAAGAGTCTGACCACCCTGACTCTCCCATCTCTTCCAGGATAAAACTCGATCACTCTACCCGAAATCCATACCAGGGGGGGGAGAAACATCCCTAACCAAGATCAAGTCCCCCAATTTAATGTCGGGACTGGAAAGAAACCACTTCTCTCTCCGTTGCAAGGAAGTTAAATATTCCAAGTTCCACCTCTTCCAGAAAGAATTGCGAAGGGCTTCAAGTTTACGCCAAACAATAGGCAAATTAGAATCCCTGAATGAACTGGAAAGGGGAGGAGGGGCAGAAAGAGAAGTGCCGATAAGGAAGTGACCAGGGGTGAGTGGAAGTAGGTCATCAGGGTCATTGGAAAGCGGAGTTAAAGAACGAGAATTAACAACAACTTCAATCACAAAATAGCTAGAAACTGCGAGAAGTATAGCTCTAGTAAAGATTGCGATAAGATGCGAAAGAAGAATTAACAAGTTTAATCAAAGCGTATAGAAACAAATACATCTATTAAGGATAAGAATATACCAAATAAACAAAGGAACTATGCGAGTAGAAAGCAAGAACGCCATAGGTAACAACAATCTAGTAGCCATAAACAATGTCCTCAAGTTATAATAAGTATCAAAGGGGTTAATCAGAAAAATACTTAAGTCAGCGAGAAACGTGACATGACAAGCATAAATACAAAAACACATCGAATGTAACGACAAGAAAAAACAAGTTTGTTCATCAATGAACAATAAGATTGCAATATATGTAAGCTAGGAGCAATACATGAGCGCGTGAAAAATACGCAACGATGTTTATGAAACAAGAATCGAAGCAGTTGTAGGATACGAGCGTAAGGAAGTGGGAGAGACAGGCATGAACGACCTTGACCCACATAGTACAGCGAGATAAGGAATATAAATAGCTGAAAGAGTCCTTAACCGGAACAAGTTTATTTTGGTAATGAGGTGAACGGCTTCCGAGATTACGGGAGCAAATCGCAAGACAATGGTTGGCAATCAGCCAGAGTTGAGATAAGGGAAACTTGCTCTGACCTTTGGCAAGCATACAGGAAATAAACAGCAGCTTGGCGTTATCCGAGCTTGTATACAAACAAGTTTGACAAACAAGCAGTTCGAAATAAACAAATAACACTAGTTCAATCAGCTGAGACTTAAAGCGGATATTCAGGTTAGACGGCATGCAGTAATTCGTGGCTTGGACGTGAAAAACCAATTTAGAGACATATGATATAAAGTAAGAAATCAATTTCGCATAATTTTGAGGATCACGGAATCCGACAATTTTCAACAGAAAAAAGCTTAATTCTTCCGAAAAAAGAAGAGAAGCTGGGACATTGAAAAGGAGTTTATGCGTAAGAATAGTTATTCTAGATGCTAGAGAATTCAGATTTTCAAGCGGTTTCAAAAGCGGCTTCCAATTGTGAGGAAGGAGGAAGGAGCCGGCCGTGGGCATCCTACTAAATAGCGAAAGAAGTGAAACATAGCTTACAGCGAAATGATGGTGACTGATAGCCATGGTTTTACACAAGGGGAAGATAGTTTTCGATAGAAATTTTAAGCAATCACCTGCTATAAAAAATGACATGAGAAGGTAAACGAAGAGACACAAGGCGAAGCGAACTTTAATTGCCATTTTGTGCAGAAATAAGGCAAAACCATTTAAACAACTTACAAAGGTGGCGTAGTTGTTTACGATGAGACATCGTTTCGGCAAGTGTTTTTCAAAAGTATCGAGATCGAAAGCATAGGTGTTCTCTTTTTCAGAAAGGGGATTTATATCAGCAGTAACAAAATGACATTGCGATTTGGTTTGAAGACTGTGATGTTGAATTTTACCAGTAATAACCCAACCAAAATCGGTGTCTCTGGCGACCACGTTTGAGGATAACATGCGAACCTGTTTACGGAGGCAATTCCAAAAAACATTGGCACTGAAAAGTACATCAATGGGACCTTGAGCATTAAACAGAGGATCAGCTAACCTTAAGTGCGAAGGAATCTTTAAACCGGAAGTAATAATAGAGCTGCTAGGAGTGTCCTTGCCAATACTGGTAAGAATGAGACAGTTTAAGTTAAGATTGGTGTTTCTTTGGCAAACGTCTCTGATTTTCAATTTTGAAGACTGCAAGGCTTGAGTTTTCAAATTGTCAATGCCGGATACATTGATGGGAGTAGGCGATGACGAAAGACCTAGTTTATTAATTAACGATCGCGAAACAAAGTTGTGAGTTGAAGCGGAATCGAGAAGACCGCGGGTTCGAAACCAATTTCCAAATTTATCTTGGATTTCGAATTGTACAGTGGACAAAAGGGCTTGCGCACTGTGAGAAGTTTCGGCGTTAGAAATGCAGGAAGAAGCATTAGTTTGTTCGGAGCTGCTCTGCATGGAGTTTGAAGAAGCGGGTACTGGTGACCTCGATTTATCATGAACGTGCAATAAAGAATGGTGCGGTTTTTTGCAATGGAAACAGAGGTTGGAAGACGTACAGTTTGAAGAAGAATGCTTAGGCGACAAGCAGTTGAAGCAATGTTTACTATTGAAGACAAACTTCTTTCGGTCTTCGACAGACAATTCTTTAAAAGATTTGCAGGAGTACAAAGTGTGAAACCTTTTACAGAGCGTGCATTTTAAAGATTTGTTGAGCGGCCTCATATGTTCTCTTGGATGGTTGAAAGAAGCAGAATGGGTTTGCTTGTTCTCGACAGATGGGGGCTGATGACCCTTTGAAGAAGCAAATTTTTTCTCAAAAATGTGACACTGATGACTCGTTTCGACATTTTCGCCCTGAAATGAGAGTGCTGTAAGGACTTGGCACCGGCTGTTGAGAAACGAGATGAGGTGTTCGAACGAGTATTCCTCCTTGCGAGTGAGTTCGATCTCCCAAGACTTTAATGTCGAAAAATCGAATCTTGATGTAGCTAGATGAATAAGAATAGTGTCCCAAGTTTGGACTGGTTGCTTGAGTTGATATAACGCTCTCACGTGCAATTGAATAGAGTCTAACAGGTCTCTTAAAGAGGTGACGTCATTAGGTTTGACGACTGGCTGGTTGAACAGACAGCGGATGTGGCGAGCCACACACAAACGTAAATTGCCATATCTCTCTTTAAGGAGATTAAAGGCTATGCGGTAGTTATCTGCGCTCAAAGGAAGTGACTCCACCAAGGCCAAGGCCTCGCCTTCCAAGGACGTACGCAAGAAGTAGAATTTATGAAAGTCGAGAATGTCAGTATTTTCATGAATTAGTGAGCAGTAAAGTTCGTAAAAAGAATACCATTCACCTTCCTGGCCTGAGAAGTGAGGTAGGCTTATCTTAGGAAGTAAAGGTTTCGGTTTGTTCTTGTGAACTGAAGCGGGTGCGAACTGGTCCGGATTGATGACCCTAGTGTCCGGTCCTGAGATACTGCGAATCAGTTGGTGGGCCTTGGCAATCCCTTCAAAGTACAAGGGTTCGACCTCGTCCCGATGCGATTGAAGTTCTGGGCAAGCGGATTCAATCTCGGTTTGAATTTGATCGTAATAATCATAGGACCGTTCGTACAACTTAAGGCGTTGTGTCAAGATGTCTAGATCACACTCGGCGGGATTTAATTTGTTGATGAAATTTCTGTATCTGGTGAGTTGCCCTTTATAGGAAGAACGTCTAGCAATGAGAGTTTCATCTTTTTCAGTAGGAGCCATGACAAAGAGAATAGATTAAAATGTAACTCACGAAACTGTGGAACCTTGGAGATGCTGTCAAGCTGGCAGCAGCCAATAAGTTGAAAGAAAGGGACACACCAAAGGAGACAGGAGCGGTCTCTTTCCCCTTCACAGGCTTTGCACGATGTAGGTATAGCTGAAAGATTCAAAGCAGGTATTAATAATTTTCAAGGTATTGTCAAATAATCTTTTAAACAAACAAAAATGACAAATGGACTCTCCCGGGTTTCGGCACCAATTTTTGGGTAGATTATTGGCTGAGGAATAACCTAACCACCAAGGGAAGATGATAAAGAAAAGGAGGTGGGTTTCGGACTGGAGAAAAAGGATAGAAAAATTGGAGGAGAGTCCCACAAAAGTTATGAATTTAACTTTAAATGCACTCAGAGGCGGTTGCCACCGCAAATCCGCTCTCTGATACCTAAAGTGGGTAAGGACCTGGTCGAAGCTAACGGGAACCGCAGCTAAGACTTGGGCGGTTTGCCAGAGAATGGCTTTAGCGTATTCCCTCTCAAGCATGCATATGCCTACTATGGGGAAGGGTGATAGTCTGACAAGACAAATAGTAACAGATTTATTGCGTATTAACGAGGGCATGGACCTAGGAAGAGTTAGGAAAGCCAGGATCTTGCCTAACTGTAGTATTTGCGAAATGATAAATCCAAAAACAAATATTTAATTTATTTAACAATTCAAAGGAAGTTGATAACTTTAACAAATATATATTTTCAATTTGGTTAACAACTTTGGGGTCGCAGACCTCAGAAAACATTAAACGTTTGCGCCAGGCAATTAACAATTTATTAGGTTTCAAACCTTTATAAAATCCTAGCAAGGATTTAAAATAGCGAAGATAAAAATTCAAAATTTAAAGACAATTAAGGTGATTAAAGTTTAACAATAAATAGAGTACAAGGTGTGTACTATAAGAAATCTCTGCTTACCTATCTTAGAAAAAGTTACAACTTCAAAAATAACAAAAAAAAACAGGTAGAATGGAAGAGAAGTTCCTATAACTTCTTATATTTATACTGGATTACTTTTATGATAGCTATGAAAAATAGAGCTGGTCACTTACCGTGAAACCTGAAGAGAAAGTCAAAAGGAAGGTTCTAGACTTCCTATGTTCAAGTAGGAATCACGAGACAAATGGGGCAGTTTCCCTTTCGTTAGACCTAGAAATAACTCTCTCATGAGTTGAAAGAATTGTTTTCCCTGATTATAAGGGAGAAACAATGTAAGCTTGAACCGTGTATAAGACACGTGGTTATGCAGAAATTAATTAATGATAAACAAGCAAGATGGAAGGGCACTTCGTTAGAGTAACACCTCATTGAAAATGATCTAGAGTAACAATTTTATCAATATGGTTTGTTAGTAGAAGGTTGAGGAAAGATCAATTGGGATTTAGGATCAATGTTCATGGCCTTATTTAAAGTAAACGGACGATCGCGACGCGGTAGAAAAGTTGAACAAGCACTAGTTATCACTATAGTCTGTTAAATGGATGAAAAGTTCACTGCAGTAACACGAAAGTTTATGGCAAAGAAAGTTATTGCAATGATGAAAAAGGACTGGTAGCACTAGATAGGCGAAAGTCTATTGCTTGAGAAAGTTGTGGATTATAATTAAATGCGCCATAGAACATTCCAACGGTGGAAGAAAATTAGCTATTGAGCATTAATTCAGAAGGAAGATTCTTCAATTGTCAATAGTATTCTCACAAGTGAGTGAAAAATACATGACGGCAAGACTTGTAGATAAAGTACTGGATCTGGAAGGTTCCAGAACGATCCTAATGGAAGAATGGAGCCAAAGTTAATCCAGCGGAGGAACTAGCTTGGTATTTTATAGACAGCGGGTATTTAGATAATATCCCACGTGGTGAGAAGATTTCTCATTTAAATAGCTTAAGAAAAGCTACTTTTTATTAAGGTTGGCTTAGACAGACAAAAGCCCAACATGGCAAATCCCGCGAAGAATGATTACCGCCCAAAATAAGTAATCTCACGCTGTCTATAAAATGATCGATAAAAGCATGTAGATAATAAAACTGATGAAGATGAGGTTAAAACCTTAAGTCTGTACTTATCTTGGTTGCATGTCGAAGGTGAAGTTCCCTTTGACGAATACTTAATGTGCCAACATGGCGTAGAATGTAGAGAGTGCCTCTTGGTTTGAGGAGACTGGTTCTAGTTGAGCCTTAACTGACCGAGTCAACTGCCGACTTACAAGTGAGACCCACTCAGCGAAGCGCGGAGGGTCCAAGGAAGGGAAAAGAGTGGGGGTAGGAGACAAAAGGAATACATATAAGCATGACCAATATTGTAAACTTAAATTCTCTTGAGGAAATGGTCTTCAAAGAGTTGATAGCAGGCGATACTAGCACAGCCTGGTGGGTGAAAGAGTAGACGAAGTTCTCTTGATCAAAGAGATGATAGCTGGCGATGGTGACGAGATCTGATGGCCAAATGGAAAAGGAAGTCCTCTTGCACCAGGAAGAATTGAGGAGCTTCAGAGATTCGCTGCTAGATGACGCTAGGTGGGTCATGGAAGGTATATATCTAGAACAGACTCACAAAGAACATAAGAGACATGACCAACAAAGAGAAAATAGAAGATCACTGTTGGTGTTTGATAAAAAAGGAAGAAATGAACAAGATAAGAGCATTAAAATTTATATTCTCTCGTACCGTATATTCCAAGAATACACCACCCTCCCCCAATCAACTCCTAAACGGCTGCAGCTATCGAAACCAAATTTGGTAAGAGAAAAGATCTATACCTGAAAATCTCACGGCCATATTTTAAATTGACATCAGTGCTTCCAACTGCGGAAAAATTGCAATTGAAATTTGAGCTCTATGTTGGATATCTCAGAAGTTATGGATGCGAACTATTGCAAAATAGGCACAGATTAATTTGCAGAAGTCTATACATGCTAGTGTTGCCAACATGATTCTATGGCTGCCGATAGGTCCAATTTCTAAATTAATGTAATTTCTATGCTATTGATTGTATTTCAACCAAATTTCGTATGTACTATGTGTACTACAACAGCTATCACTGTGCGTATTCTAAAGAGCCACCAGGGCTGCCAACTGTTAATAAATGTTCTCTCTATGTTTTAACCCTAATAACAATATATCAGAAAGTATGCACGCAAACAGCTCTAAACTCTTCACACGTATAGTACCTGACATTCTACCTTATCTTGGTGCAACTTATAAACATCAGTGCTGCCAACACGATTTGAAGCCTGTTCTTCATTTTTTTTAGCGTATGGCTTTTAGTGCCGGGTGTGTCCGAGGACATGTTCAGCTCGCCAGTTTTGTAGCTGCTTCGAGATGGTCACCCAATGGGTGAGCTACAAGTACCGTTGGGGGAGGGAAGTTGGAATGTAAGGACGAGGAGATGGAAGATAGCGGCTGTTGCCTATAGTTAGGGACCAACCCCAGCATTAGCCTGGAAAGGAGATGGGAAACCACAGAAGACCATCTTAAAGGTTGCCGGCGGGGGGATTCGAACCTCCTCGCCTCCCGGATGTGAGCGACTGCCAGCAGTCATGCCGTAACGACCACGGCTAACTCACCCGGTTGTAGCCTGCTGATAGGTCCAGATTGAAATTCATATAACTTTCATACTAATAAATGGATTTCAACCAAATTTCGTATGTGCTTTGTGTACCATAACGATTATGACTATGCGTATTCGTAAGAACCAGATGGGCTGCCAACTGTAGTAAGTTAGAAATGTTAGTATTAACAACTTGAATTCTTCATTATTCTAGACAGGTCTATATAGATTGGCAAGAATCTTAAAGTTTAAGAAAAGTAGGCTCTTTAAATCGTCACGGAATTACTTGTTCTTCAATAGATATAATAGTACATTAGGGAGGTCATTTATTTAATTATTATATTCTAATTTGTATTATTCATCTTGTATAATTTTTTTTCTAATTGTCTTGTTTAGTTTTACGTATATTTTATATTTTGTTTTATAAGTGTTAAGCTAGGTTTAGTTTCTTATTACAAAACTACAAGCCAGAACACAAAGGGGCTATTTAGCCTCAGTGACAGTTCTCTAGGAATAAATTCAAATTCAATGAATAACAAAAAATTACGAGCCTTATAGTAGTCGCATATGATGTGTAACACCTGACATGTTTTTCGAATAATTCCATATTACTTACTCGCATTTTTTAAGAATGACGTCATAGTGCTACCTTGTGCCAGCAAACATGAAAGGATTCTCCAATGCATCTGCAGTAGTGACATATACTACCTGCAACTGTATGCGGGAGCAATCCACTGCCTACTTGATGCGAGCTGCGCTTTATACCGGCCAGTTAGTGAACCCATGCCAGCGGTGTTATTGAAAATGGCCTCTTATTGCCGATATAGCACACTGCCAAGTATAGGCGCGATTAAAAATTAGGTGTGTATTAGGTATATTAAATGCGTTTCTCCCAGTGATACGTTTAGACCAACCAAATAGCTAAATATGGTAATAGTGGAAACTCCCACGAGAAACTGGCGACACCGATTATGCGTGCCATCTAGAGGTTCGCGCAGACAACTACGAAGTCGATTTCAATCAGTTGGCTAGTTTATCTGCACATGTTAGAAGTGTAACTTTCGGGCTATGATGGGTGTTTTCGTTACAAAATACAAAGTGATTAAGTGATTAAGCTATTTAGACCAAAGAAGTTTCAATTATTGTTGGTAGTCGGTGTTAATATACTGAATTCCTACGTTTTTTGGAGTGTTGGTTGATGTGATATAGCACTCGAGGTATCGAGTGCTTACATTAAATAAGAATACAGCAAAAGTATGAAGATTTAATAAATCGTAATTGTTTTCAGCAAATATGATATAATGAATATTTTCACACCAAAGAACGACAACTTGAAGATGATTTACTGTAGGAATTTCTTTAATGCGCCTCCAAACCTTGAGGTAAACCGTATGCGATTTACATTCCACATAGTCACGTGGCTTACAGTACGTCGTTGTACCGATCTCCGCCACAGCGCGCGCTCATTGTTTCCGTCCCATCCACTTCCGTCCCATCCACTTCCGTCCCATCCACTTCCGCCCATCCACTTCCGTCCCTTTTCCAAAAGCACTCCCACAAAAATGTCCAGCTACCGAGTGCCACAAAAATATCCAGCTACCGAGTGCCACAAAAATATCCAGCTACCGAGTGCCACAAAAATGTCCAGCTACCGAGTGCCACAAAAATGTCCAGCTACCGAGTGCCACAAAAATGTCCAGCTACCGAGTGGAAATATGTTACACATCAAAAACATTAGCCCTCGATCACTCGCTATTATGTTGTCGGCTCAACACTGTGATGTTCCTGTACGCTTCTCGGGGAAATTGAAAAGTGGAGATGCAACTCCGTAACAACTACTGATTGGAAATACTAGATGCATCTATCAAAAACCAATAAGAAATGGTCCTCTACTATGAATGCAATTAGTGCAACAATGAGTAAGGTAAATACAAGCTGAACTAAATAACCAATACATTTCTTCCCATTCAAAACATTACCTCATAACACTTATTCCAACGTTATCATTCCATTATGTCTCTACTTCGCAAATACATTCCCAACTATCCGTTATAACCTGGCTATTTCCACTTATATAATTTCACATCCACGTTTCTTCTATTCCACGCTGTTTTATCAAGACTTTTGCATGTTTTTATTAACACATTTTATAACAGATCTGTTTTTAAGCCTATTTTTATTTTATGAAAAAACTTTTGTCCGTGTGTCTGTGTGTGTGCGATTCGTGTGTATGTCCCTCCGCCCCCCCCCTAATAACTTCTAAAAGGCTGGAGCGATTTCAATGAAACTCAGTAAGATCATAGCACCATTCTGGGCGACACCGACCGTGCCCTTCAAATTTTATTGTGTCTCGCCAATCCAACATGGCGGCTGTGCGAAATATTTCACCAGCAATCAATATCTCCGAAACTATTACAGCTATCACCCTGAAATTTTGTATGGTGATAAAGGGCACTACTAGAAGTTCACCTGTGAGACTTTCAAACACCTGGTAACTACAAAACCAAGATGGCTACCAAGCGAAGTTGAGAAATTTAAATAGACTTTTCTCGTGATTTAACCATCTGAGCGCAGTGAAATGTGGTACAGTAAATGATTATACACATTGTAATGCACTGGTATCTAATTTAGTTCAATTGTTTACATTAGGCTGTGCGAAATTTTAAAATTAATTTTTTATTTCATGTGTCGTAATCATGCGATCGAAGTGAAAGTTTGAATAATGAAGCTACGCAATAATTTTCCCTTAATAATACATAACTCTATGGCCAATACATATAACAATCCAAAATTGCGAGCATCCCAAAAATGATGACGGTTCTCAATGTCTGTGAATCTTTTACATCAATCAAACTGATATTCTCTATGAACATAAGTTCACCTATAGGACTTTCAGTAACCTGTTGAGCACAAATCCAACATGGCGGTGACGCAAATTACAAATATTTAAATGGACGTTTCTCGCATTTTAACCATCCGAGTTGCAGTGAAACTTTGTACGTTAAATGCTTATACAAATGTTAATCCACAGGCATCTAATTTATTTCAATTGTTTTCATAACCACAAGATGGCAGCTGTGCGAAATTTTAAAATCTCGTTTTTACTTCTTGTGTCCTAATCATGCGATTGAAGTTTGAATACCACACGTACACAATAATCTTCATGTAATAGTACATAAATAAAAATCCAACCTGGCGACCATCTGAAATATTTAGACGGTTCTCAATATCTACGAATCTATCACAACAATCAAACTGAAATTTTGTATGTGGATAGAGGCAATTAACATGAGTAGGATATATGGAAATAGGCTGTATAATTCATCATGGAACTACTTGTTTAAATTTTAATTTGTGAGTTTTGGAACAAGAGTATCTGTTTTGGCAAAATTTATATTAAGTGTAGGTTCTTGCACATTTTCATGTCCTAAATTACGCTGTGGAAGTTCACAGTGTGACTGAAATCGTTACAAGTACAATATATTGACTCATGGTTATATTCATTTTATTATAATCTTAGCTAAGGTGTTAAGAGAAATCAAAAGAACACTCCAAATGTCAGGCTCGATTTGTAGCGGCAAGTCCGGGCTCTCCCAAGTCTCAATGTGGGTGGAGCAGCTCAGAGAAATGAAGAAAGTCCTGGCAGATAAGAGAAAAATGGTCCACATGAATTATAATAGCGTAATTTTCAGGAGCCTTCTGCCAAGGTCTCGGGCGCAGTTTTATGAGATTCAAGTTATTAAAATACTTGTTGATCTATAGCGTCTTTGGTAGAGAAACTTGGAGGATGTTATTAATCCCAAACTTACCAAAAAGTCACGAAGTTTTAATTTTAGATTTAGTCTGAAGCAGACGTGTTGTTCTGAGAAGGTTCTTGGAACTCCAGGGCGCTCGCTCATTGGTCGTGTGTAACATACTGTGGTTTATTGCACCCAAGGGCTGATAATCTGGGTAAAATATACACCGGGGTTTTAACCAAGCGTTTAATGGCGTGTTTGGTGTTCTCGAGACTCCAGTAGAGTTTTAGAAAAGGGATGAGAGCCAGTGACAATATAATGGTGGTAAAAACGTTGATGGACAAATACATAAAAATGATGACGATGATGATAATTATTGTTTTAAGGGCCTAACATCTAGGTTATCGGCCTCTAATGGTTTTGGTGATAGTGAAAATGTAAATGAAATGAAACTGTACCTAAACCTAACTACATACTTACAAACAAAAGAAACAAGAAGTTCCGTAACGAACTAATGAGCCTACTTTTCTTAAAATTTTAGATTCATGCCAATGATTAATCTATATGGACCTATCTAGAATAATGACGAAATTAAGTTGGTAATATCAAAATTTCTAGTTATTTCGAAATATACCTGGTATAATGTAGCGTAATAGAGCACTACAGTTGGCAGCCCTGGTGACTGAATATATTCTTAGCTCCATATTCTCTTAATGAACAGAATACAATATTTGGTTGAAGTCCAATGGATAGCATGGACGTTACATGCAGTTAGACATTGGATCTATCAGTGCGTAAAATTATGTTGGCAACAATGGTATGCATGTGTTGGTCAGAAATAATCTGAAATATTATGATCTCTAGTTGTGCCAATTTTGGATGAAATCCATTTCATAGTAGAGAAGATACATGTATTTTAAAATTGGACCTATCAGCAAGCATAGAATCATGTTGGTAGAACTGACGTATATTAGTTACAATAAATTAATCTAGAATGCCAGGTACTATACGTGTGCAAAGTTTAGAGCTGTTGGCTTGCATACTTTCTGATATATTGGTATTAGAGCAAGAAAATAGAGACAGCATTTATTAACAGTTGGCAGCTCTGGTTGCTCTTAAGGATACGAATTGTCCTATATGTTATAGTACACAAAGCACATACAAAATGTGGACGCAATCCAATTGATAGTACAGAAGTTACATGTATTTAAAAATTGGTCCTATCAGCAGGCCTTGAATCATTTTGGCAACACTGCCATATATGGCCTCCTGGAACTTAAACTGAAATATTATTATCTATAAGTGTGCCAATTTTGAAATAGCTCTCATGCATACAGTCCAACATGGAGCTCAAATTTCAATAGCGTTTTTTCAGCAGTTGGTAGCACTGACACCATTTTCAAATATGGGCTCGAGATATCTTTACTCATACCAAATTTGGTTTTGATGCTGCAGCCGTTTAGGAGTTGATAGGGGGAGGGGAAGGGGGACGCACAGACCGACAGACAGAAGGACAGATAGACAGACAGACAGACACAAATTTTCCCGTATCGATCTCATAGGTCTACTTTTTGCAAAATGTAGACCTAAAATAAAGATAAGGGAAACAAAAGACAGGAGGAAGGTAAATGCCCTCAACCCTCGAAGAATAAGAATTTAAGGACTTGAAAGATAGGAGAGCTAGGAAAGGCAGAGAGGAAAGGTAAAGTGGAGAGGGACCGCCCCAAAGGCAATGGAAGAAGGAGAAAAGCCGGACCCAGCTCAGGAAGCCCTCGGGGTCGCTACCTCTCGAACTCACCAGCCGTGAGCCCTTGAAGGTGTAGCACTATCCAGGGTGCAAAAGAAGTGGTGGGGATACACACACCCTGCCTCCTTGAGGGCCTTGAGCAGAAGGCAGGAGATACAAAGGAAACAAGAGGTCTGACCACTCGAAGGATGAGGGATCAGGAAAGATGAGACAAGGGCCAATTAAGGCGGGAAAGGAAGAGACTCCCTAAGCCTCGGATACCATAATACCGTCGGGGTCGGAAAAGAGCAAGAGTTGACCAAGGGAGGTCGAGAGGGAAGATAACAGAGAAGGGCCCGTTACAAGTAATAGGGAGCAGTTCCGGACTCAGCTGGGGCCCCGTGGCCGCCAACCCACGTCCCACAAGTTGTGAGCTGTACATGACAGTAATTGATTTAGATGTGGTATTCGATTCAGTGAACAGAGGAGCTGTCATTGCCGAATTGGGAAAGATCTGGGTGTCACATGAGATGATAAGATCAATTGAGAATATGTATTCGGAAGTAAAATGTGATAATAAACTTAAAGATGATGTAATTGTGGAAGAGATAAAGCCAAATTTGGGATAAAACAGGTCTGTAAAGTATCACTTGTGCTCATTTTGCTATTCATTAATGACATTTATAGCTTGCCACGTTGGATGAGTGGTTATCGTATTGTGCCCAACATAGTACCCCAGTTTTAGCACAGATCGGCAACCCTGCGTAAATCACAGCCCAAAGCACCACATGATATCGTCGTAGGCCCGACCACATGGTTGAGTGACGTCACGCGTATCTGTATACTATCTCCAGAAGAGCGCGCTGTCTCTGACCGTTGCAGGTTCGAAACCGGGCACAGTCAGCTGGCATTTGAGGGTGCGCAAATGCGAGGGAGCCGTGTCAGTAGATTTACTGGCACGTTAAAGATCCCCTTCGGGGCAAAATTCCGGCACCCCGGCGTCTCTAAAAGCCAGTGTAGTTAAAAGGGACGTAAAACCAATAACATTATTATTATTATTTGTCTCTGACCACGTGCTCAGCTCTTGCATCCAGCAACTGGTCACATCGAGAGGCGCAGACACATGCTTTTTGTGCGCGGACTGGACAGTACTCCGTCGTGCGGAACGTGAGTGATTTTACATTCGATTGTGATCGTGGAGGGCCGTGTGTGCTATGCCACCACAGGTCTAAGTGTCGCCGTGTATCGGGTGTGGTTTTATCGGAGTCCTGAGAGACCATATAATTACGAATCACCGCTGCTATACCGGGCGCGATTGCTATATCAGACGGCCGAGTCGAGCGTGTATAATCCCGGTCGTGCAGGCCCATGCTTGGCTTGATAACGAAGGAACTAGCCCATTGAAACTAGCTTTAGACGTGAGATACAATACGGAATATTTTGTGCAGTAAACATTCGAGAATAGACGAGGCCCTTATCATCGATGGAGGACTTGTAGATGCAATTGAACAGCTGTGAATGCTATTAAATTACTCCTTATTTAAAGCCGATGGCAATTTGCTGAGAGGAAGAATTGTGTCTACATTGTTCGAGGCGCAGGAACTTATGATTTCCAGAATGGAACGAGGACATTTTATAACCTGTGCTGTTGAAGTGTCAATGAAGAATTTTGAAATGGAACTAGTCAGTGAAAATATGTGCCACTAAGCTTATACGTGAGGGGACTGGACGGAGTGACATTTACATCGAGATGAGGCCATGATGTTGCCATGACATAACCACACCGTGGGAGTCAGAGGACGCAGCCACCATGAGACGGGAAGGTCTCAGTTTCGATTCCTGGAGGAGGCGAGGAAGAAGTTGGAGGAAGAAGGAATCCTGCCGGTTCTCGAATGGGAAGGAGATGGTCCTGAATGAAGATTGGTTCCAGAGGTTCTGCATTCTATGAGCATGCTAGGCTTGTACCATATTTTCTTATTTCGGCCAGTTGGTGAGTTAAACATTACTTCAATTTGTAGTTGTGAGTGGTTTGTACTACTCAGTAGTACTAGATGCCATGGAGTTGAACTAATTATTATTTATTTGTTGATTCATTATTTTATTATTATTATTATTATTAATGGCCACATTTTTCTTCGTCTATTAAGTAATTATATGAGGAAGTGATTCACATTGTAGGGTTGTCACACGTGGCAAGGAACAATCCACCATGCTTGGCTCCATGAACCAGTTAATATTTTCTTTTGGGATTTTTTGTAAATCCGTCACTACTTCGAATGATAAGATTATTTTTTTCTACGATGATAAGATTGGAAATACGACGCGGATACTCAACTGAATTTATGATGGAATAAATGAAGGTGGTAGACTAGCTGTCGATAGCTAGGGTGGAGTTCATGCTTTGAAATTCTATTCTTTTTTCGATTTTGACTTCAGCGTTGGTGGATCTAATTATGTGAACTCTGAAGGATTATAATTTTAAATACTCCCATTTTTTCTTCGTCCACATTCATTGATATAGAGAATTTAATTATTAAAAGCATGCTCGACATTATGCTTCGACACCTACCCATTTGACATTGCTACAGGTCATGCCTGCTTAGATAATTTATGCACACTAGTTATGTGATGAAATGAAAAGTCATGATAATTAAAAGAAAATAATGAGTTTATCTACAAAAAGGAAGATTGATTGATGTAGTTGTTTATAAAAAAAGAGGGGAGAATTGAATGGAATGTAATAAAATAAATGTAGGATGATAGTTCACATATTCTGTGAACGTCTTATGGCAATTTTCTGAGAATTAATCATGATGAAACCCTTTGTGAATAACAAAAAATAGTGTAATAATAATTAGTAGTGTAATATATTTCTAAATAAGCATGACGATGCAAAATGCAGACAGATGGTGGTGAATTAAGTATTCACAGGAGTAGGCAGGCGATAATCTAATCACTATGTAATTGATGGAGTGAAATACATTCCAAGCATACCATCGAATTGGGAAAGATGGGAACTTTTAGTTGTGAAATAATGATCAGCCATGACTTTGACCTTTGCAAAAATGTAGGATAATGGGTGCACGTTTGCTTGAAATATTTTGAGTAATGAGACTCTGAAATAACGTTGTACGATAAATATAAATATTGATTGCAACTTTAATTGAGTGGTCAAGTAGGACCTATATTGTTACAGCAATTATTTTAATTAATAATTGGTGGATATAAGATTTTCTTTTTCCTCTCATTAGTTAGAACGGAGATCAATACTATTATTTTTAGGCATGCTATTTATTTAACTTTCTTTCATTATAAACTCAAGTGAGTGAAAATATTACTAATCTAGGACACTACCTGATGGACATTTAGCGTGGTTAGTTGATATTGATAGTCAAATGTGACTAAACCTATTTTTTTATATTTCATTTAATTTTCTTCGAGTATCTCCTAATTTTATTTATATCTAATTATGTTTATTTGGACTCTAAATATTTTTCTTTTTCTTCGTTACACATCAAGCTTTCATTTAGATCGAATCTCCGAGGCAAGATAGGCTTTTTGGGGGTTTCCTATATTTGTATTGGTCAATGAGTTGCCAATAAATGGATGCCTATTTTTATCTTTTTAATTCTGCTTATCTTCTGATTTCTGTTGTGCTATTGCTTTGATTTAGGTTTGGGAGTGGGTTGATTTAACCTGTTTCACCTATATCCTGTTAACCACCCCTGAGACTACTTGAGTTCTCGTACCCACTGGCATATTTTTTTCTTGATATACAAACCCAGACTTCAATCATTTTTTTTTGGTGTTTTATCTGATATATCTTGTGTTATCGGCATGAATTGCTATGTTTTCGCCGAGTCATCCAATTCGATGCCGGTTAACGGGGACAGTATCGGACTACCAACCCCAAGCTTGCAGGTTTGCTCCTGGCCGTGGTAAGTGATTTTTGAAAGGCGACAAAAATCACGACCTCCATGTCATACGTTGTTGGCATGTTAAGGAACACATTTGAATTTAGTAGGCCGTGTTCATAATGGCAAAATTTGCCGCCAACACAAAGTTCCTCCTTTCTCTACTAGAAAGCGCTATAGTGTCAAGGAGCTTGGATATTTAACTACCTTGACTTTCACAGCACTCCAAGGAACAACTAAATTTGACATGCATGCTGCCCTGTGGGCTTCAAATAACAAAGTTTACACCCGGCACCAAGGCCAAACGATATTATTTGGACAATCATGATACCCCGGGCATAATGATTGCAGGTCACATCCTCCTGCTCACTCTAACGCCTTCGAATATCGATGAAATTGTGGAATACCGTAAGGGCTGGAATTAGAAATAAATCCACGCAAGACCAAAGTTCTGGTGTGCAAAGTGTGAAGTTACCTAGCCAAGAATTGAAAGCGGATCATATATGGTTCAAAATTAGAGTGTGAAAAGGTGGGTATTTAGGGACGATACTGGCGAGTAATGACAAAAGGACTCAACGAATTAAAATAGCAGATTGAAAGGGCGAGTGCCAGAAAGTTAGTTGCCCGATATTGACTACAAAGTTCACAAAACTTTATTCAACGCGCTTGTCGTATCAAAGGTTTTATATGGAGTGGAAATGTGGGGCGAAGCTCCAACTATTGTAAATAATGATGATGATGATGATGATGATGATAATTGCTTTTAAGGGGCCTAACGTCTAGGTTGTCGGCCTCTAATGGTCTGGGTGACAGAGAAAATGACAATGATATGGAAACATTAACGGAATCTAACGGAGATTGAAAATACTTACAATAGATTGAAAATACACACAAAATGGGATTACTGACAACATGGAATTCAGATGGAAAATACTCACAAAAGTAATTTAGAATGAGAATACTTGCAAAATGCAGTTTAGGTTGAAAATACTTACAAAATGCCCATCCTACAATATGTAATTTAGATTGAGAATACTTGCAAAATGCGGTTTAGGTTGAAAATACTTACAACATGCCCATCCTACAATATGTAATTTAGATTGAGAAAACTTGCAAAATGCAGTTTAGGTTGAAAATACTTACAACATGCCCATCCTACAATATGTAATTTAGATTGAGAATACTTGCAAAATGCAGTTTAGGTTGAAAATACTTACAACATGCCCATCCTACAATATGTAATTTAGATTGAGAATACTTGCAAAATGCGGTTTAGGTTGAAAATACTTACAACATGCCCATCCTATAATATGTAATTTAGATTGAGAATACTTGCAAAATGCAGTTTAGGTTGAAAATACTTACAACATGCCCATCCTACAATATGTAATTTAGATTGAGAATACTTGCAAAATGCAGTTTAGGTTGAAAATACTTACAACATGCCCATCCTACAATATGTAATTTAGATTGAGAATACTTGAAAAATGCGGTTTAGGTTGAAAATACTTACAACATGCCCATCCTATAATATGTAATTTAGATTGAGAATACTTGCAAAATGCAGTTTAGGTTGAAAATACTTACAACATGCCCATCCTACAATATGTAATTTAGATTGAGAATACTTGCAAAATGCGGTTTAGGTTGAAAATACTTACAACATGCCCATCCTATAATATGTAATTTAGATTGAGAATACTTGCAAAATGCAGTTTAGGTTGAAAATACTTACAACATGCCCATCCTACAATATGTAATTTAGATTGAGAATACTTGCAAAATGCGGTTTAGGTTGAAAATATTTACAAAATGCAATTGAAATTCAGAAATCCTTACAAAAAATGTCCCGTTCCTACATTCAAAGACTTACTAAAATGCAATTAAGATTGTCAATCCTTTCAAAATGCAATTCAGTTTCAAAATACTCGCAAAATACAATTTATTACTTACAAAATGCAACTTGGATTGAAAATACCCTCAAAATGTAATTTAGATACACGGGAAGCCAATTCACTAAAACAGTGCGGGAATCTTAAAGAGAAAAGGAAATATAATCAAAAGTAAAAGAAGGCTGAGGGATCAGGAAAAGAAGAGCCAATGAAGGCGGGAAAGGAAGAGACTCCCTAGGCCTCGGATACCCTAATACCGTCGGGGTCGGACGAGAACAAGAGTTGACCAAGACCCGACAGGAAAGAAGACGGAGAGGAGCCCGGCACATGTAATTGGAAGCGATGCCGGACTCAGTTGGGGTCCCGTGGTTGCCGACCCTCGTCCGAATGTATGTGGTCCTGGGGAGTATTGTTTGCTAAGATAATTATGGGGATAGCTAGTTGCATAGCGATCTGTGGAGCAAGAATGATGTGTTTTTTTATATAATTTTTTAGCGTATGGCTTTTAGTGCCGGGAGTGTCCGAGGACATGTTCGGCTCGCCAGTTTTGTAGCTGCTTCGAGACGGACACCCAATGGGTGAGCTACAAGTACCGTTGGGGAGGAAAGTTGGAAGGGAAGGGCGAGGAGTTGGAAGGTAGCGGCTGTGGCCTAGAGTTAGGGACCAACCCCGGCATTTGCCTGGAAGGAAGATAGGAAACCACAGAAGACCATCTTCAAGGTTGCCGGTGGGGGGATTCGAACCTCCTCGCCTCCCGAATGTGAGCGACTGCCATTAGTCATGCCGTAACGACCACGGCTAACTCACCCAGTAATGATGTGTGACGATGTAAGTATTCCACATCATATTAGGAGTATAAACAGAATCGTAAAATTTTACATACGTCTGAAATAGGTAGAGGGGGTGAAATTCTAAAGGTGTAGACCAAATGAAGCATCAGCAAAATAGGTAATGGGTGGACGGGGTAGGAAATATACTGGAAATGTGGTAAAACTCAGCGATTCTTCTAGGTTTGTGCCGTGTCTTGTGTGGGGTTTCGCGTAGGACACCAAGCTGGCTCATCAGTGGACTCTTGGTGACCCCGCCCGGACCCCCACAGGCGAAACCCCACACAAGACACGGCACAAACCTAGAAGAATCGCTGAGTTTTAATTCACTCAGAGAAGAGTGTGCCAACACTCGAACCTTAAGAGAGTTCTGTGAAATAAGGCAATTTATGAACATAAAGCTTAAAGGTCTAACGAAAAGAGAAATGACAGGGATAATTTTGTGGTCAATGCGAGTGTTTAAGAACATAGCATTAAGAGAAGTAGGAAGAGAGGACCTTCGTGTTTTTATTATTATTGTTTATTATTATTGGTGCCTTTATTGTGGCGAAGTTGGGGCCCTAGGCCCTCTCTTACACTTAACCACACACAATGCAACTTACATGAATACTCACAAATGTTACTCTTAACCTACCAAACTTAAATACTAGAATCAAAGTGGCAAGTGTGTGATCTTAACTAAGCTACATATATACTGTAATAACAATACATGGACTTGTACTCTGGTCATTCACTCACACATTCAAACACAAATTTTTCCAGTTGGCCTACGCAATCAAGAGGAAGTCTTGACATGCACGTTTCAAAGTTGTTAGGGATGTACAATTTCTAACGTCACGAGGACAATTATTCCAAATCCTAGTTCCCCACACGAGGAAAGAATTACTGAAGGCAGATGAATGATGTAGAGGAATTGCAATTATAGATCCAGATCGCGTGTGACGTGAAGGTTATGGACGCAGCACAGCTGAGTTTGTAGATAAAGGAGACATAAAGTGAGAACAAACATCACATTGCACAATATGTATGACATATACTCCAGTCGACCGACCAGCGGCGAGGATATGGACTGTGCCGGCTCCTGTCGCACTCCCCTGGGGCAATCATTAAATGAATGACAGATGAAATGAAATAAAATGACAGTGGAGACTGTTGCTGGAAATAAATTTGTGACAGGGAAAACCGAAGTACCCGGAGAAAAACCTGTTTGCCCACGCTTTGTCCAGCACAAATCTCACATGGAGTGACCGGGATTTGAACCATGGACCTAGCTGTGAGAGGCCGGCGTGCTATACCACGGAGCTTTAGGAATAATCGGGAAAACTGGAACACGATTGCAATGCGAAGGGCTATTTTGGACAAGAGGTGACTACACATGATTGTGTTACGCCTCTCCAACTGCAAACTCCCAGCCCAGCACTTTGACACGTGCGCTTTCCAATTCATGGTACGTTCAAATTATTAAGCGAGGCCAGCCGAATCACCGGAGGATATTTCACATTAGCGCAGTCGACCTGCATGTGTGTGCTACGTTATTCCATTTACTAGCCGCCTACACAGCTGCTGGCTCGATCAATGGCTTCAACAATCAGCTTCATAATCAAAGAAACGCGAACAGATGTCTGGGCTAGTAAACTATCAATGAGGTAATTAATAATCACACAATTAAAAGTAAACAAATATATTTTAATATTATATTATGTGTCCCACCAGAAGCCTCCGTGGCTTAGGCGGCAGCACGCCGGTCTCTCACTCCTGGGTCCGTGGTTCAAATCCCGGCCACTCCATGTGAGATCTGTGCTGGACAAAACGGAGGCAGACAGGTTTTTCTCCGGGTACTCCGGTTTTCCCTGTCAAAAATGTCATTCCAGCAACACTCTCCAATCATTTAATTTCATCTGTCATTCATTTAATCATTGCACCGGAGGAGTGCGTCAGGCCTCGGCAGCCGGCATAGTTCATATCCTCGCCGCTAGATGGGGGCTTCATTCATTCCATTCCTGACCCGGTCGGAGACTGGAAGCAGGCTGTGGATTTTCATTTCACACAAGAGAAAATATAACCAATCTGTAAGGTAGGTAACAACACTTTAAGTGCTGTAGCCTACAAATACTCGCAGTATGACCAACACACGAAAATTATGTTAATCCGAGGTGTAAGCGAGAAAATGAAAAATTGTAAGTGGAAATGCGTGCTAGGGCGAAATACCCAATCGAGAACTGCGTCATTCATGAAATAACATTTAAAATAATTAATTCAACTATAATGACAACGAGATATGTCCATTGACATAGTATAAACATTTATTTAAATTAAGACAACAAGGATTAAGTGAACAAACAAGAATACAACTAAGATGAAACTTGAAAAGGAATGAGTAAAGAAGGATAAAGGATACTTGGAAACTACGTTCAAAATAAGGAAAAACGCAAAACCAAGAAATCCCCAAGAGAAATTCCACAAAATAAAATATGAGAACTAATATATTTACTTTAGAAATACAATAAAGACGGAGCAAATCCAGGAAGAAAAAGGTCTAAAACTTCAAATTAATTAGACTTCAATGAAGACAATTCTCCCGTGGTACAAGACACAATCCGTAGATAAGTCATGAGCACATATTAAACGGATGAAGAAAATATCAATTGACAACGTAATTGAAGATATTAAATTATAATATCGAAATATTCAGAGATAACAGAAAGCGTAACGCAGACTATCTAGCTCATAGTTCGACGTTCATTTCATCTAAAACAAGATACAGCTGCAGATTGTTTCTGCTTCAAAGAAAAAACGCAAGTAAAAGAAAGGAGCCTTTATCCAGCTCGAGGAATCTTAACACAATCCATAAATGAAGGGTCGATAAATTAATTAAATAAAATAATAAATCCTAAGATTTATAATTTTCACGGGACTCACAAGGAGCCATGCTAATGACTTGCTTATAAAATACCGTCCAAGCCAAGCCAAATTGATAGATGGAGGTTTCTCATCAGTTCGGAGCAACACATCGTAAGGGAAAATATGACTACAGAAGATAGGCCAAATAAACTAAAACCCTCAACCACATGCACATAATAAAATACAACAACAATCAAAGAAATGAAAAACATAAGATGCCGTACCTTAGTTGATGTTAGAAGTTCGAAATAAAGCCGATAAAAATTAGGTCATGACGTTTCTTTTCTTGCTTTTCATCTTTGATAATCTATAGAGGAGTTGTCTCTCGTCCAACTGAAGAAGCATCAATAATCGTTGTTTATAGCAACGGGGAAATAAAGAGAGTACGTTCAGAAATGTGGAGAGGTAATCCAGGAGTCGCAATTAATCATGCGTACCATAATAAGGTACATTATGCAACAAGCCTATAATGGCAATAATAAAATAAGACTCGAGTATGTTTATAAAACGAGCGAAGCGTGTTTTATAATTTCCATACAAGTGTTTTAATTACCATTATAGGCCAGTATCATACAACTGTTTATGTTCGACGATAATTATACTATTTTATGTTCGAACATAAATATTCATAAATATCTGTCGAGATTTCGCCAGTTTTATGTACTGAACAGAGCGCATGGGACGCAGAGAATACCATGGCCTCCTCGAATACCCCGCTATGACACTACAAGCCACGCAGTGAAATTTAAAATAGGAGCCCATGGAAGTCAGCGCAGGTGCGATGCAATCCTTACCTAATTGGTCACACAACTGTTTCTTGAGCTCTGATTGGTGGGAGAAACTGTATCATAATGAAAACTTGTACTATAATGAGCCTCATTATAGTAGTCTACAGATTTCTGACATATAATATTTACATTTCGCCAGGGTCGAACATAAAATGTAATAACACTTATTATTATTATTATTATTCTTTAATCGTATCGGCCAACTAAGGCCAACGTTATTTCAACTGGCTTCTCTGGGCTTTGATCTTTGCCCAGTGTTCCTTCATATGTTGCCGGTGTTGCTCTTTTCTTTCTTCCGTCCACATCTTTCCCGTCTTCAACTTCCGTTTTTCTTGAAAACCCTGGTGGTCGTGTAGTTTCTTCCTGAGGGCATTGCGTTCTTGAATATCCCCACAGGTAATTTCCATATCTTGCAGGTCACTTTCCACCTCTTTCGAACCAGGCTGGCTTGGTCTTCTTATTCTTAAAATAGTTAAAGATCCGGTTCGTCAATCGTGTGGGTTTCATTCTAAGCAAGTGACCATAAAATGCAATCCTCCTTTTCCTCATTACATCAGAGATCTTCTGGACATGAATATACAGCTCATAGTTATGCCGTCGTCTATATTCACCCTTGTCTTTAATCGGGCCAAGAATTTTCCTCAAGATCTTTCTTTCTTTCTTTCTTTCTTTCCTTGATCTCCAATGTTTCTACCAGGCCTTTCTTGTTCATGGTGAGGCATTCCGCTGCGTACAGAGCCTCTGGTCGTATGACAGTGCAATAATGCCTAAGTTTTGCGTTCAGGGATATTGACTTTTTGTTGTAAACGTCCTTGTTATTCGTGGTATTCAACAGATGAACATGCTCTTCCCAAAATCTCTTCATTCTATCCCTGTCCGTGCAGTGCAGCAAAATGATGTTTGTTCACCAACGATCTGAATTTAGGGCAGTCTCATAAAAGTTCGTCTGTTACATTGATTTTTGTACGTTATTTTCAATTTCTATCATCCAGTTGTTTTTGACAGTGAGGAGGCGAGATTAGACATCCTTTTAGTAAGTCTTTCATTGTCCGTTCTTTGAATATGTCCATAACAAGAGTTTAGTGCTTTTCAGTCGGTCAACACGAATGTACCCAAAAGAGATGGGTTATGCCCTAATCCTGAAATAAATTACATGAGATTAATAAATACACTAGGATGACCAGTTTCGATCGTCAAGCGATGATCATCAGATCCATTACACTTGGGCTATAAAATTTGTGATTGAAAATACAAGTGAAAATATTTACAATATGTACAATTATTTATTTATTTATTTATTTGTCCCGGATCTCCGGGTGAGGACTACTCGAGAGGGGGTTAACATCACAGAAGTGACAAAGAGCAAATCTGACATTCTACGGATCGGAGCGTGGAATGTTAGAAGTCTGCTAGGAAGTGGAAGGTTAGAAAACTTAGAAAGGGAAATGGATAGGTTGAGGTTGGATTTGGTTGGGATTAGTGAAATGCGCTGGCAGGAAGAACAGGACTTTTGGTCAGGAGACTATAGGGTCATTAGCACTAAATCAAACAATGGTCAAGCAGGGGTTTTCCACATATTGAGTAGGAAACTTGGACAGCGGGTGGAATATTATGAGCAATATAGTGAACGGATTATTGTAGCAAAAATCAATACTAAACCTACCTGCACCACAGTGGTACAAGTCTATATAACTACCAGTCAAGCTGATGATGAGGATGTTGAAAAGGACTACGAAGAAATAGACGAAATTCTGAGGTATATTAAGGGTGATGACAATGTTATAGTAATGGGAGATTGGAATGATGTGGTAGGAAAAGGGAGAGAAGGGAAGATAGTAGGAGATTTCGGATTAGGTGAAAGGAATGATCGAGGAAGCAGGCTGGTAGAATTCTGTACCGAGCATGAATTGGTCATAGCTAACACCTTATTCAATAACCACAATAGAAGAATATACATATGGATGAGACCAGGAGATACAGGGCGTTACCAAATCGACTTCATTATGGTCAAGCAGAGGTTTCGAAACCAGATTTTGGATTGTAAAACATATCCTGGTGCTGACATAAACTCTGATCACAATCTGGTTGTAATGAAATGCAGATTAAAGTTGAAGAAACTGAAGAAAAGTCAAAAGCCAAAAAGGTGGGCAATAGACAGACTGAAAGAGAAGGATGTAAACGAAAGATTCAAGAAGAGTATAAAGGATGGACTAATGAAAAACCCTAAACAAACTTCAATTGCAGACGAATGGGCACTTTTGAAGAATGAAATAACAAAATCCGCAGAAGAAAACATTGGTAGGAAAGAAAGAATAGGTAGAAAACCGTGGATCACTCAGGATATACTAGAATTGATGGATGAAAGGCGGAAACACAAGAATCTAAGAGATGAAAAGGGGAAAGCAGAATACAGACGTCTGAGAAATGAGGTTAACAAGAAGTGCAAGGAAGCGAAAGAAGAATGGTTGAAAGAGAAATGTGCAGGTATAGAAAATTGTCTGAAATTAGGAAAAGTAGACACAGCTTATCGAAGGATTAAGAATACTTTTGGGGAAAAGAAGACTAAGTGCTGAAATATTAAGGACACAAATGGAAAGCCTCTAACAGATAGGGAAGAAAAGGTTGAGAGATGGAAAGCTTACATAGATAGTTTGTATAAGGGAAAGGAGATTGAGAATCATGTAATGGAAAGGGAGGAGGAAATTGATGAGGATGCGAAAGGAGATTTAATATTGAGATCAGAATTTGATAGAGCTTTGGAGGACTTAAGCAGGAACAAAGCACCAGGCATAGATGATATACCGATTGAGTTGCTACGCTGGATAGGAGATGAAGGTCTGATCAGGTTATTTCACTTGGTGTGTAGGATTTATGAGACAGGTGAGGTACCCCCTGATTTCAAGAAGAATGTTATCATCCCTATACCAAAGAAAGTGGGAGCTGACAGATGTGAAGATTACCGTTCAATCAGCTTGACTACTCCTGCTTCAAAGATCCTGTCTAGAATAATTTACAAGAGGATTGAAATCCAGATAGAAACGGAGTTGGGTGAAGACCAGTTTGGTTTCAGGAGAAATGTAGGAACAAGGGAAGCTGTACTAAGTCTTAGGCTGATTTTGGAAGGTAGAATAAGGAAAGATAAGAGAACGTTCATGGCTTTTGTAGACTTAGAAAAGGCTTTTGATAACGTTGATTGGACTAAATTGTTTGACATTTTGAAATCGATTGGAATAAAGTACAGGGATAGGAGGGTGATATACAATCTATACAGAAACCAGACATTCGAGCTGATGGACATGAGAGAGACGCTGGTATTCAGAAAGGTGTAAGGCAAGGCTGCAACTTATCACCCATACTTTTCAATCTTTACATTGAACAAGCAATGAAGGAAATCAGAGAAGAATGTAAAGTGGGAGTGAAGATTCAAGGAGAAATAATTTCAACTCTGAGATTTGCTGATGACATCGTCATCTTGGCCGCCAAGCCTGAGGATTTGAATGAGTTTTTGAATGGTATGGACTCCGTCTTACGGAAAGAATTCATGATGAAAATTAATAAATAAATAAATAAATAAATAAATAAATAAATAAATGTAAAACAAAAATACTGGAATGCAGCCGAAATAAATCAGAAACCTCTATGGAGATCAAATTGGCAGGTGAAAAGCTGAAGGAAGTAGGAGACTTCTGTTACTTAGGAAACAGAATAACCAGTGATGGACAAAGCAAAGAGGATATTCAAAGTAGGTTGGCTCAGGCAAAGAAAGCATTTCCACAAAAAAGGAATCTGCTGACATCGAATATAGATTTAGGTATTAGGAAGTCATTTTTGAAAGCCTTTGTCTGGAGCGTGGCGCTCTATGGAAGTGAAACTTGGACTATTGGTGCAGCAGAAAAGAGGAGAATTGAAGCATTTGAAATGTGGTGTTACAGGAGAATGATGAAGATCAGATGGGTAGATAGGGTTACAAACGAAGAGGTATTAAGACGAGTGGGAGAGGAGAGATGTTTCTGGCGACTGCTAATGAAGAGAAGAGATAGGTTGGTAGGACACATACTAAGACACCCAGGAATAGCAAGCTTAGTTATGGAAGGAAGGGTCGAGGACAAAAACTGTAGGGGTAGACCAAGGTTAGAATATGTTAAACAGATTGCCTCGGATGTAGGGTGTCGGAGCTATGTAGAGATGAAACGAATAGCTCAGGACAGGGAGGCATGGAGATCTGTATCAAACCAGTCAAAAGACTGAAGACTCAAACAACAACAATTATTTAACTGTCACTGTGTACTAAATGCAGTACATATGAAGTTAGGTGAAATCCTAAATGGTGATAGATATCCGGAGTTTGTAATTTGGAGTGATTATATGGTTTTAAAAAATCAACTATGGTTAAACTGTAATATTACAGGCTACTACTTATCTGGTTGTCTTCCTTGCTGGGGCTACGCGCAGTTTTCGTGTTCACTGTTACTCCAGGTGTGGTCGACTGAGATGGGCTCTTATCTCAACAACACTGTTTTTTTTTCTTTTCTCCCCCCTGTTCATATGTGATGTGCGGAGTCAGTGCGACGTGTTTATGTGGGGTGCTGCCAACCTAGATAAGATGTATGTTATTGAATTAGGAGGTTCTACAACTATTAAAGACCACGCGTGGACCATAAGCCATTCAAACTAAGCGCTGCCCGGACACTTAACTCTTGTTTACTAAGGCAACACTGAAAAAATGGCTTCAAACCCGTCAATATGTCCGTAATACAGTATTTCAATCGCCATTTTTAATGGTGTCCTGTATTTTCTCCAAATTTTGGTATAACTGGTGAACCTCTATGCACACTGGGCCAAAGATTTTCCGTGATATTTTACTTTTTTCTGGATTTGTAGTTAGTGATCTTCCTCCAATTATCAGGGTTTGTCACATTCAGGTTGAATTACCGTGCTATAGCGTTTTAATTTGGGTTCCGATATTGAATTGTTGTTGTACCTGAGGTATCGAGGAGACTTTCCTGACTAAGATCTTCACATGTTTTCAAACAACAACAACAACAAAAAAAACAAGTGAAAGAGTTGCCAACAACTGCTGGGCATTAGAATGACCTTTACTACTATAGGAAATTTTGTTTTCAACTCTCAGTATCACAAGAGGCTGTTTCGAGGATGAAAGGTGTGGCATTTAAAGCTGGGGCACATTCAAACTTAATCTTTTGCCTCAAATATAGCATTAGACTACTACAATGTATTATACATTAGAATCTTCACGAAGAATTGTAATGTGTGTAAGCTAACAATTACACGTGACGTTGTGGAGTCGCTAAGTGCGGCTGTATAGATCATGGCGTTCCACTAACCGGGACAGCGTCCCCCATTGTTCGCCAGCTCCTTGGAGACCGTCCAAGAAAGTTGGGCCCTTTAATCATGTAACCTTCAAATGCGCAATGAAAGCTTTCCATATTACAGCGATTCTTCTTCGAGCCAGAATATTGGCCGACCTTCACTCTCGGCCAGACTCAGCTCAGCGAATGCAGTCAAAACGCGACGGTTCCGTTGAGTTTTCTAGCCTATTTAAAACTGACTCTGTGGTCTTCAACTTCAACACGCGTTGCGTAGTGGCTATCACCGCATGGCCTCAAGTTAGGTACCGTACCAGCATTTCCCTGAAATATAATGGGTGAAACACAGAAAACCACTTCTGAAATGGCTGAGGTGGGAATTGATCTCACCTCAGTTTTGGCTCACGAGGCTAAGTGAACCCCGTTCCAATCCTCCGATCAGTATTACATTTTTGGCTGATCTGGGAAACGAACCCGGAACTCAGGGATGACTAGCCTGCACACCACGAGGTGGTTAGTCTTCTGTTCGGAAATACACATTAATTGAAACATACTGAAGTGACATTAGCTCATAATCACCGTTATTTAGGAAGTGAAACTGCATTAATTTGAATTAAAGATAACTAGCGGACCCGGACGAGAACTCTCGCCCCATGTGTACAGACTACCCACCCGGCACTAGTGCTATGCAGCTGTACGCGAAACAGTTCTGCCAGGGCCATTGTCTTATGTATTTGTTTAAAAGCACTTTATAAACAAATAAATATATTTCCGTTGTTTTTTCAAGACATGTAAGAGTTTTCCTGTACTATTGAGACGGTTTGGAAGATTTTGGTACAAACCACACTTTCTAACTTCCTCTGGTTTAGGAGTTTGAGTTTTGTGAAACATACACCTCAGCGTATTATATAATAAGATGAACCCCAATTATCTTCGCTAACATCGTTCCCAAAAGTCCACAAAGATGCTTTCCCCATAATACCAATCGTTAGAGCTCCCTTAAGCAAAGAGTTAATGAAAATACTACAGAACTTGTAGAGAAGTCAGACTCTATTATCATAACACCAAGCATGAGAATGATTTGATATGACGGAGCCAACATGTGGACCAATGTACAGGTCCTTCCGATAGGCACGTGATCTAAAATTCACTAACGGTCACGGGTATGTGTGAGATACCCACCTAAATTGTTCCCACTGCCGACCTTATAAGAGGGAGATTTAAGATGAGCATGCACAACAATGCATTGAATGTTTTAAATGTGCTACATATTCTCAAGGGAAATCAACACGGTATATGTTCCAGCACCAACAGTGAGTTCACTACAGACTCGTCCAGATGCAAGAAGACAATAGCCGAGGGTGGAAACGTCCACTGCCTCAGGTTCCTGGTGAACACGTTATGACAAACAATCACTGCATACGCTCGCCTATCGGTAGGTCAATGAAGCCATCAAAAATAATGTAAACAAGAACAGGAATTTTTCTAGGTTCATGCCAAGTCTTGTGTGGGGTTTTGCCTGGGAAGACCAGGCTGGTTCTTCAGCGGGCTCTTGGTGTCCCAGCCCGGACCCCCACAGGAGTAGCGAATTGCGCGCTACCTCCGTTTTTATGAAGCGCACCTGTGCCTCTTTTCTGCGAGAACTAAAAGCTCAAGCAGCCCTAACCTCCCTATGAAGGCTTCCAAAAAGATGGTATATTGGCTTTCACGGCCGGTGAATTAAAACTCAGCAATTCTTCTAGGTTTATGTTGTGTCTTCACTGGCCGTGAAAGCCAATATACCATATTTTAAAGAAAAACAATTTAGCAAAAAAGAACAGATAAAATAGCTGAATTAACACTCCAGTGGTCGTACGGAACACAGCAGTGATCCAGCCGTTTAGTATTTTCGTTCCCGCGCATTGGTGTGACTGCTGTCCTTGAACAATAGTGAACCTTCCTCGACCACCCTTCGCTATCCGACAGATCATTCGCCTCCTAGTCTAGCTCGTGTGTTGTGTTACAAAGCAATCGATCGTTGTGGATCACAACTGTGATCCTTTTAACTTCATTCGTAGCCTATTATTATTACAGTGTGTAATCTCAATTCTTCTACTGATTAAACATATTATACATGGGTTTATACTGACTATTGGCAGATATGTGTAAAATAAATCTCTATGAGGATATACATCGATGGCTGAATTGAGGATGATGATAATTGTTGTTTTAAGGGGCCAAGATGCTAGTGATCAGTAAGCATCAACACCAACTAAATGTAACCATAAATAAAGAACCAGTACAACAGGTCAGTCGATATTTAACCGTGGTCAGATCTTCACAGAAGACCTACGATGTGAAGATGAAATCAGGAGTCGTATAGCTATGGCTAAGCAGGCATTCCATGAAAAGCATTCTCTAATTTGTCAACTCTCGATGTCCCTCAGCCTCAGAAAACAACTGGTTAAGACCTACATATGGCCAGTTGCAATTTACTGCAGTGAGACCTGGTCAATGAATATAGGTGACATTAAACGACTAGAAGCGTTTGAGATGTGGTGTTGGCGCCGAATGTAAAAGCTCAGCTGGGTAGAGAAAATGATCAACATAACGGTGCTGGATCGAATAAAGGAAAAACGGCAAATGATCCGCCAGATATATAGAAGGAGATCCACCTGGCTTGGCCACAGGTTACGACATGGTGGCCTGATGATCGACATACTAGAAGGCAAAATACCTGGAGAACGCCCTCGCGGGAGGCCACGGAACACTTTCATGAGATCCTTCCTAGATAGCTCTGGCCTACGAAATTATGAAATGGTCAAAAGGACAGCACAAGACCGAACAACGTGGAGAAGACTCATTGTAGGGACAGACCAGTCGCTTGACTGAAAAACATGATGATGATCATCATCTAGGTTATCAATCCCTCTAATGGTTTGTGTGAGCGTGAAAATGAAACTACAACTAAAACTAACCACAAACCTTACGGGCTAGAAGAAGATCAGGACAAGAAAAGGAAGAAGAGATATTACAAGCGGTTCCGTGACGAACTAAAGAGCCTACTTTTCTTAAAATTTAAGATTCGGCCAACGATTAATCTATATGGAGCACTACATTTGGCAGTCCTGCTGACTGAATATATTCTTACTTCTATCTCTTAAGGTACAGAGTACAAAATTTGGTTGAAGTCCAATGAATAGCATGGACGTTACATGCAGTTAGACATCCGAGTGTTGGCAACAATGTCATGCATATGTTGTACAGAAATAATCTGAAATAATATGATCTATTGTGCCAATTTTGAATAAAATCCATTAGTTAGTATAGAAGTTATATGCATTTTAAAATTGGACCTATCAGCAGGCTTAGAATCATGTTGGCAGCACTGACGTATATTAGTTACTCCAAATTAATCTGGAATGCCAGGTGCTATCATCATCATCATCATCATCATCATCACTGGCACGACAGCCCTCTGTGCGCCTTGGCCTTCTGAAGAAGTTTTCCCCATTCTCTCCTGTTAAGTGCTGAGCTCCTCCAATTCTTGTTCCAATTGTCTTTACATCCTCTCTTACTCCATCTTCCCACCTTACCTTTGGTTTTCTGACTTTGCTGGTTCCTTCTGGCATTGCATTCAATATCCTCTTGATCATTCTGTCATTAGCACGCATCACATGTCCTGCCCACTCCAACCTTCTGAACTTTATACATTTTACAATATCTGGTTCATTATATAAATCATAGAGTTCATGGTTATATCTTCTTCTCCATTCACCGTTCTCCTCCACTGGCCCAAAAATTTGCCTCAAAATCTTTCTTTCAAAAATACCAAGTTGTCTTTCATTGGATTTTGAGAGTGTCCAGGTCTCAGCACCATATGTTAATACAGGCTTTACTAAATCTTTATACATTTGGACTTAAGTTTTCCTGAACAACAGCTTGGACTTCAGATGCTTTCTGAGACCATGATAACACTTGTTAGCAGACAGTATACGCTTCTGGATTTCTGAGCTAACATTGTTCTTGGAATGAACTTCTGATCCAAGATAGGTAATGCTACGCACAACATCAAACTTATAAGAATCAATTTCTATGCATGTGGAGCCACTAGGGTATTCTTTCTTGGTTACGGGCATATACTTAGTTTTCTCTTCATTTATCTGTAGATTCATGTTTCTTGCTGCTTTTTCAAAGCTAGTGAAAGCTTCTCTCATTGCTCTTGGTGTTCTTGCAATTATATCGATATTCATCTGCGTATGCCAAAATTTGAACAGATTTATAAAGGATGGTTCCTCTCGTGTTAATTCCTGAATCTCTAATAACCTTCTCCAAAGCTATATTGAACAAAAGGCATGATAATGAACCTCCCTGCCTAACTCCATTCTTGATCGTTACAGAATTTAATATCATGTTCTGTATCTTAGTTGGACTCCTAGTATTGTTCATGGTAGCTTTCTCCAGAGTGATCAGTTTCTTAGGGATCTCTAGCTCTTCCATTGCTACATAAAGATTATTTCTGTCAATACTGTCATAAGCTGACCTAAAATCAATGAAAATATGATGTTTATCAATTCCAAATTCTTTACATTTTTCAAGTATCTGTCGGATTGTGAAAATCTGATCCGTAGTTGCTCTTCCTTGGTGAAATCCGCATTGATAGTCACCAACTGCATTTTCCACATATGGCGCCAGTCTGCTAAAAGGATGTTGGAGAATATTTTATAGGCAATGGATAATAGGCAAATCCCTCTATAGTTAGAGCACAACATGATATCACCTTTCTTATGTATCGGACATATGATACCTACATTCCATTCATCAGGAATCATTTCAACTATCCATATCTTAGCCACAAGTTTGTGAAAGTGTTTAGTAAATTCATTTCCAGCATTTTTCACAAGCTCTGATTGTATCAGGTCCATTCCTGGGGCTTTATTATTCTTTAATTTCTGAATGGCAAGCTCAACTTCCTCAATTGTAGGTACCGATACTTCCTCAATAGTAGCTACCGATACTTCCTCAATAGTAGCTACCGATACTTCCTCAATTGTAGGTACCGATACTTCCTCAATAGTAGCTACCGATACTTCCTCAATAGTAGCTACCGATACTTCCTCAATAGTAGCTACCGATAATTCCTCAATAGTAGCTACCGATACTTCCTCAATAGTAGGTACCGATACTTCCTCAATAGTAGCTACCGATACTTCCTCAATAGTAGCTACCGATACTTCCTCAATAGTAGGTACCGATACTTCCTCAATAGTAGGTGCCGATACATCCTCAATAGTAGCTACCGATACTTCCTCAATAGTAGCTACCGATACTTCCTCCATAGTAGGTACCGATACTTCCTCAATAGTAGCTACCGATACTTCCTCCATAGTAGGTACCGATACTTCCTCCATAGTAGCTACCGATACTTCCTCAATAGTAGCTACCGATACTTCCTCAATAGTAGGTACCGATACTTCCTCAATAGTAGGTGCCGATACATCCTCAATAGTAGCTGCCGATACTTCCTCAATAGTAGCTACCGATACTTCCTCAATAGTAGCTACCAATACTTCCTCAATAGTAGCTACCGATAATTCCTCAATTGTAGGTACCGATACTTCCTCAATAGTAGCTACCGATACTTCTTCCGATTCTCTTGTATTTACAGGAGGTAAGGTTTATTGGTCGTCAACTGGACTTTCATTCAGCAGTTCATCAAAATATTGTGCCCATCTTTCTAGTATTGCCTCCTCACTACCCAATATTATTCTCTCTTTATCTCTACACAAATTTGTTCTAGGCTGGAAATCCTTACGGCTCTTATTTAGCTTCTGAAAGAAAGCTCTCACATCATTCATCCCCTTCAACTGTTCCATTTCTTCCAATTCCTTCCTCTCATACTGTCTCTTTTTCTTCTTGCGCAATCCCTTTTCTTGTCTTCTGGAAGTTCTGTACTCTTCTACTGCTTTTCGGGTGTGATTCCTCTGTTGCATTCTCTTGTAGCTTCATTTTTTAAGGTTGTTGCTCGTGCACACTCTTCATCAAACCAATAGTTATAACTAACTTTCTCTTCCCTTCCTAAAACATCACTTGCAGTTTTTAATAGTGTGTCTTTAAGATTCTTCCAGATTTCATCAACACTCTCACTATTACACAAATCTATCAGAGCCTATTTAAGCAGTTTGACATAACTCAAGGCGGTTTCGGGCTCCTTCAGCCACCCACAGTTAAACTTTCTTGCATTAGATCCATTCCCTTTTCTCGCATTAGATATTCGACTTCTAATGGTTGTTAGCACAAGGTAGTGGTTGGAGTCAATATTGCCCCCCCCCTATAACTTCTAATATCCAGCAAGTTAGAGAAGTGTCTTGCATCAATTAGTAGGTGGTCAATTTGGATAAAAGTACTTCCATCTGGAGATTTCCATGTCATCTTATGAATGTCCTTGTGATTAAAAGTTGTACTTCCCACTACCATATTTCTTTAAGAGGCAAAATGTACAAGTCTAATTCTATTATCATTAGAAGTATCATGCAGACTGTGTTTTCCAATCCAAGGTCTATATTCGTCTTCCTTTCCTATCTTCGCATTCATGTCCTCAAATATTATTATTTTACAATCTGCTCTTGGGCATTCATTATAGATTTCATCTGATTCATCATAAAATGAATCTTTATCTTCATCAATCACTCTTCTCTTTCGTTGGAGCGTGAACACAGATAAGGCTATAATTGAAAAACTTCCCTCTAATTCTGAGTCTGCACAGTCTATGCGATTTTTCCCGAAAATACATGATAAGATGTTTCACCTGCTTATTAACAATAAAACCAGTACCAAACGTATGTTCCTTCTTTTGGCAGCTGTAGAATACCATATGGTTCTTTTTCTCTATCATCCCTTCAACAATCCATCTCACTTCCTGAAAAGCAGTAATATCTAATCGATAGTCATCGAGCTGATCGCACAACTTTTTTAGATTTCCAGTTTGGTAAAGAGTTAAGACATTCCATGAGACAATTCTCAAGTCCTTTAAACGTTTGCGTGGTCGTCGTAAAGAGGTCAGTCTGGCTATTTCTTCTTCAGATTTCGTAACGAGAGTTTTTTACGGTTTGGGTTGTTAGCCCAACGCCAACCCCCAGCAATCCTGGAGGGCCGATGTTTCCTTTCAGGGTTGTCTCCCTTAGCTCGTGGGTCCCCATTTTTAAGCGTCGGGAACTCGCTTTTTCGCCCTTACATAACTTAGCCGCGCACACAAAGTGTACCCGTTGCCCAGAGGCCCTGGCGTGGAAATGCATGTACCGGACTTGGTAGGAATAAATGGCATTTCCTGTGTTTTATTAGTACACTTCCACCAGCAGGAAGTGAACCCACAGGGCCACATACTACCCCTTCGACCTCCGCCAGGTACTATACGTGTGCAAAGTTTAGATCTATTGTCTTGAATACTTTCTGATATATTGATATTAGGGTAACAACAATAGAGATAACATTTATTAACAGTTGGCAGCCCTGGTTGCTCTTAAGAAGACGCATAGTCATATCTGTTATGGTACACATAGCACATACGAAAATTGGTTGAAATCCAAAAGATACTATAGAAGTTACATGTATTTAAAATTGGACTTATCAGCAGGCTTAGAATCATGTTGGTAGCACTGACGTATATTAGTTACTCCAAATTAATATAGATTTTCAGGTACTATATGTGTGCATAGTTTAAAGCTTTCGGCTTGCATACTTTCTGATATATAGTAATGATATTTTGATAAAAGAAATTGAGAGCATTCATTAACGGTTGGCAGCCCTGGTAGCTCTTCAGAACACGCTCCGACATATCTGTTTATGTACACATATTACATACGAAATTTAGTTGAATTTGAACTGATAGTGTAGAAGTTATATGCATTTAAATATTGGACCTATCAGCAGGCTTAGAATCATTTTGGCAACACTGTTATGTATGGTCCCTTGGAAATTCAACTGAAATATTATTATCTATACGTGTGCCAATTTTGAAATAGCTCCCATGCATACCTTCCAAGATATCCAACATGGAGCTCAAATTCCAATTGCGATTTTTCTTTAATTGGTAGCACTGACATCATTTTCAAATACGACATTGAGATATTCAGGTATAGATCTTTATTCTTACCAAATTTTGTTTCGATAGCTGCAGCCGTTTAGAAGTTGATAGGTGGGGGACACACACAGCCAGACAGACACACAGACAGAAAGACAGACAGACAGACAGACAGACAGACAGACAGAAAGACAGACACACACACACACAGCCAGACAGACAGACATACAGACAGACACGCATTTGCTCAGATCGATCTCATGTCTACTTTTTCCTCATTTTTGCAAAATGTGAAAAGTAGGCTAAAAAAACAGGAGGAACCCTCGATAAATGAGGACTGAGGGACTTGGAAGGAAGGAGAGCCCGTCCCAAAGGCAAGGGAAAAAAGGCGAAAACCGGACCCATATCAGGAATCCCTCGGGGTCGCCAATTCCTGAACTCGCCATCCATGAGCCCTTGAGGGTGTAGCAATATCCAGGGTGCACCAGAAGTTGTGGAGCTACACACACCCTGCCTCCTTGAGGCCCTTGAGCAGAAGGCAGGAGATTCAATTACACTAAAACAAGAGGTCTGACCCATCGAAGAATGAGGGATCGGGAAAAATGAGACAAGGGCCAATTAAGGTGGGAAATTGAAAGACTTCCTAGACCGCAGATACCCTAATACCGTTGGGGTCGGAAAAGAACAAGAGATGACCAAGGGAGGTCGAGAGGAAAGATAACAGAGAGGAGCCCGGCATAAGTAAGTGGAAGCAATGCTGGACTTGTCTGGGTTCCCGTGGTCGCCCACAAGTTGTGAGCCCCTGGGGGAAATTGAGGAAGTGCTTGGTGCTGAGGATGAGGATGAAATTGAAGAAGACCATTTAGAAATTCAACCACAGTGTTTCCAGTGTTGATGAACATCCTGCATAAATATACTGTATTAATTGAAGGAACAGCACAGACGTTCCCCAAATCCCAAGAGAATTATGGATCACAACTGTGATTCGCGCGAGCATTGGAGTTGTGATTTAACAAAACGTATTCCAATGTATGAACAGTTATTCTTGTTGACCTTCTGGAAGTTACCACTCAATTGCATATCCCAAGACCTGGACTGTTACTACCCGCTCTCTCGGCGCCAGATCTTCCAAGCAATACTCAGCCTCGTGAGGAAAAGCTGACAAAAGGAGGATTCGATTCCCACCTGAGCCACCGTAGAAGTGGTTTTGGGCGTTTTCCCAACTCTGTAAGTACTTTGGGCAAAAGCAAGGATGGTTCATAACTTGAGTTGCTTCATTGCGATTCCAAACATCAACCAAAAACAATCTAAGTACTGCAGACGCCACAACAACCCTGGCTATTTTAGCCTACTTTTCTCATTTTGCAAGAATGAGGAAAAAGTAGACTTATGAGATCGATCCGGGAAAATGCGTGTCTCCTAAACGGCTGCAGCAATCGAAACCTAATTTGGTAAGAGTAAAGATCTATACCTGGGTATCTCACGACCATATTTGAAAATGACGTCAGTGGTACCAATTGCTGAAAAATCGCAATTGAAATTTGAGCTCCATGTTCGATATCTCAGAAGTTATCCTTGAGAACTATTCCAAAATTGGCAGCCATATAGATAATATCATTTCAGTTTAATTTCCGGGAGGCCATATATGACAGTGTAGCCAACGTGATTGTACGGCTGCTAAAAGGTCATATCAATACATGCATTTAACTTCCATACTATCAATTCGATTTCAACGGAATTTCGTATGTAGTATGTGTACTATAGTAGATATGGCTATGCGTTTTGTTAAGAGCAACCAGGGCTGCCAACGGTTAATAAATGTTCTCTTTATTTTTTATCCCAATTACAATATATCAGAAAGTATGCAAGCCAACAGCTCGACACTCTGCACACGTATAGTACCTGCCATTCTAGATTAATGTGAAGTAACTATAATACGTCAGTGCTGCCAACATGATTTAGGCCTGCTGATAGGTCCAATTTCGAAATTCTTGTAACTTCTATATTAACAAATTGATTTCATCGAAAAATTGGGAGAATAATTGATCATAATATTTCAGATTAATTCTGAGCAACAAATACAGGACATTGTTGCCAACATGATTTATCGCGCGCTGATAGATTCATTGTAGCGTTTCATTTCTGATATATAGATTAATCATTGGCATGAATCATAAATTTTAAGAAAAGTAGGCTCTTTAGTTCGTCACGGAACTACTTGTTGTGTCGGTATTACAATTTCCACTCACACCCAAATACCCGGGAGAGCCTTTTGTCATGAATAATGCCATTGCTAAACTTTGACGGTTGTGGATTCTCCACCTACTCTATACTTACATAGAGTGTTTACATCTCATTTGAGAAGCTACAACAACATGGGCGGGCAGAGGTCACTCAATGTGAAGTTTGGAAGTTGCTGGTGATAGATGAGTCCGTCAATAACTGGACTTGTTATGATTTGTGCTCAAAGTTTCACAACTCCGACAAGTTCATGTTTTATTAGCACTCCACAGGGGTCGATACGAGGAACTAATGTTTATATTTCCTTCCTCCATTGGCATTATGACTCTTCTTGGCAACGATATTTGTTTATTGACACACATTTTATTTAGTGCCATGTATTTTTAGCCATTTTCATTTATGAAAGAATAGGCTTATGAGATCACCTTTTCTCCGCGCACGCGCGCGCGCGTGAGTGTGTAGCGATTTCAGTGAAACTCGGTAAGTGCATACTACTATTTTCGTTAACCCCGATCGTGCCCTTCAGATTTTATTATGTCTCACCAATCAAACATGGCGGCTGGGCAAAATATTTCACCGACATTCTATATCTCCGAAACTATTACTGATATCACCCTGAAATTTCGTACGGCGATAGAAGGCACTACTGGAAGTTCACCTATTTGTTGTTTGAGTCTGCAGTCTTTTGACTGGTTTGATGCAGCCCTCCATGCCTCCCTGTCCTGAGCTAATCGTTTCATCTCTACATAGCTACCACACCCTACATCCGAGGCAATTTGTTTAACATATTCTAACCTTGGTCTACCCCTACAATTCTTGTCCTCGACCCTTCCTTCCATAACTAAGCTTGCTATTCCTGGGTGTCTTAGTATGTGTCCTACTAACCTATCTCTTCTCTTCATTAGCAGCCGCCAGAAACATCTCTCCTCTCCCACTCGTCTTAATACCTCTTCGTTTGTAACCCTATCTACCCATCTGCTCTTCATCATTCTCCTGTAACACCACATTTCAAATGCTTCAATTCTCCTCTTTTCTGCTACACCAATAGTCCAAGTTTCACTTCTATAGAGCGCCACGCTCCAGACAAAGGTTTTCAAAAATGACTTCCTAATACCTAAATCTAACTTCGATGTCAACAGATTCCTTTTCTGTAGAAATGCTTTCCTTGCCTGAGCCAACCTACTTTTTATATCCTCTTTGCTTCGTCCATCACTGGTTATATTGCTTCCTAAGTAACAGAAGTCTCCTACTTCCTTCAGCTTTTCACCTGCCAATTTGATGTCCATAGAGGTTTCTGATTAGTTTGGCTGCATTCCAGTATTTTTGTATTACAATTATTAATTTTCATCATGAATTCTTTCCGTAAGACGGAGTCCATAC
Organism: Meconema thalassinum; assembly: GCA_946902985.2. Taxonomy (NCBI): domain Eukaryota; kingdom Metazoa; phylum Arthropoda; class Insecta; order Orthoptera; family Tettigoniidae; genus Meconema; species Meconema thalassinum. The sequence continues at coordinate 10,968,326 of OX336392.1, read as the reverse complement.
CATTCAAGAACTCATTCAAATCCTCAGGCTTGTCGGCCAAGATGACGATGTCATCAGCAAATCTCAGAGTTGAAATTATTTCTCCTTGAATCTTCACTCCCACTTTACATTCTTCTCTAATTTCCTTCATTGCTTGATCAATGTAAAGATTGAAAAGTATGGGTGATAAGTTGGAGCCTTGTCTAACACCTTTCTGAATATCAGCTTCTCTCTCATGTCCTTCAGCTCAAATGACTGCTGTCTGGTTTCTGTATAGATTGTAGATCACCTTCCTATCCCTGTACATTATTCCAATCGTTTTCAAAATGTCAAACAATTTAGTCCAATCAACGTTATCAAAAGCCTTTTCTAAGTCTACAAATGCCATGAACGTTCTCTTATCTTTCCTTATTCTACCTTCCAAAATCAGCCTAAGACTTAGTACAGCTTCCCTTGTTCCTACATTTCTCCTGAAACCAAACTGGTCTTCACCCAACTCCCTTTCTATCTGGCTTTCAATCCTCTTGTAAATTATTCTAGACAGGATCTTTGAAGCATGAGTAATCAAGCTGATTGTACGGTAATCTTCACGTCTATCAGCTCCCACTTTCTTTGGTATAGGGATGATAACATTCTTCTTGAAATCAGGGGGTACCTCACCTGTCTCATAAATCCTACACACCAAGTGAAATAACCTGATCAGACCTTCATCTCCTATCCAGCGTAGCAACTCAATCGGTATATCATCTATGCCTGGTGCTTTGTTCCTGCTTAAGTCTTCCAAAGCTCTATCAAATTCTGATCTCAATATTAAATCTCCTTTCGCATCCTCATCATTTACCTCCTCCCTTTCCATTACATGATTCTCAATCTCTTTTCCCTTATACAAACACTCTATGTAAGCTTTCCATATCTCAACCTTTTCTTCCCTATCTGTTAGAGGCTTTCCATTTGTGTCCTTAATATTACAGCACTTAGTCTTCTTTTCCCCAAATGTATTCTTAATCCTTCGATAAGCTGTGTCTACTTTTCCTAATGTCAGACAATTTTCTATACCTGCACATTTCTCTTTCAACCATTCTTCTTTCGCATCCTTGCACTTCTTTTTGACCTCATTTCTCAGACGTCTGTATTCTGCTTTCCCCTTTTCATCTCTTACATTCTTGTGTTTCCGCCTTTCATCCATCAATTCTAGTATATCCTGAGTGATCCACGGTTTTCTACCTATTCTTTCTTTCCTACCAATGTTTTCTTCTGCGGATTTTGTTATTTCATTCTTCAAAAGTGTCCATTCGTCTGCAATTGAAGTTTGTTTAGGGTTTTCCATTAGTCCTTCCTTTATACTCTTCTTGAATCTTTCGTTTACATCCTTTACATTCAGTCTGTCTATTGTCCACCTTTTTGGCTTTTGACTTTTCTTCAGTTTCTTCAACTTTAATCTGCATTTCATTACAACCAGATTGTGGTCAGAGTTTATGTCAGCACCAGGATATGTTTTACAATCCAAAATCTGGTTCCTATGAGACTTTTAAAAACCTGTTATCTACAAAACCAACATGGCGGCCAAGCAAATTTTAAATATTTGATTTGACTTTTCTCGTGATTTAAGCATCCGAACGGAGTGATATATAATGCAGTGAATGTTTGCACACATTGTAATGAACTGGCATCTAATTTAGTTCAATTGTTCACATAACCTCAAGATGGCGGCTGTGCAAAACTTTAAAATAACGTTTTTATTTCTTGTGTTCTAATCATGCGATCGAAGTCATCGCTTGAATAATGAACCTACGCAATAATCGTCATCTGATACTGCATAACTCAATGGCTTACATATATAAATATCCAACATGGGGTCCTGGTGTATTCTTTGAATACACGGTACGAGAGTATAAAGTCTATTGCTCCTTGCATGTTCATTTCTTCCTTCCTCTTTGTCAAACACCAACAGTGATCTTCTGTTTTCTCCTTGATGGGCAAATCTCTTATGTCTTCATAAGTCTGTTCTAGATATATAACTTCTGTGATCCACCTAGCGTCATCTCGTAGCGAATCTCTGAAACTCCTCAATTCTTCCTGGTGCTAGAGGACTTACTTATCCATTTGGCCACCAGATCCTGTTACCATCGCCAGCTATTTTCTCCTTGAGCAAGAGGACTACGTCTACTTCTTTACTCACCATGCTGCGCTAGTATCATCTGTTATCAACTTTTTGAAGACCAGCTCAGCAAGAGAAGATCATTTTTTGTTGTAACATTGGCAATGTTTATATGTTCTCCTTTTGTCTCCTACCCCCCACTCTTTTCCCCTTCCTTGGACCCTCCGTGCTCCGTTGAGCAGGTCTCACTTCTCAGTCGGCAGTTGACTCGGTCAGTTAAAGCTCCTCTCGAGCTAGTCTCCTCAAACCAAGAGGCTCACACTCTTCTACGCCATGTTGGCAAGGTAGTTGTCATCCAGGGAAACTTCGCCTTCAACATGAAATCAAGATAAGTACCATTTTAAAAGTTTTAACCTCATCTTCATGGTTTTAACTTCCACGTGCTTTTAATGATACTTTTATAGACAGTGTGAAATTATTTATTTTGGGGCAAAAATCATTCTTCGTGGGATTTGCCATGTTGAGCTTTCGCTTGTATAAGCCAACCTTACTAAAAAAGAGCTTTTCTTAAGCTATTCAATTGAGAAATCCTCTCACTACGTGGGATATTACCTAATACCCGCTGTCTATAATTCATCAAGCTAGTTCCTCCGTTGGATTTTCTCAACCCCATTTTTCTACCAAGGTCGTTCTGGAACCTTCGAGATCGTGTACTCTATCTGCGAGTCTTGCCGTCAGGTATTTTTCACTCACCTGTGACAATAATATTTAAAATGAGGAATCTTCCTTACTAATTGTTGCAATAGCTAACTTTCTTCCACCGCTGGAACCACTGGAATGTTTTATGGTACATTTAATTGTAAATCACAACTTTTTCAAGAAATAGACTCACACCTATATAGTGCAATCAGTTATTTCTATAATTGCAATAACTTTCTTTCTCATAAACTTTAGTGTTTCTATAGTGAACTTTGCATCCAATTTTATAGACTACAGTGATAACCAGTGCTTGCTCCAAGTTTCTACCGCGTCGCGATCGTCCGTTTACATTAAATACGGCCATGAACATTGATCCTATATCCCAATGATCTTTCCTCAACCTTCTACTAACAACCAATATTAATAAAATTGTAACTTTTCTATAAGGTGTCACTCACGAAGTGCCCTTCCAACTTTGCTAGTTTAACATTAATTAAATTCTGCATTATTGCTTGTGTGATACAAGTTTCAAATTCACATTGTTCCTTTCCTATAATCAGGGAAAACAATTCTTTAAACTCTTGAGCGAGTCATGTTCAGGTTTCACGAAATGGAAACTGTCCCATTTGGCTAGTGATTCCTGCTCAAACTTGGGAAGTCTAGAACCTTCCTTTTCACTTTCTTCAGGTTTCACAGTAAGTGACCTGCCCTTATTTGCATAATAACCAACATTAATTCTGTATAAATATAAGAAGTTTTAGGAACTTCTATCTTATTTTTCATGTTTTCATTATTGTTATTTTCGAAGTTGTCACTTTCTCTAGAACATTCTCTCAAGAATTTCTTAAGGTACACTCTTTGTACTCCAATTCACGTTCAAACTTTAATTGCTTCATTGTTTATTTGTTTAAATCTTATAAAGATTTTAGAAACATGTAAGGTTTGAAACCTTGTAAATTGTCAATTGCCTGGAGCAAACGTTTAATGTTGAGAGGTCTGCGACCCCATTTGTTAAAAAGTTCAAATGAACTATGTTTGTCAAAATTATATTTGTTAATTTCCTCATACTTCTTTAAATTGTAAAATAAATGAAGCGTTTCCTTTCGCTTTTTCATTTACGAATACAAAGTTTAGGCAAAATCCTGTCTTCCTTGACTCTCCTCACTCAATGACATTAAAATCATTAATAGGGCTTTCACCATTTGTTGCATTTGAGCAAGAACTCTTAATTTTCACCTCACTAAAGTTCTTTTTAGCTTTAATAGCTAATTCTAATTGGCCAGTAAGGCAAGTAAAGCTCGCTAAGCCAGCTACCTGCTTGTGGAGACCCTCTCCGAAAACTTATGGTCAGTTTTCTAAAAGATAAGTGTTTCTTTTTGTCTAAACTTTTAGCCGGCTCCTTGCTGAGTAAAAGCTTAGCCATTTTCCAATGCAACCATTGGTTCATTTACCAAGATTACTCCATAAGGCATAATCTTTTACCATTTTCCTTCTTAGAGACACTTGGTCGCCCTTACAGGAACTCCATAATTTTGGAAATTGAAAATACCAAACCTGAGTTAAATCATTGGCATTCTTCGAATTATTTTGTAAAACCTAATTTCTTTGAGAAGACATACAGTAAACTTGTTACTATCAGTCTTGCCGGACCATCACCCTTCCCTATAGTAGTTTCATACATGCTTGGGAGGAAATACACTAAAGCCTCTCTCTTGCAAATCGCCCAAGTCCCGGCTGCGGTTCCCGTTAGCTTCGACCAAGCTCGTACCTACTTTAGGTATCAAAGAGTTAATTTTCAGTGGCAACTGCATCTAAAGGTATTTAAAGCTAAACTTATTAATTTTGTGGGACTCTCCTCCTATTTTCTATCCTTTTTTTCCAATCCAAAACCTACTTCCTTTTTTTTAATCATCTTCCCTTGGTGGGTGGGTTATTCCTCAGCCAATAAACTACCCAAAGTTTGGTGCCGAAACCCGGGAGAGGCCATTTTTTCTTTTTTCTTTTTAAAAAAGTGTCATTTGACAATACTTTGCATATTACTAATATCTGCTTTGAATTTTTCAGCTATAATTACATCATGCAAAGCCTGTGAACGGGAAAGAGGCCGCTCCTGTCTCCTTTGGTGTGTCCCGTTCTTTCTACTCATTCGCTGCTGCCAGCTTGACAGCATTTCCAAGGTTTCACAGTTTCGTGAGTTACATTTTCATCTATTTTCTTTAATATGGCTCCTACTGATAAGGATAAGGATGAAAAACTTACTTCTAAACGAGCATCCTATAAAGGGCAAATTACCCGATTCAGAAGGTACATAAAAGAATTAGATCCCTCAGAAGCGCAATTAGATTTGTTGAAACATCGTGTAAAGGATTTTGAACGTTCTTATGAAAACTACTGTAACATTCAAACTGAAATAGAAACTTGCATGCTCAATCAAACAGAAGATCGTGTCGAAGTAGAAAACCTATATTACGAAGGCATAGGTTCTGCTTTCAAAATAATACGCCAACTCGAAGAGGAGCAGAAAAAGGACGCTTCTGTTCTTGGTTCCCTTCACGAACCACAAACTTCTTTCCGTGAGGGCACTCACAAGTTCAAACCAACTTTACCGAAAATTGATTTACCCCATTTTTCTGGAGATGAATCTGCTTGGGATTCTTTCTATGAATTATTTTGCTCCCTTGTTCATGACAATGAAGACATTCAAGTCATTTACAAGTTTCATTACTTGAGATCTATCCTCCGAGGTCAAGCTTTGCAGTTGGTCGAAGCACTTCCTCTGCGTGCCGAAAATTACCCCATTGCCTTTAACTTATTAAAGGAAAGATATGGAAATTTACGTTTACGTATTCAACGCCATATGAAGGCTCTATTTAACCTACCTGCGTCACAGCACAATGACGTCACTAGTTTGCGTACTTTAGTTGACACTACCCAACTCCACGTTAAAGCTTTGTCCCAATTAGATCAACCTACTGAACATTGGGATACTTTCCTAATACATTTAGTAGTCTCTAAAGTTGATGCTGCTACCCTCAAAGCTTGGGAAATTGAACTTTCTAAAGAAGACGACTACACTTACGAGCATTTAGTTACTTTCATAAACGCTAGATGCCAACTTTTAACCGCTCTAGCTAATCAAAGTGTACCTTCATCTCCTAGTTCCAAATTCGAATTAATGTCCATCAAACCCAAAAGTGAACGCTCAGCGTCCAATACCCAAAAACCCGGGTCCAGCTCATCCAAATTTAAATCAAACACTACTGGTTACCCAACTAGGTCTAGTGAACGTCGTGTTGCTAGCTCTATTGTTTTAAACACGCAAAGCGAACCTCGCAAAAGTTTAAACGAACCTGTAAAGTGCATACTTTGTAAAGATCCCCATGCCTTATACCTCTGCAAATCTTTATAAGAAATGTCAGTCGACGACAGACGAAAATTAGTCGCTCAAAACAAACATTGTTTCAACTGCCTAGCGACCACGCATTCTGCTTCTAACTGTAAGTCCACAAGACTTTGCTACCATTGTGAAAAGGCTCATCATACTTTGCTACATCGTCATGATCAGGCAAGGTCATCGACAGCATCTACTTCTCCGAAAAATGATAGTGCTAACAGTTCTAATGCTTCATCGTATATTCAAAATGCCAAGTCCATACGCAGTGCCCAAGTATTGTTGTCCACTGTTCAAATTGAAGTTCAGGATAACTTTGGCAACTGGTTCCGTGCACGCGGTCTTCTAGACTCAGCGGCAACTCATGATTTTGTGTCTAATTCCTTGATTAGAAAACTAGGTCTACCTGTAAACCCCACTTCTATCAACGTGTCAGGCATCAACAGCTCAAAATCGCAAGCTTTACAATTCTCAAAGCTAACTATAAGAGATACTTGTCATAGAAACAACTTTCTTAAACTTAATTGTCTAATTCTCAATAGCATTGGAGAAGACACTCCAAGTCACTCTGTGGATATTTCAGGGTTAAACATTCCCTCGCATTTAAGGCTAGCCGATCCTTTTTTCAATATGCAAAACCCTATTGACATACTCTTTAGTGCCAATGTTTCCTGGAATTGCCTACGTAAACAGGTTCGTAAGTTATCCTCAAACGTGGTCGCCAGAGACACTAATTTTGGATGGATCGTCACCGGTCAAATTCCCCATTATTTTCCTCAACCCGCATCGCAATGTTACTTCTCCAATACTGACCTGGAACAGTTCTGGAGGCTAGAAAATGTTGATTCTCCTAATGTAACCTCTTCAGAAAATGAATTCTGTGAGCAACTTTTTTTGAACACCACCACTCGTTCTTCTGATGGCCGGTTCGTTGTTCAAATGCCAAGATTACACAATCCTCCTAAACTTATCAACTCTCAGCCTAAAGCTCGAAAAGCTCTCTTTGCTATCGAGAGCAAATTCAAAAAGGAACCTCTTGTTAAACAACAGTACACTGATTTCATGGATGAGTATGAAAGCTTAGATCATATGGAAGTTGTTAACAAATCCGAAGATGAATCACACCCCCCAATTGAAACGGTTTATTTAAATCATCATCCCGTGTGGAAAAACCCTCTTGTAAAAGATAAAATTCGAGTTGTTTTCAATGGTTCATCACCCGACGTTAATGGCAACAGCCTTAATGACACTCTTTATTCTGGTCCTGCTATTCAATCAGATTTATCTGCTATACTCTTAAACTTTCGATTATTTCCCATAGCTGTCATAGCCGACATAAAACAGATGTACCGTCAAGTGTTAATTCAACCAGAACAACGAGATCTTCAAAGAATCTTGTGGCGTGATGAAACCAGTAAGTCCATTAAGGTATTTCGCTTGAAAACGGTTACTTATGGCTTAAAACCCTCTGCTTTCCTTGCTATCCGATCCCTACACTTGCTAGCCTCTCAAGATGGTCATTTATTTAACCCCAAAGCCTCTGAAGCACTAACTACGTCATTCTATGTTGACGATTATTTGCAATCCTTCCCCTCTTTGGAGGAAGCTTCTTTTCTATCTTTAGAACTTCAGGCATTACCAAGGAATGGAGGTTTCCAACTCCATAAGTGGAACTCCAACTCCCCTGAGTTTCTCGCTCAGTTTCCCATCGAAGACGTAGATCCTTCTTCTGTCGAAATTTGTGGAAACTCCGAATCTATAAAAACTCTAGGAGTTCACTGGTGCACTAGCACTGACACTCTTATCTATAAAGTTTCGCTCGCAGAAGAGCTTCCTAATACAAAAAGACAAATTCTCTCTGAAATTGCAAAATTTTTTGATCCGCTTCAATTCCTTGCCCCAGTTATCGTCATAGCCAAACTCTTCATGCAAGAGCTGTGGTCGCTTAAATGTGAATGGGATGACACTGTCCCTCTTTCTTTTCTTAGTCGTTGGCTCTCGTTTCGCAGCAATTTGCTGGATCTTTCCCTTATTGAAATTCCCAGGAATTTAATCAGCTCTCATTCTAATGCATCTTTTTCCCTTCATGTGTTCGCGGACAGTTCCGGAAAAGCTTATGGTTGCTGTGCATATTTAGTTCATCACGATTCACACTATGGATCTCCAGTTTCCAACCTTGTTTGTGCCAAATCGAAGGTCGCTCCTCTTAAAACTATCACTCTGCCTGGGCTCGAACTGTGCGCTGCACTCATGGCTGCAGAACTTGTCAAGAAATTACGGGAAGTATTAAAAGTCGAATTCTCGCAAATCTATCTCTGGAGCGATTCCATGATCGCCCTTTCTTGGATCGCCAAGAACCCCTCTCACTGGCAAACTTTCGTTGCAAACAGGGTTTCCAAAATTCAAACTCTTTCTTCTGGATGTCAATGGAGGCATGTTCCCAGTGCGGATAATCCAGCCGATATTATCTCTCGTGGTTGTTTACCCTCTCAATTGGCAGATTCCCAATTGTACTGGCATGGGCCCTCGTGGCTAATCGAAGACTCTTCTTCATGGCCTTCTAAACCTCCAGCTACAAATTTCAACTTGCCTGACGCTAAAGTACCTCTATCCATTGCTTCGTGTCTTGTTTCCAACGCTTCTCATCCTTTGTTGTCCTGCTATTCTTCTTTTCATAAATTACTACGAATTGTCGCCTATCTCCTTAGATGGAAATATCTTGTGGTTGACCAACCTCTTCTCCCTAAACCACACCTTACCAATCATGAATTGAATCTCGCTACCATTAAGGTTTTACAACTGACACAGCAAGAAGCCTTTTCTTCTGAATTGTCTTTGCTTTCTTCTAAAAGAGATCTTCCCAAATCCAGCCGTCTTCGTGCTTTAGCCCCGTTTCTTGATGACCATGGGTTACTCAGGGTAGGTGGAAGGCTCTCGCAATCTTTACTCTCTGAGGACAAAAAGCATCCCGTTATTTTGCCTTCCAAACATCACGTAACTTCCTTAATTATACGTGACTTTCATTACCGTCATCTTCATGTTGGTACACGCACTCTGCTTTGCCTCTTAAGGGAAAAGTACTGGATTATAAATGGAATTCATGAAGTTTCTTCTGTAATTCACAAGTGCATTCCTTGTTTCAAAGCGAAACCTAAAATCAATATTCAATTAATGAGCGATCTGCCCTCTTTTCGCTCTTCTCCTATACGCCCATTTGCTTTAACTGGCGTGGACTATATGGGTCCGTTCCAATATCAACGAAACTCTCCTGAAGCTAAACGCAAATTGTTTGGTAAGCTTTATGTTTCTCTCTTTGTTTGCATGGTTACCGGGGCAATCCACTTGGAACTAGTAACGAATGCTTCTACTTCTTATTTTTTATCAGCTGTCTCTCGCTTCACCGCTAGGCGTGGTGTTCCTTCAGAGATGATCCCTGATAACGCTTCCACCTTTCAGGGCGCAGCTTCCCTGTGGAAAAAAGCTCTCACTTCCTCTCCTGCCATGGAACAAATCTCTAATTTTTCCTACTCAAAGGGTTTCAAATGGCGCTTTATACCTCCTTACGCTCCTCATCACGGTGGTAGGTGGGAATCTTGCGTAAAGCTCACTAAACGTCATTTAAGAAAAGTCTTAGGTAATCGAATTCTGACTTACGAAGAATTCAATTCACTTTCTGTTTTGATTGAAGGTGTTGTTAATTCTCGTCCTTTAACTCCGCTTTCCAATGACCCTGATGACCTGCTTCCGCTTACACCTGGTCATTTCCATATCGGCACTTCTCTTTCTGCTCCTCCTCCTCTTCCCAATTCTTACAGGGATTTTAATCTACCTATTGTTTGGCGTAAACTTGAAGCCCTCCGTAATTCCTTTTGGAAGAGGTGGAACCTGGAATATTTAACTTCCTTGCAACGGAGACAGAAGTGGTTTCTTTCCAGTCCTGACATTAAGGTGGGGGACTTGGTCTTAGTTAGGGATGTTTCACCCCCCTTAGTATGGATTTCTGGTAGAGTGACCGAGTGTTATCCTGGAAGAGATGGGAGAGTCAGGGTGGTCAGAGTCTTGACCACTAACGGTTCGATTACAAGACCCCTGTCTTTGATCGCACCGCTGCCATTAAATGTGTAACTGCTTATTTGTTCTCTGTTGGTTTTTCCCCCCAGTATGGTGTATTCTTTGAATACACGGTACGAGAGTATAAAGTCTATTGCTCCTTGCATGTTCATTTCTTCCTTCCTCTTTGTCAAACACCAACAGTGATCTTCTGTTTTCTCCTTGATGGGCAAATCTCTTATGTCTTCATAAGTCTGTTCTAGATATATAACTTCTGTGACCCACCTAGCGTCATCTCGCAGCGAATCTCTGAAACTCCTCAATTCTTCCTGGTGCTAGAGGACTTACTTATCCATTTGGCCACCAGATCCTGTTACCATCGCCAGCTATTTTCTCCTTGAGCAAGAGGACTACGTCTACTTCTTTACTCACCATGCTGCGCTAGTATCATCTGTTATCAACTTTTTGAAGACCAGCTCAGCAAGAGAAGATCATTTTTTGTTGTAACATTGGCAATGTTTATATGTTCTCCTTTTGTCTCCTACCCCCCACTCTTTTCCCCTTCCTTGGACCCTCCGTGCTCCGTTGAGCAGGTCTCACTTCTCAGTCGGCAGTTGACTCGGTCAGTTAAAGCTCCTCTCGAGCTAGTCTCCTCAAACCAAGAGGCTCACACTCTTCTACGCCATGTTGGCAAGGTAGTTGTCATCCAGGGAAACTTCGCCTTCAACGTGAAATCAAGATAAGTACCATTTTAAAAGTTTTAACCTCATCTTCATGGTTTTAACTTCCACGTGCTTTTAATGATACTTTTATAGACAGTGTGAAATTATTTATTTTGGGGCAAAAATCATTCTTCGTGGGATTTGCCATGTTGAGCTTTCGCTTGTATAAGCCAACCTTACTAAAAAAGAGCTTTTCTTAAGCTATTCAATTGAGAAATCCTCTCACTACGTGGGATATTACCTAATACCCGCTGTCTTTAATTCATCAAGCTAGTTCCTCCGTTGGATTTTCTCAACCCCATTTTTCTACCAAGGTCGTTCTGGAACCTTCGAGATCTTGTACTCTATCTGCGAGTCTTGCCGTCAGGTATTTTTCACTCACCTGTGACAATAATATTTAAAATGAGGAATCTTCCTTACAAATTGTTGCAATAGCTAACTTTCTTCCACAGCTGGAACCACTGGAATGTTTTATGGTACATTTAATTGTAAATCACAACTTTTTCAAGAAATAGACTCTCACCTATATAGTGCACCAATTATTGCCATAATTGCAATAACTTTCTTTCTCATAAACTTTAGTGTTTCTATAGTGAACTTTGCATCCAATTTTATAGACTACAGTGATAACCAGTGCTTGCTCCAAGTTTCTACCGCGTCGCGATCGTCCGTTTACATTAAATACGGCCATGAACATTGATCCTATATCCCAATGATCTTTCCTCAACCTTCTACTAACAACCAATATTAATAAAATTGTAACTTTTCTATAAGGTGTCACTCACGAAGTGCCCTTCCAACTTTGCTAGTTTAACATTAATTAAATTCTGCATTATTGCTTGTGTGATACAAGTTTCAAATTCACATTGTTCCTTTCCTATAATCAGGGAAAACAATTCTTTAAACTCTTGAGCGAGTCATGTTCAGGTTTCACGAAATGGAAACTGTCCCATTTGGCTGGTGATTCCTGCTCAAACTTGGGAAGTCTAGAACCTTCCTTTTCACTTTCTTCAGGTTTCACAGTAAGTGACCTGCCCTTATTTGCATAATAACCAACATTAATTCTGTATAAATATAAGAAGTTTTAGGAACTTCTGTCTTATTTTTCATGTTTTTATTATTGTTATTTTCGAAGTTGTCACTTTCTCTAGAACATTCTCTCAAGAATTTCTTAAGGTACACTCTTTGTACTCCAATTCACGTTCAAACTTTAATTGCTTCATTGTTTATTTGTTTAAATCTTATAAAGATTTTAGAAACATGTAAGGTTTGAAACCTTGTAAATTGTCAATTGCCTGGAGCAAACGTTTAATGTTGAGAGGTCTGCGACCCCATTTGTTAAAAAGTTCAAATGAACTATGTTTGTCAAAATTATATTTGTTAATTTCCTCATACTTCTTTAAATTGTAAAATAAATGAAGCGTTTCCTTTCGCTTTTTCATTTACGAATACAAAGTTTAGGCAAAATCCTGTCTTCCTTGACTCTCCTCACTCAATGACATTAAAATCATTAATAGGGCTTTCACCATTTGTTGCATTTGAGCAAGAACTCTTAATTTTCACCTCACTAAAGTTCTTTTTAGCTTTAATAGCTAATTCTAATTGGCCAGTAAGGCAAGTAAAGCTCGCTAAGCCAGCTACCTGCTTGTGGAGACCCTCTCCGAAAACTTATGGTCAGTTTTCTAAAAGATAAGTGTTTCTTTTTGTCTAAACTTTTAGCCGGCTCCTTGCTGAGTAAAAGCTTAGCCATTTTCCAATGCAACCATTGGTTCATTTACCAAGATTACTCCATAAGGCATAATCTTTTACCATTTTCCTTCTTAGAGACACTTGGTCGCCCTTACAGGAACTCCATAATTTTGGAAATTGAAAATACCAAACCTGAGTTAAATCATTGGCATTCTTCGAATTATTTTGTAAAACCTAATTTCTTTGAGAAGACATACAGTAAACTTGTTACTATCAGTCTTGCCAGACCATCACCCTTCCCTATAGTAGTTTCATACATGCTTGGGAGGAAATACACTAAAGCCTCTCTCTTGCAAATCGCCCAAGTCCCGGCTGCGGTTCCCGTTAGCTTCGACCAAGCTCGTACCTACTTTAGGTATCAAAGAGTTAATTTTCAGTGGCAACTGCATCTAAAGGTATTTAAAGCTAAACTTATTAATTTTGTGGGACTCTCCTCCTATTTTCTATCCTTTTTTTCCAATCCAAAACCTACTTCCTTTTTTTTAATCATCTTCCCTTGGTGGGTGGGTTATTCCTCAGCCAATAAACTACCCAAAGTTTGGTGCCGAAACCCGGGAGAGGCCATTTTTTCTTTTTTCTTTTTAAAAAAGTGTCATTTGACAATACTTTGCATATTACTAATATCTGCTTTGAATTTTTCAGCTATAATTACATCATGCAAAGCCTGTGAACGGGAAAGAGGCCGCTCCTGTCTCCTTTGGTGTGTCCCGTTCTTTCTACTCATTCGCTGCTGCCAGCTTGACAGCATTTCCAAGGTTTCACAGTTTCGTGAGTTACATTTTCATCTATTTTCTTTAATATGGCTCCTACTGATAAGGATAAGGATGAAAAACTTACTTCTAAACGAGCATCCTATAAAGGGCAAATTACCCGATTCAGAAGGTACATAAACGAATTAGATCCCTCAGAAGCGCAATTAGATTTGTTGAAACATCGTGTAAAGGATTTTGAACGTTCTTATGAAAACTACTGTAACATTCAAACTGAAATAGAAACTTGAATGCTCAATCAAACAGAAGATCGTGTCGAAGTAGAAAACCTATATTACGAAGGCATAGGTTCTGCTTTCAAAATAATACGCCAACTCGAAGAGGAGCAGAAAAAGGACGCTTCTGTTCTTGGTTCCCTTCACGAACCACAAACTTCTTTCCGTGAGGGCACTCACAAGCCCAAACCAACTTTACCGAAAATTGATTTACCCCATTTTTCTGGAGATGAATCTGCTTGGGATTCTTTCTATGAATTATTTTGCTCCCTTGTTCATGACAATGAAGACATTCAAGTCATTTACAAGTTTCATTACTTGAGATCTATCCTCCGAGGTCAAGCTTTGCAGTTGGTCGAAGCACTTTTGTAAAATATGTCAGACTCAAATACAGGGTGACCCTTAAAGAGGTGCCCGCGCGGGAAGCCTAAGTTAATGGGTAATGGAGTCTGTTGAAAGAGTCCTGAGGCTTCGAGCAAAGCGAAAAACCCTCTTGAGCCTTTCTAACATGTGTAGCATTTGTAGCATGCGTCATTTGAAATGATATAACGTCTAGTCTTTCAGACTGACTGTGATTTTTATTCCATTTCTCTGTGCGGATATCCATTTTATTTTAAGCTATCTATAATGTTTATAATTTTATTTAGGATATAATTTTGCCTTTCATAAAGCTGAAGATGATACAATTGACGGGTCGACACATACACTTGTGATTGAATATAAATGGTTTGTTAATAGGCGTCATATTTAATGAAACCCCACTTTAAATCAACACGGAAAATACCTTGCATGACTGTGATGGGAACTGTTTGAATTATCGTTCAATATGTTGTATCCCATGAGGGTATTTGATATGGGTTGAAGCCAGAACTAATGGCTTGTAGGAGTCACCCTTAAACTGTTTATATAATACTGTACATCGTCCAGCGGTAAGGCGATTGCAAAATCTATATCAATCTATTGACATGACAACGCTATTGTGAGAAGTGAGAAGCATACCTTGAGAACAAGAAGTCGCTTTGTGTGGTCAATGTGACGTCACACAAGCTGCGGCCATTTTGTAGAACACCTTGCGCTTATTTATGTTACATGAAACTCTTCACGTTCGCTGTCACTTAAAAGAGATACCCGACTTCAAAAGAAATACGATTTGGTTATTCTTTACGATCTAATGGAGAGCCTGTTGGATTTGAAGGTCTGCCGCCAAGTACCAAACCAAAACAGTGTTAACTCTCGAAGGATGTGCTCAATGCGTTAACCGTTGACAGTCTTCAAAAAGCAAAAAACTAACAGGAGTTTCTGTAGGAACTTCGGTCTTGGCTAATATTAACTTTTAGTTCCGGGACAACTCGGCTGCTACTTGTTCCTTGCAACCTGACAACAACAGGGCGTACCGAATGTAAGAGTAAGAGCCCAGGTGGACAGGAGATGATATCACGCGTGACGCACCGATAGGGAGCGATCATGGCTATAATTAGAACGAGAGGAACTTTCCGTTCGGAGTGAGCGAGAGAAGGTTTCGGAAATTGGTCTTACGCAGCAGTAAAATGGCATCCTCGCAGTTGTGCAAGAGGAAGAATAATTAGATTTAAGCCATTTGCGAGCATATAAGTAACAAAAGAAATACATCATTGTGAATCATTTCGGAATAGAGATTTTTGTGTGGGAAAAGATGTTTTAATAATTGCCCAGGAAAGAAGTGCAGACGCGGCATTACGCAATTAAAAGTTCCCCGAGACCCGAGATGGTAGGGATTACAAATACAACTCAACGCCCACGTATCTGAAGAGTAAAAATTATTTAATATCTCAGAATTGTACGATCGATTTTCATGTGCAAAGAAGTCAGTTTATGTTTAGAAAACGAGCTTTCCAGAGATATAATTTTTAAAAGTGTGCGACTATTGCTTCAAAAGTTAGTTATGAAAAAGACGAGGATTTTATCTTTTTGTAGCCATAAAGTATAAAAGTCCTGGCAGAGCCAGACCAATCATGCAGTATCAGTCAGCCCAGGGGGGCGTGACGCTACATCACATCGAATGCAGTCTACGAGCACTCCGCGAGCGGAGGTGCTGCACCGAAGATATTCAGTTCCGTGAGCGCCGAGACGCTGCACGAGGAAGCATCAAGTATCATCATAGTATCGCCGTGTGAAGACTTAGGAAAATCCTAGTACAGGATTTAGTTCAACAAGCGTCAGTCTTTATAGGAAAGTTCAGTATTACAGTCAAAGTAGGCTGCGAACTTAAAGAACAGGCGATAGGTCTTCAAATAACAGTTCAGTTAAACGACCGAAAGTATCGTAACGTTTTGAAGTACCATAATAGTGAAACAAACATTTCTAGCAAAGTTAAGTAACCCGATCAGGGTCGGACGAAATAAGTAACGCCTAGTGTATCGATAAGATAGGGACTAGAGCGAAGAAAATAAGAAGGGAAAAGTTAATCCAAGACGTTGTCTAACAGGAGACAAACGAACAGTAAAAGCATTAAGCTACGAAACTAAGGAATAGCAGTAAATGCTAGAGAATCATAGGTCACCGATAAAGTATTCAAGGTGCCGTAAACAAGATAGACTTTATCTAGACAAATTAAATAGTGTCTAGAAAGAAACGACTTCGAGCTAGTAAAAATAGAAGCCGAATAGTCAGGAAACTGGATTTGAAGAATTACCGTTCCAGATAGGATCAGATAGGGAGCCGACGTCTAAGAGATTCACCCTTGGAAACGGGAAGAAAGAAATCACGAGTGTAAGGCAAAAATCAAAGCCTCAGTGATTAAAAGCAGTGTAATGTAAATATAGAAAATTTGTGTTAGTGTAATAACTTTTAGTGAATTTATTTGTGTATGATAAAAGAATACAGAATTGTATTCAATATGTTACCAGTGTTTAAGGTAAATAATGTGTATGTGTATCAAGAAATGTCATTGTGTGAAATGGGATTAATCAAGATGGCTTAAACACATTAAGTGGGCGAAAATGAAACATCGCTGGATAATACGGTCGGTGACCGTAACCTCATGTGAGTAACCATTTCATTATATTATGTGTTGGGGAATATTTGTGTACAATCCACCTGAGAATGAGAAAATAGGGATGTTTTTGAATAACAAATAACAGAATAATAGCGCGATCTGAACGATTAAAATTGAGAAAGTATAAAATAATTCTGTGAAATGAATAAATCCCTTAGGGGAAATGTATGAAATAAAATATCAGTGTATTTGATTAATGATTTAACTATATGAAAGCAAGCGTAATAAAAATAATAATAATAACAATTATATAAATGAAGATTATGATGAATTATAGGAAAGTAGTAGCTTTTGAGCTCCTTTAAAAAATAAATACATGTTGTGAACACATGTTCTTAAAATAAAGCGATTATTGCACGGGAGAGGATTAATATAAAATTGAGATGTATAATCAAATGTTGATTTTGAATTATCAGTTCTTTGGAAGCAACTTGGTAGTAAAGTAATAGCGCAATGTAGCGCATTGAAGTAATTTTTACGCTAGGAATGCGGTGAAATACTTGGTAAATTAATTATATGGGGCAGTTGGTCGTGGTAATTGAGCTATAGTAAGTCCTCTAAATAGTGATGTGATCACGAGGCCATGTGTGTTGTTGTGTAAAAGGGTGCGAAATATTTATTGTATTATGAGCGCAGGTTCAAGGCAAAGGCCACCCTAAGTCTCAAATGTTGTAAGTCCTCCAGTATGGGATATGGTTCCCGAGGCAGTAGAAAGAGTCGAACCTAGATTCGTCTATTGTTGAAGCCCCTAAATATTTGTTGTTGTATTGAATTACTCTTACCCACCAATGAGGATACTTCATAATTAATAAATGCCGAGTTTAAGAGAATAGGTTTTGTGAACCTCAATATGTTGTTAAAATAAATTAATGAAAGCCTTGCTTGTTCAAAGAACTACATTTAAGAAACAGCTGTATGAAGCTAGGAGTCGCTCGTCGCGTGTGGGCGAAGACCGTGAAGTCTCCCTCCCCGCAATAAATCACGCTAAGTGGCCAGGCCAGACCCCTTGCCATTGATGTTGTGGTATGTCTGAATAGCCGCCTGTTTTTAAGTTATAGTCCACCAGAGGGTTTAGAGTTTGTTGTAACGACCCGGTCTTCGAACCGAGGTTCTTGTAGATGAAAATTACCGCTTGCAAGTTCAGATCGTTGCTTTCTATTGATATGATGGTATTTTAAGACAGATAATGATAAATCCCTAATGTAATGTTATATAATGTAGAGATTCACGAGTTTAGTGAAGGCAATTCGATTCCGGGAGTGATCTTAATTTTTGACATGTTCAAGTAGTCTTCTATAACTCGGGAGTACGCAAATGATTTCCCAATCAGAGTAGTGAATTGTTGATTTGAGAGAGGTGGTAACATGAGAACATTGTGAAAGCCCAAAAGTTTAAGTAAATGAGTAAAAGTACTTAACTAAGAATTATATATTGTTTTAATTATAAAATACTCATATAATAGGAAGTGATGTGTTGTGAAAGGATAAAACAGTTTATATTGAAAGGTATTGAGCCTATTGGAGATCTTGATTTTATTGAATTTTAAAAAGGACACTATATGGAAGTGAAAAGAAATACAAGTTTGTTGATTTAGGAAAACCATTCATTATGATTTAACCTTTGTTTATTATGTATTCCTTATTTACTTTGAACAAGTTAGAATTATGGGTCAGTATTTTATTTGTTTAAATTGTTCTAGCGCCATATATTTGGTTAATTAAATGTTTTATAGTAGGAGTTGATTTTGTTTATTTATGTATTTATTTATTTTGGAAGTGTATCCTCTATTTAATCCAAAATGTGTAAGTCGCAGAGTGGGAGAACATACCATAACCCCGAAAATCCCGATTTGAGCATTGCTGGCATACTGTGATTTGCATATTTCATGCTGAAAGGGCACAATATGTAGGTCCTAGAGTTATGTACTGTTACATGAAGATTATTGTGTACGTGTAGCATTCAAACTTAAATCGCATGATTAGGACACAAGAAGTAACAAGGAGATTTTAAAATTTCGCACAGCTGCCATCTTGTGGTTATGGAAACAATTGAAATAAAGTATATGCCAGTAGTTTAATATTCGTATAAGGATTTACTGTACCAAGTTTCACTGCACTCGGATGGTCAAATTGCGAGTAACGACCATGTGAATATTTATACTTCGCGTCGCCGCCATGTTGGATTTGTGGTCACCAGGTTATTTAAAATCCTATAGGTGAACTTAAGTTCATAGCCCCTATGAACATAAAATATTCAATTTGATTGCTATAATAGATTCGTCGATATTCAGAGCCGTCTAAATATTTTGGATGGTCGCCATGTTGGATTGTTAAATGTATAGGCCATAGAGTCATGTACCATTAAAGGAAAATTATTGCGTAGGTTCATTATTCAAACTTTCACATCGATCGCATCATTACGACACAAGAAATAAAAACTTAATTTTAAAATTCGCAAAGCCGCCATCTTGAGGTTATGTAAACAATTGAACTAAATTAGATACCAGTGTATTACAATGTGTATAATCATTTCCTGTACCAGATTTCATTGCGGTTATAACATCAAATCGCGAGAAAAGTCTATTTAAAATTTTCAAATTCGCTTGGCAGCCATGTTCGTTTTGTAGTTAACCGGTTTTTGAAAGTCATATAGATGAACTTCCAGTAGAGCCCTTTATCTGCTTACAAAATTTCAGGGTGATACCGCTGATAGTTTCAGAGATATAGAATGCCGGTGAAATATTTAGCATATCCGCCATCTTGTGGTTATGTAAACAATTGAACCAAGTTTGATGTCGGTGCATTACAATGTGTATAAACATATACTGTACCAAATTTTTATTGCGTTTCGTTGGTTAAATCGCGAGAAACGTTTATTTAAAGTCGGAAATTCAAGTGGCCACCATGTTGGTATTGTAGTTACCAGTTTTTCAAAAGTCACATAGGTGAACTTCTAGTAGTTCCCATTATCACCGTAAAAAATTCCAGGGTGATATCGGGAATAGTTTCGGAGATATTGAATGCTGGTGAAATATTTCGCACAGCCGCCATGTTGGATTGGTGAGACGTAACGAAATTTGAAGGGCACGGTCGGGGTCGTCCGGAATAGTGCTATGAACTTACCGAGTTATATTGAAATCGCTCCAGCCGTTTAGAATGTATCAGGGACACACACACTCACCTCTCACACACACACACACACACACACGCGCGCGCGCGCGCGGACAAAAGGTGATCTCATAAGCCTATTTTTTTTTTCAAAATTGAAAATAGGCTAAAAATCGTAACATGTTTGTGCATTATTAGCACAAAGATTATTGGCTAGCAAGAATAAACAGAAAAAGAATAAAACTAATATTACCCATTCAATATTCGATTGCCGCTGAGCGTGGCTGTGTCAGCATTTATGTTTATTGTAGCATGAGCCTCGTGGGGCGAAGCGGAGGACACAGCGATGACAGAGTGCAGCCCGCACATAAGTCAAGCTGCATAGCGTCAGATAAGCGTCACAGGAGCTCATGCCACCATGGCAGTTAAATGATGACTGAGGGTACTGGACCTGAGTCATATCCTAAACGCGCAACCGTACCTGTCGACGAAGCAGTCTGACGTCTGACACAAATACATAAAGATTACTTCCCATCTCCACCGCTGGCAATCAATTCGTGAAAGGGTAATAATACTGCACAGTACTGAATATTAATAATAAGGAAAAACGTCAAATTAAATTCATGTTCAATTCATATGGTCCAGGTTCTTAGCGACAAAACTATCGTCATTCAACTATTAAATCACATTCTTTCCTGCAAGTTCTAGCTACACAATATCTGTTTCTGCCTCATCCTCAATAGTAGTCTCACAATCTTCATCGTTCAATTCGTGTTTGTTACTAAGATTTGGATTTGACAGTTTTTGATACCAAAGAGCCCTAATAAATTTGAAATTTGAAGATTGCAATAAAACTGCAGCTCTTCATTTTCCCTCCATCTTTCTCCAAAATGCTTGGAAAGCAGTCTAGAAACATCTTTCACTTATTGTGCCTGAATGACAATCTCCCTTTTTATGTCTTTTGGCTGTACGTGAGTCATATCAAAATCAGGTTTCGTGATACGTTTATGTTCGCAAATGTCAGTACTGTGGAAAACTTCACCCCGGACCAAAATGTTATTGTTCTCTTGTTCTTTGTCAAAATTATCCAAAACAAATTAATATTATCGGAAAGTATAACAACATAAACCATTCTAATCACGTCAGGCAGGGGTACGTTCTCTGACTAATACTGGTAGGTAAAGAGTAAACGCTTCGCAAAGCATCATGGAAGGTAATATGGCGGAACTGGGTGCTCCTATTGGCTGATGTGGATGCGACGGTTTTTTTTACCAAAAATGGCGAAACTGTCTTTGGACTTGGCGGATATTGCAACTAAGCCTCAACTTTGACTTCGTTTTATAGTAGGATGTAGCGGGTTTTGCGACAGAATAATAGTGTTAATGAATTCAGCGCTGCATAAGCTATAAGAAACAATTCTTATCTCAATTTTCATAAAATATGGATTTGGCGGGTTTTGATTCTAGGCGCCTCTCTGTAGTAATGGGGACGTAGATGCAGACATCAGCAGCATAATTGGAAAAACTTCGGCAGTCTTTCAACGAATGCGATCCATATGTCAATTAGACTCTATAAGTATGTCCACAAAGATTCGGCTACATTCCCCTAACATCTTACCGATCGCCGTATATGCATGTGAGACCTGGAAAATATCAGTAAAATCACACAAGCTCAAAGTTTTTCACCAACGATGCGTGTGGCGAATTTTAAATAGGGTAACTGTGTACATTATTAAAGGGGCAGGAGACCTAGCAGTTCCGCCCCTTAAAACGACATTCATTAACATCATTCATAATTAAAATGATATTTTGATTAATATTCTTAAAAAACAGTAATTAAATAACCGTTCTCTTTGCATGAAAACTATTTTTGGCCTCATTATTTTCTCAGCACAATAAAAAAATGAAAGACGAAACCTAAAAATGTGGAAAACAGTAACGATGCAGTGGTACCAACATGACCATAGTTACGTGGTTGCTTATAATATTGATATTATGTGAGAGAAACATAATGTTCTCCTCTCCGTGTTCCTACTATTGACTCTACCTGTATTATTAGCGGCTTCGGTGGCGTAGTAGGTAGCATGCTGAGCTTCTATGCCCAAGGTCTCGGGTTCAAACCCGGCCCAAGTCGTCGGATTTTTTAAGAGCGTTAAAATACCTCAGTATGCTTTCCTTCCGAGGGGAAGTAAAGCCGGCGGTCCCATGTCATAGATTTATGGCATGTTAAAGAACCTTCCACTAATTACACATGTGTGAAGCTAAATTGAATAGGTTAAGAATGTAAACAACGCTGTTAGGTTTCTACGTTCGTTGCCAAGAGCCGACTGCGGTGGCGTCTAGTAGCTAAGTTCTGAACTAGGCCTAGTAGTCGTTGACGGTGGCGTTTGGCGGCAAAAGAAGGAACTATTTGAAATATTCAAAGTTGCAGTCCTTACTCGAATTAAAAACAAGTAGTTCCGTGAAGAACTATACAGCCTATTTTCATATATCCTACTTATGTTAGTTGCCTCTATCAACATACAAAATTTCAGTTTGATTGCTGTAATAGATTCGTAGATATTGAGAACCGACTAAATATTGCGGATGGTCGCCATTTTGGATATATGTAGGTCTTAGAGTTATGTACTGTTACATGAAGATTATTGTGTACGTGTAGTATTCAAACTTCAATCGCATGATTAGGACACAAGAAGTAAAAACGAGATTTTGAAATTTCGCACAGCTGCCATCTTGTGGTTATGGAAACAATAAAAATAAATTAGATGCCAGTGGATTAACATTTGTATAAGGATTTACTGTACCAAGTTTCACTGAACTCGGATGGTTAAATTGCGAGAAACGACCATGTGAATATTTGTACTTCGCGTCTCCACCAAGTTGGATTTGTGATCACGAGGTTATTGAAAGTCCTATAGGTGAACTTATGTTCATAGCCTCTATGAACATTAAAAATTCAGTTTGATTGCTGTAATAGATACGTTGATTTTGAGATCCATCTAAATAGGTCGGATGGTCGCCATGTTGGATTGTTATATGTATAGGCCATAGAGTCATGTACCATTAAAGGAAAATTATTGCGTAGGTTCATTATTCCAACTTTCACTTCGATCGCATGAATACGACACAAGAAAAAAACTTAATTTGAAAATTCGCACCGACACCATTTTGAGGTTATGTAAACAATAGGACTAAATTAGATACCAGTGCATTACAATGTGTATAAACATTTCCTGTACCAAGTTGCATTGCGTTTGGATCATTAAATCGCGAGAAAGGTCAATTTAAAATTTTCAACTTCGCTTGGCCGCCATGTTCGTTTTGTAGTTAATCGGTTTTTGAAGGTCTTATAGATGAAATTCCAGTAGTGCCCCTTATCTCCGTACAAAATTTCATGGTGATACCGCTAATAGTTTCAGAGATATAGAATGCCGGTGAAATATTTTGCACAGGCGCCATCCTGAGGTTATGTAAACAATTGAACGAAGTTAGATGTCGGCGCATTACAATGTATATAAACATATACTCTGCCAAGTTTCATTGCGTTTGGTTGGTTAAATCGCGAGAAACGTTCATTTAAAAGTCGCAAGTTCGCATGGCCGCGATGTTGGTTTTGTAGTTACCGGGTTTTCAAAGGTCACATAAGTGAATTTCTAATAGTTCTCTTTATCACCATACAAAATTCCAGGATGATATCGGTAATCGTTTCGGAGATATTGAATGCTGGTGAAACATTTCGCACAGCCGCCATGTTGGATTGGTGAGACATAACAAAATTTGAAGGGCACGGTCGGGGTCGCCTAGAATAAAGCTAAGAACTTACCGAATTTCATTGAATTCTGTCCAGCCGTTTAGATTTTATTAGGGACACACACACACATGAATCACACACACACACACGCACACACGGACAAAAGGTGATCTCATAAGCCTATTTTTTCAAAATTGAATATAGGCTAAAAACAGCTACACACACTAATACAGCCATCACAATTAACTCGGGTTATCAGACTGCTTCTACACACACCCAAAGTACACGGGGCTACATGGCCGCATTGTCGCAGACCAACCAACCAACCTAAAGCAAAACGAAGCGACATGAAAAGGAAATACCGATCGCACACTTCAACAGCAAAACTGATCCATGGCTTGCTCCAACACTGAAGGAGGAGTCTCGCTGTGAGTCGAGTGTAGGACATTTACCAAGTGAGGAACGTGAACACTTTTAAAATATATACAGGAGATGCGAGAGTTAAGACCCATACATTTCAATCTTTACATTGAACAAGCAATGAAGGAAATTGGAGGAAATCTTAAAGTGGGAGTGAAGGAGAAATAATTTCAACTATGAGATTTGCTGATAACATCGCCATTTTGGCAGAAACAGAAGAGGATAATGACTCCGTCTTGAGGAAAGAATTCATGATGAAAATTAATAAATGTAAAACAAAAATATTGGAACGCAGCCGAAATAAATCAGAAACCTCTATGGATATCAAATTGGCAGGTAAAAAGCAAAATGAAGTAGCAGACTTCTGTTACATAGGAAGTAAAATAACCAGTGATGGGCGAAGCAAAGATGATATAAAAAGTAGTTTGGCACAGGCAAGGAAAGCATTTCTACAGAAAAGGAATCTGTTGACATCGAATATTGATTTAGGTATTAGGAAGTCATTTTTAAAAGCCATTGTCTGGAGCGTGGCGCTTTATGGAAGTGAAATTTGGACTGTTGGAGCAGCAGAGTAGAGGAGAATTGAAGCGTTTGAAATGTGGTGTTACAGGGGAATTATGAAGATCAAATGGTTAGATATGGTTACAAAAGAAGAGGTATTAAGACCAGTGGGAGAGGAGAGATGTTTCTGGCGACTGCTAATGAAGAGAAGAGATAGGTTGGTAGGACACGTACTAAGCCACCCAGGAATAGCAAGCTTAGTTATGGAAGGAAGGGTCGAAGACAAGTACTGTAGGGGTAGACCAAGGTTAGAATATGTTAAACTGCCTCGTATTTAGGGTGTGGTAGCTATGTATAGATGCAACGATTAGCTCAGGATAGGGAAGCATGGAGTGCTGTATCAAACCAGTCAATAGACTGAAGATTCAAACAACAACAACAACAACAACAAGACGCCTCACTAGCGGTAGTGTTAAACAAGTGATAGATGGACAATTATTATCATCAGAACTCAAGTAACGAACTGTCTCTGGGGGGGTTAAACCCATTGCCTACGGCCAACTTGTCTGAAGAATAAAACAGGAGCCTCCTCGTGAATTATCCAGGCTGCTGGAAGTTTTTCCACAAAGCAACAGGGCGCAAGTGTAAGTTAGCCAATGAAATGGAACGCGTGTTGCGTATCATAAACGGGACGGGACGCTTTCGCAATGCTCCCTTGTGGTCGCCTACCGCACTTTATATGTCGCGGACATGTTTTGGGTTGAAATTCAAATACTGTACGAGCTGAGTTATTGCTTCTTCGGGGCACGGTCACTGCACCGCTGAATTATGGCTTTGATGTGGACAAATACAGAACGCAATATGAGCTACCGGTTGCGAGCGATATTATAACAGCATGAACAATAGCGCAGTGAACCAATACACATAACATCCATCCTGCAAAGTTGGTTGGTTCCTCAGTTTAGGGGCTGCGTGTAGCCCCGTGTACTTTGGGTGTGTGTAGAATCTGTCTGATAACCGGTGTTAATTGTGATGACTGTATTAGTGTGTGTATCTGTTTTTAATTCAAGTAAGGACTGCTACTTTCACTACCAAATGCTAATGCCGACGACACCTAGCTGTGAACTTCGCTACTACTTGATGCCAAAACAATCAGCGAGTGGTGACGAACATTGGTACTTAAGAGCATTAATCAAACCTAACCTACAGATTTTGGCTTCACACAAGTGTAGTTAGTGGAAGTATTTTTTTCATGCCATGAATCTATGACATGGTTCCGCCGGCTTTACTTCCCCTCCGAAGGAAGGCACACTGAGGGATTTTAACGCTCTTAAAATATACGATGACTTCAGTCGGGTTTGAACCCACGACCATAGGCACCTTATGCTACCAACTACACCACCGAAACCGCGTATGCTGCAAAGTGTCCAACCACATGGCAGGTTAAGAAAGTAGGCTATCTCAAGTACTGGGGTGGTCCACCCCTTACTATTCCCGTTTACAATGGGGTCGGGGATGAGATGGGATGGAATTCTTTATGGTGGGTGTCTTTTTTACGGCCGGATGCCCTACCTGACGCCAAACCCAAGAGAGATAAAACTAATGAAAATGAATTAAAATGGGCAAGGATGTGGAAGAAAGCGGCTGTGGCCTGTCAGAAGGTACCGTCCCAGTATTTGCTTGGAGTTGAGAATAGGAAACCACCGGAAAACCATTTCAAGGACGGCGCTCGAACCCACGCCTCTACCGAGTCAGCAGCCTAACGCTGCGCTTTTTAGTGGTCCCAAATAAATTAATTAAATAATTTAAACAAGTAGTTCCGTGGAAAGTCGCCTCCGTAGTGCAGCGGTCAGCATGGTTAGCTGCCGCCCCGGAGGTCCTGGGTTCGATTCCCGGCTCTGCCACGAAATTTGAAAAGTGGTATGAGGACTGGAACGGGGTCTACTCAGTCTCGGGTGGTCCAAATGAGTAGAGGCGGTTCGATTCCCACCTCAGCCATCCTTGAAGTGGTTTTCCGTGTTTTCCCACTTCGTCTTCGGGCAAATGCCGGGATGGTACTGCCCCCGTAAATTGAATTATATTGAGGCCACGGTGGCTGTATTGGCAAATATGAAGAAAGTTATGGCTGTCATAGTTGTAACGTGGATATCTATGACGTAAGCACGGGTGACGCAGACTTCACGCAAGTAGGCTGATTGAGCTGAGATTCTTGGTGACGTCATGATTTTGTTCGAGAAAGATCTGAGATTTACGACGCAGTCGTAGGGAAACATGGAATTGTGCTGAGGAAGAAGTTACGCGATTGGAGGAGAGACTCGAACCAATGAATGATAGTTTGGAGGGAGACGGAGATTACTGAAACTATCATATTTAATTACTTTTGGAATGCAGAATTGTGGAAATCTATTTTCAGTTATGGCATTGATTTGGAATTTTGAAGAAATTATTTTTGTGTTTTTGAAATTTGAAAATCCGTCAAGTATTGCCAAAGTTAGAACTTCTAGCGATGACGGAGAAACAAGCTATGGAAGGGATGGATGCGCCCCTTAAGAAGTTGATAAAAGGTCTTGCACAGCAGAGAGGAGCTCTCATAGCTCATGTATATAGCTCTCATATCGCATATATATTTCTGATGTCATATAGTCGTTTTCGAGTGAATAAGTGAAACAAGTCGTCTTTAGCGTGTGGTAAAGCCAACCGCATTGAACGAGCTTCGAGAGTGCCGCAGTTCCATTTTACGGTGTTTGAAACTAGGCGTAGTTGAAACGCACACATTTTCAAGTCTACAAGATAATATATCAAGAGTTGACTAATGCCGTTAAGCTAATTCTATTGTGCAGTACTATATTAAAGTGTGTAGAAAGGTTGAACATTTTCAAGATTATAATTCGAAAGATATTGGCATTTTAAGACGGCAGACAAAAGTGATTTTCTCGCCACCTGAGAAGCACTTTGATAACATCTCATTTTACGCTACGGCTGACACTGGTATTGCAACCGTGCTACTACATATTGCTTTTGGTGATACAACGCTGCATTCTAACATGGAACAATATAATATCGCAGTTCTTTCAACTATTATAACGGAAATGGAGATGGAAGGCTAAGGACTTAAATGCGATTGGGACATATATCAATGGAGTGAAATAGCAGCATGGAATTTCGCTAATCGTCTTTCTACAAAAGCGAGCATGTAGTGAACATTCAACTACACTCATGCATCGTGGTCCAACGCTGAATTATTTCAAATGGCAGTGGAAACATATTCATACTCCATAAATATGAATATTTCTGCGGAAATAACTGCAATAAACTTCATGGCGAATTTCTACCAGAACTTCAGGGAACTATCAAGAGAGGCCAGGGTAGGCCCGGCTCACAAAGAAGAGTTTTGCCAGAAGGATGTCTATCGTATACACGGAGCAGTGCAATTTCCGGAGGAGGAAGCAGTTCTATTCTCCGAGGGCGCTGGTTCCAGGTTCGAGGTCGGAGCAGATCTTTTTGGTGAAATGGAACCATCACCAGTCTTCTTTGGAAGATTTTCCTCTAGAACTTCAATCAACAGATAAGGTAGTCGTGAACGTTTCTTGTTTTATTTGAGTCATTTAGCGATGTCTGAGCAACCATTTTTCCCATATTTTTGTCCCATATATATTATGCCCCATATTCTTGCTTGATAATTCTGTACTCAGTACACTTCGTTGAGTTATGCTTTTTCTACGATTTATTAAGACATTGTTATGTCAGTGGCATAGTTAAATAATTTTGGATCAGTTGAGACTGATAATATATTCTTTCAGTAATTTGCGTTTTTTTTGAAGTCACGATTTGACTGTAAAGTTAATGACTTTCTATGGCAGATTTGAATTCAGACAGCGTGTCATTTTATTAAAGCAATTCTTTTCAGTAAATTACTTTGACCAATTTTCTGTCATCTTCAAGAAAGAAGAATAATTAAAAGATTTTAGAGCGTTGAAATCTATTTCTGTATCGACGATCTTGGAAATACTAGTCGTTATATGAACATGATTGCAACATAGACATTTATCGTCAGTTATCGTCATTACCATTGCATTACAGACAATTTTATGAAATATGAACTTTGATTACGATTTATTGAATACACTATAGTAATGAACATTTGATAGGAATTTTTCTCAATTCTAGATTGGAACAATAATGTTTGCATTCCACAGTCTAATTGTATTCTATTCAATTATTTATGCAGTTTAGATGAACTTTGTTTGAAGATAGTATTTTTATACTGCATTACTTAGAAGATATTAATCTCAATTTTGATAGACAAGAGAGGCGTGTCTAATCGTATTTGCTATTAAATTTATTTGTGATTGGCAAATTTTTACTTCATATCGATTCATGAATGAAACCCACGAAGGTTAAATAAATGACAGTTTGAAACAATTAATGAATATAAGAATTTTTGAAGTGGATCTATGGATGTATAATCGTTAGTTCAGTGGACGTGTAAAAGTCGCTGATGAATAATGCCCTTGAATAAGTGAAGGAGGTTCCCACAGTAATAAGGATGAAGTTAATGAATTTGTAAGTGGAGGTTTTGTGTATGGATTGTGGAAGATTTTGATGACATATATATGATGAATTCTGGGCCTATTTTATGCAATTTGTGCATTTGAGCGAAGTATTTTTCCGCTGAGTTTATTGTCCAGGTCCTTTGAAAATTAATCATGTGAAATTACTGTTAAAATTAACAAGAGTGTTAAATAATTCGAGATAACGATTTTGAATGGAGGTCACCGTCACAAATAATAATAATAATTATTAAAACTTATTAAACCTGGATTTATAACATTTAAATATAACTAACCTTAATTGGTCGATTATATTAACCTGATTTGAGTAATTATCAACGGGATAAACGTGTGGTTTAATGTATTTCTAAAATAAATAATGTTAATATTGTAAATAAATTATGTAAATATCTTTAATAATAATTTGTAATGAAAGGAATTAAGAGAGGCGTGTATAGATTTTTCAATTGTCATTTGACAATATTATAAACAATTTGTAATTGTTATAAACAATTAATGAGCATTTGTTATAAACATTAAGAGTTTTGTTAATATACTCTAAAGAACGCTAAGTATACATATGGATTATGTAATTAAACAAGTTTTGGGATTATTAGAGTAATCCAGTAACATGTGATTGAAGCATTTAAAAGATTTGCGTGATAATATTTGAGTTGAGTTGAGGACATTTAAAGTATTTGAAAAGGAGCTTGGCTCTGATGTCACGAGCATATGCTAAGGTTAGCTGGACGGGTGGGTCCACTTGACGACGCGGGCATGCGACTTGATGTAGGGTGGATCGCAGCTGGCCTGACAACTGTATGTTAGAGGCCAAGGTCGACCA
Organism: Meconema thalassinum; assembly: GCA_946902985.2. NCBI lineage: Eukaryota > Metazoa > Arthropoda > Insecta > Orthoptera > Tettigoniidae > Meconema > Meconema thalassinum. The sequence goes on along the minus strand of OX336392.1, from coordinate 10,938,447 downwards.
CATAACAGGCTTGCAGTTATAAATAAAGTGTGATGTTTATGAAAGAGGAAAACAATTGCTACATGTCTCGTTCCAATTACCGCATCCATTCCAAGTGTATTACTATTATTACGATCTTTATAAGCTAGTGAAAGATAAAATTTTGTATGTAACGTCTACAAGTCCTACAGGAGGACATGATTATATTGACAATGGCTTCTGATTGCCACGTGTATTTCGTTGAGTTTTTGTTAAAGTCATTCCCTTTATGTGAAATAAATTATTGTACAGTTTAAAGTTTCTTGTTTCCGTCTTGGTTCATTTTAAATATCATGCTGGAGGTTATTGTGTGGGCATACTTTAAGTGATCCTGTTGGCAACCCATACCCGAGATTAATTTGAATAGGTAAGTGAAGGTAAGTATGAACCCCCGTATATTTTGGTGTGTTCCACAATAATTTCTTGTTAACTGCTGTGCTCTAATCTCGGTAGTATCTGTCAGTGCCATTTTCATTGATGTAGCTGTGCCGGTGCGTTTGATTATTGGCAATCCGATTGAGGGGGCGGATATCTGACAGCCTACTATCCGGATTTACGGGGACAGTACCTACTGTAAGGCCACGGCCGCCTCCTTCCCTCTTCCTAGCCTCTCCATCCCAATCTTCCATCCCTTCCCATCCCTCATGAGGCCCCTGTTCGCTTTGCATGTGAGGCCGCCTGGGCGAAGTGCTGATCACACCTCCCCAGTTGTATCCATCCCGACCAGATGTTCCAAGCTCCAGGACACTGCCCATAGAGGCGGTAGTGGTGAGTTCCCTCGCTGAGTACGTGGGAACCACCAACCTAGAGTGTAAATCGACTAAATATAAAAACAAAACAAAAATCCGTGAAAAACTATACAGCCTATTTTCATATATTCTTATTAATTGCTGTAATAGATTCTTACATATTAAAAACCATCTTAATATTTCGGATTGTCGCCATATTGGATTTTTAAATAATGTAGGACATAGAGTTATGTACTATTAGAAGAACATTATTGCTAAGGTGTATTATTCAAACTTCAATAGCATTATTAGGACACAAGAAATATAAAGAAACGAGATTTTAAAATTTAGCACAGCCGCCATCTTGAGGTTATGAAAACAATTGAAATAAATTAGGTGTCAGTGGATTAAAATTTCTGTAAGCATTTACCGTACCACGTTTCACTGTGCTAGGATGGTTAAATCGCTAGAAACGTGCATTTAAATATTTACATTTCGCGGCCATGTTGGATTTGTGATTTGAAGGTTAAGTCCCATAGCTGAACTTGCATTAATAGCCTTCATCAACTTGCAAAATGTCAGTTTGATTGCTGTCATAGATTAGTAGATATTGAGAACCGTCTAAATAATTATTTCGGATGGTCGCCATGTTGGATTTTTACCTATACAGTTATGCACTATTAGATGACGATTATTGCTTAGGTTCATTATTCAAACGTTGACTTTAATATCATGATTAGGACGCTAGAAATGAAAATTTAATTCTAAAAGTTCGCACAGCCGCCATTTTGAGGTTATGTAAATAATTGAACTAACTGAGGTGTCAGTGCATTACAATGGGTATAAACATGCGCCAATATGATGAATAACAAGACAGACTTTCACCAATTGAAATTTTACTACATATTAATAGTCCATCTGTTTTGGTTTTACTGCACAATACTCAACATCCTAAGACACAGTGATGACGTGATTTGACCTGGTGTTTGTGAGAAACTTTTCCCATGTAAGAACAGTTGGAATAAGACTTAGACAGTAGACCAAGTTAGTGACGATCAACAAAGTATCCTCGTCTCACAGAGACGCATTTCTACGTAGAAACCCTGAGGTCCAGTCCAGACTTCAGCCCGCCTGTTTCATCTCTTTATAGATCACTAGCAGTAGTACCCGGCTTCGCCCGGTGGAATGATGATAATATTTCAGTCTCCTTAACACTCATTGTCATAAATTATATTTATTTATGTATTCATTTCTTACAATATCAAACCCAGTGACAATGTGTATACTTAAGTCACTATGGGAAGGCTCTGTAAAATAATGATCATTCTCGTGATATTTGTCTTCAGTCCGAGTCGAGATATGTCGTTAGCGGTCCCAGAATTCGTGACATCTCAGTCGTAGAAGACTATATGTGGTGGTGATTAGAAATATAATGGACTTAAAATCTATGTCATTTGCCCCCAATGACGTTGAGGGCGTAACATCTAGGTAATTTGCCCTACTGATCAGGATGATATTGAAAATTACTACATAACTGACATGAAACTTAGAAAATAATAGAAAAAGTTATTTTTAGGACTCACATTTCGGGAAAGACTTGATTATTTTTTGCCAAAGAGCTCCCACTTAGATCGCTATCTGGTTAAAAGTTTCGTCTTGTTAAGGTTTAAACTGTACGATAAATGTCTGAAGCAATTCCTCCAAGAGAAGCTTCCAGATTTCTCAGTCGATATATCGTTAACGTTCCTGAGCATCCAGTTGTCTTTTCTTCTGACGCAAAACATCTTCTACATAGTGATGATGAACATAGAAGCGACTACTGGCACATATAACTTATCAACGAATGGGAAAAATTGATACTTTAAAGGAATGAAAGGAATAAAATAGAAAAGAGATGTACGATATACCATAACACTCGCTGTGAATTTTCTACGTGACCGGCTTACATGTTTCGGTACAGGTTCTCAAGAAGAGGAACCAGATCACTGGCATAAATGAATGCAGTAACAGTAGATTAAATAGTATCCTAGACAGATGACTCGCAAAGTAACACGGCCTAATATACGATGTAATGGTTGAACTTCAGAGAAATGTTTCATCTCACTTCGCAGTTGTTATTTAATAAATACTAACATGTTGTAGCTAACATTGAAATTAATGGAGTGCGTTAGGATAAACGATATTCCTTGTTTTTCCCTCTGGTGTATAAATAAATAAATGTTTAGGTGTGCCCACTCTTGAGCAAGCTACGTATAACTGATCATGAGAGGGGATCATGCAGGGAATTGCATTAGCTTGAAATCAAAAGGCATATCAGTAGGGATCAAAGGAATTCGGGGAATGAAGATATCTTCTCCTTTGGCATGGCCTGTCAATACGACTACTACTGAACGGGTATATCAAACTTACAAACTAATGGAAATACACATTTTAAAAATCGCAGGCGATGAAGACTGTGGTGTTACATAGTAGTATAATGGACGTAACATCTAGGTCATTTGCCCTTTTGATGGGGATGGTAATGAAAACTACTGTTGAATTGACACGACAAACTTGCAAACTACCGTGGTAGAAAGAAATATTTCAAAATTCACAGGCGATGAAGAGTTATTGTGTGTGGTGATTAGTGGTATGATGGGCGTAACATCTAGGTCATTTGTCCTTATGATAATAATAAGGTAATGAAAAATGACTACTAAACGAACATGGTGCAATTTTAAATCTGATATAGGTAATTCAGATTTCTACCTTCGATGTCTTCCAATGTCTGAACGTTATTTTCTGGCTTAGGCCTATACTCGATGCGTGTAGTGAAAGAGCTTATCGAGTACTGCTCGGGTCCAAGCTGCACGAACTTGAGAATATCGCAGATGATGACGATATATTATGATGACAGACGTTCGGGTGGGGGTTCCCGGTCCTATTCACATTGACCGGTGAATCACTCATTCTTTCGTAACACTACAGTGGTTTGAGCAAAGACGCAATATGAACATCAGCATAGTCAGCAATACCAGGTAACACGGCGGGGTCAGGACATTTCTCTCGTGTCACCTCGCGATGAATCAGCAAGCTATTCTCACACCTGCCCCCCCCCCCCTCCCCCCTCCACCCACCAATGTCTCACAACTTGTGGGACGTGGGTTTGCGACCACGGGACCCCAGCTGAGTCCGGCATTGCTTCTACTTACTGGTGCCGGTCTCCTTTCAGTTCTCTTTCCTGTCAGCCTCCCTTGGTCAAACTCTTGTTCCCTTCCGACCCCGATGGTATCAGGGTATCCGAGGCCTAGCAACTCTTTCACTTTCCCGCCTTAATTAGCCCTTGTCTAATCATTCCTGATAGCCTCATTCTTCGAGGTGTCTGCCTTCTTTTTCTTTTCTTAATATCTCATGTCGTCTGTTCAAGACCCTCAAGGAGGCAGGGTGTGTGTAGCCCCACCATTTCGGGTGCACCCTGGATAGTGCTACATCCTCAAGGGCTCATGGCTGGTGAGTTCGGGAGCTGGCAACCCTGAGGGTTTCCTGAGCGGGTCCGGTTTTACCCCTTTTTTCCATTGCCTTTGGGACGGACCCTGTCCTCTTTCCGGGAATGGAGTGGTCTGTCCGCAATTTCAAGCAGACAGTGTTACTCGCAGGGTACCAAAGGGTAAGTATACACATTTTGGTTCTGATCGGTGAAACGGTGTAGATTTGTGCCAAAGGGCCTAAATGCAGGGAAAGGGGTGATCTGTCCGCAATTTCAAGTGGACAGGGTTACCCACAGGGTTCGAAAGGGTAAGTATAATTTTTTTTGTCCGGATCGGTGAAACGACATAGATTTTTGGCAAAGGGTCTAAATGCAGGAAATGGGGTGGTCTGTACGAAATTTTAGGTGGACAGTGATATTCACAGGGTTACAAAGGGTAAGTATACACATTTTGGTTCAGATCGGTGAAACGGTGTAGATTTGAGCCAAGGGGCCTAAATGCTGGGAATGGAGTGGTCTGTCCGCAATTTCAAGCAAACAGTGTTACTCGCAGGGTACCAAAGGGTAAGTATACAGATTTTGGTTCTGATCGGTGAAACGGTGTAGATTTGTGCCAAAGGGCCTAAATGCAGGGAATGGAGTGGTCTGTTTGAAATTTCAAGCAGACAGTGTTACTCGCTGGGTTCCAGATGGTAAATAACAACTTTTGGTTGAGATCTGTGAAACGGTGTAGATTTGGACCAAAGGGCCTAAATGCAGGGAAATGGAGTGGTCTGTCCGCAATTTCAAGCAGACAGTGTTACTCGCAGGGTACCAAAGGGTAAGTATACAAATTTTGGTTGTGATCGGTGAAACGGTGTAGATTTGGGCCAAAGGGCCTAAATCCAGAGAATGGGGTGGTCTGTCCGAAATTTCAAGTGGACAGGGTTACCCGCAGGGTTGAAAAGGGTAGGTATACAAATTTTGGTTCGGATCGGTGAAACGGTGTAGAAGTTTGCCAAAGGGCCTAAATGCAGGAAATGGGGTCGTCTGTCCGAAATTTTAAGTGGACAATGTTATTCACAGGGTTACATAGGGTATGTATACAAATTTTGGTTGAGATCGGTGAAACGGTGTAGATTTGAGACAAAGGGCCTAAATGCAGGGAATGGGTTGGTCTGTCGGAAATTTCTAGTGGACAGGGTTACCCGCAGGGTTCCGAAGGGTAGGCCTATGTATACAAATTTTGGTTCAGATCGGTTAAACGGTGTGGATTTGTATGCATAACAGACAGACAGACAGACAGACAGACAAACATTGAGCTTTATATATATAGATAGATAGATAGATAATAATACATTATGCAACGAGCCTATAATGACAATATTTAAGACACGATTATGTTTATAAAATGAGCGAAGCGAGTTTTAAAATTTCCATACAAGTGTCTTAATTACCATTATAGGCAAGTTGCTTATGACTGTTTATGTCGACGATAATTATAACTTTATTATATGTTCTATCAAAAATATTCATAAATATCTGTCGAGATTCTGTCGGTTGAATTCTTCTTCTTGGGAATTGTGTGGGCTCAGCATTTGCTCTCTACCCAATAACGAATCCCAAAGCTTTGAAACATTGTTTATCCTGAAGTAGCACCAACAGATAGCGCACAGGTACTATGTAGGATCATTTTGTTATTCTGGTCAAATAACAAAAAAAAATAGGCCGTTACAAACGCTTTAAAAATAAAATGTATCGTATTATCAACTAGTTATGATTCAAATTCGATGTGTATAGAATGTCAACGGAAGGCAAATCAATTGAGTCCCAAATAGAACAGTTATGACATATGGTGAGAAAAGTTCCCTTTTCTGAACAGAGAGCTGGGTTATAATTTTCGTGAAACTAATGTCATACGCTTGCTTCCTCCATGACCATCTGGTGTCTTTATGTCAACAACAGCATTCACTAAAATTGTCAGCGAAATCTTACGAATGTGTAGAAATTGGAGTTGCGGATATTAAGGTACAGTGCTATTTATTTCTTTTACAATATTGCCGAGTTTTTTTTTAATGCACTGTAACTACAATGGTTGATCCAATATCGGGTACAATGTCAACTTTCAAATCATGCAATTCATGTCCGACATGTTGGATTTTGAGTGCATGTGGGAAGCTATCCTTACCTAATAGGTCAATGAATGAAAATATTGAGCTCTGATTGCTTGGAAAACTGTGTTATAATGAAAAGTAGTAAGTTACTTTAATGACAACCATTATGATACAGTTTTCTGACATATAATAATTACATATCCACATAGTTGAACATGAAACTAAGACTTAGACTTACACTCCTAGGATGTATGCAGACTTGATGAGCAGTTCCATATATTACTAATGATAATTCCGTGTACGGCTGTATGTATCTTCCTTAACCTAGTAGCACAATGCATGTTTGATGATCCCTAGCAAACATAAATGAAAGTGCTAGGGGTGTTGACGGTCTGTCAATAGTCAATCCAGAACGTCAATAAGAGATGAGCTTAGCTGATCCAATATTAACGCAGCATCTGCTCCTTCGCGTTGCCTAGCAACTGCACTTCTCTCCTCCAGTAAAGACATACTGTGGAATTATACCATAACAGGATGAGACTAGAACCATCATCAATCGAGACGTTCCTGTTTTATTAATGAGCTCGGGACATCGTAGTCATCAGCCCTCAATATTCAGATGTGTCTAAAATCGACTATGTGATTGTGGTTTCTGTGTAATCGGGAAGTGGCATAACGACAATTACCTGAAGAAGTGCTAATCTATGCCACTTCTTGAAGAGGTAGGAATGTAACCTCCACACTGGCTCAGCCTTCAGACCAAATTTAATATCTGGGCTGCGAAACCCACGAAGCCGCCATCCTGTGAGAATGATATAGTGTCGATAGTACAATTGACTATCATCCTCCACTGGCATCATTCTGAAATCACTGAGGGCCAAACCTGATTACCAAGTATCTGCCCATGGCTGAGGAAACACGACAAATGTGGAGACAGGAAAGTATAGTGGTTACTATGTACAAAACATCGAGTTCTGGTTTGGAGAAGAAGGTTGTTCCTCAGTTTCGCTGGCGGGGATAATCTGAGCCCTATGAGGACGGTTATTGGGCACTTGTACGCGACTCGGATCAAGCAAAACAGAAATGGAAGTAACCTAATGAGCTTTCAGAAATCAATAGCGGTAATGGACAAGGTTGTATCTGCACGCACATTTACGGGAAAAGCAGCTTTCATGTTTGTATTATTCCTAATGAAATGTTTGGCCATGAACTCACAGATTGTCTTACCAAGGCACACGTCTGCCTAACTATTTAATTATCGTCTGATGGTTGGAACAGTTACACTTAGCCTCCTGTGGAAAGACTACAAAGAGGTGTCCTACTTCGGCCATACTAGAAGAGACGTTCCCTAGTTTCCCATGAAAACGCCGGTCAAACATATTCTGGAGTACTATATGGTATCATTTTTAAATATCACACAGGTTAAAGGTAGGCCTGTTCAAATTTAGTTCATTGATCGTGGGAATACTGTAACTTCAATAAATGTTACTTAGTATGATGCATTTGCAAATTGCAGTTTGTGAGCAGAATTTTAATGCTCAAGACTTCAGACAGAATACTGTATTCCATTGTGAGGATCAAGAGAGAACACTCCCATTGAAAGTACCTGGTGCTGATCCATCTCGTCTTCCGAAATGCCCAGTGCGGTTGGGCACTGTGGCAGTTGGCAACATCATATAGTAAACCTATATTTTAAGTGATGAAATGGGTACCCGGAAAATTTCGTGAAGAACGGCACAGTTGTTTAGATGGCAAGTCCAGATATCTAGCTAAAAACCTGTTCTTATGCATTTATTGAGGATAATTGTATCAACTGCGTATATTTTACTGCTGTTAATTTAGCGCTGGTTTTTGTGGCCGTTGGCTATTGACATACAGTAATTTGATACAGTATTCATTTCTTCATACGGTACCTAGTTTCCCGTGAGGTTTCATTTTCAGGTGAATGACGAGAAGAAGCGTATACCCTACTTGTTTGTTAGGGATGTAAAGGTAAAGGATGAAGTCATCATAATAGCCTATAAATGCTGCTGACGACGATGTACAGTATCACAGTATCATTTGGAAGGAACCCGTCAGAATGTTGGGCCAGGGCATGTGGCGTGCTGTGCCTTCTGTGCCCGCCATCTTGTTTGGTTGTGTCACCTCTTGCATCACGAGACTGTTGTTACACCTCACTCGCACGGCAACTAAATATCAATTCACAATTTCTATTACCACAGCAGTGTAATTGAGATATTCACTTTGAAAAGATATGTAACATAATCTTGTGTGTGCCGGTAAGAACAATTATTATTATTATTATTATTATTATTAATAATAATAATAATAATAAACACAATATGTACAAAAACAAAATAAATAAATTAATGAATGCATAAGATAATACTGACTTGTATCAGTGTTTAGCAAATGTGCTGATCGGTTGTGATCTTTCAACAGTCTCCAACATGATAGCTCCCCACACAGGCGACATATGCACTTTTCTGTCGGTTTGTCGAATCTTGGAATAGTACATATTTTACTATGAAAACTATGTGCAGCGTAACGCGTGAAGACGTGACGTAACTTGGAATTTGGTCCTTTCCAAGCGTGATTCTTCATTGCTTCGGTGTCAAAAAAATTATTTCGGAATTTGATGTGCTTTTGTTTTCCTCTCGCATCCAAGGCAGCCGTGTTGGGTAGCTTGAAGAGAATTTGATATCTTCCAGAAAGAATGTATCATCGTCCGAAAACTCGGATATCTGCAGAGTGCGCTTTAACTAATTATCATAATACCTAAGTTGGCGCAGTCGCAGTGGAAGTAAAAGTGGAAAGATATGCAAAATCGCAAATGAAGATTTCGTTTGATTTACCGCTGGGCCCGGGTTTGTAAATCAAACCAGAGGAAGATTTCCTATAATGAAAATAAAATTGATTAAATTGCGTAAGGCAGAATTAAAAGAGAGAAAAACTCAGAAATTAATTAAAAGCGTCCCAGAGGCGAGTTACTCGTAACTCCATAGCAAATACGGAACTAAGACCGACGAAATCAAAAGAGCACACACAATAAGGATGCATTAAGATAAAAAGAAAAGGACAAAAATAGCTCAAATGACGTTAAACATCACTGCTAGGACCCGGATGTTTATGACATATCATATTTTTCCGTGATGGTTTTCTTTTTCATGACAAATGTAAGATGATCATTTACGCCAATCTCATTCAAATTATGTCGTTTAGTATAATTAACACTCCTAACTGAAAATGGTTGCAATTCTGGCTGTGTAACATTCATATCAAACACAGCACTTGACACACAAAGCCCAGGGGAACGACTTTCTCCTCAAATGCCTAAAGGTGTCGCTTTAATACTTTATCTCTTTAAAAATATTATTGTAATGCCAGTAGATTCGGATAACCAACGTTTTGTTTATCCGCACAGTGCTCTAAGTATAACTCAATGCAAAATGAAAGTCACCAAAATATAAAAAGCACGACCATCTTCGTCACTGATACAACAAGAAGTTACAAGTAAACAACATCTTAGGAGTGGCGTGGGTGGAAGGAGAAGGGGCGTAAGAGGAAGAATGTGATACGAAGTAGGGGGAAGGGTGGGGGGAGTGGGGGGAGTGAAACAAAGTTATACGATATCGTGAGAGCAAAAGACACATAAAATCCAAAAACAAAAGAATAGGAAATACTCAAAATTACATGTAAATTAAATCAAACAATTGTTACAATAGTATACTTTAATAATAGTAGACTATAGCAACTTTCACTAGTTGCGGCCGTCTCGATCAACTTACGTCATCAAAAGAAAACACACATCCAGTTGTGCTACCAGCTGTTGCAACAAGTACTTCCCCTTCCAGACACAAACACATATTAATGCATGAACACGCGCACAAGAAACATAATGTCGGCCTCTCAAATAGAGGAACAGGTTTCAAGGAATCGTACAGGGAATCTAACACTTCTCCCACTCCAGGTAGTAGTGGGTGCAGATTCATCCTGCAACTTGTGTGAATACAAGACTGGTTGTAGGAGAAGGCGTTGTTCACTAGAATGTGATGTACATACAGGTAGGCCGGCTTAAGGCGATGAACGGAGATCATCCTTATTGATCACAAAGAATTGATCTGTTCTTCTGATAACTGGGAAGGAACCCTGGTATGGATCTTGGAGACCCTTCTTCACCCCATCTCTGCGCACAAAGGCATGGGAAGATGTCATCAATTCTGGGTGCACAAAAACCCTTCTGTAATCTGATTTTAGTTGCTGGGTAGCTCGTAGCAGTGTAATGATGTCGATATTTCGCGACGCAAAGAGTAATGTGCATTAAGGAATTGACACAATCTCAGTAACCTCATCACAAATACTCAACAACAAAACTGACGGGAAACATAAACACTGGTTCATACACAAAAGCTCAGATGTGACCAATCAAATACGAAGAGATTGGCTCACACAAAAACATCCCTGTTTGTGGCAAAAACAAATGAGCGAAATTACAAGAAACACCATACATAAGCCAGAATTGCTTTCAAATCTTAAATATTCCAAATTAAATAGATACCCAATGGTTAACGTCAATAAACACAAAAGCAAAATTCACCATAGGACAAAACATAGCAACGGAATGCAGGATATACAGGTAATGTTCAAAAACACATGGAAACATACAGGCGAAACAAACTCAAAAAATATGTATAGGCCAGTGGCCTAAATCATGACTGCCTCACACGACAGATCGTGTATTAGACGCGACCAGAAGCTTTGCAAATATAAAATGTGTATTTGGGACGAGGAGTCAACAACCCGTGTCATCCCTCCTTGAATATTAGCAGAGCCAATACCAAAATAGATTACATAGAAAATTGCAATCGTGTAAGGATATTACGCCACCAAGAGTTCTAACACCAGCCAATGAAAAAATTAAAGAAAATGTGGCAAAATATTGCAACACATGAGCACCGAATTGCATAGCAAGAAGCGTGCTTACAAATACATGAACACGCAGTAACAAAATACGTAGAAGCATTAAACAAACATTGTATAGGATGTCACAATATATCATTAATGGCTCATAAGATGAACATTAACTACAGAGGAATACCCCAGTCTGAGCAGACACATTTGCACTGGAGGTTGGTTGGTTCCTCAGTTTAGGGGTTGCGACAACGTGGTCATGTAGCCCCGTGTACTTTCGGTGTGTGTAGAATCTGTCTGATAACCGGTGTTAATTGTGATGGCTGTATTAGTGTGTGTTATCTGTGATTCAGGTAGAAGGACTGCAGACGATTAATATTTTCAAGTAGTTCCTACTTTTGCTGCCAAATGCTACCATCCACGATACCTAGCTGCGGACGTGGCTACTAAATGCCATCGCAGTCAGTACCTAGTGGCAAATGTTGGAACTAATATAGCGTTATCAAACTAACATACACATTTTAGCTTCACACAGTTGTGGTCAGCGGATGGTTCTTTTGCATGCCATAAATCTATGACGTGGGACCGCCGGCTTTACTTCCCATCCTTAGGAAGGCATACTGAGCGATTTTTAACGCTGTTAAAAAATCTGACGACTTCGGCCGGGTTCGAGATAATACAGCTTTTGAGATAATACGCCAGTAATGTTAAGGTAAAGCACTGAGCAGCCAAAGAAGCCGCTGTGTGTGATATTATTGCCGTGTAGTTGAACACTGGAACGGGATACAACATAAACAATAAGAGAATAATAATAATAATGCAATAACGGTATTTAGGTGAATGGATAAAACAAAACAACTCTGAGAAAGAAGCATTTACATCAAGGATCAACAAGATGGAAACTGCGTACCAGCTAACCAGAGATGTTCACAATAAACGATCAGTGTCCTTCAATGCCAATATTAGGCATTATTGTTCAGTTATTCGTCCAGAAGCTCTGTACGCAGCAGAATGTCTTGCAATGAATAAGAAAGCTTTAGTTGAAAAGATAGAGGCCAAAGATCGATATATCCTGAGAAAGATCCTAGGACCAGTCAGAGAAAATGGAGAGTACAGGAGGTGACATAACAACGAACTCTACATTCGTGTGGAAAGGATACCGGAATTAGTTTATATGGCCACATAACCCGCTTGAGCTCGCAGAGACTGACCAACCGCTTATGTTCCTACTTTGTAGACAATAAAACCAAGGGACCATGGTTCTCTGAGATCGAGAAAGATCTTATAGAAGTAGGGATTTCGCTTGAGGGCATTCAAGGACGTCTTCATCTCCAGAAAAAGAACTTAGAGCACACCAGCGATTCCAGGAAAAGCCTAAACTGAGAACAGGCAAGAAGTGGGCGGCTGACTGAAAGGAGGCGCACAGGAAACGAATGGAGGACTACTGGGCTCAAAGACGGAAACAGTTGAAGTATCGTGGTCCATAGGTAGCCAAAAAGAAGAAGAAGAAGAATACAAATAACGGAGTAAAATGGAAACAAAAACTCAATGCTAAAAGTAAATGAAACAATGGCAATAAAAGGACATGCGCTGGCAACGTGTTGTGCTAGCTGTCTAACTCCAGCCAATAAGAGCCCGCGTAGCTGTCTCTCCAGCCAATAGCAGCCCGCGTAACTGTCTCTCCAGCCAATAGGTGCCCGCGTAGCTGTCTAACTCCAGCCAATAGGAGCCCGCGGCGACCATTTCATATCGTTCCCGCCAAATCCTACAGATTCTTGGTTTTGAAATGAAGGGTATGAGGATATCAGCAATACAACGCCTGTACAGCGACTGAGCTACATACACATACTTGAACCAGTGAAGTGCTGGGTACTCTGTTTACAAAGCACAGTCGCCCTCGAGGAAGAAAGCGCCTTGCTGGTTAATATGTATGAACTAATGTATTGTTCCTGTGGCTCCTAATGACTGAGAAAGTAGTTTATCGAGCGGACTCCATCGCGGTGTAATTAGTGCACTGATCGTTAATACATTGACCTCGGGCATTTCTGTCCTGGCCTTAATAGACTCCAACACTCAACATCAACACTTGCATATTGCACTGGCGTGATGAGAACTTTATCACAACACTAGTCCTCTCTAAGATTTACTCGCACAAACTTCTTTTAGTGACTTGGGGATTGCACCACATCCAGGAGTGTGATAACTAGAGCCCGGAAGTTAGTTATTGAGGTATTAAGGGGAGGAACTACGAGGTCATCTGCCCCTGAGCCCGGAAGTTCATGGCCTATTAAATGAATGAATATGCGTGCAAAAATGCACTGATTATAACACAGGTCTGCGTTGAAAAAATTGTTTGAAATTTTTATAGTGATTCTTATCGATTTTTTTTGTGCCGAATACAGAAAAAATAGTGAAAAAACTCCATCATCCTTTGTATACCCACAAATCACACATTCCATTTTTCACTTTTAAGGTTTTTTTAACATCAGTGAAAATCATAACGAAGATATCAAGGGCACTGGGACGTTAACATGATGGCTGACTACTGTTGGATGTTAAAAAGAGAAAATCCTCAACTCCACAGCAGGAAAAGTATAAAATTAAGTTTTGAAGGAAAAAGAAAATGTCATTACAAAGACTTGTAATAGTGTTGTAAAAATGCCTTATCAACTTTTCTTACTCTATGTTTGAGATTAACCTATGTATAATGCGGTTTAATAACATTAATAACATACTGATTTAAAAATTGCCATTTCCGGATTTTCTCTAAACGTTTTACCTCATTTTGTAGACAAACCTTACTTGATAGAAAAAAACATGATCATTTCTGAAATCAGCGTCAAAAATTACATAAAAATCAGTTATGAAAACTAAAACAATTTTCGAAAAATTTTCTTTTCTTTTTGCAGATCTGTGATTGGTCAAATATGCATCACGGTTCAAAACATATTCACTATGAAATAACTCCGACAATTACGATCGCTCCGTATTCTCTAGCGTTTCTATTTTGAGTATAAAGAAAATATAAACAGACGGGCCTTTTTTAAAATATCTCAACTAATAAACAGTTCTAAGTAGGAAATGTATTTTATGGAACTTCAAGCGGTGTTGACCATCAATAATTATTTAAGTATATCTGATGTAGAAATTTAATAGCCTTTGACGTTTCACAAATGAAAATAATTTACAACATTAACTTTAAAAATGGACTGAATCGTACTAGGTATTAAAATAATGTCAGTATTATTCTGTGTTAGACTCTCGGAGCTCGAATCGAAATATACGATTTTAAGAACACTCATCGACAGTACTGAAGACATTTCATTACAAGTTATCTTATTTTCTTGAAATAGATATCACTGATTCCAAGAATGTAAACTAGTGGATTATTGCCAAAATATAAAGGAAATACAATTCGGGGTCTTTTTCAAAGATTAATCACAAAAATTATGTGCATTTTTAGGACTCGATATCTTCGCCCTTTTTCAACTTTATTGAATCATTGTTGTTGCAAATTGATCTGCTGTACGTTCAGAATGTTTTATAGCAGAATTGTTTTTGTAACATTGATTGAGGCATATGTATTACCTTTGTTTTACAATTTACGTTATTTTGATTGAAAAAAATTAATTAATTGTGGGGGGTGCGATTCCTAATTTCAATTTAACAGCATCATTCTGCTTTATAACATAGCTGCATTATTTTTCTATATTTTAGTTTTTAAATGAAACTAATATCTCAATTCTAAGTGGACATTTTAACAGCCCAAGTCAAGACAAATATTGAAAAAAAAATGATGTGAGAGAAAAGGTACCTTAAAGTTGAGGTACACATTTAGAGTAAAGTGTCGTATTTTTCTACTCCTAAAAACTGCCTTTTCATTAGATTTTAGGTTAATCTTCTACATTCCCCTACCCGAGAGTATCTTCTACATTGTTTTAGTTCTGGAGTAGACTGTTTCAAAGCCACATTAATGTGTGCTTTATCTGCTGCACCTATGCGTCAAAGTGACAGCTGATGAAAAGCGTGCACACCGATCATTCAGTGAATATAAATGAGATAAATAATAATAAAACTAATATAAACTACATATTCCTGGAAACTAGAGAGGACATAATATCGAATGAGACAATAAAAATAATTCAAAAATTTTCCTGAAAATTAACTTACTAATGAATGGTCGAAGAATACCTTCACAAAAAGCGCTTCAAAACAACAGGAAATTAGAGTATACGCCCTTCTCAAGCAGAGGTATGATGCACTGTGCCAAAATAACCACAATATTGTACAGGCCCGGGGGGCTGTACTCCCTGAAAGCCACCCCCCATCTTTCACTAAAAACACCCTAACTGGCAACATCATAAGACCAGAACATTACCTTTACACAGTAAGAGGCGGCCACCCAGCTTGGGAGGTTAGCCAACTACTTGCGACACATACATAAACATCTACACAACAACTAACTGGGGCAGCTACGTCGACGGAATGCTGACCACGCAACGCCGAGAACTATAAGAACGGAGTCCTTTTTGGAGCCATTATCTCTTATACAGTGTGCGTCGCCGAAGGCCCTAGCCAACATCTGTTCCAGTTGCATCATCAGGTGAGACTCAGCAAGTGCTCAGAATCCTTTACTTTGTAAACACCCACTCATAATTTTGTACACTCTACTTGTATAGTTACCTACATTCCCCCAAGAGGGACTTACAAACTCACACTCACTGACCAATAAACTCATGGTTAGTAAACTACACTTGTATTGTCAATTACACGCCTCTTTACATCCTCATACCCTTCCTGACCTTCGTCACGATTGACCGTGACCATAGTAGCCAGTAACTGCTTTGTCAGACTGCATTGTGTTTCCCGCACGCGACCCGACTACGTAACGTCGAGCCGCTGATATCAGCACGCCTATCGTATTACCCACACCGTCCAGCTGGCAGGCCGGTATAGTAGCCTGCATTTAGAGGTCCATCCCCTAATCAACACTTGCATCTTTGCAGGAACACCCCCTAGCGTTTAAGCACCAAACAACACACTACACTGGTAAGTTCTCCCAGCTACGGGAAGCAACTAACTCCCAGGAACTATCTTCCAAATCATCACAGTGACACAAGTGTATTATCCCTAACTACCCCCCAACTAAGGGATCTAAAACAATATGCATAAATAATAAAATAATATGATTTTGCCTGAACTTCCGGGTCTTAGTGATAACATTCACTTTTCCAGTACAGAAGATTTATAGCCATTGTTACATTTAATCACCGACAGCTCTCCCCTGTTCAGTTCAGTTTTCTGTTCCAGTTGGATCGTGGAGTCAAGCAACCCTATGACGGTGAGCATGGAACACCTTGTTAGCCCTTCCTTGTATCTGGTCGCGATTGCCTACTGTAGACGGTCCATCCAAAGTCCAGTGTTCTCTGCCCGTGCAGAGGGTTGTATGTCCGAGAAAAGGAAAAGGAGCCGCATGATGGCTTACGAGGTCAATATGGAACTCTATCAGAAGGCAAAACACACATGACGTGTAGCTCTATGCTTTCTTTCAAAGCAGAGGCGGTAATGATGTCTCCCGATGGTATTATACACAGGCTGATCAATACTCTCGCTCGGGAACTAAGTATTTCTGACGTCTCCATCATTCATTTCATCCTGAATTCCCCAGAGGGCAATTGAGCATTGCACTTTCTCCAAACGAGACCAAAGGTGTCGTTCTCCGGGAAACATTAGCTGCACCAGGTACCGCTGAATCAACCTCTTACATCCGTTGGCTGAGAGCTCATGTGGGTTGGCACTACTGTAAGTAATCACATGTATTTTGTATTATTTTGATGAGTGTGGAATTCAAGAATTCTTCTGAAATAGCTCAAAATCTTTAGATAAACATGTATCTAACAAGAAGTTCCGTGAAGAACTATACAGCCTACTTTTCATGCCAATGATTATTCTACAGAATATGAACCTATCTAGAATAATGACGAAATTAAGTTGGTAATATCGAAATATCTAATTAGTTCAAAATATACCTGGTATAATGCTGCCTAATAGAGCACTGCAGTTGGCAGCCCTGGTGACTGAATATATTTTTAGTTCCATCTCTTAAGGTACAGAATACAAAATTTGGTTGAAGTCCAATGGACGTTACATGCAGTTAGACACTGGATCTATCAGCACGCGTAAAAGCATGTTGCCAACACTGTCAAGCGTGTGCTGGTCAGAAATAATCTGAAATATTATGATATCTTGTTGAGCCAATTTTGGATGAAATCCATTTGTTAGTATAGAAGTTACATGTATTTTAAAATTTGACATATCAGCAGGCATAGAATCATGTTGGCAGCACTGCCTTGTATTAATTACTCCAAATTAATCTAGAATGTCAGGTGCTACAAGTATGCAAAGTATAGAGTTGTTGGCTTGCATACTTTCTGATATATTGATATTAGGTTAAAAACAATATAGACAGCATTTATTAACAGTTGACAGCCCTGATTGCTCTTAACAATACTTATAGTCATATCTGTTATGGTACACATAGCACATACGAAATTTGGTTGAAATCCAACTTTTTGTTGTTGTCGTGTAGCCTCCTGAGAGGCCGAGTGCAGGTCTTTCTAGTCGACGCCCGTGGGCGACCTGCGCGTCGGGATGAGATATGGAATGGATGAAGATGAATGAAACTGGGCAAGGATGTGGAAGGAAGCGGCCGTGGCCTGTCAGAAGGTACTGTCCCAGCATTTGCCTGGTGTTGAAAATGGGAAACCACGGAAAACCATTTCAACTGATAGTATAGAAGTTACATGTATTTAAAAATTGGTACTATCAGCAGGCTTATAATCTTGTTGGTAGAACTGACGAATATAAGTTACTCCAAATTAATCTAAAATGTCAGAATATACGTGTGCATAGTTTAAAGCTGTTGGCTTGCATACTTTCTGATATATTGGTTTTTGGATAAAAATAAATAAATAGAGAGAGAGCAATTATTAACAGTTGGCAGCCCTGGTGGCTCTTAGGAATACGCTCAGTCATATCTGTTTATGTATAGATATAACAAAATTTGGTTAAAATCCAATTGATAGTGTAGAAGATATATTAATTTAAACATTGGACCTATCAGAAGGCTTAAAATTATTTTGGCAACACTGTCATTGTTGGCCTCCTGGAAATTAAACTGAAATAGTCTTATCTACATGTGTGCCAATTTTGGAATAGCTCCCATGCATACCTTCCAAGATATCCAACATGGAGCTCAAATTTCTAGTGCGTTTTTTCAGCAGTTGGTAGCACTGACATCATTTTCAAATATGGACGTGAGATATTCCGGTAAACATCTTTACTCATACTAAATTTGGTTTTGATTTCTGCAGCCGTTTAGGAGTTGATAGGGGGGGGGGACACACACACAGCCAGCCAGACAGAAGGACAGACAGACAGACAGACAGACAGACAGACAGACAGACACACATTTTCCCGGATCGATCTCATAAGTCTACTTTTTCCTCATTTTTGCAAAATGTGAAAAGTAGGCTAAAAATACGATATTTACATCAAGTAGGAAAGACCATTGCTCACCGTTCTACTCCAAGAACAAGGTGCCGAAACACAAGATCTCAGCCAGTATCGCCAACAATGGCACTCCGGGGCGTATATAAGGAGAGGCGGGGGAACCCGTCCCGAAATTGTCACATATAATATTTAGAGAATGCCTAAATATTAACCATTTATAAAATGGTAAATATAAGGTGCGTTCAAAAAGTAACGAGCCGTAGGCTGGAATGCGCAAACCGGTGACGACATCGGCTAATCGTGGCGGGTGTAACGAGGTTTGGTTCCGACCAGAGCGTGGAAGGTCACAGCCCGTCGCTAGAGGGCACGCGTGCACGTCCGGTGACGATACAAAGCGAGCAGCAGCATGCATCAATCGTCCAACGCTGCCAGTCGCATTGAAAACAGTGACATGGAGGCGTCAAACGAAGAGCAAAGAGGTGTTGTTCAGTTTCTGACAGCGAAAGGAGTAGGGGGAACGGACATTCATCGCCGAATGTCACAAGTGTACGGCGAACACTGCATGTACCTTGCAAGGGTCAAGGCGTGGCACAAGCGCTTCAGGGAAGGGCGGGTGTCGATAGGCGATGATGCCCGGTCTGGGGCACCCCCTGCATTACCGATGACAACGTCCAGCTGGTTGAGGCTCTCATTACCCAGGACCGCCAAGTAACAGTGAACGCCATAGCCGCCGTGGTCGGATTGAGCGTCGGAAGTGTGCACACCATCATGAAGGAACGACTGCACTTGCGCAAAGTGTGTGCCCAATGGGTGCCCCACAGTCTTCAACCACACCAAGAAGCATATCGAATGGCCTACTGTCTTGGTCTTGGTTGGACGATTGATGCATGCTGCTGCACGCTTTGTATCATCACGTGACGTGCACGCGTGCCCTCTAGCGACGGGCTGTGACCTTCCACGCTCTGGTCGGAACCACACCTCGTTACACATGCCACGATTAGCCCATGTCGTCACCGGTTTGCGCATTACAGCCTCCGGCTAGTTACTTTTTGAACGAAACTTATATATATTATCCGCATTGATTGGCAGAAGTGAAAAATTGAAAATCCGCCAGATCAATGCCTGGAGAAGTTGTTTAATAAATGATATTTCGGTTTTGCAATGATACCATCGTCAGCGTGAAATGATATTTAATATTAAAACTAGTTAACAATATCAAAATGTATATCCTTAAAAAAAATAGTTTTAAGTTTAAAAGGATGAAAACTTTCTAATATATTAATTGAAAAGCAAGTTTTCATTCTTTTAAACTTAAAACATTAGAGGCTTGACGCACGACGCCGTCCTGAAGTGATGCGAGAGCGATTCTGGGACGGGGACACACGTCGTGGGTAAGAATCCACACTTGTGGAGTGCGGCAAGATTCTACACATTCCCTCCTAAAAGAAAAATGTCTAACATCCCATACGGATTGTGCAAGGTTCAAGTCTCGGCTTGCCAAGGTTTTGAGAATGTCACAGTGTGTTCTTGGGAACAACTGAAAAACAGTTTCATCTCAGCCATCCAAGGTGTTGTTTTGTTAAAATCCAAACACAATGCCAATTTCAGACCAATCTTAGCACGAATTAGACACCACATTAGCACAAAATATCAAACAGATTCCACCAACACTCTTGTACAAGGGGCTGATGACCATGGTGTTACATATTACTGGCCTGGGAATTATCAAAAAACTACAGTACGTAGCCGAGCGTGCTCCTTACCTTCTTATTAGCTTCCCACAGTGGGTGAGTGGTTATCGAGTCGGACTACCAATCCCAAGCTTGCAGGTTTGCTCCAGGCCATGGTCAATGATTTTTGAAAGGTGACAAAAATCACGGTGTGCATGTCATACGTCGTTGGCATTTTAAAGAACCCATTTGAATTCAGTAGGCCGTGTTCATAATGGCAAAATTAACCTCGGGATTTTCCGTCAACACAAAAGTTCCTCCTTTCTCTACTAGAAAGCGCTATAGTGTCAAAGAGCTTTGAATAATAAAAACAAAAGTTTGGTGCTTTTCAGTCGGTCAACACGAACGTACCCAAATAGAGCTGGGTTATGCCCTAATACTGAAAATCACCAAACTTTTGTTTACTTAGGCTTCAAACCTCACAATGAATAATAATAATAATAATAATAATAATGTTATTGGTTTTACGTTCCTTTTAACTACTGTGGCTTTTAGAGGAGCCGGGATGCCAGAATTTTGCCCCGAAGGGGATCTTTAACGTGCCAGTATATCTACTGACAAGGCTTCCTCGCATTTTCCTACCCTCAAATGCCAGCTGACTGCGTCTGGATACGAACCTGCAACCTTGGGCCTAGCAAGCAAGAACGTTACCGCTGAGCTGCGCAGCCAGCCAAGGAGCTTAGATATCTAACCTCCTTGACTTTCATAGCGGTCCAAGGAACAACGATATTCGACATGCATGTTGCCCTCTGGGTGTCAAATAACAAAGCTTGTACCCGGCCATCGAGGCCATACGATATTAATTAATCTTCATATTAGATGAAAATTGTCAATTGTATAGCCAAAAATTGAACCTGAGCTGTGGGTGTGGTTCTTCTTAGTAGACCACAACGATGGTCTGAATATACCATTACCATTGCGTCTTGGTCCGTGGAAAATTAAAAAAATTACGAGCCTTACAGTAGTCGCATATAATGTGTAACATCTGGCATAGAAGAAACCTCACGTGAAATTCTTGATACACCGGTATTTTAAACTATTATTGGCACAAATATTAATCTATTGTAAAAGGGAGGATTTACAGATATTGTAGTATAAAATACGGAACTCATGGTATTAGATGATTTGTAGCTTCCACCAGCACTAGCCTAAATAAAGAATACGATATGGATCAACTAGATTAATAGACGCGACACCGTTCATAACCTTACATTCCTTATAAACAGGTCCTCTCGATTTACAGACCAACACGTAATTTCATATGGATTCGGTTAAAATGAGTCATATTGGTATGATAAATGTCGTTTAAAATGATAAACTGGTAGCAAAAATATCTACCCCGTCCAGGATTCGAACCCGAGATCTCTAGATTCACAGTCACAGGCGCTAACCCCACGGCTATTTCGACTACGCAAATATTGTGCACAAGATGGTGACTTATTTCCACGTTCCAATAATACTGCATTACTGAAATAAGTTTCATTTATATTTTGCTTGTTTCGATAACGTTCCTGCGTGAACTTGAGTTTAAAATGCTTTATGAATAGGCCCTCTTGTGAGTAAAGAGAATGTATTCAGCGATAGTACATGAAGGCTTGCTCAATTCTCGTATAACCACAACGATTATATTACACTAGCTGAAGTACCCGTTCTTCGAACGGCTTTTAGTAGAGGGCACCCGAGAATGTTCTCCGCAGTGGTTGCCTCATCGGTTTAGTTGGCAGCACGGTGTCTATGACAGGGTGAATCCCACACGTGTGGGCTGTAGTGTCAGTGTGTATTGCAATTAGCGAGCGTGTGTCATCAGCACTTCCAGCATCTGTTATGAATGGCTGTGGTGAGTACAAAGTATACTGTTTGCTTGTTATTAGGGAACACAGCGATGACAGAATGCATTCAGCACATAAGTCAAGCAGCATTGACCGTCATGGCACCACGGACAATTAAACGATGACAGAGGCTACTGTAGCTGAGTCATATCCTACTCGCGCAACTGTACCTGTCAACGAAGCAGGCTTCATGAAAAGCTAATATGATGCAAGCGGCAGCCGTACTGCTAACGTAACTGCTGTAGCTAGACGCATGTAGGCGCTGGGGAGAACATTCCCGGACTCACTGTATTTGCTGGCCTAAATCATTAATATATATAATCACACATTCCTAATGTAGTTATGTTATTTCCATGTTACCAACTGCATGTGTAGACTACATGCATTTTCACTCACCAAATTATTAATCAGAGGTAGGAAAGTGAAAATCCTTAGCCTGCTTTCAGTCGACCGGGTCAGGGAATGGAATGAGTGAAATTCCCATCTATCTGCGAGGATATGAACTGTGCCGCCTGCCGAAGCCTGTCGCACTCCCCTCGGGCAATGATTAAATGAATGACGGATGAAATGAAATGATAGTGGAGATTGTTGCTGGAATGAAATTGTGACAGGGAAAACCGGAGTACCCGGAGGAAAGCCTGTCTGCCTCCGCTTTGTAGGTGAGAAAGTGCGTGTATATTGGAAATAAATATCAGCTTCTATGTAGTAAAAGTTAAATAACCTGTCTTAAATATTGAACACCTATCGTTTAACGTCTTCATACTATATTTAAACATATAGACATTATGCTAAAAATACATCAAACTTGATAGCAATTGTCATATCCGCAATAAGTAATAATGCGGAAAGTACGTACCGTCATGATAAAGAGTAACAGTAACGAAACAAACTTCAATCATCCCAAGTAATAATAACAAAAACAAATTAATCACAGA
Source organism: Meconema thalassinum (assembly GCA_946902985.2). NCBI lineage: Eukaryota > Metazoa > Arthropoda > Insecta > Orthoptera > Tettigoniidae > Meconema > Meconema thalassinum. The sequence continues at coordinate 10,915,225 of OX336392.1, read as the reverse complement.
AAATTTTTCTAAGGTTATGCCGTGTCTTGTGCGAGATTACGCCCAGTAACTCCGAGATGGTTCATCAGCAGGCTCTTGTGGTCTATTTGCGGACTACCAAGGAAGTAGCAAACTGTGCGATACCTCAATTCTTATTTAGAACACCTCAGCTACTTTACTGCGAGTGCCAAAGGCTAAAACAGTCTTTCACCTACCTATAAAGGCTTCCAAAATGATTGTATATTGAATTTCAGGGCCAAGCAATTACAACTCAGCAACTTTTCTAGGTTTACGCCGTGTTTTGGGCGGTTTTTTTATTGGCCGTGAAAGTCAAAATACCTACTTTATTGAAATAAATTTGCCCAGTTATGCAGTAAGATTAATATGCACACTAAATAAACTAATGTGACAGTCGTTAGTCTTCGACACATTCGTCTGTGAATTTGGGTTTCTGATCATGGTAAAAAACGACAAAAAGCAGATAAATATTGGCCAACTGAAATATTCATTTAACGAAAAACTAATCGATGAAAAGGATGAAAGCATACCGTCCAAAGTAGAAAGCACTATAACATTGTGAAACAGCGTAAAGATCCAAATACTCACATACAATAACCGGCACAAAGAGTATAAAATTAGACTCAAAATGACGTCTAGTTTCGGACCCCACAAACTACCTCTATAAATAAAACAGTTCATGTAGAGACTAACATAGACTAACATCGCTCGGCGTTGACCGTGTTTTATAAGACATACAGTATTTAGGTTTTACTCGCTAACCGTTGGAGATACACGAAAAGTGATAAGGACCTTTCGGAAAGAAAATTAAATTTTAAAGCTCGTAGTGCCATCATAGTGTTCTCTTTCTATTTGAAATGGAAATATGAAACTAGTCGCCATTTTTAAATAGTGCAAAATATCGAAATCAAAAGTAGCCTATATGTAAGCCTGGTAAATCAGCTACATCCATGCAAAATTTCATTTTAATTGGACCAGTGGTTCTTGCGTGATTGAGTAACAGACACACACCATCACATTTAGGTAGATTTCATTAGAAAGCTAACTATTGCAATGGGTACCATGTTTCGACTTCCGGAAAATTTCGACATATATTCTCGTCCATGACAACGCACTTGCACGAGATCAGATTCAGATTTCCATCTGACTAAGTGTGAAGCGGCTTCGTTGATGTAACTGGTAGCATGCTGAACTTCTATGCCCAAGGTCGCGGGTTCAACGCCGGCCGAAGTCGTCGGATTTTCAAAGAGCGCTGAAAATCCCTCAGTATGCTTTCCTTCTGAGGGGAAGTCCAACGTTCGTTGCGGTGGCATCTAGTAGCCAAGTTCACAGCTAGGTGTCGTTGACGATTTGGTACCAAAATTAGGAACTACTACTTGAAATTGACCGTCTGCAGTCCTTTCCTGAATTACAGACTAATGCAGCCATCAAAATTAACACCGTTTATCAGACAGATTTTACACACACCCAAAGTACACGGGGTTACATGACCGCGTTGTCACAGCCCCTAAACTGAGGAACCAACCAACATCTCTGCGGGAGATAAAATTTGACGTGACGAAGTAACAGACTGTTAGATAGTTACACATCAGTTCCAAACCTTGCATAAGGACGGTGTGACCACAATTATAAAAATGTACCCCTAATGACAAGAAGGTTACCGTCATCATAACACAATAAAATGTTAAAATTATGCATAGTAAGACGAAAGAAAAGTGAATTGAGCTCCAATTACATTGTAAAATACTTTCTCGCAATAAATGAGGTCTGATCCTCCTACGAAAACCTGCATATTTTGCCTATTATAGCCTATCCCCTAGTTTCCCCGGTGAAATCTACCTCCGCCTTCCGGCGTGCCGAGAGGATTTTTTTAATATACATATTAGTATGATTGATGACTGCATTACCGTTATGTGGGTTTATATTTGAATATCCATAGTGCAGAAACATAATACTGGCAATGCCGACTACTTACAATGTTTGATATTAAGGCATTTTACCATTTAAATACTGATACGAAGACTTTGAACATGTACCATGTCATTTGTTTCAATCACTTGACACCAGAGTTCGCATGAGCGTTCAGTATGTCATATACAATCCACATGGCCGAGAGTACGTCATAGTATCAATTACCGACACCTAGCGCTCATTGTTTCTCTTACCACTGCCAGCTGGATCGATCGATCGAGTTAGCAGTGCGTCTTACACTTCCGTTCGATCCACCACTGCCAGCTAGCACACTTCCGTTCGAGCACACTTCCTTTCGATGGAAAGGAAGTATGCTAGCTGGTGCCACCTCGATCGTTCCGATCCACTTCTGTCCCATTTTTCAAAATCACTCCCACAAAAATATCCAGCAACCGAGTGGAAAGATGGTACACATCAACAATCAGTGATACTGTTTCAAAAAACTGGATCATCCCGTAAGTAGTTAGTTACCTGTTGCCAAAACGAGCCCCTGTGGTAACGTAATGTAAAAGTCGAACATTACTCGGTCGGTGTGCGTGTGTGGACAACCTGCAACACACGAATGCACTCTGAGTTGCACGCAGCCAGGCGCGATAGGATCCGTGAAGTTGATACAGATCGCAAGACTGAATGGAAACGTTCAGGTACCCATTTCTGTGATTCAGAGAAAAACTTTGCGATTTATTCTTCGTAATTTGAGCCACGATGATCCAACAGCGATGTTCACTGAAATAGAAGGTTTGGGGATGCTACACCCATGTCGCACCCCAATGCGAAATCTCCTAAGAGCCTATTTCTCAAGAGACTTTGTAGCCTCTACCAAGAAATTCAATTGTGGTCTCAGGGCTGGAACGGGGTACACTCAGCCTAGTGAGGTAGGTTCGATTCCCACTTCAGCGATCCTGGAAGTAGTATTCCGTGGTTTCCCACTTCTACTCCACGCAAATATCGGAATGGTTCCTAAATCAAAACTACGGCCGCTTCTTGACACCAGTGCATCCATCTAAATGACTCAGGTTATCAGACAAATACCACACGTACCCAAGTACTCGGGACTAAATGACTACGATGTCGAAGCCCTTCAAATGATTATGATGATCATAATTGTAGTTTTAAGGGGCCTAACATCTAGATTATCGGCCCCTAATGGTTTGGGTGATAGTGAAAATGCAACCTTCAACTAACACTAACCACTCTCTTACAAACTAGAAGAGGAGATGGGAAACAAAGAGGAGAATAATATAAATAGAAGACAGGAGGAAAGGAAATGCTCTCAACCCTCGAAGAATGGGAATTGACGGACTTGGAAGAAAGTAGAGCCATGAAAGGCAGATAGGAAAGGTAAAGAGGAGAGGGACCGCCCCAAAGGCAATGAAAGAAGGAGAAAAACCGGACCCAGCTCAGGAAGCCCTCGGGGTTGCCAACACCCTAACTCACCATACGAGAGCCCTTGAGGGTGTAGCACAATCGAGGGTGCACTAGAAGTGGTGAGGCTACACACACCCTATCTCCTTGAGAGCCTTGAGCAGAAGGCAGGAGATAACATGAAAAGGAAACAAGAGGTCTGACCTCTCGAAGAATGAGGGATCAGGAAAGATGAGACAATGGCTAATTAAGGTGGGAAAATGAAAGACTCCCTAGATCTCGGATACCCTAATACCGTTGGTGTCGGAAAAGAACAAGAGTTGACCAAGAGAGGTCGAGCGGATAGATAACAGAGAAGAGCCCGGCACAAGTAAGTGGAAGTAATGCCGGACTCAGCTGGGGTCCCGTGGTCGCCAACCCACGTCCCACTAGTTGTAAGCCTCTGGGGGGCCTTCAAATGAAAAATCAAACAACAAAAGTGTTCTATGTGAGATACTACTTCATCCAGGGGAGTTTCAGTTAGTCTCATAATCACCCGATAATTGTCTCAAAAAAAAAGAAAAAAATTACAGTCAGTCTGAAAGACTAGACGCTATATTATTTCAAATGACGCATGCTACACATGTTAGAAAGGCTCAAGAAGGCCTCTTTCAACAGACTCCATTACCCATTAACTTAGGCTTCCCGCGCGGGCACCTCGTTAAGGGTCACCCTGTATTCTTATCTGGCATCTTGTACACCTCTTTAGGAGGCACCCTGTATTCTTCTCTGTCATATTGTGCACCTCTTTAAGAGTCACCTTGTATTCTTATCTGCCATCTTGTATATCCTTTTAGAAGTCACCCTGTATTCTTATCTGGCATCTTGTACACCTCTTTAGGAGTCACCTTGTATTCTTATCTGGCATCGTGTATATCTCTTTAGGAGTCTCCCTGTATTCTTATCTGACATCTTGTACACCTCTTTAGGAGTCACCCTGTATTATTTTCGCTTCGCTCGACGCCCCAGGACTCTTTCAACAGACTCCATTAACCATTAACTTAGGCTTCCCACGCGGCTGCATGACGTCACCGTCTCCGTCTCCGTAACGCATAACGTTTGACTCAAGCATAACGATGAAGTCGACAAGATCATTCGAAATGATAAAAAAGATGATTGATGAAATTTCGCGCAGAATTATATCAAAGATGGTAGAGAAAATAATATTGTGTAGGGCTAACCAAATAGCGAGTTTATAACATGACATAGTTCCATTTAAGCGTGATGAGTGTAAATGAATTACAGGCTGAAGTACTGTGTGATTCGCAATTCTTGTTCTTGCAAGCTGTGCAATGTTGTGTTAGTTTTGCACTGATTGTCCTGGGTTTGATCAACAATCGTTTTTTCGCTTAAATTGTTACGTTTGTGAAGCTTTTACCCTATTGTTTACATTAACGAATGGCGCCACTCGTTATGTGCTTTTAATTAAACAGAGCCAAACCCCACAGGCCCGGGCCGGCCTGCACCTGCAGAGTCTTCTGCTCATGATTCAACAAAACATTAACGCTTACTGATTTTATCATGTTAAATGATCCTGTTGACTTCGCTGAGGTCTGGCATTACGTTACGATGACGGGACGAAATGTACCGAGAATTCACTGAAGTGTGTGACGTCATAGTACGATGTAGCAGACGAGTACCAAGAAGGCAGTGCGAGAACAATCAAGTAGGCAGTGAAGAAACAAAATAGAATCTTGAAACTCTGTTCTCGCACTGCCTTCTTGGTACTCGGCTGCTAGCATTTAAAATGATATAAAGTCCAGTCTTTGAAACTGACTATCAGTCTGTTTTATTTATGCGTATCAGAAGTATACGTTGTATATTTTGGTTGGTTGGTTCCTCAGTTCAGGGGCTGCGTCAACGCGGTCATGTAGCCCCGTGTACTTTGGGTGTGTGTAAAATCTGTCTGATAACCGGTGGAAAGGGGTGTACCAAGTGGATGTGGTACATCCTAAGGGATTTAGACAGAATGAAGTTTCGGGCACAAAAGGTGATAATGAAGGACAGAGCGGGAAAAGAACAAAAAGTTAAGATTTAGATTAAAATGATATTTATTTAATATAAAGCGAATATGTCGCCAGGAATGATAGCTTCAAAGAAATTACTTTAAAAACTGACAATAAAAAATTAATAACAATTAAAAGGTACTTGTTTCTCCAGGAAACATAAATAGAGCAGTGACTAACTTTAAAGTATTAAATATAAAATTACTAAAAAAGAAGCATAATAATTTAAATTCATTCCAAAGTGGATTAAAATGAAATACTCTTCTGACGGAAAGAATCCGGGCAGAATAAAGGACGTGAAAGGGTACCACCTCTTCTAAGGTACGATACAAGAAGTATCAGGCCGGCAGTCGGAGGTCCTCAGTAGCTGGCGGCAATTTAGTGCGCCCGCTCTGGCGGTGCGAGGTCAGTCTGGCATGTTCCAGGGTTCCGGGTTTGGAACTAGAGTAGATGATGATAGGTTCTCCTAAAGATAGCGACCAGCATAGAGAGGCTCTTGGTAATACCTCCTGCGGCTGGTGAAATGATGTTCTCAGAATTACGATTTGCAGAGTAGATCCATGTTGAAGATTTTTAGTTGAAGTGCAGGCTGATGAATTTAGACTGCCCGGCCAGGCCGCCAAGTCCAGCAGAGAGAATATGCCGGCGGAGAAGAGACTCCGGCAGCCAGAGGTACCCCGAGAGGGCAGTAACCCCAGCAGGGATGTTGGTGAGCAGATGTGATCAGTTGCAGAGTAGTGGACAAAAGTAGGCACAGTAGGCCAGGAGACCTCAGGCTATATAGCGGTAGTGACGTCAGCGCGCGGAACCTTCTAGCATGAAGGTGTGGCGAGAGAGCAGCCAATCACAGCACAGCCCCATGCACAATGCGAGCGTCACCGCTGGAGAGAGCTCAGTGCTCGTGAGAAAATGTGACGGTATAGTACGTCTAGAAAGACACTACAGAAAACAGGTGAGTAGACATGAATATTACAGAAAAGCAATTAAATTGAAACACCAATATTAAACAAATCAGAACACCGCGTTCAGACTGCAATTCACGAAATTAAAATAATGGGGCAGAAAAATTGAACGTGTGTTTCACACCGTAAGGGAAACATAGCCAACAAAAAACATTCGCAAAGCGAACATGCTGGGAGGGGCGAGAAAAAATTGCAGTAAGAAAGCGCAGAAGTTAGGCCTCGCGTGGTAAAGGAGCAATCATGGTGATTGGCCTAAGAAAATGACCAGCAGAAGTCTGCAGTTTTACCACGCGAACCCTACCATCTCTGCCAGGAAAGCACTCAACAACCCTACCCAAATTCCAAACAAGAGGAGGACTAGGGTCTTTCAAAAGCACCAAGTCCCCCACCTGAAGGTTAGAGCAGGAAAAAAGCCATTTGCCACGCTGCTGAAGCAAACCGAGGTATTCCAACCTCCAGCGACGCCAAAAATTGTTGCGCAAACTTTCAATTTTGCGCCAAGAAATGGCTAAAGAAGATTGAGAATTAGAATATAACAAAGGTGGGGAGGCAGTCAATGGACCACCGATAAGAAAATGGCCCGGCGTTAATGGTAGAAGATCTGAAGGGTCATTAGATAAGGGTGATAAAGGGCGAGAATTAATTATGCCCTCAATAAAAATAATTAAAGAATTAAACTCTTCATGAGAAAGGGGGGTGTGGCCACAAACACGTCTAAGGTGCTTCTTGGTGAGTTTCACACAAGACTCCCACCGTCCACCTTGATGGGGTGCATAAGGGGGGATGAAGTGCCACTTGAAATTTCTCTGGTGAGCATAATCAGTAATCCTTTCCAGCGCTGCATTTTGAGTAAGAGCTCTCTTAATTTGCTCAGAAGCTCCGATAAAATTTTTAGCATTGTCGGAAAATACTTCTGAAGGAAGCCCTCGGCGAGCAGAAAATCTGGCAAAAGCTGCCAAAAAATAAGCAGTAGAGGCGTTGGTAACTAGTTCTAAGTGAACTGCTCCGGTGACCATACATACAAACAGCGAAATATAGAGTTTTCCAAAAATACATTTTTTGGCCTCAGGAGAATTTTTTCTGTAAACAAAAGGCCCGGAATAATCCACTCCCGTAAAGGCAAAAGGTCTAGCAGGCGCAGATCTAAAGTTGGGAAGATCACCCATGAGCTGAGTGGTAATTTTAGGGTTGGATTTAAAACATGGAATACACTTCCGGATAACAGAGGTAACTTCATGGACTCCGTTTATGGGCCAATACCTTTCACGAATGACAGAAAGTAATGTACGAGTTCCAGCATGAAGATGCTGGTAATGATACTGACGAATGATTAGAGAAGTGACATGATGCTTTGAAGGAAGAATAATTGGGTGTTTTTTATCCTCGGAAAGATCAGCCAAAGATAAACGTCCTCCAACTCTTAGTAAACCATCAGTGTCCAAAAAAGGGGCGAGTGATGAAAGCCTACTCGATTTCTTAAGGGATTGACCTTGGGACAACACCTGACATTCTTCAGAGAATATTTCTTGTTGAGTAAGCCATAAGATTTTTGTAGTGGCTAAACCTAATTCAGAAAGGGTTAAATATGGCTTAGGAAAAAGGGGTTGTTCTACCACAAAATATTTCCATCGAAGGAGATAAGCCATAACCCTCACCAATTTATGGAAAGAGGAATATCGCTGCAAGAGAAGGGGAGAGTCAGAAACGAGAAGAGAAGATCCAGTAATCTTACCAGCATCCGGCAAGTCTGATAACTCCGGAAGAGGAAAATTTGGCCAAGCGGAAGGTTCTTGCAGAAGCCAAGGGGGACCGTGCCAGTATAATGTCAGGTTAGCCAACATAAGAGGGGAACATCCCCGAGAAATGACATCTGCAGGATTCTCCTTGCCAGATACATGATGCCATTGTTCAAAGTTAGACAATTGTTGAATTTTGGACACTCTATTAGCTACAAACACCTGCCAATGCGAGGAAGGTTTGGCAATCCATGCCAACGTGATGGCTGAGTCACTCCAAAAGTAAGTTTTGCTAAATCGGATTTTCAAAGATTGGCGGATTTTGACCGATAATTCAACCGCCAGAAGAGCAGCACAAAGTTCCAGTCGTGGCAAGGATAAGGATTTAAGAGGGGCTACCTTTGACTTAGCGCAAATTAAATTGGAAAAGAAATATGACTGGTCAAAATTGCGGCAAACAATATATGCACAACACCCATAAGCTTTCAATGAGCTATCGGCAAAGATGTGAAGTTCATATCCTCCACAAGAGGGAAAGGGAATAATCACTCGCGGGATAATGACATTGGAGAGATCTTCCAAACTATTTCTATAAGAAATCCAATTTTTTTGCAACTCTGAAGGAACTGGTTCATCCCAACCAGTTTTCAAGGACCAAAGGTCCTGCATGAAAAGCTTTGCTGTGACAATAATTGGCGCCAAAAATTGGAGAGGATCAAATATCTTTGCAATCTCAGACAAAATTTGCCGCTTAGTTTGCGGTTTGATGTCACTGAGATTAATTTTGAAAAAGAAAAAATCCTTTTGAGGACTCCAATAGATGCCTAAGGTTTTGATAGAATTACTTTCTTGAAGAAGCTCTACTGAGTCGTTATAGACTGAAGTTAATGGAAATTTAGAAAGAAATTCTTCCGAATTAGAGTTCCACTTGCACAAGGAAAATCCGCCTCCCAAAAGCAAAGCTGTCAAATCTTTAGAGACCTGTAGTGCTTCAGATACTGACTCAAATGAATGAAGAAAATCGTCAACGTAAAATGATGATTTTAACACTTCAGAAGCCTTAGGAGAATACAACGGGCCATCCTGTTCAGCAAGTAATTTCAACGTACGTATGGCTAAAAAAGCAGAGGGCTTTAGTCCATAGGTTAAGGTTTTTAGCCGAAAAATCTTGACAGGTTTAGTAGGCTCGTCGCGCCAAAGAATTCTCTGAAGGTCGCACTGTTGTTGATCGACCAAAATCTGCCTATACATTTGCTTGATATCAGATATCACTGCGATAGGGAACAAGCGAAAATTCATCAAGACAGAAGAAATGTCAGATTGAATAGGAGGGCCTGATAATAATGTGTCATTCAGAGAAGTACCATTGGCATCCAATGCAGAGCCATTAAAGACCACTCTTATGTTTTCCTTTAAAATCTCATTCTTCCAAACTGGATGATGATTGAGGTAAATGACTTCAGATGGGGTATAAGAAGCATCATCTTTCTTGGTAACAACCTCCATGTGATCAAGTGCCTCATATTCCTCCATAAACGTGGAGTATTGAGTTTTAACAACAGGGTCACGTTTAAATTTGTTTTCCACAGCATAGAGTGATCTAAGAGCCCTAGGGTGTGTTTCAAATAAAAGAGGTGGATTATCCACTCGGGGCATTGTTACGACAAATCTACCCTCTGAATTGCGTTTGGTCGTTTCGCGAAACTGTTTTTCACACATTTCATTTTCAACCGAGGAAGGTGAAACTGAATCTATAGTTTCGATTTTCCAAAATCTTTCTAAGTTATAATCGAGACTTGTATTGACAAAATGACATTGAGAGAAATTTTGAAATGACTTACGAGGGACTTGACCCGTTACTAACCAACCTAGCTTGGTATGATGAACAAACACTCCTGGTGATATTTTAACCTTAGAGCTAAGGAGACATTGCCAAAATACTTGGGCACTGAGAAGTATGTCTACCGGAGCGCTCGTATTAAATGTTGGATCCGCCAACTGAATGTTATGAGGAAATTGCCACGTTCTAACTTCAAAAGAATTACTAGGGGTGTTACTGCCAATAGTATCAATGGCAAGGCAATTCAACTGCAATGTTGTGTTACAATTCACAGCATCTTTGATGTTAACACGAACAAAATGCAAAGATTTAACATTGCTATTGTTAATACCGGTAACCTGAATTAATGTAGGTTGCTTGGGAAGACCAAGTTTCTTAATGAGACGCTCACTTATGAAGTCATGGGTGGCGGCATTATCCAATAGGGCACGTGCTTCAAGCCATCTACCAGAAGAGTCTTGAACTTTTATTAACACGGTTGATAGTAGCACCTGGGAACTACGAATTGAGCTAGAGCTCTGAGTATAAGATTGCGCATTAGCTCCTGGGGATGCATCTTTAGAACATCCAGGGGAAGGAGCCTGACGTGGCTTTTCAAACCTATGAAGCAAGGTATGATGTTGAGCCTTGCAATGGGAGCAAGTATTTTTAGATAAGCAATCAGGCACCATATGCCTAGTTGACAAACAGTTGTAGCAATATCTTTTTTGAGCTATTAATTTGCGTCTTTCATCGGTAGAAAGGGCTTTAAAGGCAACGCAGGAATATAACCTGTGAGGTGCTTTACAGAGAATACAATCCATTGAATTATGCTGAACAGTAAAGACAGCAGATTTGTTTATTTTTGCACCGACTGGTTTCACAACATTAGATTTGTTATCTGCACTTCCTGACATATGACAGGCTACAGCTGACAAAACCTGACATCTATTATTCATAAACGTGAGCAATGAATCATAGGTATATGACGTGTCATTTGTTAGTTCCCTCTCCCATGCCTTTAAGGTTGATGAATCAAATTTAGAAGTAACCAAGTGAATCAAGAATAGATCTCAATGCTCGACCGGTTGATTCAACCGTGCCAATGCTCTGACGTGTAGTTGGACCGCGTCACTCAAGGCTCGCAGTGTTGACAAGCTTTCAGCTCGCAAGGTGGGCAGGTTAAATAAGGCTTGAATATGCCTTTGTAAACATAATTTTTCATTGCCATAACGGCCTTTAAGAAGCTCGATAGCAATGTTATAGTTTTCTCCTGTTAAGGGAAGTTCTCTTATAAGTTGAAGGGGTGGCCCCTGCAAAATGGATTTTAAGTAATGAAATTTCTGAATTTCCGGAAGTGTGGCATTATTATGTACTAATGAACTGAATAATTCAAAGAATGATTGCCACATCTCTTCCTTTCCTGAAAAGTGCGGAATTTCAATTTTAGGTAGCAATGGTTTGATACCGTTCCCATGGTCGCTAATTCTTCCTTGAGTTTCTTCTACCTTCAACGCCAGGGTCAAAGTTCTAACTAATGCCACAGCCTGAGCATGTGTATCAAAGTAATTACTCTCTACTTCTTCCCTATCTGATTGATGTTCTGGACTTTTGATTTCAATTTCAAGTTGCACGAGATCATATTTCTCGTACGCCTGTTCAAAAGCTTTTAAACGCTGGGATATAATGTCAAGGTTTTGTTCCTCTTTCGGTAGAGTAGCTAAATATTTTTGAAAACGGGTGAGTTGACCTTTGTAGGCCGCCCGAGAGTTTAACAGTTTATCATCAAGTATTGGTGGCATGGCTGGAAAAGTTGGAACAACTCACTCACCAAAGCTGCTTGTGGCACCAGACAGACCTGCTCTCCGGAAAGAAACCAGTTGTACAAATATGCTGGGATTGTTTCCGCCTTCCCGCAGATCTCCCGCGCTAGCCACAATGTACTGAAATGTATAGAACAAATATTAGATTGCACCAGTTTTTTGAATTGAATTTGCGGTCTCAGAATGAAGGTTCTGGGTTTGATCCGGGGTTGAGGTACCATGGAAAGGGGTGTACCAAGTGGATGTGGTACATCCTAAGGGGTTTAGACAGAATGAAGTTTCGGGCACAAAAGGTGATAATGAAGGACAGAGCGGGAAAAGAACAAAAAGTTAAGATTTAGATTTAAATGATATTTATTTAATATAAAGCGAATATGTCGCCAGGAATGATAGCTTCAAAGAAATTACTTTAAAAACTGACAATAAAAAATTAATAACAATTAAAAGGTACTTGTTTCTCCAGGAAACATAAATAGAGCAGTGACTAACTTTAAAGTATTAAATATAAAATTACTAAAAAAGAAGCATAATAATTTAAATTCATTCCAAAGTGGATTAAAATGAAATACTCTTCTGACGGAAAGAATCCGGGCAGAATAAAGGACGTGAAAGGGTACCACCTCTTCTAAGGTACGATACAAGAAGTATCAGGCCGGCAGTCGGAGGTCCTCAGTAGCTGGCGGCAATTTAGTGCGCCCGCTCTGGCGGTGCGAGGTCAGTCTGGCATGTTCCAGGGTTCCGGGTTTGGAACTAGAGTAGATGATGATAGGTTCTCCTAAAGATAGCGACCAGCATAGAGAGGCCCTTGGTAATACCTCCTGCGGCTGGTGAAATGATGTTCTCAGAATTACGATTTGCAGAGTAGATCCATGTTGAAGATTTTTAGTTGAAGTGCAGGCTGATGAATTTAGACTGCCCGGCCAGGCCGCCAAGTCCAGCAGAGAGAATATGCCGGTGGAGAAGAGACTCCGGCAGCCAGAGGTACCCCGAGAGGGCAGTAACCCCAGCAGGGATGTTGGTGAGCAGATGTGATCAGTTGCAGAGTAGTGGACAAAAGTAGGCACAGTAGGCCAGGAGACCTCAGGCTATATAGCGGTAGTGACGTCAGCGCGCGGAACCTTCTAGCATGAAGGTGTGGCGAGAGAGCAGCCAATCACAGCACAGCCCCATGCACAATGCGAGCGTCACCGCTGGAGAGAGCTCAGTGCTCGTGAGAAAATGTGACGGTATAGTACGTCTAGAAAGACACTACAGAAAACAGGTGAGTAGACATGAATATTACAGAAAAGCAATTAAATTGAAACACCAATATTAAACAAATCAGAACACCGCGTTCAGACTGCAATTCACGAAATTAAAATAATGGGGCAGAAAAATTGAACGTGTGTTTCACACCGTAAGGGAAACATAGCCAACAAAAAACATTCGCAAAGCGAACAACCGGTGTTAATTGTGATGACTGTATTAGTGTGTGTATCTGTTTTTTAATTCAAGTAAGGACTGCAACTTTGAATTTTTCAAATAATTCCTACTTTTGCCGCCAAACGCCACCGTCAACGACTACTAGGCCTAGTTCAGAACTTAGCTACTAGACGCCACCGCAGTCGGCTCTTGGCAACGAACGTGAAAACCTAAGAGCGTTGTTTACATTCTTAACCTATACAATTTAGCTTCACACAGGAGTAATTAGTGGAAGGTTCTTTAACATGCCATAAATCTATGACATGGGACCGCCGGCTTTACTTCCCCTCCGAACGAAGGCATACTGAGGGTTTTTTAATGTTCTTAAAAATCCGACGGCTTCGGCCGGGTTTGAACCCGCGATCTTGGGCATAGAAACTCAGCATGCTACCGACTACGCCACCGAAGCCTCTGTTGTACATTTTAAAGAAACTGTACTTAAGAACAGACATATCAAATAGTGTCACGGCCATCAAGTCCTCCATTGTGCCACTTGAGGGACACTTAATGCAGTTCAAGAAATGGACTGTGGTTTGGACTTCGCCACAATCACATAGCCTGGATGTGCCAGGAAATCCCCACTTTATCATATTGGTTCTTGATCTAGCAACACCAGTGCGAAGCCTGTGTTCCTCTTGTCCTGGAGGGAGATGTTCAAATGGTAGCATCCAGGCATCAAGTTGAGTATTCCTTGATCTCCATAATCTTATCCTTATGGACTTAGCAGATTCTTGTAGATCTTCTGTTGCATTCAGGAAACTTCTCCTAGACCTCAAGGCGTAGTCGGTAGCATGCTGAACTGCTCATGCCCTAGATAGCGGGTTCAAACCCGGTCAAAGTCGTCGGATTTTTTAAGAGCGTTAAAAATCCTTCAGTATGCCTTCCCTCGGAGGGGAAGTAAAGCCGGCGGTCCCATGTCATAGATTTATGGCATGTAAAAGATCCTCCCACAGACTACAGTTGTATGCAGCTAAATTGTTAAGTTAGATTTCGTCAGAACGCTCTACCAAAGTTCCAACGTTCACCACTAGGTATCATTGATATCTAGTAGCGAAAGTTGGAACTACTTGAAGTTGAACGGAACTTGTAGTTGAACCTATGGATGTCCTCTTGAAGGAGCTACAGACTCAGGCGAGCCGAACATGTCCTCGGGTACTCCCGGCACTAATAGCCATACGATAAATAAATAAATAAATAAATAAATAAATAAATAAATAAATCCCAGACCTCAGTCGTCAATGGGCAGGTTCATGTCCGTACAATGGGTGTGCGCATGAGGTAATTGCTTTGGTTCTCTCAGTCATGGCTGCAACTGCTCTTCTAATACCTGGTGGGGCGATTCCAGCCAAACTTTAGATTCTATCTCGTGGTGTTGGTCTCAAACAGCCAGTGATAAGTCGGCATGTTACATTTGGAGAAGTGTCAACTTGTTTAGCAAGACTGGAGCTGTACCAAACAGGAGAAGCCTACTCTACAGCGGAGTAACACCGAGTCCTCATTGTCTTTGGCTGTGAACCCCAATTGGGTCCAGGCAAATTAGATTAGACGTTTGTTTATCCATTTGATTAATACATATATGCAGTACATTTTTATATAGGACACGTCAGAAATTACATCTATGAAATAAAAGAACTTACTGGTATATATTACTAATAAAATAACTATTTATAACTTATTATAATAACAGATCTTAAGAGATACAATCTTATTGCACAACTATTTACACCTTACGCTATTATCATAATATGAAAACTTAATTCTATAAATACAACAACTTACAGCTAGGTATTACAATTAAAATAGAAAAGTAAAATATAATTATAGATTTCATCGCTCCTATACGCTAAGATATTCAACTACAGAGTAAAAACAATGGCACTGCAGATAAGATTTCAACATTCTTTTTTTATTTTATTTTTGGGGCCAATTTTATATACTGGAGTAGTTTATTGTATAATTTAACTCCTGTGTGAAAAGTGTGTGCGCGCGCGCGCGCGCGCGCGCGCGCGCGCGCGTGTGTGTGTGTGTGTGTGTGTGTGTGTGTGTGTGTGTGTGTGTGTGTGTGTGTGAAATATGAATGTTTTGATTTTGTCTTGTGATATGCCTTTGAACATCATTGTTTGTTTTAAGAGAAACGTATTCACTCATTAAATTCTTAAAAAAAAACATAATACTTTCAATGATATGAATGCAGGGCAGTGGGAGGATGTTTAAATCTTTAAACAGAGGTCTACATGATTCTCTGGTGTTTACATTTGCCATAATTCTAATCGCCCTCTCTTGTATCCTAAACGTGCTTAGTACATTTGGTGACATACCCCAAAATAGTGATACAACTGTTTCATTGCAGAGTCCCCTACAGTTCCAGTCCGGCTGGGGTACAGCTGATAACCTTCGTTTGTGATGCGCCTATCTGTCAAGAGTGTTTGATATTCAAAGCTGTTTTCCCGAAAATTTGTTCGTTTGGTAGGAAAAACAAAACATCTCGTGAACTATGTGATGAAACTGGATGGAACGAATCATATCATAGCTTCATTAATAGGCTATTTAACATAGAGTTATGAATGTTATATTGCAAATAGTATTTTTTTTAATATTAAATTTGTCTTCCAAAAAATGAACAGTTGTTAGCTTAATTCTCCAAGTATATCTCAATAATTGTTTAAGATAATTTTATGAATGAGATCCATCCTTTAGGGATCATAGGTTGGAATGTATTTGGTCTCAAGGAATACGCTAGGCTATATCTCTGCCAAAACGCTGAATTTAGTTATAAAACTAAATGTTAAATGTTAAAAAACTAAAATTTTGACATCCGACGGTGTATGAGACCAAACCACACAATTAAAATTCTCTCCAGGACCTGAACTCGAAGAAGAGGACTTCGGATTTCCGGCCCGACTCTCTTTCCGGCTGAGCTATCTCAAACGGACAATTTCTCTCTGCTAAGCAACGGTACTTCTACAGCAGCTGAAGTCCCTTGTTCAAGTTCAGGTCGCGACAGACAACACAAACTGAACATACAGTAGCAACAACTAAATAGCCTACTTTCCAAATGCACGGGTGGTAGCACTGAAACCAGTTATTACATCATCAAACACGAATCAGTCCGTTAAGTTGGTAGTCCCTCTGGCTTACTGTTGATGATACTGGAGACACCATGAACTACACATACATTGTCATACAATGTTTCTTCAAAATTTGGTCAATCTTTGGGAATTTTTTCAAGGGTACTTTTAAGTTGTTACTATCACGTAGTAACCAGTAATAGATTCTCTTACTGAAGGTTGGTACGATTGGAGCCGATTAAATCTATATAAATCACATTCTGTCCGTACAATGTTTGGTCCATACTGAGTTAACCTTTGCGAGTTTCGTATTAGTTATAGTTATTGTTAGTTTAAGGGGAAAAACAGCTAGGTCATCTGTCCCTAACCTAGATTGGTACCGCCTATAACTTACGATTGGAAACTCTGCAACGTCATGAAACTCTATAAATAGTGTATTGGTAGCACTGGTGGCTGGTGATAACTTACTGAAAAATGGCCGGATTGTTACACAAGCGACGCATATTTTACAATATTACACTAGGTCATGT
Organism: Meconema thalassinum; assembly: GCA_946902985.2. Classification (NCBI taxonomy): domain Eukaryota; kingdom Metazoa; phylum Arthropoda; class Insecta; order Orthoptera; family Tettigoniidae; genus Meconema; species Meconema thalassinum. The sequence goes on along the minus strand of OX336392.1, from coordinate 10,898,448 downwards.
TGTGGAGCCTCCGTGGCTTAGGCGGCAGCACGCTGGCCTCTCACCGCTGGGTCCGTGGTTCAAATCCCGGTCACTCCATGTGAGATCTGTGCTGGACAAAACGGAGGCAGACAGGTTTTTCTCCGGGTACTCCGGTTTTCCCTGTCAAAATTTCATTCCAGCAACACTCTCCACTATCATTTCATTTCATCTGTCATTCATTTAATCATTGCCCCAGAGGAGTGCGTCAGGCCTCGGCAGCCGGCACAGTTCATATCCTCGCCGCTAGATGGGGGCTTCATTCATTCCATTCCTGACCCGGTCAGAGACTGGAAGCAGGCTGTGGATTTTCATTTTCATGTTGTATCGCTTTTTGCAATAAAGAGAGTAGGCCTACGAGGAGTGTTCATGGGAGGATGTTCCCGGTCTTAACACTAGGTAGTAGCCTTGCAAGCGATCATGTCCAATGGGACGGAGTTAGTTCGTTATTGTTCCTTTATAAGCCAGAACAGCGAGGTCATCAGCTCCGCAATGGGACGTACACCACACGTTACTCAAGATCTTCAAGTCATACAGGTTTGTGTCTAAACAAGAGACGTGAGAGTGAAGCTGGTATTCATACTTGTCAATCTATACATTGAACAAGCAATGAAGGAAATTGGAGACAAATTCAAAGTAGGAGCAGGGCCGGATTTAAGAGTATCCCGCCGATATCCTAAAGTCCATTTGCCGTCCCCTCAATAGTTCATATTTGCTGAAGAGATTTGTTTTATACAACAAAAGGATAGAGTTCATTGGCGTTTTCAACTTTTTTAAACATAAAGCTCGTTTAGTTTAGATAAAACTACAAATTTAATGGCTTACATAATAAATGTTATAATGAAATTATTTATCTACTTGGTTTTTTATTTTACTTAGGCTACTTCTTTTAAGATTCGTTAAAAAATGAAATGGGTTTCGAACTTAATTAATTAATTTGTTCTTGGAGATCAGTAAATTTCTCTAAAACAACTCACCCCACGTAATCTTCGTGTTCAAATTTACATAGCTATTTTACGACATTTCTTAATGGCAAACTCGTTAATAATGTCCTCATATGAAAGTGTGTTTGTTGTGTTTGCTTCAATACAAAGTAATGAAAGTGAGTTTAACCGTATTTCGGAAATACTAGTTCGCAGATAGTTCTTAACCTTTCTAAGGCAGAAAGAACTGTATAAGGACTAAAACGGAGAATATTATTAACGTCTGAAATACTTCATTTTAGCTTTTGAATGAATTACCAAACTGCCGCCCCTGAAAATTTGCCGCTCTAGGCCCCAGCCTATTTAGAAATAAGGAGTAAAGATTCAAGGAGAAATAATTTCAACTCTGAGATTTTCCGACATGCCTGAGGATTTGAATGAGATTAAATGGTATGGACTCTGTCTTGAGGAAAGAATTCACGATGAAAATTAATAAATGTAAAACAAAAATATTGGAATGCAGTGGAAAGAAATCACAAACCCTATGGATGTCGAATTGGCAGGTGGAAAGCTAAAGGAAGTAGGAGACTTCTATTACTTAGGAAGCCAAATAGCCAGTGAAGGACGAAGCAAAGAGAATATATATACAATATCGTATGGCCTCGGGTGCCGGGTGCAAGATTTGTTATTTGGCAACCAGAGGGCAGCTTGCATGTCGAATTTCGTCGTTCCTTGGAACGCTATGAAAGTTAAGGAGGTTACATATCTAAGCTCCTTGACACTATAGCGCTTTCTAGTAGAGAATGGAGGAACTTTGTGTTGGCGGAACATCCCCAGATTAATTTTGCCATTATGAACACGGCCTACTGAATTCAAATGGCTTCTTTAACATCCCAACAACGTATGACATGCGTGCCGTGAATCCTTTCCCCTCTCAAAAATCACTTACCACGGCCAGGAGCGAACCTGCAAGCTTGGGGGGTTGGAAGTTCGACACTATAACCTCTCAACTACCGTGCCAAGGAAGGCATTTCTACAGAAAAGGAATCTGTTGACATCGAACATAGATTTAAGTATTAGGAAGACTTTTTTGAGAGCCTTTGTCTGAAGCGTGACGCTCTATGGAAGTAAAACTTGGACTATTGGTGCAGCAGAAAAGGGGAGAATTTAAGCGTTTGAAATGTGGTGTTACAGGAGAATGATGAAGATCAGATGGGTTGATAGGGTTACGAATGACGAGGTATTAAGACGAGTGGGAGAGGAGAGATGTTTCTGGCGACTGCTAATGAACAGAAGAGATAGATTGGTAGGATACATACTAAGACACCCAGGAATAGCAAGCTCAGTTTTAGAAGGAAGGGTCGAGGACATGAACAATAGGGGTAGACCAAGGTTAGAATATGTTAAACAGATTGCATCGGATGTAGGGTGTAGTAGTTATGTAGAGATGCAACGATTAGCTCAGGACAGGGAGGCATCAAACCAGTCAAAAGACTGAATACTCAAACAACGCCAGAGACACACATGTTCTGTTGTTGCTACAATGTGGTCAGCAACCACATGTACTTCACAAATCAATGGAGGCTTTGTGAATATCCAATGCTGTTGGTGAGTTACAATCCCAGGATCTTCCTCGAGTGAGTATGGCCGCTGGCACCTCCATGATATCCTGTATAATTCACGATAATAGCGTGACACCTCAAACGCTCACCTTTGTATCTTGGTCAGAAGCGTGGTAGAAACTGAAAGTTAATTTCAGAAGACAAGTGTTACAATAAATCGTTGATCACAATTCTCTTTATGTTTGCTGGACAAAGAGCATTTTAAACTAAGTGGCGATCAGTTCTCGTCCATTGCGTGGCGTCACGTGACCACAAGTGTTGCTTGCATATTGCACACGTTGGAAAGAGGGACGATATTGTGTGAGAATCAACACGCTAATTGTGATATTCTTTTTACAAAAGTCTTGTGAATGAGTAGAATTTAATTATTATTTATTATTTATTTAATCAAATAGCACTATTACAGAGCACATAAAATCAATACTTCAAATCTTTTTCTCTCTGCCCACATTCGTTTCATCCTCTCTGATCTCTGCTTTCGGAGCTGTTCAATGTTCCGTGGCTGCTTTCGTTGTCTTTCTTGTTCCTCCCTGAAGATCACTTTGTGAATTTCGTCCCAAAATAAATTCCTATTATATGTATCTGTAATGTCAATATCGGCTTCCTTAAGATCCTTTAATGTCTGTCTAAACCACGCTGGTTGAACTTCAAGTTTTAAAATCTTTTTAAAAATTTGTTTTGTTAGCCTGTCCTATTCATACCATTAAAATGCCAAAATGTTGTGGTGTAAGCAACAAGGAATGCCTTTTTCAAATCATTGCTAAATGCCATGATGACGGAATTATACCTCCTGATTTTATTAAAAGCCGAACAATCACACTACCCACGAAAGCAAATGCTTGTGAATGTTCTAATTATAGAACTTTAGCCATTCTTTCACATGCATCAAAGATTTTATTGATCATCATCAAATATAGAGTAAGCAAGAAAATTGAACAACATCTGGATAATGATCAGTATGGATTTAGAACAAGGAAAGGGACTAGGGAGGCTATCCTAGCATTACGTCAGATTTTAGAAAGAAGACTGGAAGTTAATCGAAAAACCTATATAGTATTCATTGGTATAGAAAAAGGCATTTGATAATCTTAATTGGAAAACCTTATTCCTTACATTGGCCAAAGTCGGGATTGACTGGAAAGACAGGCGCCTTATTCTGAACTTATTTAAAAATCAAACTACCGAAATAACAGTTAATGGCAATAAAAGAGAAGCAAAAATAAGAAGAGGTGTAAGGCAGGGTTGTCCTCTGTCACCATATCTTTTAATATATATCTATATAGAAGCTGCAGTAAATGCATTAAAAGAGAAAACAAAAGGATTAGAATTTAATGGAGTACAGGTTCATAGCATTCGCTTTGCAGATGATATTGCACTTTTAGCAAACTCTGCATGTGAAATGAATAGAATGTTAAAAGTTTTTCAGACATCCTTAGTAAATTCGGGCTAAAAGTTAATTCTCGGAAGACAAAATTAATGGTGGTTGATAAAAAGAAACAACCAAATTTAGCTAATATAATGTTAAATGATGGTGCCATTGAACAAGTAACGGAATTTTGCTATTTGGGAAGTGTGATTAATTATGACAACAGATGCATCTCAGAAATTAAGAAAAGAATGGTCCTCAATGAGCACCTCAACTTGAAGATAAGGAAGTCATTTCTCAAGACCTTTGTTTGGAATGTGTTGACCGGTGGTTGTGAAACATGGACACTTGGGAAAAGAGAAGAATCAAAACTTGAGGCAGCTGAAATGTGGTTTTGGAGATGAATGACCCGAACAAGCTGGATGGAAAGTCAAATGAGCTTGTTCTGAACCAAATTCAGGAGAATCGATGCCTGTTGAACACCTTCAAGGAAAGGAAAGCAAAATTCATGGGACACATACTCAGACATGACAATCTCCTCCAGGTAATTTTTGAAGGAAATATTTTGGGGTTAGAAACCGAGGGGACGACCAAGACAATCGTATCTCAAGAACATTGTCAAGGAAATGGAATGTGACTCGTATGACAATATGAAGAGGACTGCTGAAGGCCGTAAGAAATGGCTGCAACGACAAGGCTTTTAGCCTTTAGGAGATGCTGATGGGCTTGGTGTGAATTATGTTTTCCACATGGGTGTATATTTCCTTGCTAGGTTGTGGTCTGTTATAGTCTGTCTCTGTTTTCCTTGGGCCAAGGATGCATCGAACCTATCTTCATTCCATGAGCATGATTTCGTTTATGTCACCTTTCCGCATTGACTTTAAAGTTTCAGTTCCAAAGAGTGCTTCAGGTCTCCCCACAGAATTATAATGTTTAATTTTAATGTCCCATGATAATGCCTTCTTCTTGCGTATATTTCTGGTGATCTGAAATGCTACGTTCATTTTCTTTGCTCGGACCTCTAAGCTGTTTTTAAATTGTTGTTGATAGTTATGCATTCGCCTACTTAAATGAGTTAACTTTGTGTATTTTGTTTTGGTTTTTGATTATTAAATCAGGACAATCTTGGACATCATTTATAAATTATACTAATCCCTCCCTATATTATTCTGCTAAGGTCCCATTTCAGTTTTTTTACCGAAAATAAGGTCCCATTAACACCAACCTACAGGTTCAGCATAACCCGATGCGTAAGCGAAACGCACTCACTTCCTCTTCAAATGCCTCACAATTAAATAAATACCTTAAAACATGTATATTTACAATGAAATAATGAAAGAATGCAACACGGTAACCACGGTAACAGAATCTCACAGGTCCATCTATTTCTGTAAGACGCAATGCAATTCCAATTATTACATTGTGAAAGTTTCCAGCCGGTTATAAGGTTATCACTGAACCAAATTAAGCTGTAAAATTCATCAATACATACAGTATAATGCGCTTAAGGGGGTCAAGGGGTACTCTAGATATTTTCACGCAATTTTCATGTGTGAGTGTGGTACGAAAGGTCTTTTTCATCCGACTATAAAGGGTCTCCGAAAACCACATTTACAGGTCCTTAAATTGACAGTGTCTGTGATATTCCCGGAAAACTAACTTCGCTCTGATATACCTATGAAGGAATAACAAACCCCTAACCACTGCACCAGTAGCTGAATTGATAAAGTCTGATTATTCATACCAAGAATAAATCAGTGATAGCATTCATGATTGAGATTTTGCTAAGTGTACTCTTTACAACTAGAATATTCGCAGGCGAAGCCGCGACGGGTGATGCTAGTTATTATTATAATTATGAATTATGTTACATGATAAATTAGTCTCTTTCGTGGAAATTCACGTTCCTATCGCTGCACATTTTGCTGCTGTGTTTGCTGATAAATGAGGCTCACTGCTTATTTTTCGCCCATGCACTCGAACCCACTCAAACAATGTCGGGCATAATTGAAATTGATAAACGAGGAGTTTTCAGCAAAACATTTTGAATTCCTCTTCAATGTTTACAAGGCGGCTTTGATGGCGTAGTGGGTAGCATGCTGAGCTTCTGCGCCCAAGACCGCTGGTTCAAAACCAGATGGAAGTCACTGCATTTTAAGAGCGTTAAAATCCCTCAGTATGCCTTCCTTCGGAGATCAAGTAAAGCCGGCGGTCCCATGTCATAGATTGATGGCATGTAAAAGAACCTTCTACTAACTACAATTGTGTGAAGCTAATTTTCTAGGTTAGATTGAATTAATTCTCTATTAAGTTCCAATGTTCCACCAGGTGCTGATAGTGGTGGCATTTAATTGCCAAGTTCACAGCTAGGCGTCGTTCACGGTAGCGTTTGGTAGCAAAAGTACGAAATACTTGAAATTGATCGTCTGCAGACAACTCACACAATTAACACCAGTTATCAGACAGATTCTACCAGGGGCGTATATAGAGTTTTAATTTGGGGGATGCCCAACCGGGGTTTAGGGGGCATGGTATAGGCCCAAGGAATAGGGGATCTGGGGTTCTCCCCAGGAAACTTTTGTATAATTTGGTGCAAAGTGATGAGTTTTAAGCCTATCTGGCATCACTTTTTCAACCAATTTGTTGTGATGTTTTATGTTTGGTTAATGTCAAACACAACTAAGACCATTTTATGATCCATTTTATTAACACAATCATCTTGCTCACTTGATAGTGTTTACATGGAAAGAATTAATGTTACTGTTTTGATTTACAACTCACACTATAATATCAAGTCAAGGTTTCTTGAAGCATTTTTAATTAGGATAAAAAGTGTCACATATATTGTTATGAGTTGATTATATTATATTTGAACCAATATTTTATATGTATTCATAAAAGTTTTATTCTTACTTAATAATTTATTGTTTGAATATTTTACATGTAAATTTTTGTGTGTTATAATAAGATCTAAATGATTATATGTTATTCTCAGTATTTAATATTAGTAATTAAGGCAATTTAGAATTCGTAATTTGATTTATGGTCGACAAAAGTCGTGCCAGCAGTCGCGGTTATACGTAGGACTTATTATCAGTGTTGAAGTTAGTTAGTTGTTTAGAAAATTATATAATTAATTTTAAGGGTAGAATTTGAAAATTAAATAGATTTTTATAAGATAATGAAGCTTTGAAATTTAAAATTTAAGCTAGGATTAGGTACCCAATTATTTTTAATTATAAAATATAAAACTTGAGTAGTAATAGTTAAGTTCTTGAAACTTAAAGAATTTGGGGGTGTTTTAGTCTCTTCAGAGGAATCTGTCCTGTAATTGATAATACACACTACAATGAGCCTGTTTTCAGAAGTACAATTTCTTAAGTATGTTTTCAACCAACTCAAACTCCGATCGGCAGTACCAGTAGCTACAGAGAGAGGCAAATTTGCCAAAAGTTTCATAAGGGTATAAAAGTAAGGGGGGACAAATTGTCACACGCTTCAAGGGCACTTTTGTTGCGGTTCTTGATAGGTTCTTAAGAGCGAAGGCACTGGAGGTTATGTTGTTACTCATAAGATCAGAGCAAACCGATTGTCACACTGTTTACATCGCTCTACCGTCGCTTTGCTTTGCAACGTTGCCAGACGTCGCTTAGTAACAATAGTACATGATAAGTATATTGCTTTTTAATATTTTAATTCATAAACAAATATTATATGTGACAATAAATTCTGGGGGGGGGGTGCAGGCCCCCTTATATACGCCCCTGGATTCTACACACACCCAAAGTACACGAGGCTACATGTCCCTAAGGAACCAACCAACCTTCAATGTTTACATTTTTGTTCTACATTATTTTATCCTAGTTTTCACATTAATATTATGATGCAATATATTTTATTTTATTAAATATCAGTTTTGTTCCTGTGAGAGCGGAGGAATCGATTACATGACAAATGGATTAGTCGAATGAACACACAATCGACTAACTGTTATTCGTGGGAATTAATCAATTTTTCTGTTTAATCGATTATTCGATAACTGAAATTAATCCATCTTTACTTTCCACGTCTACTCCAGGCGAAAGCTGGGATGGTACATTGCTCATATCCAAGCGCAAGTTGCAAATAGACTGTGTCATGACTACAAACCAGCAACGATCAAAAGAACCTGCGCAATGCTCACTTCCCCGCGCATTCACTCCGAGTGGATGTGCCACGTCACAGAGGAGTGGTGGAGGGGGTCACATGCTGTCTGGCGGCCGCCGGCCCGTTCCGTGGAGACGCGCTGACAAGAGCTTCGTTGCCAATCCATTTTCGCGCTCTTATTTTTGTCAGTTTTATATACGTTTTCTTTATTGTAGTCCTATAATCCCTTGTCGCGTAGAGTGTACTTTATTGGTAAATGAGTTTATGTATATAATGTTGTGTACCATGCTATTGTAGTAATAGTATCATTTGAGTTTCGTTATGGCTTCTACTTCGAAGTCTGGTAGCAAATCTGGACGACCATTAACGGGACAAGCTAGAGAAATAGTCTATAACGTAACTGCTCACCAACGAGAACAGAGAACCGTTCATAAACTCAATTATAATGTTGTGGCTTCAACAAGTGAAGCAACACATGTTTCAAAGCCACTCGTGAAGCGTATAATAGCGAAAAGGAAGACGTCTCTGGCCAAGGGTCGTCTGCAGTTTTCTACACCTGATGCATTATTTCGCGTTGTTGATATTATAGCCTCTGTGTGTGTACGCTCTTTGGAACAGTATATTTCTTTAAAACATAGTTTACAACTAGGGAATCGTAAATACTGTATTTTCTTTTAACTCGTGCTTAATACTTTCGTTCTTTTAATTGCATTGCGTTTGCAGCATTAAAGAGGGAATAAACTCAATCGAACAGCTGGCTGCAGGTACGGTATCAGGGCCGTATTTCTAACTAGGCTAAGTAGGCTGCAGCCTAGAGCAGCAAATTTTCAGGGGCGGCAGTTTGGTAATGTATTCAAAAGCTAAAATGAAGTATTTAAGACGTTAATAATATTATCCGTACGAATTAAAGAATACATGTTACTTAAACATATGTGTAAGATAGTGATCACTGATCTCCAACAACAAATTAATTATTGAAGTTCGAAACCCATTTAATTTTTCAACGAATCTTAAAAGAAGTAAAAAACAAGTAGATAACTAATTTCATTCTACTGTATAATTTATTATGTAACGCATTAACATTGTAGTTTTATATAAACTGAATGAACATTTTGTTGAAAAAGTTGAAAACGCCAATGAACTCTATCCCTTTTTTGTATAAAACAAATGTACTAAGCAAATATGAACTATTGAGGGGGCGGCAAATGGACTTTAGCCTGTAGGCGCCATACTCTTAAATCCGGCCCAGTGACAGCCAGCCGCGCACTCCTTGATCCCGTATTGTCGGGGAAGATCGCGACAAGCCAAAGTGAGCTGCGTCAACCGAACTAGCCGAGGGTTCTTTTGTTTGTTGTACCTTTATAAGACCCGGAAGTTCATGACCTATTTAATGAATGAATATGCGTGCAAAAACGCACGAATTATTGGTCAAATATGCATAACGTTTTAAATAATATACACTAGGAAATAACTCTGGCAATTACGGTCACTGCGTATTCTTTAGCGTTTCTATTTTGAGTATAAAGAAAACTAAACCTGCTTAAAATTATCTCAACTAGGAAACAGTTCTAAGTAGGAAATGTTACTGTATTTTAAGGAACTTGAAGCGGTGTTGACCATCGATAATTATTTTAAAACTCAGCAATATTTCTAGGTTTGTGCCATGTCTTGTGTGGGGTTTCGCCAAGGACATCAAACTGGCTCATCAGCGGGCTCTTGGTGTCCCCGCCCACACCCCCACAGGAGTAGCGAGGTAGGGAGGTAAAAGGCTGCTCGAGCTTTCGGTTCTCGCAGTTAAGAGGCGCACGTGCGCTTCATAAGAAGGGAGGTAGTGCACAGTTCGCTACTCCGGGCGGGGACACCAAGAGCCCGCTGATGAGCCAGCTTGTAGGTTTGCTCCTGGCTGTAGTAAGTGATTTTTTAAAGGCGGAAAAATTCACGACACGCATGTCATACGTTGTTGGCATGTTAAAGAACCCATTTGAATTCAGTAGGCCGTGTTCATAATGGCAAAATTAATCTCGGGATTTTCCACCAACACAAAGTTCCTCCATTCTCTACTAGAAAGCGCTGTAGTGTCAAGGAGCTTAGATATCCAACCCCCTTGACTTTCATAGTGCTTCAAGGAACAACAAAATGCGACATGCAAGCTGCCCTCTGGGTGCAAATAACAAAGCTTGCACCAGGTACCCGAGGTCATACGATATTGTTATTATTATTAACTTAGAAACATTGCTGCAATAATATTATTTTATGTTCGATCCTGACTATTATATGTCAGAAAACTGTATCATAATGATGGTCATTATAACATTATTTTTCATTATGAAACAGTTTCTCCCACCAATCAGAGCTCAGGAACAGTCGTTTGACTTTTTAGATAACGAGTTCCACGGCCTTCTAATTTACATTTCACTATCTGGCCTAGTGTCATAGTTGGGTAATCGCGGAGGCTATGGTCAAATACAAGGCATTCTCTGTGTCTCGTGCGCTCTGTTAAGTACATAAAACTGGCGAAATCTCGACAGATAGTTATGAATATTTATGTTCGAACATAAAATAGTTATAATAATTATCGTCGAACGTAAACAGTCTAATGCACTTCGCCTATAATGGTAGTTAAGACACTCGAGTGGAAATTATAAAACTCGCATACACTCGTTTTATAAACATACTCGTATCTTAATTATTGCCATTATAGGTTCGTTGCATAATGTTCTATTATTATGTTAATTTTTAAGTAGGCCTATAACTGATACACAATTTTAATAGCAATTGATTTTTTTAAACAACAGGTAATTAGAATATACGTCCTTCTCAAGCAGAGATATGCACTTAAACAGATAATGCATTGTGTAACAATAACCAAAATAACCGAACTATGCATAAATATGATTTTGCTGAAACTTCTGGGCCTTTGTGATGATTGGGGCTAGGACTTTTATCACCTAAAAATCACCGAGATATGCTCAATAACATTAAAAAACAAGAAGTTCCGTGACGAACTAAAGAGCCTACTTTTCTTAAAATTTAAGATTCATGCCAATGATTAATCTGTATGGATCTATCTACAATAATGACGAAATTAAGTTGGTAATATTGAAATTTCTAATTAGTTCGAAATACTGTATACCTGGCATAATGTAGCCTAATAAAGCACTACAGGTGGCAGCCCTGGTGACTGAATATATTCTTAGATCCATTTTTTAGGGTAAAGAATACAAAATTTGGTTGAAGTCCAATGGATAGCATTGACGTTACATGCAGTTAAACATTGGATCTAACAGCGCCCGTAAAATCATGTTGGCAACAATGCCATGCATGTATTGGTCAGAAATAATCTGAAATAATATGATCTATTGTTGTGCCAATTTTTAATGAAATCCATTAGTTAGTATGGAAGTTACATGTATTTAAAGTTGGACGTCTCAGCAGGCTTAGAATCATGTTGGTAGCACTGGCGTATATACGTTACTCCAAATTAATATAGAATGTCAGGTACTGTACGTGTGCATAGTTTAAAACTGTCGGCTTGCATAATTTCTGATATATGGGTATATGGATTAAAACAAATTAAGAGCATTTATTAACAGTTGGCAGCCCTGGTGGCTCATAAGAATACGCTCAGTTATATATGTTATGGTACACATAGCACATACGAAATTTGGATGAAATCCAATTGATAAAGTAGAAGTTATTTGCATCTAAAATTTGGACCTATCAGCAGGCTTATAATCATTTTGTCAACACTGCCATGTATGGCTTCCTGGAAATTAGACTGCAATATTATTATCTATACGTGTGCCAATTTTGAAATAGCTCCGATTCATACCTTCCAAGATATCCAACATGGAGCTCAAATTTCAATATCGATTTTTCAGCAGTTGGTAGCACTGACATCATTTTTAAATATGGCCGTGAAATATTGAGGTATAGGTCTTTACTCCTACCAAATTTTGTTATGATTGCTTCAGCCGTTTAGGAGTTGATAGGGGGGGACACACACACAGCCAGCCAGACAGACAGACAGGACAGACAGACAGACAGACAGACACACATTTGCCCGATCTCATAAGTCTACTTTTTCCTCATTTTTGCAAAATGTGAAAAGTAGGCTAATGACCTAATAATATTATATTTGAGATGAAATTTCAGTTGTAAAATCAATTCATAAATTTTGATACATTCCATACACACCCAAGAATACGGGGATACATAAACACTATTGAACAAAATTAGCTGCCTCTATGTTAAAATCCTTGATTGAAGTGGGAAATTAGATCGCCTGAAAATTCATTTTAAATATTTGAAACTTGCGAGGTCACCATGTGGTTTTTGGCATAGCAGAGGTTTCAACGTTACATATATGTACTTAATTAGTACTCCTCTGTCATCATGCCACATTTCAATTTCGTGGCTGCCATATTGGTTATTCTGGACATAGGAACATTGGGACACAAGTCCCGTTTGGAATATTTCTTACGATTTGAATTACTTCATCTTATTATATAATACCCTAAGGTGTAAGTTTCACAAAACTCAAGCTCCTAACCCAGAGGGAGTTAGAAGGTTTGGTTTGTACCAAAATCTTCCAAATCATCTCAATAGTACAGGAAAAATCTAGCATTTCTTGAAAAGTCAACGGAAATATATTTATTTATTTATAAAGTGCGTTTAAACAAGTAAACAAGACGATACCCCTGGCAGAACTGTGTCGCGGCCTGCCTGCATATCACTAGAGATGGGCGGGTAGTCTATACGCATGGGGTCCACACAACCTCTTATGTGAGAGTTAAGTTATATTTACCGAGCTAAGTTCCAATTTTAATGCTCGAATTATTAATTGACAAAGAAAAGAGCCATTTAAATTCGAGTAGCTTCATGTAGTTTTTGAAAGTCGTATAATTGAACTTGGCCTCTACCTTCATACAAAATGTCAGATAGATTTGGAGATAATACCCTTGAAATATTTCGCCCCCCCCCCCCCCTTCAGGGGCTCGCAACTAGCGGGACGTGGGTTGGCGACCAGGGGACTCCAGCTGAGTCCGGCATTGCTTCCACTTACTTGTGCTGAGGTCAACTCTGTCATCTTTCCTATTGACCTCGCTTGGTCAACTCTTGTTCCTTTCCGATCCCGACGGTATTAGGGTATCCGAGGCCTAGGGAGTCTTTCCCTTTCCCATCTTAATCGGCCCTTGTCTCGTATTTTCTGATCCCTCATTCTTCGAGGGGTCAGACCTCTTCTGTTCTCCTCATACATCCTGCCTTCTGCACAAGGCCCTCAAGGAGGCAGGGTGTCTATAGCCCACCACTTCTGGAGCACCCTCGATAGTGCTACTCCCTCAGGGGCTCACAGTATCTCCTGCCTTCTGCTCAAGGCCCTCAAGGAGGCAGGGTGTGTGTAGCCCCACCACTTGTGGTGCACCCTCGATAGTGCTACATCCTCAAGGGCTCACAGTATCTCCTGCCTTCTGCACAAGGCCCTCAAGGAGGCAGGGTGTGTATAGCCCACCACTTCTGGTGCACCCTCGATAGTGCTACACCCTCAGGGGCTCACAGTATCTCCTGCCTTCTGCACAAGGCCCTCAAGGAGGCAGGGTGTGTGTAGCTCCACCACTTCTGGTGCACCTGGATAGTGCTACACCCTCAGGGGCTCACAGTATCTCCTGCCTTCTGCACAAGGCCCTCAAGGAGGCAGGGTGTGTGTAGCCCCACCACTTCTGGTGCACCTGGATAGTGCTACACCCTCAGGGGCTCACAGTATCTCCTGCCTTCTGCACAAGGCCCTCAAGGAGGCAGGGTGTGTGTAGCCCCACCACTTCTGGTGCACCTGGATAGTGCTACACCCTCAAGGGCTCACAGTATCTCCTGCCTTCTGCACAAGGCCCTCTAGGAGGCAGGGTGTGTGTAGCCCCACCACTTCTGGTGCACTCTCGATAGTGCTACACCCTCAGGGGCTCACAGTATCTCCTGCCTTCTGCACAAGGCCCTCTAGGAGGCAGGGTGTGTGTAGCCCCACCACTTCTGGTGCACCTGGATAGTGCTACACCCTCAGGGGCTTACAGTATCTCCTGCCTTCTGCTCAAGGCCCTCAAGGAGGCAGGGTGTGTGTAGCAACAACACTTCTGGTGCACTCTCGATAGTGCTACACCCTCAGGGGCTCACAGTATCTCCTGCCTTCTGCACAAGGCCCTCAAGGAGTCAGGGTGTGTGTAGCCACACCACTTCTGGTGCACCCTCGATAGTGTTACACCCTCAGGGGCTCACAGTATCTCCTGCCTTCTGCACAAGGCCATCAAAGAGTCAGGGTGTGTGTAGCTACACCACTTCTGGTGCACCCTCGATAGTGCTACACACTCAAGGGCTCACAGGAGTTGGTGACCCCGAGGGATTCCTGAGCTGGGTCTGGTTTCCCCCTTTTTCCATTGCCTCTGGGGCGGACCATCTCCTCTTTCACTTTCCTATCTGCCTTTCATGGCTCTCCTATCTTCCAAGTCCCTCAATCCTCATTCTTCGAGGGCTGAAAGCATTTCTTTTCCTCCTGTCCTTAATTTGCCTTATTCTCCTTTTGTGTATCATTTCTTCTTCTAGTTTGTAAGCGTGTAGTTAGTTTTAGATATAGTGTACATTACATTCTCATGTTTCACTACCACCCAAGCCATTAGTCCCCTTAAAACAGCAATTATCATCATTATCGAAATACTCCGAGCTCCCTCCAAGTTTAACTGGTGGTCTAAGAATGACACAGTGGGGGTTTGCCGGTGCAGTAGCAAGTCCATACGAGGTTTCATGGAAACCGTAACACAACCCAAATAGAAGGACACATGAAAATGACTGCTGGAATCAAGGTTTATACGAAAGGTAATGGACGCGTGGAGGCTACAATTCCTTCATATTTGACACGCCCCCTTCAATAATGTTAATTTCCAGTCGACACATAACAATAACTCAGACACATCAACAGGTCCGCTGCCACTGGTCCAACAGGTGACCACACCTGTTGGTGCTTCCAGCGTCGATATCAGGCAACACTAAACACACATTTCTTCAACCAAAGCTTCCCTTGGAGTGGAAATGATTCTCTGAACATTCGGCGCAAACGCTGTATTCATCCAGAATGTCTTCTCTATTTGTTTCACCCAACTTTGGGGTACAAGAAATTAATCATTTTTTTATTTTTGGGCTTTCCTTTTAGCTCAGTATTGCCTCACCCTTTGAGATCTTGCTTCGGCAGAAATGTGGATCGTACGCCATTGTTTGATTTTAACTTGGAACCGAAGTTTCTTATCCTTGGCGATGGTTTTGGCTGTTTTGTCCATGAGCAAGGTGTCTGTAATTTGGAGTTCTACGAGGTTTTTCTCAGTTTCCTTAAACCAAAGAGGTTTTGTTTTTTTATTACTGAAGAAGTCGAAGATCTTTTTGGTTAGTCTATTTGAATTAATTCGGAGGATGTGCCCATAAAAATCAATTCTCCGTTTTCTTATTGTGTCCGAGAGTTTTTCAGTCTTTTGGTAAAGAGTTTCGTTCCTGACATGGATTAATTTGTTATGAAATGTGGGGCCTAATATTTGGCTTAATATCTTTCTTTCATTGACCTCCAGCCTTTCAAGCGCTCCTTGGGTGGTGAGAGACAATGTTTCGCCTGAATATAAGGCTTTTGGTTTAATTACCGTGTTATAATGTCTTATCTTGGTATTCCAGGAGAGAGACTTCTTGTTATAAGTGTCCTTCGTAAATTGGAAGGCCAATGCAACTTTATTTCTACTAGATTCCATTGCCATTTTCTCTAGCGCATTCCAGAATTTATTTTTTTATTTTTTATTTTTGATGTGGAATGTATCATTCCACTCGGTTGCTGGATATTTTTGTGGGAGTGATTTTGAAAAATGGGACGGATGTGGATCGGACGGAAGTGTGTAAGACGCACTGCCAGTTGGCAGTGCTAAGAGGAAACATTGAGCGCGCGGAGTCGGAAATTGATAATGACGCACTCTCGGCCATGTGGAATGTATATAACATATGGATCACTTCAAGGTTTTGAGGCCAATTACAAATATTCATACAATAAATCATCTTCAAGTTGTCGTTCTTTGGTGTAAAAATATTCATTATGTCATATTTGCTGAAAACAATTATGATGTATTAAGAGTCTGTTTTTCAATCTCTGGATAAAAGAGATCGGCATCCACTTCCCGAGTAACTTTGCTCACTAACATTCTGACGGTAAACGCTCATGCGAACTCTGGTGTCAACTGATTGAAGGACATGTTATACGGGAACTAGGCATGCCTTCATGAACTATTGCTGAACACAGTCTCTTTACTCAAAAGAGAGGCATTTTAAACTCAATTTCACGCAGGAACATTATCGAAACAAGCAAAATATAAATGAAACTTAATTCCGTAATGCAGTATTATTGGAACGTGGAAATAAGTCACAATCTTGTCCATAATAATTGCGTGGTCGAAATAGCCGGGGTATTAGCGCCTATGACTGTGAATCTAGAGATCTCCGATTTGAATCCGGGACGGGATAGATATTTTTGCTACCAGATTATCATTTTAAACGATATTTATCATATCAATATGACTCATTTTAACCGAATCCATATGAAATTACGTGTTGGTCTGTGAATCAAGAGGACCTGTTTATAAGGAATTTAAGGTTATGAGCGGTGTCGCGTCTATTAATCTAGTTGATCCATATCGTATTCTTTATTTAGGCTAGTGCTGGTGGAAGCTACAAATCATCTAATAAAATGAGTTCCGTATTATAAATTACAATATCTGTAAAAAACTCCCTTTTAAAATTGATTAATATTTGTGCCAATAATATTATAAAATACCGGTGTATCAACAATTTCACGAGAGGTTTCTTCTATGTCAGATGTTACACATCATATGCGACCACTGTATGTATGTCTACCCCTTATTATTCCCGTTTTTTTCCAACGGGGTCGGGGATGAGATGCGATGGAAGTCTTTGTGGCGATGATTTTTACGGCCGGATGCCCTTCCCGACGCCAACCTCATGAGAGGAGTTAATGAGAGATGAAATGAATGATGGTGAATGAATCTGGGCAAGGATGTGGAAGGAAGCGGCCGTGGCCTGTCAGAAGGTACCGTCCCAGCATTTGCCTGGTGTTGAAAATGGGGAAACCACGGAAAACCATTTCAAGGACGGCCGACGGTGGGGCTCGAACCCACGCGTCTACCGAGTCAGCAGAGAGCTTGGCCCCATGACCTAATGCTGAGCTTTAGCCAGCGTAGCCACTACTGTCGGTCATATGCGACCACTGAAAGGCTCGTATTTTTTGTTTTGAGCTTTCCTGTTGGCCCAGTGTTGCCTGATCCTTTCAGATTTTGCTTCCCTTTCTTCGGCAGAGATGTGGACAGTACGCTTTTGTTGGATTTTAACTTGGAACCGTTGTTTCTTTCCCTTGGCGATGGTTTTGGCTGTTTTGTCCTTGAGCATGGTGTCTGTAATTTGGTTTGGAATTCTACGAGGTCTTTCTCAGTTTCCTTAAACCAAAGAGTTTTTTTTATTACGAAAGTAGTCGAAGATCTTTTTGGTTAGTCTATTTGAATTAATTCGGGGGATGTGCCCATAAAAGTCAATTCTCCGTTCTTTTATTGCTTCCAAGTGTTTTTCAGTCTTTTAGTAGTTTCGTTCCTGACATGGATTAATTTTTTATTAAATTTGTGGCCTAAGATTTGGCGTAATATCTTTCTTTCACTGACCTCCAGCCTTTCAAGCGGTCCCTGGGAGGTGAGAGACAATGGTTCGGCTGCATATAAGGCTCTTGGTTTAATTACCGTGTTTTTTTTGGTCGTGTGGCCTCCTGAGAGGCCGAGTGCAGGTCTTTCTAGTCGACGCCCGTTGGCGACCTGCGCGTCGGGATGAGAGATGGAATGGATGAAGATGAATGAAACTGGGCTAGGATGTGGAAGGAAGCGGCCGTGGCCTGTCAGAAGGTACTGTCCCAGCATTTGCCTGGTGTTGAAAATGGGAAACCACGGAATACCATTTCAAGGACAGCCGACGGTGGGGCTCGAACCCACGCGTCTACCGAGTCAGCAGAGAGCTTGGCCCCTTGACCTAACGCAGCGCTTTAGCCCGCGTAGCCACTACTGTCGGTATTACCGTGTTATAATGTCTTATCTTGGTATTCCAGGAGAGAGACTTCTTGTTATAAGTGTCCTTCGTAAATTGGAAGGCCAATGCAACTTTATTTCTCCTAGATTCCATTGCCATTTGCCCTAGCGCATTCCAGAATGTATTTTTTATTTTTATTTTTTCCCAAGCGAATTTACCACTTAGGATCACGCAACAACGTTATTTGTTCATCATTTGCTTTGCCTGGAGTTTGCTCTGTCTCCAATATTCCTTCATGCATTCTCTGGCTTGTTTCCTTTGATCTTCTGTCCATGTTCTTCCACTACTCTTGGGTCTTCCTTCGTCTTGAAACCCTTCAGATTTTTAGCTTTACTCTTAAATATACTTCTTTCTAGCATCTGAGACTCTGTGATGTTAAACATTTCTTAATCTTTCCTTAGTGGAGTGGTCTTCTTCTTTCAGAGATAGTCGAATATTTGTTTTGTTAATCTATGTTTGTGCGTTCTGTATAGATGTCAGCCTCCTCTTCCGCATTCATTCCCTGTTCTGGTAGACTTCTCTGTTGCTTTGCAGTTTCCGTCCGTCTTCATTGCGAACTGCACCCATGATTTTTCTTGGAATCCTCCTTTCCATGACTTGTAGTTTTTCGAGGCTCTAGCTCATGGAGAGGCATTCACTGGCAAAGAGACATTCCGTTTTCACGACAGTGTTATAATGCCTTATATTGGTATTCCAGGAGATGCACTTCCTGTTGTATATATCTTTCGTTAATCCATTTGCTCTTTCCATTTTCATATAATTATTTAATTATTTATGTATTTATTCATTTATTTATTTATGTATTTATTTATTCATTTATTTATTCATTTATTTATTTATTCATGTATTTATTTATTTATTCATTCATTTATTTATTTATTCATTTATTTATTTATTCGTTTATTTATTCATTTATTTATTTATTTATTTATTTATTTATTTATTTATTTATTTATTTATTTATTCATTCATTTCTCTTCTTGCATCATTATGCCCGACTCAGGAGCACGGTTGAACCTGTTTAGCTGATGTGTTGGCCTTCTTTTCCTTCCAAAATCTCTTCATCCTCTCGCTGAGCGCCTTTCTTCGGTCTTCTGTCCAAGTTATGGTGGCCCTGGTGTTGGGTTTGTCTTCAAATTGGTGATTGTCGATTAAGGTTCTGAATTTGCATCCGTCCTGTATAATATAGTCTGAAATGTTGATTTCCTGGAGATCTGTTTCAATTTCACGTAGCCAGCTGTTCTTGATTTTTAGTGAGAGGGCCAAGTTGAGAATTCTTTTAGTCAATCTACCATTGTTCATTCTGATAATGTGCCCGTAAAATTTCAATCGTCTTTTCCGAAAAGTATGAGACATTTTTTCACATTGGCGATATATTTCCTGGGATGACTTTTTCCTCCAGATTCCCTCTATAAAAACTGGGCCAAAAATTTTTCGTAAAATTTTCCTTTCTTGTTTTTCAATCTCTTTGGTTAAAGATTTGCCACCAATGATTAAAGTTTCTGATGCATATAACGCCTCCGGTTTGATTACTGTATTATAATGTCTAAGTTCTGATTTCCGAGATATTGATTTTTTGTTATACCTATTCCAAGTGATTCTGTAAGCTTTCTGTAATTTGGAAATTCTCTCTTTATTTGCTTCACGGTTTAAACCAGAGGGCTGAGTAATTTCTCCCAGATATTTGAATTCGTTCACTTGAAAGATTTTGCCGAATTTAGTTCTCATAGGTTGTCCGTCTAAGTATCGTGAGGCTCCTTCCATGTACTGAGTTTTCTCATAAGAAATTTGAAGACACGTTTTGATGGCAATTTCATGTAATTTATCAATGGAATGAATTGCTTCTTGCCTGTTATTAGAAAGGATTGCTATGTCATCAGCAAAGGCCAAACAATGTACATGAATTCTATCTTTGAGTAGTCTGCCAAGGGTTATTCCCTTAGTTTCCTTTTCCCAGGTCCTGATTATCTTCTCAAGTACGAGGTTGAACAGTAACGGAGATAATCCGTCTCCTTGGCGGACCCCAGTGTTAATTGCAAAAGGCTCAGATATTTCGCCGAGGAATTTAACTTTTGACGTAGTGCCAGTTAGTGTTTGTCTGATTAATTCTCTTGTTTTTCTATCCACTTGAAATTCTTCTAGAGTATTGAAAAGTGTTTGACGATCTATAGAGTCATATGCTTTTCTGAAATCTACAAAGGTAATGACTGTCTGTCTGGTTTTGCGCATTTGTAGGATAGTTTTGAGATTAAGAATTTGTTCCGTACATGATCTTCCTTTTCGGAAACCTGCCTGGTATTCTCCAATCAGACGGTCTGTTTGTTTCTCAAGTCTAGTGAGCAGGGCTTTGGAGAAAATTTTATAAATAACTGGTATCAAGGAAATTCCTCCTTCTTGTGCAGTGGATGGATTAGCGCACATTTCCAATCCTCAGGTATTTCTTCGGTGATCCAGATGTTCTCAAGAATTGAGTGGATTTTCCGGGCTACGTTCTCACCACCTATCTTCAGCATTTCGGCAATTATATCATCTTCCCCTGGGGCTTTATTATTTTTGAGTCCATGGATTATTTCTTTAATTTCTTCCTATGTTGGGGGTTCTGAATCTTGGTTGGATGTTTTTTTTTTTTCAAAGATGAGTTGTTCTTTAGGGGATTCACAGTTTAAAAGATCCTTGAAATAATCTGCTAGAAGTTTGCAATTTTCTTGATTATTTGTTTCCAATGTCCCATCCGGGCGTTTGAAGCAAAGACTGGGTGCCTGATAATTTGATAATTCTTCTCTGAAGGTTTTGTAGTAGTTTCGTGTATTGTTTTTAGTAAAATCTTGTTCAATTTCAGCCAATCTGTAGTGATCGTACTTGCGTTTTTCAGATCTGATGATTTTAGAGGTTTGTTTCTGTACTTTGGTGAATTCGTGCCAATTTTGTTCCGTTTTGTGAGAATTCCAATTCTGCCAGGCTTTAATTCTGAAGTTTATAGCCTTGTCACAGGTTTCGTTCCACCACCTATGCTTGCGTTTCCTGGGCGGTGTGCCAATGTTTTGAGAAGCTTTCGAAAGTATATCTTTCAGTTCTAACCAGCCAGAAGAATCGTGAGTAGGGATACTTTCTTGGAAAGTACTGGCGTTCTGTTAAATAAATTCTGGATCGACGCGCCGATTTTTTGTTATTTTTGGTTTGGACCTGTTTGGTTGAAATTTTACCTTGATTAAGGATAGATGGTGGTCAGAGTCAATGACTCCTTTCTTGACTTTGACATTCATAATTTCTTTTTGATTCTTTTTGGAAATAGCCACATGATCTATTTGAAATTCTCCTAAGTGAAAATTAGGGGATCTCCAGGTCTTTTTCTTGTGTGGAAGTACCAGGAAATGTGTTGACATTAGTTTGAGATCAAAAGTTTTGCAAAAATCAAGTAATCTTTCTCCATTTTTATTAGTTCTATTGTGTGCTGGATATAGTCCTACAATGGTTCTGAATTTCCTTTCTCTACCAATTTGGGCATTAAAATCTCCCAATAGGATTTTTATGTGATGATTTGGAATGATGGCTGTAGTTTCTTCCAGCAGTTCCCAGAAGTCTTCCACCTTTTGTGGATCTTTACGATTGTAGTTGTTGGTGGGTCCATGCGCATTAATAAGCGTATAAGCTTTGTTTCCTGATTTAACGGATAGTGTTGAAATTCTTTCAGAAGGCGAGGAAAAGTTAAGCACTGAGTTTATAATGTTTTTTTCTGACAGCGAATCCAGTGCCAAATTGTAGTGGCTTCATATGGAGCGAGATTGCTGGCTTGCCTTAAATTCTATAATTTCCTGATTCCAAATGATTCTCATCCGTGTGTCTGGTTTCCTGTAGTGCTAAAATTTGGATGTTGAAGTTATCCAACATGTCTGTTAATTGTTTTAATTTGCCAGTTTTCCGAAGTGTGATGATGTTTAAGCTACCAATGAAAGTTTTGCATTTTGGGCGAAGAGATTTGGGAAGCTCCGATACATTCCCGCATGATGTTCTCGGTCCCCCAGAATCCGATGACCGAGAAAACTAACTAGTATGTCTACTAGGGCCTGGGGTAGTTATATTGTAGGTTGTTTCCATCATGCTAACAAGTTGAAAGTAGTGGGGACATCGATATATGTCGGTGTCATGGTTACAACTGAAGTAGTGAGCTTCAGAGGTTGCTGAAGATGTTGTCAAGCTGTGCCTGTTTTTGGTCCGCGAGAGGTATTTTATTTCCCTCAAACCCTCCGGACAAGTCGGGCGAGCCTCCCTATCCGCCACCTGGGACGCGCCCGATAGGGGAACAGGCTGAAACCCCCACGGGTTATTCATTTATTTATTTATTTATTTATTTTGTTAGTGCGAAAGTTAGGGTACCGCAATATGGTATTTCATGAAATACAATAAGTAGATCTTCATGGTTATGATTAATAAAGAGTACATGAATTACTGTATGTAATAAGGGAGTGGCGAGATGAGTTAACTAGTCAGGGCGTATCGAGTGGCATCACACAATTTCAATGGGCTCAGTGTTGATTGCCTGGCATTTTCCGACGACCTGGCAATTCTGTATCATTCAATAAAAACTTCTGTGAAACAACTTAATGTTCTCACGCAACAAGCAGCTAAGGTAGAACTACATAAGTCACTTGAAAAAACACAGTACATCACAAACATCAGGAATCTCCTTGTACACTGCATTTGGAGCAAGGAGAGATCAAGAAAACTGACAGATATAAGTACCTAGGAGAGTGGCTGGAGTTGAATCCCTCGGAAGTAACGGCATCATCAACTCGAGTTAACAAGTTAGAAATGGCTTATCAACTAACCAAGAACACATATAATAAGAAGTGAATCTCCCGAAAGACTAAAATGAGACACTACCAGACAGTTATACGCCCTGAAGCCTTATATGCTTCAGAATGTCTAGTATTCAACTGGAAGGGACTCACGGACAAACTCGAAGTACAGGAGACAAAGATAATGAGTAAGATATTGGGGCGTGTTAAGGAAGAGAATGGGTACAGAAGGCAACCTAACCACACGTACTGTGAAGGAATCACGGATGTTGCTAACAAACGACGTCTAGCATTTTATGGACACGTCTACTGGATGCATCCTACCAGCTCCTCTGTTACTGGCAAAAGCGGAAGACAAAGTCACCATGGTTGTGGGAATTGAGCAAAGATCTCCAAGGACTTGGACGGACGGAAAGAGACTTAAAAGACCAGACTTCTCTCAGGAAGATGCTTCAACAAATGAGGTTCCAGGACAAACCGCCAAGAAAGAAGACAGGTGCCCTCTGGACCCAGGAGAGGAGGAACAACACAGCTAGAGGATGCGTAACTACTGGGCAAACATCAAAGCCCACTCCAAATGTAACAGTTGAATGTCGAGGTCCTTAGATGGCCTATACGAAACAAGAAGAAGAAGAATACATTAGAAATAATAATAATAATAATAATAATAATAATAATAATGAAACCACCAAAAGAAGAGAGAAAAATAGGCTTTTCGCAGTAAACCAGAAGGTATTCTAGCAGAAGCTAGGGCACAACGACCAGCAAGTGTCTGGCTTATGGTCCAATTCACAACGTCACAATGAGGATGCCTACTGGGTGAACAATGAGCAAGGGAAATGTAGATATATCCCTGTAATGCCATAAGTGAGAGACATGCAGAAGGCTGTCAGGAAAGACAAAACTGGAAAGCTCCTGGTCCAGATGGAATACACAACGTCTGGTGGGAACATCTTGGAAGTACTCGTCGGGTTCTAGCTACACTGTTCAATGCAGCCCTGGCAGACCCATCTATTCTACAGGGAATTTTCTCCGCAGTCCTTACGTGTAGCTGCGAGAGGCACCATCAGCAGTTACGTTGGCAGCACAGCAGCCGCTTGGATCAAAACAAACACAGTAAACTTTGTACTCAATACAGTCATTCATAACAGATGCCGGAAGTGTTGTCCTTGTGTTCGAAGACAGACTTCAACACGAACAGTATCCCGGTTTGGACACTTTGAATTAGGAAACCGCGCCTGCAATTTTATGTAGTTTCACATTTTCTGTAAATCGATTGCTTTTGGCGAAAGATGTATTTCACGAAAAAAAAAAAAGTTTTCTCTTCAGTAGTAAACATTACCGCCTGTATACCGATGCACTCTTCCAATAATCTATCTGAACGCTCGCTCACTGCAACACACACTGACGATTTTTACAAACTAGCCCACACGTGTGGCCTTCACTCTACGCTACTCTGTCAAGGATACCGTGCTGCCAACTAAACTGATGATGCCATCTCTGGCAGCAGCACGTAGGCACTGTGGAGAACATTCCCTGGCAGCCTGTACTTGCACAGGGAATTAGCTATATGAAATTCAAGTCTGGGGATTCCACGAACCCTATCACCTGCTTGGCTACGATGTATAAGTTATTCACATGTGTGCTCTTGGACAAGATGTACAAATTACTTGCCACTGAGCAAAACGGTTGTAGGCGAGGCACACGTGGTTGCAAGAAGCGTCTTGTCATTGACACAGTTGTTGCACAACACGGGAAAAAGAAACGCCGGAACATCTCCATCGGGTGGCGGGATTATAAGAAGGCGTATGACTCGGTTCCAAATACATGGCTTGTAGATGTCCTACAACTTCATAACGTCCATCTCAGGGCTGTGACTTTCACACAGTAAGCATGACAATTTAGTCCGAGAGAGCTTCAAGACCAAAGATACACATCTTGCCACATGAATGTTCAAAGGTGATAATGCCTCAGTCCTGTCTGGCTAGCCACTCAAGTCACATGATACGTGATTCAGGCTTTGGATATACTGTACCGTCAGAAGAAGGCGTAAGACGATTACTACTCATCAGTTTTGTATGCATGGCCTAAAGCTGTATTTTTCCACTCCTCAACATTTCCAGTGTGTCCTTGAAATTGTCAAAAGCTTCAGCGAGGATATCCACATGGAGCTCGGAATAGATAAGTGTGCTCTAATGCGAGACCAAGACAATCATCAACTCATCGACATTACCGTATGAAATTTAGGTTATGCCTCAGCAGTAAAACATCTGCGTCAAACGTTAATTCGTCGGAAACATGAGTAACTGTATTTGATAAAACAACCAGATGTGTGAAGTGTAGTATAGAAATAGCTTTATGACTAAGGTTCGGATGATAAGGAAAAGTCTTTTCTTTTTGCTGAGCTCATTTTACCCGAAATCTGAAAAATAAGTTTGAATGACGGGTCCCTGACCACGTTTAAAGCAATTTGATGTTGCCTATAAATGCATATTTCGGCCATTTTTATTGTTTTGGTCATATGTTAGTGATATAAGGTCATATGTGGTTATAATTTCAGAATTTTTGTTTAAATTGAGGCATCGTTAACAAGGGACGTGATATCTGGGGGCGAGTTTCAAACACAGGATTTCCGAACAGTGCAGTAGAAGGAGATTTCTTTTCGACTGCCTGAGAATGCACATCGTCGTGATGTGCAATGCTGTCAAAGAAGAAGTTTAAGAGGTATGTACGATAATGAACTCGATAAACTTCCTGTTAGGCAGTGTCTTTTAACTTACGTCGACAAATATCATAAAGCATGCTAATACTTCGTTTTTTTTTTCTTCTAGGAAAACCGAGCAAGAACTGCACCTCAAGGCTGTGATACTGAATAAATGTGGAAAATTGAAATGTACTGTAGCTCTCTGTTAGTTTGTATGATTAAACGTGTCTGGTGTATTATCGCTGATCACGTTTTGGCACTTAAGACGTTTACTGTACGTTAGTGATACTCTACCTATCCCAAATATTCACGGCTTATTTTATAGTTTTAGGTCATATTTGCTTGCATATTTTGTACTCCTTTAGGTCTTACACTTCCGAACCCTATTTATGACATACTGTAGCTGTCTTTGGAGCGGTCATTTTTGTGACTAAAGTTGGGATTCGAACTCATATCTCCTGGTGACCGGGTAGGGCACATCCTCAATGCAACATATAATTGTCTCGCCCTTTTCCCAACTAAGAACTACTGTGTTTCAGAGGGCAGGAGTGTCTTTGAGCGGTTAAAAGTATTCCTCCTAAAGGTGGAGAATCGACCCGAACTGTTGTAAGATGATGCTTCCAGCTCATCTGCTCAGGGGAGAAGGTTCGTCCACCATCGACTCCCATCTTACCCTTCACCTTTTCATATTGCCACCTTCTTCGCGAAAATATATGGCAACCATTCGAATATTCCTTTCAACAACCGGCTAAACCAATCATCGCATTGTTCCTAGATTAGGAGGATATACACGAGAGTTACACCTTGTCGGATAATATGGCGCCAATACAACATGGCGGGAACTTGCCCGTATCGGTTGACATTCCTACTCTTCTACCTCATTGACTGATTGTAGCTTGCAGTCGGTCCACACAAAATAATTGCAATTACTGGAATATGTGAAAGAATAACCTCAAATAAGTTACATGTGATGGACGAAGCAAGGGGGATATAAAAAGTAGGTTGGCTCAGGCAAGGAAAGCATTTCTGCAGAAAAAGAATCTGTTAACATCGAATATAGATTTAGGTATTAGGAAGTAATTTTTGAAAGCCTTTGTCTGGAGCGTGGCGCTCTGTGGATGTGAAACTTGGACTGTTGGTGCAGCAGAAAAGAGGAGAATTGAAGCGTTTGAAATGTGGTGTTACAGGAGAATGATGAACATCAGATGGGTAGATAGGGTTACAAACGAAGAGGTATTAAGACTAGTGGGAGAGGAGACATGTTTCTGGCGACTGGTAATGAAGAGAAGAGATAGGTTGGTGGGACACATACTAAGACACCCAGGAATAGCAAGCTTAGTTATGGAAGGAAGGGTCGAGGACAAGAACTGTAGGGGTAGACCAAGGTTCGAATATGTTAAACAGATTGCCACGGATGTAGGGTGTGGTAGCTATGTAGAGATGAAACGATTAGCTCTGGACAGGGAGGGTGGAGTGCTGCATCAAACCAGTCAAAAGGCTGAACACTGAAACACATATGGAGTGTACCTCTAGAATTATATTTCGTGGCAGAGCCAGGAATCGAACCCGGACCCCAGGGGTGACAGCCAAGAATACTGGCCACTACACCACAAGGTGAGGGGTTTGTGGAGTAGGCATTGACGTAACGTCAAAATTAAGAACGTTCTATTAGCAAAATTTCCCTTTTCGTAAAACGCCACCACAGCTGGCTCAGCAGCTAACACAGAGTGATTTGGTGGAGGACACTGACTACAAGTCATTTGCTGATTGGTGCACCACTAACTATCCTGTGCAAAGTCTCCGGACCCACGACCCGAGGGAAGGAGGTAATAATAATAATATCGTATGGCCTCGGGTGCCGGGTGCAAGCTTTGTAATTTGACACCCAGAGGGTAGATTGCAGGTCTAATTTCGTTGTTCCTTGAATCACTGTGAAAGTCAAGGAGGTTAGATATCTAAGCTCCTTGAACACTATAGCGCTTTCTAGTGGAGAAATGAGGAACTTTGCGTTGGTGGAAACTCCCGAGATTAATTTTGCCATTATGTACACAGCCTACTGAATTCAAATGGGTTCTTTGACATGCCAACATCGTATGACATGCGTGTCGTATTTTTGCCGCCTTTCAAAATCACTTACCACGGCCAGGAGCGAACCTGCAGTCTTGGGGTTGGTAGACCGACACGCTATCCACTCACCCACCGTGGCAAACTAGGGAAGGAGATGAGACTCAGAGAGACAATTCATGAGGACGTCCTCAAGAGCTGAGGAAATTAGTGATGTGAGGATCTGCCACAAGACATCGTACTGCTGCAGGACGACCTGCGACCTACACATATATGTGGCTGAAGGTGCAAGTTACTGAAAGAAGATCAGACAGAGACGACAAGGTAAGAACGGGACCAAGATCAGTCGACCTGTAGAGCTGGTCTTCCCTCTCGAGATAGACCGGAACGAACAACTGAGAAGCTGAGAATCCTTGCAATTCTTTCTTCATCATGTTCTCTTTCTATTTGTGAAAACTGAACCACAATAAAAAGATGGCTGCGCTCTAAGACATATTGTAATTCTACGACACTTACTATCGACAAATGTAGCATTGAAGAGTTCTTCACTTAGTACAGTTTAAGATACGAGCTGGTGTAGCGTGATTATGGCAATGTAAAGACTTGCCTGGGACAAGCACCTGTTGCCCGGATAACAGGTGTCCCTACCGATGGCGCTAGTCTAGTACAGACAGTAGCTGAGAATCGTCAAACATACCGCTTTGCCACTGTACAGGGGTGTGCAAATTATTATACTCGCCGTCAGTCTGTCAGAATAACATTTAAATTTTCCACGGCTTAATGCACTAAACATGTTTGCAAGGCGGTGAAATTATTTCCATTGTTTAACCAAGAGTCTTAATCATATTTTCCTTTTAAGAAACTCAAAGTACAAATATTTTGTAGTATTTCCACTAACAGAAGAGCCTTGCTAATGCTGATGTATATTTTAAAATTGCTAAAATCACAGACACAATCCGTATGAGAAGGATCCAATTCAGGGACATTTGGACAGAATGGACCCAACTAGGTTAACACATATCTTTACGTTTTTGCAGAAAAAGGCAACAAGGTCCAATTGGTACAAATAGGCGGAAAAGGACTTGGCTGAATTAGGTTTTCCCAATCTCAAGGATCGAGAGGGAATTAGGAAAATTACTCATACACGGGGTTTTGAGGGAGAATAGAGAAGACCTACCAGACACATCTGGTCGCAGCAACGAAGACTCGCTCAATCGTTGCGCATGAAGAGTTATTGGGCAAACATCAAGGCCAATAAGTGTTGATTCCGCGTGGTCCTAGGAGACCCATTCGCGCAGAAGAAGAAGAGGAACTTTTCTACTGCAAAATGCCACACGTTTCGTTTTGATTACTTCACTCTACTATTCGTTTGAAGTTAGAGCTGAGGGATTTGGAGTCATTTTACTGATGATCCCCTCGTGAACTATTGAAAGATTGGAGAACTATGGATTGAAATCACCTAACTCGGAAGGTATATTCCAAAGTCAATGAAGAAATTCAAAACAGGCAAAGCTCAGGTATCCCTCGGCAGACCCAGACATAATTCCTTATGGGAGAAGGTGCAAGTGCACGGGGGACAAAACATTACTAAGGTTATAAAAACTGCCAGCAGTTGGTCAATAAAATGATTTTGAAAGAACAAATTGTGAGTGATTTGAATTTCTTATTTGATTCTAAAACTAGCCTCCGTGGCTTGGGCGGCAGCACGCTGGCCTCTCACCGCTGGGTCCGTGGTTCAAATCCCGATCACTCCATGTGAGATTTGTGCTGGACAAAGTGGAGGCAGACAGGGTTTTCTCCGGGTACTCCGATTTTCCCCGTCACAATTTAATTCCAGCAACACTCTCCACTATCATTTCATTTCATCTGTCATTCATTTAATCATTGCCCCTAGGGAGTGCGACTGGCTTGGGCAGCCGGCACAGTTCATCTCCTCGCCGCTAGATGGGCCTTCATTCATTCCTTTCCCTGCCCAGTCGGTCGACTGGAAGCAGGCTGTGGATTTTCATTTGATTCTAATCATGTGCACACCCCTCTAGCTTCAGCAATTACATGAAGGCTCATTCAGGGCACCTGCCCCGCATCGAGGGTCCAGGGGTCGAGTCCCGATGGTGTACCCATCTCTTCAACTATTACGCTTCGAATAACTCATTTGTTTACATTTCCTTGTTTATGTAGCGTAGCAATCAAATGCCAGATGACCTTGAAACAAGTACCACCAAATATGATAATCGAAAAGCTAAGTTTGAATTACAGTATATACAAGGCTCGGAATTAGAAGCCTATAAAGGTGGGTTCTCTAACTCTCCACCAAAATGTACATGTTGAACTTGACTACGTAGGCTACCTGCAAATGCAGGTGACTTACTGTCCTCTAAATTGCCTTTCTCGCGCCCTGCATCCCATCCATTCCCTCTTTCAACGTTTCATATCTCTTCCGTCCTGTTCTTGCTCCTTGTTCTTGGATAGGTTCTCAATCATCCAATTTTCGTGACCATTTTCATGACAATAGTCATATTTTTAACTGGCTGGTTTCTGTTTGTTGCAGTTTCAGTAATAGTAGTTTGTCGGGGATGCGAGGCCTCCTCTGGTTACTTCACGATTTGAGATCGTCGCTACTCTCAATATCAGCAGGTCCCTCAGAGCTTGGCACCGGCCATGGAGGAGTCACTTTTACATGATCTCTATTTTTAGCCTATTTTCATTTATGACGAAAAATAGGCTAATGAGATCACCTTTTGTCCGTGTGTGTGTGTGTGTGTGTCCTTAATAACTTGTAAACGGCTCGAGCGATTTCCATGAAACTCGGTAAGTTCATAGTACTATTTTTGCCAACTCCGACCGTGCCCTTCAAAGTTTATTACGTCTCATCATCCAACATGGCGGCTGTGCGAAATATTTCACCGGCATTCTCTATCTCCGAAACTATTACTGATATCACCCTGAAATTTTGTACGGTGATAAAGGGCACTACTAGAAGTTCACCTATGAGACTTTCAAAAACCTGTTAACTACAAATCGAACATGGCGGCCAAGCGAAGTTGAAACTTTTAAATAGACTTTTCACGCGATTTAACCATCCAAACGCAATAGAACTTGGCACAGCAAATGTTTATACACATTGTAATTCACTGGCATCTTAGTTAGTTCAATTGTTTACATAACCTCAAGATGGCGGCTGTGCAAAATATTTCACTGGAATTATATTTATATCTCCGAAACTATTACTGGGCGGCTTCGGTGGCGAAGTCGGTAGCATGCTGAACTGCTGTGCCCAAGATAGCGGGTTCAAACCCGGCCGAAGTCGTCGGATTTTTAAGAGCGTTAAAAATCCCTCAGTATGCCTTCCTTCGGAGGGGAAGTAAAGCCGGCGGTCCCATGTCATAGATTTATGACATGTTAAAGAACCTTCCACTATTTACACCTGTGTGAAACTAAATTGTATAGGTTAAGAATGTAAACAACGCTCTTACGTTGCTACGTTCGTTGCCAAGAGCCGACTGCGGTGGCGTCTAGTAGCTAAGTTCGGAACTAGGCCTAGTAGTCGTTGACGGTGGCGTTTGGTGGCAAAAGTAGGAACTACTTGAAATTAAAAGTCTGCAGTCCTCACTTGAATTGAAAACAGATAACACACACAAATACAGTCATCACAATTAACACCGGTTATCAGACAGATTCTACACACACCCAAAGTACACGGGGCTACATGACCGCGTTGTCGCAGCCCCTAAACTAAGGAACCAACCAACCAACCAACAAAACTATTAATTATATCACTCAGAAATTTTGTACGGCGGTAAAGGGTACTACTAGAAATTTAGCTCTGAGACTTCTAAAAGCCTGTAGAACACAAAACCAACATGGCGGCCAAGCGAAGGTGAAACATTTTAATATACATTTCTCGCGATTTAACCGTCTGAGCGCAGTGGAATATGGCACAGTGAATGTTTATACACATTGTAATGCACTAGCATCAACGTTAGTTCAATTGTTCACGTAAACTCAAGATGGCGGTTGTGCGCAATTTTTAAATTATGTTTCTATTTCTTGTGTATTAATCATGCTATTGAAGTGAACATTTGAATAATGAACCTACGCAAAAATCTTCACCTAATAGTACATAACTATATGGCCTATATATATACAAATCCAACATGGCGGCCATCCGAAATATTTAGACGATACTCAATATCTGTTGATCTATTACATCAATCAAACTGAAATAGGATATATGAAAATGGGCTGAATAGTTCCTAACGGAACTACTTGTTATTTAATCGAATACAATACCACATTTTACACAGAGCACGTTAATTCAATATTTCAATTCTTGTTAAAAGTCTTCCTCCTGTCTGCCCACTTTTCTTTCATGTAATTAAACCATAAGTGCTTTTGAAATAAATGTATTTCATTATGGGAAGTATTCTACTAATAATAAAAAGCGATGAAAACAGAGTTTTAATTAGCTATGAAACCTATATTTCCCCGATATGTGACAGAAATCAGAGGATTTAAGACGCTCGATGTTCTTCTCTGACAAAGTCAGAATGTTCGGGCCGTGTTCCTTCCTTTAATGTATCAACTTTCGGACCTTGTAAGGGTAATGGCTCAACTGAAGCCCACCGTCTCCCTGGTCAGGGAAATGTGCCTATGGCATACACCTCTACAACGTACCAAAACAATCGGAAACTTGTCTCTTATAATGCTGTAATATCATCAGTTCAACCAAATACTGCATTTTCAGTTGTTTCTCCATATCTAGGTTATTGCTACTTTTAAATTAATTTCTTAAACAAGATGAATTACGGGCAATTCTCCTAATTGTTTTATATTGTAATTATGCCATTGGTTATCGACTTGATCCTATAACAACG
Organism: Meconema thalassinum; assembly: GCA_946902985.2. Lineage (NCBI taxonomy): Eukaryota > Metazoa > Arthropoda > Insecta > Orthoptera > Tettigoniidae > Meconema > Meconema thalassinum. The sequence continues at coordinate 10,865,780 of OX336392.1, read as the reverse complement.
CACTTCCCGTGTCAGAAACCCCTAATATCTTATCTTCTCCCCCTGTCAGGTGATCGCTAACCCGCGCTGTTGTTTGCATACAGCACCCTATACACTTCACAACACGATTTCGTTTTGTGACTGTATCAGCGGCTTTTTGACTTTCTGGTTCCTTCCAATATGCACTGTGCTAATTGACAAAGAAATGCAAACGTCTGATATGATGTTCCGAGGCTGTGTATAAATTATCATAATTGAGTGTTCTTGTCCTGAAATAGGTGTTGGTAAAATTGATAATCATTAACAGTTGGTCACTTGGAAACATCTGATGTAATTGAATGGGTAGTGGCAACATCACAAACTCCTGTTCAAGAAAACGGTGCTAAAAACGGCAAACAAAAGTTATGTTGTGACTGTTGACTGTGCAATGTATTTTCTCATTCATGATAGATACAATGGAAATTACCTACCTTGCTGCGTAAGTCCTAGATTACGAATGAATGAGTAACCATTGAGAGGGTCACTTGTATGAAGAGCAGGTCTCGACCTCATTGATTGTAGTATAGAAATAAGCACGATGTAATTTATCATTGCAAATGCTATAATTAGCGGGAGAACCTTCAATTAGTACGACTCTTGGTCATAGTGAAGGCGGTACACTACTACTATTGACCTGAATGCACGTGGGCAGAGTTCGTGCACAATTCAAGGGAGATGGCATTCATTATACATGTATTCATTAATTTATAAATCAACCCATCATTATCCTATCCATTTCATTTATCATTTATCACCAATGCTACAATCACAGACGATCAAATGCAGATTGAAATGATTACGAGGATTCTTTGGAGCTGAAAGCACGGTGGTTTGTCCCAGGTTTCCACATTCCCTCCAGACGAATGTCATTTTCATGTCCCAGAGTGCCTACCTCAATCCTAACCCTAAAATCGCAATTACACACTTTACTATGAGGTGAAACATTTAATATAACTGCATGCTGTTTGGTTATCCCTAGACTACTAACATTATTAAATTGAGACTTAGTACTAATGATACGTTGCCTCTAGAACTGATTGGCATTAATAACAAAAGCATTGACATCACCACCATAGACCAGACTGCTGGAAGATGTTAGGGTGGGGACAGATATACAGGGTATTCTAAGCAGTTAAATTATTCATACACGAACATTTTACGTATGTTAGTATTGCAAGGTTAGATTAGTCATAACGTGTACTATCGTGTGCTTCACTAGGAGATGGAACAATGCTGCCAACTGTCTGGAGTACAAGGTTTTGCTGCTGTGGGAATTGAACTGGCCACTGCGAACAAGACTGAGTGTACATCATTCCAGCTCTTGGACGTAAAGAGCATTTCTTTGCTGAGCCTGGAATGAAACCCGGGCCTTTGAGAGCACAGTTACATCCTGGAAGGAAACGCTCTATTGCTCACGTATTCATAAAGCTGAACTTTGGATATGATTAATAAACCATGGCCTTGCCAGACTTGACATTACATTCTAAAATAGGCAAAGCATCATCTTGACACATCTCGCTGCTCCCCCAATGCTGCCTACTCTGCGAATCAGCGCTTCACATGGCAGGTTGTCGCCCGGAAGGGGAGACTGATCAACAATCGTTGCCATGGCAGCTCCCTCTATAGGTGAAACCCCCCCTTCACTGGGCTCGGTACTGTTCGTTAACTCATGTAGAAAACAGACAAGCCACCTCGTCAATGATTTCAGTTCTTATGTAATTAGTTCATGTTTTGAATGAACTGTCATCAGTTACGTGAAATAATAATATTATTAATAATAATAATAATTATAAGTAAGAAAATACATAATTAATAAGATAACGACCAAAAATGACATGCAATTATTAAGATAACTCGTATATTGAAATTATCTCAGGTTGCGCAATCGTATTAATAACAAGAAGTTCCGCGACGAACTAAAGAGCCTACTTTTCCTACAATTTAAGATGTATGCCAATGTTTAATCTTTATAGACCTATCTAGAATAATAACGAAATTAAGTTGGTAATATCGAAATTTCTAATTAGTTCAAAATATACCTGGCATAATGTACCCTAAAAGAGCACTGTAGTTGGCAGCCCTCCTGACTGAATATATTCTTAGTTCCATCTCTTAGGGTACAGAATACACAATTTGGTTGGAGTTCAATGGATAGCATGGACGTTACTTGCAGTTAGACATTAGATGTATCAGCGCGTGTAAAATCATGTTGGCAACAATGACATGCATGTATTGCTCATAAATAATCCGAAATATTATTATCTACATATGTGCCAATTTCGGAATAGCTCCCATGCATACCTTCAGAGATATCCAACATGGAGCTCACAATTTAATTGTCATTTATCAGCAGTTGGTAGCACTGATATCATTTTCAAATATGGTCCTGATATATTCAGTTATCGGTCTTTACTCATACCAAATTTTGTTTGGATAGCCGCAGCCGTTTAGGAGTTGATAGGGGGGACTCACAGACAGACAGTCACACATTTGCGCGGATCGCTCTCAAAAGTCTACTTTTCCCTCTATTTTTACAAAATGTGGAAAGCAGGCTGAAAATCCAAATATGCTCAACGTTACTCAATGCTGTCCGTTATCTGGTAATATAAATTATTCTGAAGGTTGGTAGAGCAGACTATAGGAAAGAGTTGGTTTATTGAAGGTGTCTTCTTACAGCGACATTCATCATCTGTTCAGTTATTAAGATTCCAGGGTCCCGAGAAAATGCTCTGGTGTATAATGACAATGTGATATTTGTATATTCCTCCCTCATAATAAATGGTTTGGTTATGCCACTGTTATTGTGCCCGTGCTTCGTGGGATGATTGTCGTTCGTCATCTACAGTAGAGCAGTGGTTCCCAACCTTTGTAAGCTGACGCCCCCATTTTCAGATGCGGGAGTTCATCGCACTCCCCCCGCCAACCCTTCCACCTCCACTCCTCGCTTCTATAACCTCTTCGATTGACGCGGAGGATATAGACCTAACCTAATAACACTACATAATGGAATAATTACGGCCTATCTATTGCATACTCTTTATTTTAGCACAAAACAAAGACACACTTTTACAAAAAGTCCTTAAATTAGTCAACAAATGTCAGTGAGAGCGTTGACACTATTTTCTCTTGGTAAGATTCGGTATGGTTGGTTTGATATTTGACAGAGCACAGCAGAGATCACTTGCAACATCAAGCCGACAGCGCTGCTTTGTTTCTATGACACTCAGCGTTGAAAATCCTGACTCACAAAAATATGTCTTTGAAAATGTGACAATGAGACGCAATGCAAACTTGGCTATTACCGGATACACTGTAAGACAGTTTACCCAAAAATCACCCAGTCCTAATATTTTGGAATCATCTTTTAGCTTTGATTCACACTTCAAATCTATGGCTTCTTCTTGAAGTTGTGCTTCAATGTCAATGACAAACGAATTTCTCGTTAACATCCAGGACCATTCTTCCGACGAGATATCAGGAAAGTAGAAGTCGAATTATTGTGCCAGGGAATCCAAATGTGACTGAATTTGCACCTAAGAGTATTACGATAACGTTCATTATCCGGAAAAAAATTAATTAAAGCGGTGAAAGGATGAAAAGTTGTTCAACTGAAGCCGGCGTTTCCATAACTGTATCTTTTTCAGGAAAGCTCTGATGGCAACTTAAGCAAGCATAATATTGGAGTTTTTGCTTTGGAGCTTTAAGGTCAAATTGTTCAAAGCTTCAAAGAAATCACAAAGATATGCCAACGAGACGATACAATTGGCATTGATTTTGCTCCGTACAACACAGCAAATACCTTATTTCACTTCCAATCTCGCGGCTCCACAGAGGTTTGTGCCGACAGTTGGCAATTACCAGTGCTTTTGAACGATTGACTTGGTACGACAATCACTTGGAGAGATTCGAAAAATGAGTATTATACAAAATTGTAGTATTCGAGTTAAAACCCTTCATTCGAAAATCACTTCACGCACCCCTTGATAAAGCCCCACGCGCCCCAGGTTGGGAACCCCGAATCTAGAGGTTGAATGTTTGTTTGTTTAGGAGACAAGACTTACTAGTTTCCGTGATATGGACGTATTATTCTTATTATTATTATTATTATTATTATTATTATTATTATTATTATTATTATTATTATTATTATTATTATTATTTTACCTATCTGATAAAGAATCACAATTTGTATGTATTATGTAATACATAATCTGAAACTTCTTAAGAGATAATTGCTGATGAAAGTTACATAGAAATAGTGTACTGAGCTGTCTGTAGACATTGCACAATTCAGATACGTAATCACATCAGTATTATCAGTAGTCGTTATAGCTTTACACCTACTTGTAGGTCTTTTCCCCATATTAGTTTACAGTTAGTGTTTCACAGCAATAGTGCTGACTTCCGCGATGGACGAACTCTCCAAGTACTATGATACCAACCATCTGAAGCCGAACCCTGAAAAAGACACAAGTGTGTGCGTTCCATCTAGGAAACAGGGAAGCACGGCGACAGCTGGACATCACATGGCGAAGTGAGCGACTGAAACATTGCCCAACACCAGTTTACCTAGGAGTCACACTAGACCGTGCTCTAACATACAGACAGCAATGTCTGAACACGAAACAGAAGGTCAGTGCTTGCTACGGCATACTCAAGAAGCTGATCGGCAGCACCTGGGGAGCCAATCCGCACTTCCTGAGGACGTCTGGACTTGCACTGAGCGTGTGTCAGCCGCTGAGTATGTCGCTCCTGTGTGGAACGCTTCAGCACATGCTAAGCAGGTTAATACTGCTGTCAACGACACTGCACGGATAATCTCGGGATGCCTGAAACCAACGCCAGTGCACAAACTATACCCTATTGTTGGAATAGGGCCACTGCTGCGGACGTTAAGAGAACAAAGCAGGAGAATGACCATCGACATCCACTATATGGTCACCAGGTGATCACTTTTGTGATACTTTCAATGTTTAGCTTGGCCCATTTGTCGGTCAAATTTTATTTATTGTTACTGAGATCCCCGAATGGTAATTATTTATTTACAATTGTTAATTGTTTAAACCATATGCATAATCTTGTTATCAATCACTTATTCATAGATATTATAGTTCTCACCTCGAGTGTTTCAGTCTCGCTATCTCAGGCGTCCTCACTCACGACATACCGGACATCTACTGGTTGATCCACTGTCTGCTGAGTAGTGTCGACTGACGTCACCCTGACTTTCGTTCGACCAATGGCAGGTCTTTGTCTGGTCGGGCGATCTCCAAACTTCGAGAGAGTTCTATGGTCCCTATTTAAGACGCCGCTTGCTGGCGTTCTTCATCACTTCGGATCAACCGCCACTTCTGAACCACTTCAACACTTCTGATTCACCACTGCTGATCACTTCAACCAGCTGGTCACCGCTACCTCTCATGACACCATCGCTGATATCTACGCTAGCGAGCAGTTACGTCACAAGATCTGCAACATGACGTATTGCTCAAGATGGCAAGAATAATTGCCAGCCGCTGTACTCTTCAACTTCACCTTAGAGGGGATACTTGGAATCGTTCTTCGAAATATCTCTGGATCAGCTCTTGGAAACTATAAATGTCATTCCTGCGCAAGAAAAGAAAGTTGACATTTTATCGATGGTGCACATAACTCTAGGCCATGTACGCCTCCTTCCAAGAAAACCGTGAAGACTTTTAAATCAACGTGTGCTAGCTGGAACTTTTTTAGGAGCTGGCTCTTCAACTCTCTTCAAAGATAAGTTTAATTTTATAAAGAGCTTATATCATACCAGTTATTACACTCTTAATTATTTTTTATGGTTCTCTCTTTTTATAAACTGCATTTTTATATATTAAGCTCAACTTTTCTCCAATCAAGCAAGCTTTTCATGGACCTTTCTATAATCTGGGTTCTGTAATCAGGCCCTCACACTTTGCTACATTTATAATTGTTAATTTCTGTAATAAGCACTTAAGTGCAATTTGTTTGTTCATTATAAATTTATTATTAGGAATAAAAATTGTTAATGCATCGCTCCCTATATTGGTTTTCTAGTCACGTATTTCATGCCCAATACCCCCGCACCGTTTCAGTCTAATTTTCTTGACCACAGTAGTTATTTTGGCCAGGCTTTCGCCTGATGCGTTTCGTTCTCCCGTATGGGGAAGTTTTAGGACAGAATTTATACTTCTCCATAGTTTTGGTGCCTCACCCCAGGGAAACATATCTGTTGCACCCTGGATCCCTATATAAGTTTAATATTGTGAATTTTGCATTAACAATTTTTGTTCATTGTGTTTCAACACTAATTCACATTGTACGTTTCAGCTTAAGGCGCATGTGCGGCAGAGGAGAGAAACGTAAGCTAAGCCGGTTTCTTCCGCATCAGACTAAACCTTACTACATAGCAAGCTGTCATCCTCTGACTTCCAGTACTCGAAGTCACAATATTGACGTGAGTAACAAACAACTTGTAATATGCCTAACCTTGATGAAAAACTTAGCAACTCCAGAGCCTCTTGTAAGGGCAAGCTCACACGGTTTCGTACTTTCTTAACGGAACTCGAACCCCAAGAGCATAATCTCGACATAATTTCGCAGAGGCTTAAGAATTATGAACAAGCCTTTGAGAAATATGATGAGATACAATGCAGTATAGAAACTCAGCATCCGGACCAGCAAAGTGATAGGTTGGAAGTTGAAAAATTATACTATCAGGGATTTGCTGAAGCTAAACAGCTTATTAGGGCTTTAACTTTAAAAGAAAAACAAGAAGATCAAACTTCTGCAGCATCTTCTACATCTTCTTCACGCATTATATTACCCAAATTAGAAATACCCAAATTTACTGGTAAAGACATAGAATGGGAACCATTTTTTGAATTATTCAATTCTTTAGTACATGAGAATACTTCTATACCAGTAATACAAAAATTTCACTACTTGCGTCTGGCAGTTCAAGGCAACGCACTTAACCTGATTCAAGCACTTTCTTTGACCAGTGATAATTATGAAGTTGCTCTGAATCTTCTTAAGGATAGATATGGGAACATTCGTTTATCTATTCAACGCCATATACAAAGCTTATTCGAGTTACCTAACGTGCAAGCAGATAACAGTTTATCACTTCGTAAGTTGATTGACACCGCAGAGTTACACGTCAGAGCATTGTCCAATTTAAACCAACCTGTAAATCACTGGGATTTATTTCTAGTTCACCTCATTTCTGCAAGACTGGATGCAAATACATTAAAAGCCAGGGAAACAGAACTTTCCCAGAATTTGCAATGCACTTATGAGGCGATTATTAACTTTTTGAAGGCCAGAAGCCAAGTCTTTTCCGCCATAGCTAATCAAAAAACTAGTAGTTCAGATTCAAAAGCCTTCTCAAAACATAAGGTTAGCAGTTCTAATCAAAGAATTTTAAGATCGCAGGCTCTTCCTGTTGATGCTCGGTCACCTAACCAAATGCAAACGTGCGGTCTGTGTCAGCAATCGCATAATTTATACAATTGTGATGAATTTAAATCTTTATCAGTAGATGAAAGACGAAAGTTCATTACGAACAAAAAACATTGTTTCAACTGTTTGTCAGGAACGCATATGTTAAACAATTGCCGTTCACAACGTTTATGCTTTCATTGTAGGGCAAGACACCATTCACTTTTGCACAGGCATGAAAGACCACGGTTATCAGGACCAAGCAGTTCCAATACCAAGTCTAACTCGGAGACTTCTCAAAATAGTGCGCAGTCGTATGCTCAAAGTTCTATCTCGCTTGGCAAAGTCCAGGTTTTATTATCTACCGTGCCGGTTCTATTGAAAAATTCTCACGGAAAATGGGTATCTGTTAGGGGATTATTGGATAATGCCGCTACCAACAATTTTATTAATGAATCGTTGGTACAAAAGTTAGGCCTTCCAAAACATCCTACCTCAATAGAGGTTACAGGAATAAACTGCTCTAAATCACAATCCTTAAGCTTTGCTAAAGTGGATCTTAAGGACTCTAATAATCTTGGTACGCAGTTGCAATTAGATTGTTTGATTATCAAGTCTATAGGCAACAATATTCCTGGCACTTCTTATCCTATTCAAAGTTGGAATATCCCGAATTTTGTCCAGCTAGCTGACCCTCATTTCAACAGAGCTTCACCCGTAGAGCTTCTTTTCAGCTCAAGCGTATTTTGGCAATGTCTTCATTCCAATAAAGTAAAAATTGCTCCTAATGTTTTCTTCCGCGAAACTGATTTTGGTTGGATTGCTACTGGCCAAATATACCGTAATCCTATTCAAACTGTATCGAATTGTTATTTTGTTGGTACCGATTTGAGCCAAGAGCTAACCAAGTTCTGGGATCTTGAGAATGTTCAGGCTACTTCTTCTTCTTCTTCTTCTTCTTCTTCTTCTTCTTCTAACGAAATTTGTGAAAAGTTATATAAGGAAACCACTGTCCGTAATACTGAAGGCAGATTTATAGTAACTCTTCCACGTATTCCCAATCCTCCCGCCATTACGGGCTCGCATTCCAGAGCACTTAGGGCACTATTTGCTATTGAAAATCGGTTCAAACAAGATGCTTCTGTCAAAACTCAGTATGCTTCCTTTATGGAGGAATACGAATCATCCAATCACATGGAGGTAATTTCTAAATCAGAAGAAATTGACCATCCTTTAAATGAAATAGTTTATTTAAATCATCATCCGGCATGGAAAAATTCCTTAACACAAGACAATATAAGAGTAGTTTTCAATGGCTCATCACCAGATTCCAATGGAATCTCTTTAAATGATACCTTGCAATGTGGTCCCGCGATTCAAACAGATCTCACCTCTGTTTTGCTTAATTTTCGAAGGTTTCCTATTGCTGTAATCTCAGATATTAAGCAGATGTATCGGCAGATTCTCGTAAATTCTGAGCAGCAAGATCTGCAAAGAATATTGTGGCGCGATGAGAGTTCCAAACCCATAAAGATATTTAGATTGAAGACTGTGACATATGGCCTGAAGCCTTCAGCCTTTCTTGCGATTCAGTCTCTCCACATGTTAGCCGAGCAAGATGGTCATCTGTATCATCCTTTGGCCTCTGAGTCATTAAAAACGGCATTTTATGTCGACGATTTCTTGTGCTCTTTCCCTAATATTTCTGAAGCGCTCCTTGTGTGCGAAGATTTGAAATCCCTACTCCTAGGAGGTGGTTTTCCGCTCCATAAATGGACTTCAAATTCCACTGAATTTATATCAAAATTTTCATCAGAGGTCCCAGTTGATGAATTTGTTGCCATTCCTACTGATGAAGCAGCCGTAAAAGCATTGGGTGTTTTTTGGTGTCCTTCCTCTGATACCTTTTCTTATCAGGTACATCTGTCAGAATCTCCCCCTGTAACTAAGAGACAAGTTCTGTCAGAAATCGCAAAGATCTTTGATCCTTTGCAATATATTGCTCCTATAGTTATTGTCGCAAAAATGTTCTTGCAAAAGCTTTGGTCATTAAAATCAGACTGGGATGAAAATCTCCCCCTTCCTCTTGTAGAAGAATGGTTAGAGTATCGCAGCAGTTTGCTGGATCTCTCCAAGGTTTCTATACCCCGCCCTTTAATTTCTAATCCCTTATACCAGCAGTATGACCTGCATGTATTTTCTGATAGTTCAGAACGAGCTTATGGCTGTTGTGCATACATAGTAGGACGTTCCTCAGATACTTTCCCTGGATTTTCTAATTTAGTGTGCGCTAAATCTAAGGTTGCTCCACTTAAAACAGTATCATTGCCGAGATTAGAATTATGCTCTGCTTTAATGGCAACAGAATTAGCTACTAAACTAAATGTCAGTTTAAAGTTAAAATTTTCCCGCACATTTTTTGGAGCGATTCTTCTATTGTATTAGCTTGGATTTCCAAGCCTTCTTCTCATTGGAATACCTTTGTGGCAAATCGCGTTTCTAAGATTCATGAAGTCTCTCATTCTGAACAATGGAGACATGTTCCTAGCCGTGAAAACCCCGTGGATATAATATCACGTGGTTGCACGCCTAAAAAATTGATTTCTTCAGACCTGTACTGGAATGGTCCTCCTTGGCTAAGTCAGGAATCATCTTGCTGGCCTCGCTTAGCTAATCAATTTACAGAAGAAATACCTGATGCCCGTAATGACCCTGTCACGTCGCATCTTACTTCTACTTCTACTAGCCTTTTTCATAGATACTCTTCATTTGATAAATTGATTCGTGTAGTGTCTTATATCTTCCGCTGGAAATATTTAGTAATTGATCAACCATTGAAACCTCAACCCTTTCTCACCAGAGTAGAGTTAGAATTTGCTACTTGCAAGATTTTGTTACTTGTTCAGCAGGAAGTATTTGCTCCTGAAAAGCAAGCTCTTATAAGTGGTAAAGATTTACCCAAGTCTAGCAGGCTTTCACCACTCACTCCTTTTCTAGACCAGGACGGCATAATACGTGTGGGTGGAAGATTAGCTATGTCTAGTTGTGAGGATGGGAAAAAGCATCCCATCATCCTTCCTTCAAAGCATCCTATCACTACCCTTATAATAAAAAAGTTTCATTATAAACACCTTCATGCTGGCACTCGCACCTTGCTCTGTCTAATTCGTGAACTCTACTGGATCATCAATGGCGTTCATGAGGTTTCTTCTGTTGTCAAAAAGTGTATACCTTGCTTCAAGGTTAAACCAAGGCCCGCCACGCAGATTATGGGTAATTTACCTCCATTTCGTTCAGAACCTAGTAAGCCCTTTGCTCTTACTGGGATCGATTACGCAGGTCCTTACATATATCAGACCAATCCCTCTTCATCTAAGCGCAAAATCTTAGGTAAACTCTACATCTCGTTATTTGTATGTATGATGACGGGAGCTATCCACCTTGAGTTGGTTACGAACGCTTCTGTATCCTACTTTCTGGCCGCCTTTTCTAGATTTGCTGCTAGAAGGGGTGTTCCATCTGAAGTTTTTTCAGATAATGCAAAAATTTTTGTAAGCGCTTCTGATCTCTGGAAAAAAGTGTTAAGCTCCCCTTCTGCTAAAGAAAAAATTTCCAACTTTTCCTATCTAAAGGTTTCAAATGGCATTTCACCCCGCCTTATGCTCCCCATCATGGGGGCCGATGGGAGTCCTGCGTCAAACTTACTAAAAGACAGCTTAAGAAAACTCTTGGTCCTACCATACTTTCTTATGAGGAATTCAACTCTTTGATTATTCAAATTGAAGGTATTGTAAATTCCAGACCTCTGACCCCTCTTTCAAACGATCCTAAGGATCTTTTACCTTTAACACCCAGTCACTTCCTGATTGGCTGTTCGCTTGCTGCTACTCCGCCTTTGCTGGTTCGACGCTGTGATCCTAACTTGCCTATCTTTTGGAGAAAAGTAGAATCTTTGCGCTGTTCTTTTTGGCGCCGATGGAAGTTAGAATATCTCAGCTTGCTAAATAGGCGTGAGAAATGGCGGCTTCCTCAACCAGATGTACGAGTGGGGGACATGGTTCTTCTTCGAGACCCATCTCCGCCTCTCGTGTGGAACCTAGGTAGAGTTATTCACTGCCACTTTGGCCGTGATAAACGTGTCAGAGTTGTTGATGATTTAACTAGTAAAGGTCGTTATACTAGACCCATCTCTGCTATTTCTGTTTTGCCTTTCGAGTCTTAGTTTCTCCTCGTCTGTTATCCATGTTTTGCTTTGACTGATTCTTTTGTTTGTTTTCATTCGGAGTTCTCGGAGCATGATCACTTTTGTGATACTTTCAATGTTTAGCTTGGCCCATTTGTCGGTCAAATTTTATTTATTGTTACTGAGATCCCCGAATGGTAATTATTTATTTACAATTGTTAATTGCTTAAACCATATGCATAATCTTGTTATCAATCACTTATTCATAGATATTATAGTTCTCACCTCGAGTGTTTCAGTCTCGCTATCTCAGGCAACCTCACTCACGACATACCGGACATCTACTGGTTGATCCACTGTCTGCTGAGTAGTGTCGACTGACGTCACCCTGACTTTCGTTCGACCAATGGCAGGTCTTTGTCTGGTCGGGCGATCTCCAAACTTCGAGAGAGTTCTATGGTCCCTATTTAAGACGCCGCTTGCTGGCGTTCTTCATCACTTCGGATCAACCGCCACTTCTGAACCACTTCAACACTTCTGATTCACCACTGCTGATCACTTCAACCAGCTGGTCACCGCTACCTCTCATGACACCATCGCTGATATCTACGCTAGCGAGCAGTTACGTCACAAGATCTGCAACATGACGTATTGCTCAAGATGGCAAGAATAATTGCCAGCCGCTGTACTCTTCAACTTCACCTTAGAGGGGATACTTGGAATCGTTCTTCGAAATATCTCTGGATCAGCTCTTGGAAACTATAAATGTCATTCCTGCGCAAGGAAAGAAAGTTGACATTTTATCGATGGTGCACATAACTCTAGGCCATGTACGCCTCCTTCCAAGAAAACCGTGAAGACTTTTAAATCAACGTGTGCTAGCTGGAACTTTTTTAGGAGCTGGCTCTTCAACTCTCTTCAAAGATAAGTTTAATTTTATAAAGAGCTTATATCATACCAGTTATTACACTCTTAATTATTTTTTATGGTTCTCTCTTTTTATAAACTGCATTTTTATATATTAAGCTCAACTTTTCTCCAATCAAGCAAGCTTTTCATGGACCTTTCTATAATCTGGGTTCTGTAATCAGGCCCTCACACTTTGCTACATTTATAATTGTTAATTTCTGTAATAAGCACTTAAGTGCAATTTGTTTGTTCATTATAAATTTATTATTAGGAATAAAAATTGTTAATGCATTGCTCCCTATATTGGTTTTCTAGTCACGTATTTCATGCCCAATACCCCCGCACCGTTTCAGTCTAATTTTCTTGACCACAGTAGTTATTTTGGCCAGGCTTTCGCCTGATGCGTTTCGTTCTCCCGTATGGGGAAGTTTTAGGACAGAATTTATACTTCTCCACCGGGCAGCAAGGTCTCGCCTCAGATCCCGCAAGAGTTTCCTTGCTAGGACTCTGCCGCTGGAGGGAACACCAGAGACAATTCGTCTTAACAGATGGAGGAGCTCACTGCCCACAGACATGACGCCAAAGGAAGAACTGGCTCATGGCGCCGACCTACCTTATCCTGTGTAGAGGTCCCTCAACCGCTTAAGAGTGGTGTCCCTCGATGCAAGACCAACCTGCAAAAATGGGGGATCCTTCCAGCAGACGCAGACACCTCTTGTGAATGTGGAGCTGAACAAGACCCAAGCCACCTACTTACCTACCCCCTCCTGGAGAACCCGTGCACAATGGAAGATGTTTTTAGAGGAAGTAACAAGGCCATCGCAGCTGCAGTTTTTTGGAAATGTTGACCGGACACGGAAATGAATGAATGAAAGCAATAGTTGCTACACCTTCATAGATTAGTTTGGGGGAAGGGGACCGTTGTTAGCCTTTTTCATTTAGGCTTTTGTCCGCGCGTGTGTGTGTGTGTGTGTGTGTGTGTGTTCCTAATAAAATCTAAACGGTTGGAGTGATTTCAATTAAACTCGGTAAAGTCATGGTACTATTTTGTCCGATCTCGACCAAGCCCTTCAAACATTATTTCATCTCACCAATCCAACATGGCATCTGTGCGAAATATTTCTGCGGCATTGTATATCTCCGAAACTATTACAGATATCACCCTCAGAATTTGTACGATGATAAAGGGCACTTCCAAAAGTTTATCCATGTAACTTTATAAAACCTGTGAAGTACAAAACGAACATGGCGGCCAAGCGAATTTGAAACATTTTAATAGCCTTTCCTCGCGATTTGACCTTCTGAGCGCAGCGAAACATGGTAAGTTACTGCAAATTTTTATACACATTGACATCTAATTTAGTGCAATTGTTTACATAACTTCAAGATGGCGGCTGTGCGAAATTTTAATTTTAATCATGCATTTCTAGTGTCCTGATCATGCGATCAAAGTCAACGTTTGAATAATGAACCTACGTAATAATCGTCATCTAATACAGCGCCTAAATGCGTCTAGCTACAGAAGTTACGTTGGCAGCACGGCTGCCGCTTGCATCATATTAGCTTTTCACGAAATGATTGCCGGCGGTCGAGATGGGAACTACACTTTGTTTACTTGTGTCACACGTCAGCCTGTACAGTTGCGCGAGTAGGATATGACTCAGCTCAAGTAGCCTCTGTCATCGTTTAACTGTCCATAGTGACATCAGCTCCTATGATGCGCAATGCTGCTTGACTTACGTGCAGAATGCATTCTGTCATCGCTGTGTTTCCTAATAACAAGCAAACAGTAAACTTTGTACTCACCACAGCCATTCATAATAGTTGCTGGAAGTGCTGATGACACATACGCTCGCTAATTGCAATACACACTGACGATTTCGACATTCTACAGCACACACGTGTGGGATTCACTCTGTCAAGGTACCAACTAACCCGATGAGGCAACCACTCACAGCTGCACGTAACCACCGCGGAGAACATTCTCGGGCGCCCTGTAGTATACAACTCTATGGCCTACATTTATATAAAAATCCAACGTGGCGACCATCCAAAATATTTAGACGTTTTTCAATATCTATTAATCTAAGACCGCAATAAAACTGATATTTTGTATGTTGATAGAGAATATGAACATAAGTTTACCTATGTGACTTTCAAGAACCTGGTGAGAATAAATCCAACATGGCTGCGACGCGAAATTTAAATATTCAAATTGATGTTTCTCGCGATTTAACTATCCGAGCACAGTGAAACTTGGTTCGGTAAATGCTTGTGTAAATTTTAATCCACTGACATCTAATTACTTTCAATTGTTTTCATAACCACAAAATGGCAGCTGTGCAAAATTTTGAAATCTCGTTTTTATTATTTCTTGTGTCCTAGGCCTAATCATGCGATTGAAGTTTGAATATTACACGTACACAATAATCTTCATGTAACAGTACATAACTCTAAGACCATGGCGACCATCTGAATTATTTAGACTGTTCTCAATATCTACGAATCTAATACAGCAATCAAACTGAAAATTTGTATGTCGAAAGAGGCAATTAACATAAGTAGAATATATGAAAATAGGCTACAGCCTCTGGTGACCCGAACATGTCCTCGGGCACTCCCGGCACTAAAACCCATACGATAAATCAATAAATAAATATTATACCGACAGCATTTGCCTGGGGGAGGAAATGGGAGACCACCGAAAACGATTTTCAGGACCGCCGATATGAATTCGAACCCACGGTCCCCTATTACAACGACCGGTAATATTAGCGGTGTAATAATTATTTATTTATTTAGCGCATGGCTACCTTCTGCCGTCATCAACATCCAATCGCTACAAACAGCCCTTTTGAGATCTGACACAGTATAGACCACCCACTATACGGTACTGCAGTAGGTGTTGCCTACGTACAGGGACACTGCTTTGCCTGTAAGCTGCAACTCTGATCCCCCGGCCATTTTTATTTGCGGCACCCTGTATTATTATTTGCCATTTGGCGTGCCAGCAACAGCTATTGCGTGATTTACATGTCATTAAACCTAGCTGATGCTCATGCCTTCGCTTCAGAAAGATAAAAGCGATGATTGCTTTCTTCTAAACTGATGGATTTGCCCACCGCTTTTACAAACAATAGGAAAGGAAGTGACGGACAGGCTATTATTGTCGTATTACTGAAGTCTACAAGTCGTTGGACTCAGTGACGCAGGAAATATTGTTACTAAGCCCTTAGTTCTGAGCATGTTAACTTACTGACATTTGTGAAGTCTTTGAGTAAGAAGGTTGGTTGGTTCCTTAGTTTAAGGGCAGCGACAACGCGTTCATGTAGCCCAGTGTACTTTGGGTGTGTGTGTAGAATCTGTCTGATAACCGGTGTTAATTATGATGGCTGTATTAGTGTGTGTTATCTGTGATTCAGGTAGAAGGACTGCAGACGATTATTTTTTTTCAAGTAGTTCCTACTTTTGCTACCAAATGCTACCGGCCACGACACCTAGCTGCGGACGTGGCTTCTAAATGGCATCGCAGTGAACATCTGACGGCGAACGTTGGAACTAATATAGCGTTATCAAACTAACCTACACATTTTAGCTTCCACAAGTGATGTTAGTCTTTTACACGCCATAAATCTATGACATGGAACCGCCGGCTTAACTTTCTATCCGAAGGAAGGCATACTGAGAGATTGTTAACGCTCTTGAACCCGCGATCTTGGGCATAGAAGTTCAGCATGCTACCCACTATGCCACAGAAGCCTCTGCAGTAAAGCAGAGTGACTGTGAACTTCAACCTCAAACACTTGTGCCATTAAATAATCAATATTGAAATATATTTTAAATAATAGGTCTATTATTAACTTAAATGCTTTTGAATTTATGTATTTTACCTGCTCGCCATCAGTACAATTACATTTTAAAATTATAGCTTCCTCATAGCAAATGGAATCGTAAACATTTTAAAATGTAATATTCAAAGGTTTCCTTCTCGAACTGAGAAACCGACTATAGTTAGATTAATGGAATAATTGGCCGACTAAAGGCATTTGGTTAACCGATCGAAATTGTTAATCGATCGACAGCTCTAGTTATTATTATTATTATTATTACTATTTCCGAGGGGTGGAGGAGTGCGCTAGGTAGCTAATATACAATGCAGGCCGCACCGGAAATACGCTAAACCGGAAATACGGTTTCCAATTTCCATCCCATCAAGCGAGAAATGAGGAATCGATAAACGTGCTGTGTATAGCTTTTCTAGCGTAATAGAATATTATTTTGATAATGAAACAATGACTAGTGTTGTGTCCACTAATGTTAAACTTCACTGTCTCTGGAAGCTGCTCCCATTGGTCATCGCCCAGCAGATACAGTATGTTAACAAGTAACGAGTGCTGTGTTGTTATCATGGCCGATCCCATGCCGACTTTAAGTTGTTTAGTAACACACTGTAGCACAACCTAGAGGCACAATCGATTATGATAGTTGTTGTTTTAAGCGGACTAACATGTAGGTTATCGGCCCCTAATGGTTTGTGTGATTGAGAAAATGAAACTACTGCTAAAACTAACTACAAAACTTACGGACTGGAAGAAGATCAGGACAAAAACAAGTAGTTCCGTGAAGAACTAATTAGCCTATTTTCATATATCCGACTTATGTTAATTGCTTCTATCTACATACAAAATTTCAGTTTGATTGCTGTAATACATTCGTAGATATTCAGAGCCGTCTAAATATTTCGGATGGTCGCCATGTTGGATTGTTATACGTAGATGCCATAGTGCCATGTACCATTAAAGGAAAATTATTGCGTAGGTTCATTATTTAAACTTTCACTTCGATCGCATGATTACGACACACGAAATAAAAACTTAATTTTAAAATTTGCAAAGCCGCCAACTCGATGTTATATAAACAATTGAACTAAATTAGATACCAGTACATTACAATGTGTATAAACAAATCCTGTACCAGATTTCATTGCGTTTGGAACATTAAATCGCGAGAAAGGTCTATTTAAAATTTTCAAATTCGCTTGGCCGCCATGTTCATTTTGTAGTTAACCGGTTTTTGAAAGTCTCATAGATGAACTTCCAGTAGGGCCCTTTATCTCCGTACAAAATTTCAGGGTGATACCGCTAATCGTTTCAGAGATATAGAATGCCGGTGAAATATTTCGCACATCCGCCATCTTGTGGCTATGTAAACAATTGAACCAAGTTAGATGTCGGTGCATTGCAATGTGTATAAACATATACTGTACCAAGTTTTATTGCGTTCGGTTGGTTAAATCGCGAGATACGTCTATTTAAAAGTCGCAAATTCCCGTGGCCGCCATGTTGGATTGGTGAGACGTAACAAAATTTGAAGGGCACGGTCGGGTTCGTCCGGAATAATGCTATGAACTTACCGAGTTTCATTGAAATCGCTCCAGCCGTTTACAAGTTATTAGGGGGAGACACACTCACACCTCACACACACATACACGCGCGCGCACACACACATGGACAAAATGTGATCTCATAAACATTTTTTTTTTCAAAATTGAAAATAGGCTAAAAAAGAAATACGAGAAATTAAAGACAGGAAGTAAAAGAAATAGCCTCAACCCTAAATAAATTAGGACTGAGGGACTTGGAAGGAAGGAGAGCCAAGAAATGCAGATAGGAAAGGGAAAGAGGAGAGGCAATGGAAGAAGGAGAAGAACCGGACCCAGCTCAGGAAGCTCGCACTCACCAGCCATGAGCCCTTGAGGGTGTAGCACAATCCAGGGTGCACCAGAAGTGGTGGGGATACACACACCCAGCCTCCTTGAGGGCCTTGAGCAGAAGGCAGGAGATACTGTGAGCCCTTGAGGGTGTGGCACTATCCAGGGTGCACACGAAGTGGTGGGCTACACACACCCTGCCTCCTTGAGGGCCTTGAGCAGAAGGCAGGAGATACTCTGAGCTCCTGAGAGTGTATTAATATCCAGGGTGCACCAGAAGTGGTGGGGCTACACACACCCTGCCTCCTCGAGGGCCTTGAGCAGAAGGCAAGAGATACAGTGAGCACTTGAGGATGTAGCACTATCCATGGTGCACCAGAAGTGGTGGGGCTACACACACCCTGCCTCCTTGAGGGCCTTGAGCAGAAGGCAGGAGATACTCTGAGCTCCTGAGGGTGTAGCAATATCCAGGGTGCACCAGAAGTGGTGGGGCTACACACACCCTGCCTCCTTGAGGGCCTTGAGCAGAAGGCAAGAGATACAGTGAGCCCTTGAGGGTGTAGCACTATCCATGGTGCACCAGAAGTAGCTGGGCTACACACACCCTGCCTCCTTGAGGGCCTTGAGCAGAAGGCAAGAGATACAGTGAGCCCTTGAGGGTGTAGCACTATCCATGGTGCACCAGAAGTGGTGGGGCTACACACACCCTGCCTCCTTGAGGGCCTTGAGCAGAAGGCAGGAGATACTGTGAGCCCCTGAGGGTGTAGCACTATCCAGAGTGTACCAGAAGTGGTGGGGCTACATACACCCTGCCTCCTTGAGGGCCTTGAGCAGAAGGCAGGAGATACTGTGAGCCCCTGAGGGTGTAGCACTATCCAGGGTGCACCAGAAGTGGTGGGCTACACACACCCTGCCTCCTTGAGGGCCTTGTGCAGAAGGCAGGAGATACTGTGAGCCCCTGAGTGTGTAGCACTATCCAGGGTGCACCAGAAGTGGTGGGGCTACATACACCCTGCCTCCTTGAGGGCCTTGAGCAGAAGGCAGGAGATACTGTGAGCCCTTGAGGGTGTAGCACTAACCAGGGTGCACCAGAAGTGGTGGGGCTACACACACCCTGCCTCCTTGAGGGCCTTGAGCAGAAGGCAAGAGATACAGTGAGCCCTTGAGGGTGTAGCACTATCCAGGGTGCACCAGAAGTGGTGGGGCTACATACACCCTGCCTCCTTGAGGGCCTTGAGCAGAAGGCAGGAGATACTGTGAGCCCTTGAGGGTGTAGCACTAACCAGGG
Organism: Meconema thalassinum; assembly: GCA_946902985.2. Classification (NCBI taxonomy): domain Eukaryota; kingdom Metazoa; phylum Arthropoda; class Insecta; order Orthoptera; family Tettigoniidae; genus Meconema; species Meconema thalassinum. Next base: position 10,846,229 of record OX336392.1, on the reverse strand, counting down.
TGCACCAGAAGTGGTGGGGCTACACACACCCTGCCTCCTTGAGGGCCTTGAGCAGAAGGCAGGAGATACTGTGAGGCCATGAGGGTGTAGCACTATCCAGGGTGCACCAGAAGTGGTGGGGCTACACACACCCTGCCTCCTTGAGGGCCTTGTGCAGAAGGCAGGAGATACTGTGAGCCCCTGAGGGTGTAGCACTGTCCAGGGTGCACCAGAAGTGGTGGGGCTACACACACCCTGCCTCCTTGAGGGCCTTGAGCAGAAGGCAGGAGATACTGTGAGCCCCTGAGGGTGTAGCACTATCCAGGGTGCACCAGAAGTGGTGGGCCTACACAAACCCTGGCTCCTTGAGGGCCTTGAGCAGAAGGCAGGAGATACTGTGAGCCCCTGAGAGTGTAGCACTATCCAGGGTGCACCAGAAGTGGTGGGGCTACACACACCCTGGCTCCTTCAGGGCCTTGAGCAGAAGGCAGGAGATACTGTGAACCCCTGAGGGTGTAGCACTATCCAGGGTGCACCAGAAGTGGTGGGGCTACACACACCCTGCCTCCTTGAGGGCCTTGAGCAGAAGGCAGGAGATACTGTGAGCCCCTGAGGGTGTAGCACTATACAGGGTGCACCAGAAGTGGTGGGGCTACATACACCCTGGCTCCTTGAGGGCCTTGAGCAGAAGGCAGGAGATACTGTGAGCCCCTGAGGGTGTAGCACTATCCAGGGTGCACCAGAAGTGGTGGGGCTACACACACCCTGCCTCCTTGAGGGCCTTGAGCAGAAGGCAGGAGATACTGTGAGCCCCTGAGGGTGTAGCACTATCCAGGGTGCACCAGAAGTGGTGGGGCTACACACACCCTGGCTCCTTGAGGGCCTTGAGCAGAAGGCAGGAGATACTGTGAGCCCCTGAGGGTGTAGCACTATCCAGGGTGCACCAGAAGTGGTGGGGCTACACACACCCTGCCTCCTTGAGGCCTTGAGCAGAAGGCAGGAGATACTGTGAGCCCCTGAGGGTGTAGCACTATCTAGGGTATACCGGAAGTGGTGGGGCTACACACACCCTGCCTCCTTGAGGGCCTTGAGCAGAAGGCAGGAGATACTGTGAGCCCTTGAGGGTGTAGCACTATCCAGGGTGCACCAGAAGTGGTGGGGCTACACACACCCTGCCTCCTTGAGGGCCTTGAGCAGAAGGCAGGAGATACTGTGAGCCCCTGAGGGTGTAGTACTATCCAGGGTGCACCAGAAGTGGTGGGGCTACACACACCCTGCCTCCTTGAGGTCCTTGAGCAGAAGGCAGGAGATACTGTGAGCCCCTGAGGGTGTAGCACTATCCAGGGTGCACCAGAAGTGGTGGGGCTACACACACCCTGCCTCCTCGAGGGCCTTGAGCAGAAGGCAAGAGATACAGTGAAAAGAAAACAAGAGGTCTGACCTTTCAAAGAATAAGGGATCAGGAAAGATGAGACAAGGGCTAATTAAGGCATGAATGTGAAAGATTCCGTACGCCTAGGTTACCCTAATACTTTCGGGGTCGGAAAAGAACAAGAGTTGAGAGAGGAGCCTGATACTATTAAGTGGAAGCAATGCCGGACTCAGCTGGGGCCCCGTGGTACCCAGCCTACGTCCCACAAGTAGTGAGTCCCTGGGGGAAGAGCGGATGTTGTAGCACCAGTGTTGTGCTGTTCACGAAGGACACTGTTGATTGGTACGCACCACTATATGCTAAGGAGATTGTCAATAAGAAAAGTTGTCGCACTTCTGCGGGCAAGACAGAAGAACGATTCATCACTCAATACGAGTCAATTCTATGAGTGGATTCATGCCAGCTTTGTTGTGAGGCCAACTTAGCCAGACTTTGGGGTTCCACTGTTGCTGTTGTGCGGAGTTCATCCGGACTATCTCAATGATTTGTTGGGCCTGTGCCATATCTGCCTGTCTTTCGACCAACCCGCTATCAAACTACGTCGATTGTTGGTAGCGTGCTCTTCTCTGTCCAGAGACATGTTTGACGGCGAAGAGGGCACTCCCGTGTCTCCTTCACGACCAATCATGTGGGTAGTCTTCTATAAACAATTCATAGGTCTATTTGGCGTTGTTTACACAACCGATTCCTTTATGATGTTATAATTTCCATTTTAATGAGTGGGATTGTTTAATTCGTCATTCTCAACCAAGGAGTGCCTTAGCACAATGTTTACTTTTTCCTCTCCAATATCTCATCCCGTATTCTTCCTGTATTCTTCCATGTGGCCCGGGTTCTAAATTAGTGTGACATATCACAATTGAGGCGTCTGGTATGAAAACAAAACACATCACTTCAACAAAGTTTTCAGGAAACACAAAAAACTGAATAAGTCCTTTCTTTATTGACAAATAAATAAGTCTCTTTTTTGAAAGTTGTGACAAATATTTCTCAAAAGTTTCATAACTCATGCTGTTATATTTTCTCTTTTATAAGCGTTTAAATATTTGATGTGTCTTATTTTGTTTTAAAACTTGCTGATGTATCTTGTTTTGAAAATAGACTAATCCCTCTTCAGAAGTATAAAGTGGATTTAACACACCAATACAAATGTAAACACACCGGCACTAAAAGAAACTAGCAGCACACAGACAGCTGATGCGCTGATCGATGCGCAATGGACCCTGCCAAGATGTGCCTGCTTGTCTTATTTTGAAACCAACCGACTACTTCAGCATTTGAAAACAACATGATGTGTCCTGTTTTGAATACCTTTCTCTTCCCAATCGTAACGAGAGCATTTAGGACTTGTTAAACCATCCGTAATCTCAACATCGCTAAAATAGTGATGTGTCTTGTTTTGATACCATACGACTCAAATGTAATATCAACAATAATTTATAAATAAAATCAAATTCAAATTAAAGGAAGTAGGAGACTTTTGCTGCTTAGGAAGCAAAATAACCAGTGATGGACGAAGCAAAGAGGATATAAAAAGTAGGCTGGCTCTGGCAACGAAAGCATGTTTACTGAGTTTAATTCTGTTGATCAAATATTTATTTAGGTATTAGAATGTTATTTATGAAAGCCTTTGTCTGGAGCGTGGCGCTCTATGGAAGTGAAACTTTGACTGTTGGAGCAGGAAACAAGAGGAAAATAGAAGCTTTTGAAATGACGTGTTTTAACAGAATGATGAAGATGAGATGGGCTGATAAGAGAAACAAATGAGGACAAGAATTGTAGGGGTAGACAAACAGGTTGCCTCGGAGACTTTTGCTGCTTAGGAAGCAAAATAACCAGTGATGGACGAAGCAAAGAGGATATAAAAAGTAGGCTGGCTCTGGCAACGAAAGCATGTTTACTGAGTTTAATTCTGTTGATCAAATATTTATTTAGGTATTAGAATGTTATTTATGAAAGCCTTTGTCTGGAGCGTGGCGCTCTATGGAAGTGAAACTTTGACTGTTGGAGCAGGAAACAAGAGGAAAATAGAAGCTTTTGAAATGACGTGTTTTAACAGAATGATGAAGATGAGATGGGCTGATAAGAGAAACAAATGAGGACAAGAATTGTAGGGGTAGACAAACAGGTTGCCTCGGAGACTTTTGCTGCTTAGGAAGCAAAATAACCAGTGATGGACGAAGCAAAGAGGATATAAAAAGTAGGCTGGCTCTGGCACCGAAAGCATGTTTACTGAGTTTAATTCTGTTGATCAAATATTTATTTAGGTATTAGAATGTTATTTATGAAAGCCTTTGTCTGGAGCGTGGCGCTCTATGGAAGTGAAACTTTGACTGTTGGAGCAGGAAACAAGAGGAAAATAGAAGCTTTTGAAATGACGTGTTTTAACAGAATGATGAAGATGAGATGGGCTGATATGAGAAACAAATGAGGACAAGAATTGTAGGGGTAGACAAACAGGTTGCCTCGGATTTAGGGAGTGTTGATATGAAACGATTAGCTAAACACAGGGAAGCATGGAGGGATGCATCAAACTAGTCGAAAGACTGAAGATCTAACAACAGCATTATTACAATTATTATGTCTGCATCAGATCGCAGTAATATATGACTGTTTTCTTGTTGTGATGGGAAAACCGCTGGATGTTTTTGAAGGCACCGCAAGTTTCCCCCTGGAGCTGCAACCCACACTACCGCAGACGTGATCCTCTTAGTCCCGCGGTGAGATTGCGTTTCCTCTGTTTGATCAGCTGCAGCGCTAATTAGTCGCAAGTACCACTTAATTATTCACTATTCTTCCGAGCCGTGTATATTTACCTCAACGTTTATTTCGAATATTGTTTTCCACAATATTGTTTGGAGAGGAGGGTTTAAGGTAAGATAGACCAGCCTTTCTCGCCAAGGTTAAATCTTCAAATTTTGGTGCACTTTACCCTAACTCTGTTTGGGTCAGCCAGTTGAAATTTTGATGGATTACTGTTTGGATCATTATGTGCAATAATGAGGAGGGTTATTGAGAAAAATGAAATACTTTTGCCATTGTGATTTTTAGCCTACTATCGATTTTTGCAAAAAATGAAAGTAGACTTATGAGATCACTACAGGGCGAAAAAAAGTGTGTCTGTATGTATATGTGTGTGTGTGAGTCTGTGTGTGTGTGTGTGTGTGTGTGTGTGTGAGTGTGTGTACTCTGAATGTCTGTCCCCCCCTATCAATTCGAACACGGTGAGCGCAAATTGAACGAAATTTGGTACAAAGGTAGCACTAGCAAAGGACACCTCAGTGTCATGTTTTATATCGCCGCCATCTTGACGGAAACGTAATGGCGGCCACACAAATGTTCAAAGCTTAAATCAAATTACGACTAACCTAAACATCCGATCTCTACCAAATTTTGCAACAACATACCTTTATGGAGGGAGCATCCTTTGGCAAATCTAATAGGTCATTAGCCTAATAATTTGCGGATGGCGGCCATCTTTGTGTCAAAATCGATTACCCCTATTAATTCGAACACGGTGAACCCGAATGGAATGAAATTTGGTACAGAGGTAGCACTAGCAAAGGGCACCCCAGTGTCATGTTTTATATCGCCGCCATCTTGACGGAAACGTAATGGCGGCCACCCAAATGTTCAAAGCTTAAATCAAATTACGACTAACCTAATCATCCGATCTCTACCAAATTTTGCAACAACATACCATTATGAAGGAATCATCCTTTGACAAATCTAATAGGTCATTAGCCTAATAGTTTACGGATGGCGGCCATCTTATTGTCAAAATCGATTACCCCTATTAATTCGAACACGGTGAAACCGAATGGAATGAAATTTGGTACAGAGGTAGCACTAGCAAAGGGCACCTCAGTGTCATGTTTTATATCGCCGCCATCTTGACGGAAACGTAATGGCGGCCACACAAATATTCAAAGCCTAAATCAAATTACGATTAACCTAATCATCCGATCTCTACCAAATTTTGCATCAACATACCATTATGGAGGGAGCATCCTTTGACCAAACTAATAGGTCATTAGCCTAATATTTTGCGGATGGCGGCCATCTTAGTGTGAAAATCGATTCCCCTATTAATTCGAACACGGTGAAACCGAATGGAACGAAATTTGGTACAGAGGTAGCACTAGAAAAGGCCACCTCAGTGTCATGTTTTATATCACCGCCATCTTGACGGAAACGTAATCGCGGCCACCCAAATGTTAAAGGCTAAAATGTAATTACGACCAACCTAATAATCTAGTCTCTACCAAATTTTGCAACAACAAATCTTTATGTGGGAAGCATATTCTGACCAAACTGCTAGATCATCAGCCCAATAGTTTTCAGATGGTGGCCAAGTATGTTTGCAAATCGATTCCCCCTATCAATTCAAACACGGTGAAACCAAATTGAACGAAATTTGGTACTAGCAAAAGGTATCTCAGTGTCATGTTTTATATCGCCGCCATCTTGACGGAAACGGAATGACGGCCACCCAAATGTTAAAAGCTTAAATCAAATTTCGACCATCCTAATAATTTGATCTCTACCGGATTTTGCAACAACATGCCTTTTTGTGGAAAGCATCTTATGACTGACTACAAGGTCATCAGCCCAATAGTTTGCAAATAGCGGCCATGTATGTGTGCAAGTCCATTCCCCGGATCAATTCAAACACGGTGAAACCGAATTGAATGATTTTTTTTTACAGAGGTAGCACTAGCAAAGGGCACCTCATATTCATGTTTAATATCCCTATAGCACGTTGTATTTCAACAAGCTACTACAACCAACATTCAATTATACTCCTTGAAAAGGACAAAGAGTTATAACAATACCCATGCATTTAGGAGAAAGTAGGCTATATGTTCTTTACTGAACATCTTGTTTTAAGGTACGATGCTTCATTCCAAAATAATGTCGAAAACTATTTATATTTCAATGTTTATATTATTTACTGTTCATTAGGATGAGGTTGATACATAAAAACTTATTATGGACCTATGTATATTAGTTTTCTCACAAATGCTACCAAAGTAGTGAGTAATGTTAAACTGAGAAAAATGAGGTTGAAGTTTTTCATTACATTTTGTTACCTCTGATAATTATTACAACATTCCTGTCCCTCTAGCGACGGGCTGTTACCTTCCACGCTCTGATCGGAACCACACCTCGTTACACACGCCACGATTAGCCGATGTCATCACCGGTTTGCAAATAAGTGGACTAGTTTTCCTCTTCAAATCACCGATTCAATTTTTAACCTATTTTCAATTTTGAAAAAATAGGCTTATGAGATCACCTTTTGTCCGTGTGTCTGTGTGTGCGTGCGTGTGTGTGTGTGTGTGTGAAGTGTGTGTGTGACCCCCCCCCCTAATAATTTCTAAACGTCTGGAGCGATTTCAATAAAACTCGGTAGGTTCATAGCATTATTCCGGGTGACCCCGACCGTGCCCTTCAAATTTTGTTATGTCTCACCAATCCAACATGGCGGCTATGCGAAATATTTCACAAGCATTCAATATCTCCGAACCTATTCCCGATATCATCCTGGAATTTATTACGGTGATAAAGGGAACTACAAGAAGTTCACCTATGTAACTTTTGAAAATCTGGTAACTACAAAACCAACATGGCGGCCACGCGAATTTACGATATTTAAATAGACGTTTCTCGCGATTTAACCAACCAAACGCAATAAAACTTGGTATAGTATATGTTTATACACATTTTAATGCACCGACATCTAAGTTCGATCAATTGTTTACATAACCAAAAGATGGCGGCTGTGCGAAGGATTTCCCCGGCATTCTATATCTCAGAAACTATTAGCGGTATCACCTTGAAATTTTGTACGGAGATAAAGGGCACTACTGGAAGTTCATCTATAAGACTTTCAAAAACCGATTAACTACTAAACGAACATGGCGGCCAAGCGAATTTGAAAATTTTAAATAGACCTTTCCCCTGATTTGATGTTCCAAACGCAATGAAATCTGGTACAGGAAATGTCTATACACATTGTAATGCACTGGTATCTAATTTAGTTTAATTGTTTACATAACCTCAAGATGGCGGCTGTGCGAATTTTAAAATTAAGTTTTTATATCTTGTGTCGTATTCATGCGATCGAAGTGAAAGTTTGAATAATGAACCTACGCAATAATTTTCCTTTATTGGTACATGACTCTATGACCTATACATTTAACAATCCAGCATGGCGACTATCCGAAATATTTAGACGGCTCTGAATATCTACGAATCTATTATAGCAATCAAACTGATTCTTTTTATAATCATAGGGGCTATGAACTTAAGTTCACCTATAGGACCTATAACCTGGTGATCGCAAATCCAACATGGCGGTGACGTGAAATATAAATATTCACATGAAAGTTTCTCGCAATTTAACCATCCGAGTGCAGTGACACTTGGTACAGTAAAACCTTATACGAATGTTAAACCACTGGCATCTAATTTATTTCAATTGTTTCTATAACCACAAGATGGCAGCTGTGGGAAATTTTAAAATCTCTTTGCTACTTTATGCGTCCTAATCATGCGATTGAAGTTTGAACGCTACACTTACACAATAATCTTCATGTAACAGTACATAACTCTAGAACCTACATATTTAAAATCCAACATGGCGACCATCCGAAATATTTAGTCGGTTCTCAATATCTACGAATCTATTAAAGCAATCAAACGGAAATTTTGTATGTTGATAATGGCAGTTAACATAAGTAGGATACATGAAAATAGGCTGTATAGTTCTTCACGGAACTACTTGTTAATAATTGGGGCAGACTGTCTCCTGTAGGCTAACTAACTAAAAACTCCACAAAAATAATTTTTAGTTTGTTCGTCCCTAGAAGGGTCTTTCTTACGGTTTATTGGTAAAACCACGATCAGCACACTCTAATGTAATGATAATAATAGTAATCGTATGCCCTTAGCTACCGTTTTGCAACTCTTTTGGGTTGGAGCCACTAAGGTGATCTACTTTCTAATTTACATGTTCCGTTTAACACTGCAATGGAGATGAGAACTCAACTCGGCAACCTGTGACTTGTCTTGCAAACGCAGCTCGCTATGACGTTCTTCATTTTGATATAAGCAGTACTAAACTGCTCTAAATAAGCAATTTCCATCACCTACAATCCTTTGGGTTTCCAAGCCAGTAAATTATGCATAGATTCACTTTGCCAGCCACCGCAATGGAGACTGTGATATGTCCCGTGCTATTGACACAGGCTTTCTTGGCTATCACTCCGAGGTCCGGGTTCGATTCCAAGGTCGGCCACGATGTGTTATTCAGGTCTGAGGGCTGGAACGGGGTGCACTCAGCGTCGAGATGTAAAACTGAGGAGAGATGGGTTCGATTTCAACCTCAACCCTCATGGAAGAGGTCCTCCATAGATTCCCACTCCCATTCCAAGCAAATGCCTGGATGGTTCCTAACTTAAGGCCACGGCCATCTCCTCCAAAGAATTCGGTCCGCCATTTGTCTCTCGTGGGCGAAAGTGACTGTGCGAGTGGCGGGAATATTACATTTCTCTTTAACCTACAATATACCGGGACGTATTGGGTTTTCTTTACTCTGCAAATCTACAGACTTTGTGACATCGTGCAACCTGTATCATTGTAGTGTCTGTAGCACTTGTTACTTACACTAGGATTTGAAATGGGACATCGGTAACCTGTGGTTAGGGCACATCCTGGCAACAGACAGACAGACAGTGGACTGTAGTTAGGAGCTACCCTGGCAACAGACAGACAGTGGACTGTAGTTAGGAGCTACCCTGGCAACAGACAGACAGTGGACTGTAGTTAGGACCTACCCTGGCAACAGACAGACAGTGGACTGTAGTTAGGACCTACCTTTACAACAGACAGACAGTGGACTGTATTTAGGAGCTACCCTGGCAACAGACAGACAGTGGACTGTAGTTAGGACCTACCCTGGCAACAGACTGACAGTGGACTGTAGTTAGGACCTACCCTGGCAACAGACAGACAGTGGACTGTAGTTAGGACCTACCTTTACAACAGACAGACAGTGGACTGTAGTTAGGACCTACCCTGTCAACAGACAGACAGTGGACTGTAGTTAGGACCTACCTTTACAACAGACAGACAGTGGACTGTAGTTAGGAGCTACCCTGGCAACAGACAGACAATGGACTGTAGTAAGGTCCTACCCTGTCAACAGACAGACAGTGGACTGTAGTTAGGACCTACCTTTACAACAGACAGATAGTGGACTGTAGTTAGGACCTACCCTGGCAACAGACAGACAGTGGACTGTAGTTAGGACCTACCCTGGCAACAGACAGACAGTGGACTGTAGTTAGGAGCTACCCTGGCAACAGACAGACAGTGGACTGTAGTTAGGACCTACCCTGGCAACAGACAGACAGTGGACTGTAGTTAGGACCTACCTTTACAACAGACAGATAGTGGACTGTAGTTAGGACCTACCTTTACAACAGACAGACAGTGGACTGTAGTTAGGAGCTACCCTGGCAACAGACAGACAGTGGACTGTAGTTAGGACCTACCCTCCCAACAAACAGACAGACAGACAGTGGACAGCACGCACCTCACGTAATGAAGTGGCAGCTAATAGAGTCTAGGACTGGCACGTGATTGTTTCAATTGGACATCTATATTAGAGCTTCTTGGAAGAGAAAGGACGCCACGTGCTCCAAAAGATCAATTGGTCTCCTCTTTTGACCTTCATACATGACATTTGACCGAGATTCCACGCTCTTCACAAAAAGCCTGCCATCCAATCAGCGAAGATAAATCGTATTGAGGGTTAACATGCGACTGTACCGCGCGCTGTGGCTGTAAAAACGCTATGTGCGCTGCGAGATGAATTGGAGCGATACATCTCCTCCACCAGCTCACGTCACTGCTGTAATTGTCCACCAGCCCACGTCACTGCAGTAATTGTTAATGAAACTGAAAAAAGTAAACAAAAAGTTAGCCGCTTTCTGTGTTGTTTTTGTTCAGGGGCTAAGCGCATGCGCATGTTATAGCAATAATTAATGTTCTGTGTCTCACTGGTTTTGCTTTGTACTTCACCGTTATATATGTGTACCGCATTCAAGTGCCTCGTAGCTGGAGCATTCGAAGCGGATAAATAGGTGTTGTTCCAACTTATATTGTTCGCCACTTGGAATACAAGGGTTTATATTGTTCCAGGATGGCCGTGAAATACTGTAATCCTAGACAAAATCCTTTAGCAACTTGCTTTTCAAAATCTTACGCCACGTTCATTAATAGATCCTAAGTGAAATAATAAATAGAGCTATGAGCAGCCCAACAGGGAGACGCACCGCCTGAGTGTCGACATTAATACAGATACAATTCGGAGTTAATTAATTCTACAAAAACACAAAGATGCTGTGCTTGCATTATTTTCTTGCAAAATGAATCCTTCTTGAAAATTATATTTTCTGATAATTTCGAAAACGTTAGTAGAGGAGCAAGGAGGGTTCTGCCTCAAATACCGTTATTTATGCAAATGAGGGGGGCGTGGCAAGGTCAATGACCTTGAGGTAGGTCATGGTCAATGACCTTGAGGTAGGTCATTGACCCCAAGGTCGCCGGGACCCCGGAAGGTAAACAAACCTTGGAGGGTCCAGGAACCGGTTTGAGGGGGTGTGGGTGGAGGGAAGGGGTGGGGGAGGGTGGGGGGAGGGGGGGGAGTGGGAGGGAAGGGGGGGGGTGGGGGACGAGGGGGGAAGGATGGAAGAGGATCTGCACGAGACCCTCCTCGACCCAGTCTCTCTATTGGACTGAGCGCCTTCTCTGTTATGGTCTCGTGCTATATAGCTTTGCTTTGTACTTGATGAGATCCGAGTGTTGCCGAAGGTTTCCGAATCTTTGTCGGTGAATGAATCGTCAGATTTGAACGGTCAACTGGCGTGTGTGTGACGTCATAGTATATTACGGGATGTGGGGTAGGTCATGGACGGGTGTGTTTTGAATGGAAAACATGAATGGTGGTGGGTAGTGGTTGTTGAACCCTGACGTGCTAGGTTTGCGGGTAAATAAACGTGAATGAAGATGGCACCGTGAATGGAGGTTGCGACGTCACAGCAGATTACGGAATGTAGCACAGGTCATGGATGAGAGTGTTTTAATGGGAAACATGAATGGAGATGGATGGTGGTTGTTGAACCCTGACGTGCTAGGTTGGCGGGTAAACAAACGTGAATGAAGATGGAACTGTGAATGGAGGTTGGGACGTCACAGGCAGAATGTAGTGTAGGTCATGGATGGGATTGTTTTTTTCTAATACTTAACGGTAAACAAATTGTTAATGGGTGGGGGATACAAAACGCATGGCATGTCGGTTCAGCCAGCTCGACATGAAATAAAAACAAGATGGTGTAATGTCTATTGATGACATTGGAATATTCCATCTAGTTGTGAAGATATGAACTGTGCCGACTGTCGAAGCCTATCGCACTCCTCTGAGTCAGCGATTGAATAAATGACTGATAAAATTAAATGATGGTGGAGAGTGTTGGTAGAATGAAAGTTTGTCTGGAAAACTAGGGTACCCGGAGAAAAACCAGTCTGCTTCTGTTTTGTCCAGCACAGATTTTACATGGAGTAACTGGGATTTGAAACACAGACCCAGCGGTGAGAGGTTGGCATGCTTCTCCCTAAGCCATGGAGGCATAATCACAGAGACCTAGTGCAGCCGAAGGATTTTCATTTATGCTGACTTGGGAGATTTGAATTTATGTGTTATGGAGCTGAGGATATAGAATGTGTGCTAGATGGTTAATGGACATGGATGGGTGTTAGAATGAACAATCTGATTTGAACGGTCAACCTATGTGTGATGTCACAGGAGTGAATTTCTGAGATTGACACCTGACATGTTGGCTCGCTCAGCTTCATATAAAAAAATAAAAGTGGGAATGATAGACAAATAAATCAAAACAAGAATATTTTTTATTAATATTGTTTCTTTTTTCTTACATTTACTTGTAATTATTATTTATTTTCGGAAGCCTCTTCTTCTTCTTCTTCCTCTTCAGTTTCACTTCCTTCCTCCGTTTCATTCTCGGCCTCCATCATCATCATCATGCGGACGAAAAACTCCGCCATGACACGGTCATTTGAAAAACTATAAAATAGAAAAAATGTCCATCAATGTCATTAGAATACCCAATCTAGCGGCGAGGATATAAACTGTCTTGATGTTTGTGTCAGGGTGAACCAAAGTACACAGAAGAAAACCTCCTAAGTTATGGAGGCATACTCCTTGCACTTCTCTGCATCAATGATTAAATGACAGGCAGAATGTAGGAAATAATGGGAAAAGAAGACTGGCCTCTTGCAGAAGGAGGGAATCAGAAAAGATGTGGCAAGGGCCTTGGATACTCTAATACTGTTGGAGTTGGAAGAGAACAAGAGTTGGCCAAGCGAGGTTGACAGGAAAGAAGACAGAGAGGAGCTTGACACAAGTAAGTGGAAGCAATGCTGAACTCGGCTGTCACCTCTGTAGTTGTAAAACCCGCGTTCTGCTATATGTAAGCTTTTGGAAGCTGAGTTTAAAAAATGTTTTGCAAGAAGAGAATAATACTGTTAATTTTGTTATCCTTAATTCAACCTTCTTGATTACTCATGCTTCAAAGATCCTGTCCAGAATGATTTACAAGACGATTGAAAGCCAGATAGAAACGGAGTTGGGTGAAGATCAGTTTGGTTTCAGGAGAAATGTAGGAACAAGGGAAGCTGTACTAAGTCTTAGGCTGATTTTAGAAGGTAGAATAAGGAAAGATAAGAGAACGTTCATGGCTTTTGTAGATTTAGAAAATGCTTTTGATAAAGTTGATTGGACTAAATTGTTTGACATTTTGAAATCAATTGGAATAAAGTACAGGGATAGGAGGGTGATATACAATCTGTACAGAAACCAGACAGCAGTCATTCGAGTTGAAGGACATGAGAGAGAAGCTGGTATTCAGAAAGGTGTAAGACAAGGCTGCAACTTATCACCCATACTTTTCAATCTTTACATTGAACAAGCAATGAAGGAAATTAGAGAAAAATTTAAAGTGGGAGTGAAGGTTCAAGGAGAAATAATTTCAACTCTGAGATTTGCTGATGACGTTGTCATCTTGGCCGACAAGCCTGAGGATTTGAATGAGTTTTTGAATGGTATGGACTCCGTCTTACGGAAATAATTCATGATGAAAATAAATAAATGTAAAACATAAATACTGGAATGCAACCGAAATAAATCAGAAACCTCTATGGAGATCAAATTGACAGGTGAAAAGCTGAAGGAAGTAGGAGACTTCTGTTACTTAGGAAGCAGAATAACCAGTGATGGACGAAGCAAAGAGGATATTAAAAGTAGGTTGGCTCAGGCAAAGAAAGCATTTCTACAAAAAAGGAATCTGCTGACATCGAATATAGATTTAGGTATTAGGAAGTAATTTTTGAAAGCCTTTGTCTGGAGCGTGGCGCTCTATGAAAGTGAAACTTGGACTATTGGTGCAGCAGAAAAGAGGAGAATAGAAGCATTTGAAATGTGGTGTTACAGGAGAATGATGAAGATCAGATGGCTAGATAGGGTTACAAACAAAGAGGTATTAAGACGATTGGGAGAGGAGAGATGTTTCTGGTGACTGCTAATGAAGAGAAGAGATAGGTTGGTAGGACACATACTAAGACACCCAGGAATAGCAAGCTTAGTTATGGAAGGAAGGGTCGAGGACAAAAACTGTAGGGGTAGACCAAGGTTAGAATATGTTAAACAGATTGCCTCCGATGTAGGGATGTTGGAGCTATGTAGAGATGAAACGATTAGCTCAGGACAGGGAGACATGGAGAGCTGCATCAAACCAGTCAAAAGACTGAAGACTCAAACAACAACAATTCAACGTTTGTGGTACCCTACACAGATCTCACATGAAGTGAGTGAGATTTAAACTGCAGATCAGCGGTGAGAAGCTGGTATACTACTGCTGATTTACATAACAGCGCAACACAATTGTAATGTATGAGTAATTATACTGTTACAACTCTAAGATATTGAAAGCCCTTTTGACATTAGACTGGTATCAAGATTGATGATGTAGGCTATTAACTTTTATTTTTGTTAAAGCAGTATGTCTTGGCAATAAATTTAACAGGTCTTCAACCGGTAATACAATTTGCATTAAATTACAATAAATTAGTCATGTTTCTTAAGTCGTACTGGGAGAAAAAAGAAAGTTGTTTTGTTCCAACAAGTCTGTAGGCAGCATTAGGTCATGGGTCCAAGCTCTCTGCTGACTCGGTAGACGCGTGGGTTCGAGCCCCACCGTCAGCCGTCCTTGAAATGGTTTTCCGTGGTTTCCCCTTTTCAACACCAGGCAAATGCTGGGACGGTACCTTCTGATAGACCACGGCCGATTCCTTCCACATCGTTGCCCAGTTTCATTCATCTTCATCTATTCCATCCCGACGCGCAGGTCGCCCACGGACGTCGAATAGAAAGACCTGCACTCGGCCTCTGAGGAGGTCACACGACAAAAAACTAGCTATGAAATTCAATTAAAAGCTTGGCAGGACGAGTTAATGAGTGATGAAAACTAATGGTAGGTAATGAATAATGATTGTGCGACCTCTGGAGAGGCCAAGTGCATGTCTTTCTAGTTAACACCCGTGGGCGACTTGAGCCCTATGACCTAACGCTGCACTTTAGCGAGTGGAGCTGCTGTTATTATAGTTAATTAATATATATGAACAAGTGTTGAAGAAAGTACTACTTGCATACAATTTGCATTCTCGACTAGTACAAGTTATTACACAAAGGCTACACCCGGCTAAGTTTATAAAACCTTAACACCTATCTAAGTGTTCAAAGCTACTTGACCACAATTTGACAAACGCTATTAGCTTGACATTGCATTTAAACAATAGTGTAATAATTAACTTGACTGCTTATTGCGAGACAAGATACAACTATGTGTATAGCTGTGTGGCTCAACTATAATGTTCTTGGCTGCTGTTAGGCTTTGAACTGGAGGGTCCTGGGTTAGATTTTTGGGAGGTCTGTGGGGATTGTATTTTCTGGTGATTAATTCCCCTGGCTTGGGGACGGGGTGTTTGTGTTGTCTTAATTAAAAATATATTCCGGTCCCATGGTTAATTGGTTAGCGTTCTAGGCTTTGATTTAATTTTTTTAGCCTGGTATCAATTTAAAAAAATGAATATTACTTACATGAAAATGTCCAAAGACGAATCCCAATTGATGGATTCTTCTTCCTCACCACGGGTATTCTCCTCATCAGACATAGCAGTAGCAGTGAATGACAATTCTTTGTAAAGTAGCAGGTTCATTTATACTAAATATGGAGGTCATCCAGTTACTGAGAAAGCGGACAAACCGGGTGTTGCCTCTGATTGTAAGGGTATATAAGCCGTGACATTATTGTTGTTAGCCAGAGAAGTCCACGAGTTGGTAGTATACACATCGCTTTGCTGCAAAGATCTTCTATCAGGTAATATTGAACACAGTACTTTTAGTTTCTCTAACTGTCGATGGTTATACAGTTGACCTTAAATATTTATCAAGTGGATAATAATAATATCAAATGGGTATATAAAACTATTATTGCAACTAACAGTCATTACCAGGCTTGACGTCAGTTAAAAGAGGTATTACCTTATCTCGCTCTATCCAACTGATTACTGGGACTAAGCACTGTTACGAGACTCCTCGTCTTAGCAAATAAGTTTTGTATACACATTTGATGGTTTAGTCTAGAGGTTTGGATGGGGATGCGGGACACACTACTCAAGTGGATATATGAAACTATTATTGCAACTAACAGTCATTACCAGGCTTGACGTCAGTCAAAAGAGATATTACCTTATCTCGCTCTATCCGACTGATTACTGGGACTAAGCACTGTTACGAGACTCCTCGTCTTAGCAAATAAGTTTTGTATACACATTTGATGGTTTAGTCTAGAGGTTTGGATGGGGATGCAGGACACACTACTCAAGTGGATATATGAAACTATTATTGCAACTAACAGTCATTACCAGGCTTGACGTCAATCAAAAGAGATATTACCTTATCTCGCTCTATCCGACTGATTTACTGGGACTAAGCACTGTTACGAGACTCCTCGTCTTAGCAAATAAGTTTTGTATACACATTTGATGGTTTAGTCTATAGATCAGGGTTTGAGTTAATGTGCTAATAAATAAAGGTGGAGGGTACCTGAACCTTTTTAATAGTTTACCTAAACACTTTATAATTAACTTTCAGAACCAATATGTCTGCTATAACAGTTGCGAATCTCATTGGCAGAGCAACAGGTCTGGAGACTAAACGATTACAGGACCTGCCAGTTAACGAGTCCTATTTGGTGACAGCTGTTCGGAGGGTAAACACGAAATATGGGGGAAGAATAGGTTGTGAACTAGAAGATTTCGCTGTCTTCTTACCTGCGAGGTTCATGGAACTCAACGACGAAGCTGTAAATGACCTCAACAAAGGAACTATCTACCTAAAATATTTGGGACTAGAAAACAAAAGATGTTTGGTAGAATTTATTGAAGAATCAAATAAAATTTAAAATTTGTTAATGTTAAAACAGAATTTGCAGAGACAATAAACTTTGTTTGTTTTCATTCTCTGCAAACTGTTCAGTGATTTGCTGTTTTTGTAGTAAATGTAATTACTGTAAGTGTCATGATGTCAGCACCAGAACTTAGTTGGCAGAACGTGGATAGTTGTTTTAATAATAAGTTATGTAGCTTTAAAATTAATAATGATGCTAAATTTTTAGACCCAAATGAATTTTTAAACGCTAGCTACAACATTTTTCAAAATAAAATGCAAGACTGTTTAAGAGAACATGTAGCGTTAAAGATTAACGCTGAGTTATTATGTGACTTTGCTATTTTGAAACAAGGTGTCGAAATCATTCAGCCAATCTATTTACACACACACATGACTAAATTATACCGCACTGATAATATACACAGTTGGTATAGTAAAAACATTGTCAATAAGCTCATGACGCGCTTTGCCGAGTTTCAAGAATTGGAAAGTGGCAAATCGCTGGAAGCTATCAATCATCTTAAAATTAATGTATGCACCTTTGATCCCATAAATAGTGGTTCATCTCATGTTAATTTGCCTAAACAGTTGGAAAACCGTCACGCAGTTATCAATGTGGATAATAATGATGTTTTCTGCTTTATTTGGTCCCTGGCTGCTGGGCTATGTTCTGCAAGTAAAAATGTTCACAGAATGGGCAAATATCACCAGAAATTTATGGAATTAATGATCAGTCTAAATTTAGCAGACATAGAATTCCCAATGGACCTCAACGCCATTTCTCGTTTTGAATCTAAAAATCCGCTTTACTCCATTAATGTATACGGAGTTGAAGGGGACAAAGTTATTGGTCCATTGTATGTGACAAAGGGAAAAAAAGAAAAGCATTTTAATTTACTGTACATTGAAGGGGAATTGTGCAACCATTATTGTTATATCAAAGATCTTTCTAGACTAGTTCGTTCACAAGTTACAAAAAAAAAATAGGGTACATATATGTGATCGCTGTTTGCAATATTTTACTAGCAATCAAAAGTTGACAGCACATACTATTGATTGCATCACACAACCAGCGGTAAAAATTATATTTCCAGAAAAGGATAAAGCCAGTATGAAATGTCAAAATGTGTCTCGTCAAGAACCGCTTCCATTTACAGTATATGCAGATTTTGAATGTTTAACCACACCCATTGACACATGTAAACCAGATCCGACACGTCCGTACACTCAACAAGTACAGCAACATGTGCCATTCAGTTGTGCCCTAAACGTGATTTGTTCATACGACCCTTCACTTTCATACTCCAAATCTTATCGCGATGCAGATTCTGCTGCTTGGTTTTTAAATGAATTGGACGCCTTGGCAGATCGGGTGTACAATATCCTGCAAAATCCAATTCCGCTTCAAATGTCGGACGCAGACGAGGCGGTTTTTGCAACAGCAACCACTTGTCACATTTGTCAAAAACCAATAGCACCTTGTGACACGCCAGTGAGAGACCATAATCGGTACACTGGAAAATTTAGAGGAGCGGCTCATAGTGTATGTAATTTGGCGTATAAAAGAGCACGCTATATTTCTTGTTTCTTACACAACATGTCTCGGTATGACAGCCATTTAATTATTAAGGAATTTGCTAACCTTGAAAACCAAAAGTTTAATTTAATTCCACAAAATCATGAAAATTTTATTTCGTTTTCGAAATGGCGAAATGGAATCAGTATACGATTTTTAGATTCGTATAGATTCCTCGCATCATCATTGGATGCGCTTGTTCAAGGGCTCCACCCAAACAATTTGCATTTTGTACGTCAACACTTTACTGATGCCAAACAATTTGAATTATGCATTCGAAAAGGGGTGTTTCCCTATAATTATGTAAACAATTGGGCATGTTTACAGGAAACTGCACTCCCTTCAAAGGACAAATTTTACAATGACTTAACAAAAAGTCATATTTCTGAAGAAGACTATTTACACGCTCAAAAAGTATGGAACGTGTTCAAGATATCAACTTTGGGCGAGTATGCTGATTTATACCTCAAAATTGATACACTACTTTTGACAGACGTGTTTGAACACTTTCGCAAACTGTGTCTTGAAATCTACAATCTAGATCCAGCCCATTACTACACCCTTGCCGGATATAGTTGGGACTGTATGTTGAAGGTGACTGACATAGAACTGGAACTATTAACAGACATCGACATGTTACTCTTTTTTGAACGCGGAATACGTGGTGGTCTTGTTTCGCTTGTGCAAAAGCACGCCAAAGCAAATAATCCATATATGGATACATACAAACCAAACCAACCTACAACATACCTCACCTACCTAGATTGTAACAATTTATACGGATATGCTATGGAAAAACCTCTTCCATATCAAAATTTTCGATGGCTGACTTCAGATGAAGTTTCAAATTTTAATTTAAAAGATGTGTTGAGCAATGACACGCGTGGCTACGTTCTAGAGGTCGACTTATTATATCCCTGTGAGATACACAATGATCATTCTGATCTACCATTTTGTGTTGAAAAATTACAACCTCCCAGTTCACGTTCCAACAATAAAAAGTTGCTGGCAACGTTAAATTCAAAAAATCGGTACGTCATACACATTGAAAATTTAATGCAATGTTTGAAACATGGTTTGAAACTGCAATCCATTCACCGCATTATTTGCTTTGACCAAAAACCATGGTTACAACCGTACATGCAATTGAATACTCATCATCGGCAACACGCCAAGACCACATTTGAATCAAATTTTTATAAATTAATGAACAATGCGTGCTACGGTAAATCAATGGAAAATATTCGAAAGCATAGAACTATTCATTTGGTAAACCACTGGGACGGTCGATATGGCGCACGAAAATATATAGCTATGCCTAATTTCCATTCTGTACGAGTTATTGAAACTGATTTAGTAACCATTGAATTGTCAAAGACAGAAATCATGTATAACAAACCAATTTACTTGGGAATGGTAATACTTGACTTTTCAAAATTTGTAATGTATCAATTTCATTATGAGTTTGCCAAACAAAAGTTTGGAGATGTAAAATTACTGTATATGGATACAGACAGTCTTATTTATCAAACCAATAAGATAGATGTTTACTCAGTGATGAGAGAACATCCAAATTACTTTGATACCTCAAACTATGAGGTTAACAATATGTTTGGCATAATTCCCATGAATAAAAAAAATAGGTCTATTTAAGGATGAGTGCGCCGGTGATGTTATGACAGAATTTGTGGCTTTGGCGCCGAAAATGTACGCATTTTCAACACAAAAGAATAAAGGTCAATGCAAAGCGAAGGGTGTTCTTCGTAGCGTCACACAATTCCTCAATGTTGAGGAATATCGATGTGTACTCTACGCAAACACCTCTCGCTTATACCAGCAAACACGCATTCTTTCAAAGAACCATAATATTTTTACAGTAAATCAAAATAAAACATCGCTGACAACATATGACAATAAACGTCTGTGGGATGGTGTAAATAGCTTGCCTTATGGACATTTCCACACCTAGTAAAAAAAGAACACACTTTCATTTTCAATTCTTTTTATTAAAATTGTATGTTTTTTACAAGAAGAAAACTAAACCATATTTTGTGTATACTATGAACTGGTGGACTGACTCTCAAATAAATACTTCACAATATTTGATTCATGTTTATTACTTTGTCCTTTTCCTCACTAATCCACCACCAATCAATAGCTTTGACTTCATCGCTCCTGCTACAATCAAGGCTGCAGTCTTCTCACCAATAGAAGCAGTAGATGACATCACACGCTGCATGGCCTTTCTTAGAAGAATGCGGTCTGCAACTCGACGTACTTCTATATTCTTGTTGTTGTAAGCAATGTCATGATCTCTACACGCTGCATCCAATATGTTGATTCCAGAGTTCCCTTGTGCTAGACGTTGGCTTAGTTTAGTTCCAGGTCCACAAAATTGATAGCCAGGAATATGCAGTTCAATGGGAAGTAGATCAATGGCCTTGTTAACTAGACCATGACCAGCAAAGGTCTGGCATATCTTTTTCAAGCGTTGTCTTACTTTTTGGTGCTGGCGATACTGCCGCTGCTGTCTCTTCTTCCTCTTCTTCATCACACCCATGAAATGACGAAGCAAAGTCTTTACAGGACGGTATATTTGTATGCCCGTGGTACAATTTGATGAGCTGACACGTTCCACACTGTTTAATGGAGGGCATTTTAGTGATAGACACTTGCTGGTGATGACTAAAGTCAGTGCATGGTTGTAGTTCGCGCAGACCAGGATCTCTGGTCCACTCACTAGGTACACTGTGCCAAATATTTTTCACCGCGTTTGAAGCAACATAAAAAAGGAACGCCTTGGGCAAAGCGTTCAATTCCTCGTCTGTGAAACTGTCTAGCTTCTTTTTGCAGGCGAAAAACTTGACAATAGCTCGCTCTGTGGGGTTGGCGTCCAAACCTTCAATTGCAGCCATAATTCTACACATCCGCACTGATCGCTGGTATGTCTCACACTGTAGCCGACGTTACAGCGCTTTACACTCAACATGCAAGTTTTGACATGCTTTGCGAGCTAGCCAATCAAAAAGCTTCCAAACATTTTGAAGTGTTTTATTTTGTAGAGGTTCATCAGGCACGGACAGGTTGTACAGTGCAGGACATCCCAGATCATGAAGGTCAACAAGTTGACAAGTTGAATTAACATACTGACGCAACCATTCCTTTTTTTTCGTTTCCCTTTACAAAGACAAGGTCAGCGCCAAACAAGTGAGCTTTCAGAACAAGTGATAGATGATGGTAAGGAATGTCACCTTCTTTCCAGACTAGTCCCAAATTGCGTTGCAACCACTCTGTTTGTCTTCTGTCCTCGTCTGACTGCAAATGCAATGGAAACGGTGGTTCAAAGACAAAACTGGTTACTCTTGGTGCCCACATGGTTGTGCAGTCAATAATTCCAACTTCTTTAAATACAAACTTGTTTCCGTTCACCTTGAAACCCTGCACGTCGACAATCAATGTTTTCGGCATGGCGACGGATATCAGACCTTCCACTACCGCTGCTTCTTAACAACTAACTGATTGGATAGGAGCGAGAAAATAATATACACACAAAAATCAATTACACAATTTTATTCATAAAGTTATCAGTACATCGCTTACAATTTTTTATCATAGGATTTGGACCATCCCAATCACAGTGAGAATCTCCTCGATGCATAAAGTGTCTACGACAAGGACGGCAGGCTGCAACATCCGCCGACATACGGAGGTGTAATGGTAGCTTATCCCAATTAAGGTCAATGTCGTGTGCACCGTACGCGGTCAGAAATCCAGCTGGTAAATAGGCAATCAGATGCTGCGGCATTTCACGAAGAAATTGCGCTTTATGGTAGGCGCGTATTGCTAAACTCACCAGGGTGCGATAAATCTCAAATGCTGCATCAGCGTCTCGACTTGTTGAGCAACGATCGCATTTGCAGTCCATGCAATCTACCCGCTCTCCAACATGACAAGATGAAGCTTTGGCAACACCATCGTCCACATTATTTGTTTGATTAGCGATGGGCTTGTTGTTGTAGCCCCTGTCATGAATACCAAACGTAGACATGAATCCATCCGGTAAATAGTGAACCAGATGCGGCGGCATTCTAAGCACAGTATGATTCTTGTGATAGGCAGTTATAGCTTCACTCACTAGGGCGCGATAAATGGTAAACCTTGAATCTTCATCTGAGCCTGGTGAATCACTTTCACATTTGCAGACCCACCTCGCAGAGGGGGTTGTGACTTCATCGTAGCTTTCCATGACTGTGAAGGGCAATGGAGGAAGACATGCTATTTATACTCTGGTCACCATATTGGACAGCGGTTGATAAAACACTTGCGCCTCGTGAACAATAAGACAATAGGCTGTTGTTTTTTCTGGAATAACTGTAGATGTTTCAAATTCTAGTCTGATATCAATAGTTGTTTCCTTCATCGACTCCTCCAAATACGAACAGTCCATCACCACCAGAGGCGCCTTGGACTTGAAGTCTTGTGGTGATAATAGCGGACATGCCTCTTTCTGATAATAGGATGACTGAAAGTTTACAAACATGTCATAAAGCTTACCATATTTGTTCTTGTTAAAGTTTAAATCCATTCCCTCATAGGGAAAGGTAACTCCGTTCAAAAAGAGTCGTATATTTCGTAATTGGATGTGGTCAAATTTTGATGCATCTTTATTCTGTTGATATTTGCGATCTGTTTGAAATCCAACCAGGACGTAGAGTGGCCGCTCTGTATACCGTGAGGTTTTTATAGACCAAGTATGTGTATCGGAGAGTGGTAATACCGGGTATTCATGCAGCTCCCAGCTTCTAAATTGAATGGGTAAAGCTGTATCCTTCTCCACAATCTTGAGCAGACTCAATTTTTTCTGATCTGATAGAGTAACGTGCGGTACTTTCCATAGAATTCGTTGCAGTAGAATTTTTGTATCTATTGGCGCTGTATCAGCTCCCTTTAGCGCATTATAATCACTCCTGTCTCGTACAAGAATCAGATCCTGTCTTGCGTTCACAACAATGCGCTTATGATCCTCTGCAAAGCCTAGTATTAATTTTAGAGGTAAATGTCCAGTAAATGTACCATCATCGTTAATCATCCAGTCGTTGGTTGAGTTGGGACACCAACCAGCCATACAAAAAGCCTTACTCTCTTCGCTTCCATACGAGGGATAAAGTTTCATGACACTTGTTATGCCAACATTTCGAGTAGTATCCACTTCAATACCGTTGATCACGTAGCGAACCTCAGAAAACAAAAAGGCCAAAGCATTGTTGGCCAACTTTGACGTTGTTGGAATGGTACCATCCAATTTGGTGAGTTGCCCTTCAATCTGGATGTAACTTTCATGTGGAAGCGTGTAGATATCTTGTTGGTTAATAGTAATGCGAATCTCATCATTATTATTTAGTCCCTGAGTATACGGTTGGTAGGAATGGTGTTCAATTCTTACAATACCCTCCTGTACTTCGACAGGGTTTGTCACGTCTAGAATCGAATTCATGACGTAAGGTGTAACCAAGTTGTTGTAGGATCTGCTTGTTGACACGTGTTAACCTGTACACGTGTTGAACACAACTAACGCCTGTTCTTGACAGCGTTGCCGCTTTATACACTTGTTTCATGCTGGCTTCAAATACAGTTTGTAGGTCACAGGTGTATGAGGGTCTAACCGAATGAGACGTTGGTTTCTATTCACCAGTCTTAAGGTAATATTCCTGATGTTGGTCACACTCACAGGATGATAGAGCACCACCGACGGGTTTTCGCGGATGATATAACCACCAGGTGAAGTAACAATAAAATCATAAAGCGAATGCGAGGGATCTTGATTGGTGTAGACGTCTGTAATAATATTACACGTGACAGATACGTGATGATCTTCAATTATTTTCACCGGTTGGTCAGACTTGTGTATCACGTTCGGTACTAACACTTGTGGTGAATAGCCTAACAATGACCCAATCGAATCTGGTTGAGATTTAAAATCAATCCTAAAAGAAGAAAGAATACTGCAGCGATGTGTCACGTTGTTGGCTATGAGTTCAAACTTGCGTGTCCCGTCCAGAAATGCTTTTAGACTAAATTCTTTGGTGAGAGTTGTGTAGATGTGATCGTGAATATCATCTACGGTGTAGCTGCCAGACGGTAGAGTTAACACATAGTCATCGTAGTAGAACTTATCATTGACGTCTTCAATTATGTTGCAGATTCTATTATAGCCTTCAAACGAAACAAGTCCCAGCACGTAGGGTCGTCGTCCCAATTCAATAGGAGGATAAAAGTCAACAGTTACTTCCGCACCTTGTCCGTGCACTGTAAACGTTCTACTTTCTGTTGTCATAATGACCACGTCACCCGCCATGCTCGGTCTTATATAGAAAAGTCAAACAGACGACCGCACTGTTGCGTGTTAAAATTTTGCACTCGTTTCACATTATAGTGTATTGTTGCACTGCTTCCAAAATAGCGAACAAGCTCTGTCGGAGGAGGAAGGTTTCCAAAACTGTCAAAGTACCACACGGTTCACCCATGCTTTATGTAGGCCACATAATGCGTTCCCGGTCCATGACTGTCATCCAAATTAACAACTGCACTTTCATGGCTCCGTGGTCGAGACGGTAGTTGGTTGCGCATAAACACACCTCGAAAGTGGGAGATCTTTAGCTGTTTTGCATATCTTAAAACTTCCTCATGCGTCATGGCTCGTCGTGGCAGTGCATCGATTAACCGTTTTTTGGCGACATGTAAATGCCGAGTCCTTTCTTGTAGGGTGCTAGCTTCATGTTCACACCTTTGCCGCGCAGTGCTATGGCCTCCATAGTTTTATTATGCCTTTCACTTTCCTTCAACTGTTGCTTCGCCTCCTCAACAGCTTTCACCGTTCGTGCTACCGCACTTGCTCCTCCAAGAAGTGAACCCAGGGCTGCCAGTCCAGCAAACAGTGCAGGTAAAAATCCTCCACGTTTCGGCACAGGAATAACTCGGGCACGTTTTCTAAAACGTAGTTTACTTTTGGGATTCGCATGCAATCGTGCTGCTCGGAGTGCTTTCTTAATAGCCAACTCACTATTTGTTTCTCCGCGCGAAGCTTGACGTGCCGCATGAAGAATAGCTTTAAAGCCTCCCTTTCTTGACAACTTCTTCCTCTTCTTCACCACATATCTCTGTTTCACCATCGCGACCAAAGAACAAGACAACCTCACACCGCAAAGTATAGAACACAACTAACACTCCTCAGGAAGGGAACCTATAATTATTTATTCAATGGTGGCTGTATATTCAAGTTCTATATACAGAGGAAAATCGTTCATCGTTTTCCCCGCCTCTTTTTCTTCAGACGAGAGTTTCAAATAAAAGAATAATTTGTCTCCGGCTTTCACCGGTTGATCAATAAGTGGTTGAACACTACCGTTTAATCGTACCTCTAAATGTTTCAAATCTGGTGCATACTCAATTACACGAATGGCACCATCATACATTAAACGGTAATTGTCATACCCCGAACGTAGTATGTAGGCGAGGTTATTGGGATCTTTTACCGGTTGTTGGTTTACAATGTGAAGCAGAAATATAGAGGGTATTGATTTAATAAAAAGCGATAACCGTTGTTCCAAAAATCGTTTCGTCGTCACGTCGTGAGGTTGCACAGGATCAGCAACTTCGGCTATTCGTCTTCGCTTCATCTGTAGAGCGTTCTCCTTAATTTCCCACACCTTTTCCATTTCAGAGTTTAAAAACCGTTTTGTACAAACATCTTGATCATCTTCAGGATCGGCCACATGCACAAAGCGTGCATTATTTGCTGTATAGCCCTTTACAGTTAGGGTGGGCACAATACTGAGCACCTGTTTCACCTTGTTATCTACATAGTCCTTTCGAGCAGCGTCCGTGTTGTTTGTTGGAAGAGCCAGCTGAGTGATTCGACGTTGGTGTACGTCATAGTCCTTTGCTTCTGTTAACACCACAGCATTGGTTAACACATAGGCTTTGGTGCACACATCTTGATCGTTCACAGGATCTGCAACGCCCGTAATACGTTTATTCTGAGCCTCATAATCTCCTTTGATAAGTCGTAAGCGGTAATAATCTACATACTTTTTGAACATGCGTCCGAGGGTAATACGGGTTCTGTTATATTGGTCAATCGCTTTCCATTAAAGTCGTAATTACCATCTGTTGTGCGTGGCAATACATTAGCATCGACATATCGTTTAGTAGCCGGATCTGTATCATGTTTTGGATCGTTTGTCAAAGCAAATCGTTCATTTGTTTTAAGAGTTCTTCCAAAGGCGTCCATGGTTACACTGGAACTGAAACACCCGCTTGCCTCATGTATATAGAGACCAGCTCTTCCCCTTTCACATTTAGTTGATATGCAGATTATTAAGCAACAACATTCACTTCCGGTGGGAGACTTGGTTTCAAACCTCTTCTCAACATCGTCCGAACAACGTCATGGATCACTCTTCCCATCCTCCATTACGCTGTCTCATCGCCGGCCCGTCAGGATGTGGAAAAACCAATCTTCTGCTTACCCTCATCACCTCCTTAAACGGAGTGCGCTTTCAAAATATCTATATCTTTGCCAAATCGCTGTATCAACCGCTGTATGTGTTCTTGGAACAGGTCATGTCAGGTCTGCGCAACATGGGCTACTTCACATTCGCAGCACACGAAGATGTCATTTCTCCAGACAATGTTCGCCCCCATTCGCTTATGATTTTTGACGATGTGGCCACAGAACGACAGGGTATTATTCAGGCTTACTTTAGCATGGGACGTCATAAATATATTGATTGTTTTTATCTCGCTCAAACCTATTCGCGAATACCAAAACAGTTGATTCGTGACAATGCCAACGTGATTGTTCTCTTCCGTCAGGATGAGCGCAACATGCATCACGTCTACGATGATCACGTGAACCCAGACATGACCTTTCAAGCCTTTACACAGTTGTGTGCCATGTGTTGGAACGCTCATCACCACAGTTGTCTTGTTATTGATAAGCAGAGCAACATCAACAATGGACGCTACCGCATGGGATTTGATCATTTCATTCGTATTTAAGTAGCTGCATCGCTTTTCTGAACATCATTAGTTCAGATGTCATGGCGACAACAGGGAGTCAATTAAAAAAGCACATAATCCGTGCGCGAAATAGCATTCGATAAAAGTTTCGCTATCTAAAACGTGCACATGCCGACAGTGAACTGTTTGTCGAAAAACATTTGAAGTCACCTCTGGAAGCTGTGTTGAAAGGAACATCAAAGCCTAGTACACGCTCAAAAGAAACACAAACAATTGAAGAGGAGGAAGAAAATGATGAAGAACCTGACGATGTTTTTTCTCCATTGCTTCCGTCTTCTAGCTCCAAAGAATCACCGCTGCCCCAGTTTTTGAAAACATCAATAATTGCTGAAACACCCACTAGACCCAAAGAAAAGCAGCCTACTCTTAAAGAAATATTAAATACGCCCGAACAATATGTGCGGTTAAAATCCATTTTACTACAAAATTATGCTGCGTTGGTTACTCCCTTCCTTGAAAATCTTTTTACTAAGAAAACTGATACTACCTATGGTGTTCGCTATGAAAACAATAGATTTCGAATTGGCGATTCACCAAGATAAGTGACAATGTTTTGATTGTTAAAACAGTTCGTTACAAATTGACGCCAGGTCTTTTAGAACTTTTATTTTCACGTACACCTTCTACCGAGGACTATGATAAAGAAGATCTTGAAAAGTATAAAAACATCTTGATGGCTACAAATGGTTTTAGACGTAATTATAAACATTCTGAAGCAGTAAATGCTAATAAGAGCTTCAAATATAAAACCATCATATCAAAATTGTTTCCCACCTATGTAAGTGTTCGCCGTGCAAATTCAGCGTCCGGTATCACATTTAATACTTTGAAACCTTTCATCGATTTCGCCTATTGACACAATCCAAATAAGTTGGTTAAACGTCTGCAACTGTTGCGTGCATCAGAACAGGCTGGTCATACCGGACACGAGGCGGAAGTTTTAGAAATAGAAGAGGAGCTTCGTCATGCTGGCATTATTGTCTAATGAGTCAACGTGTTCATACACCCTCGCCTGTTAAGGCTGCCATTGCTCGCGAGTTGCATAGACCAGCTCGTCGTCTCTACCATCGTCGTCATGTCATCACACGGGGTGTTGACGATCTTTGGCAAGCTGATCTGGTTGAAATGATTCCCTATGCCAAAGCTAACAACGGGGTCAACTATCTGCTCACCGTCATCGACGTTTATTCCAAAATGGCCTTTGTTGAACCTGTTCGGAATAAATCTGCACAACTAGTCACCGCTGCATTCAAGACCATCATTCAGCGGTCAAGACGACAACCTCGTTTGCTTCAAACAGATCAAGGCAAAGAATTTTTCAACAAGACTTTTTCCGCTTATCTCAAATCACTTGACATCCATCACTATTCCACTTTTAGCAATCTAAAGGCAAGTGTTGTAGAACGTTTCAACCGCACACTCAAGACGCGCATGTGGGAACAATTTACAGCAAGAGGATCCTATCGCTGGCTTGAACTTGTACGCGACCTGGTGACACGTTACAACAACACTAAACATAGAACTATCAGAATGAAACCACGCCTTGTAACCAAGAACATTGCGCAATTGGATCGCATTCATCACAAAATCAAAACGGCAGATCCGCGACGTCATCGATTACGTATTGGTGATTATGTGCGCATCAGTAAACAAAAAACAATCTTCGCCAAAGGATACACACCAAACTGGAGCACAGAAATATTTCGTATTCGCAAGGTAAAACTTTCTAATCCAGTTGTTTATTTACTTGATGACCTCAACAAGCAGCCAATCCAAGGAGGATTCTACATGGAGGAACTGCAAAGGACGCAATATCCCAAGCATTATCTTGTTGAAAAAATTGTACAAAAACGTGGCAATAAACTTTTTGTTAAGTGGCTAGGTTTTAATGCCACATATAATTCATGGATTAATAAATCAGATCTGGTGTACGCCTTCTTGTTTTTATTTCATGTCGAGCTGGCCGACCCAACATGCTATGCGTTTTGTATCCTCACCCAACCTACCATTTACAGGAAATACTACTCCAGATTCATTGACGTTTGTTTACCATTGAGCACATTCAACAACCAGTTC
Organism: Meconema thalassinum; assembly: GCA_946902985.2. NCBI lineage: Eukaryota > Metazoa > Arthropoda > Insecta > Orthoptera > Tettigoniidae > Meconema > Meconema thalassinum. The sequence continues at coordinate 10,816,490 of OX336392.1, read as the reverse complement.
ATTCCCCCTCTCTCTCTCAATCCCATTCACTACTCCAGATACCATTGATGTGTGTTTACCATTGAGCGCTTTCAACCCCATTTTGTTTGTCTCTCAGACCCATTCACACCTAACCAACCTACCACGTCAGGTTTCAACAACCACCATCCATCTCCATTCATGTTTTCCCATTAAGAACACTTCCAACCATGACCTACCCCACATCCCGTAATCTGCTATGACGTCACACACACACACACACACACACTAGTTGACCGTTCAAATCTGACGATTCATTCACCGACAAAGATTCGGAAACCTTCGGCAACACTCGGATCTCATCAAGTACAAAGCAAAGCTATATAGCACGAGACCATAACAGAGAAGGCGCTCAGTCCAATAGAGAGACTGGGTCGAGGAGGGTCTCGTGCAGATCCTCTTCCATCCTTCCCCCCTCGTCCCCCACCCCACCCTTCCCTCCCACTCCCCCCCCCTACCACCCCCCCACCCTCCCCCACCCCTTCCCTCCACCCACACCCCCTCAAACCGGTTCCTGGACCCTCCAAGGTTTGTTTACCTTCCGGGGTCCCGGCGACCTTGGGGTCAATGACCTACCTCAAGGTCATTGACCTTGCCACGCCCCCCTCATTTGCATAAATAACGGTATTTGAAGCAGAACCCTCCTTGCTCCTCTACTAACGTTTGTAGGGTTACGTGACCGATAATCTCGCGATCAATAACATCCGTTCATACGTGGAATCCGAGCTATAGGACGTGATATTTCACTTCGAAAGACTCACATCCAGTCCCCGGAAATCGAACCCAATCCTCATTAATTAGGCGCAAGAAACTTGACCACTGCACCACCACGACCTCAAACTCCCTCCTGCTTGTTTGTTGTTGATGTTTGAGTATTCAGTCTTTTGATTTGTTCGATGCAGCGCTCCATGCTTCCCTGTCCTGAGATAATCGTTTCATCTCTACATAGCTACCACACCCTACTTCCGAAGCAATCTGTTTAACATATTCCAACCTCGGTCTACCCCTACAGTTCTTGTCCTTGACCCTTCCTTCCATAACTAAGCTTGCTATTCCTGGGTGTCTTAGTATGTGTCCTACCAGCCTATCTATTCTCTCCATTAGCAGTCGCCAGAAACTTCTCTTCTCTCCCGCTAGTCTTAATACCTCTTCGTTTGTAACCCAATCTACCCATCTGATCTTCATCATTCTTCTGTAACACCACATTTCAAACGCTTCAATCTCGTCTTTTCTGCTGCACCAATGGTCCAAGTTTCACTTCCATAGAGCGCCACGCTCCAGACAAAGGCTTTCGAAAATGACTTCCTAATACCTAAATCTACAGTATATTCGATGTCAACAGAGTCCTTTTTTGTAGAAATGCTTTCCTTGTCTGAGCTAACCAACTTTTTATATCCTCTTTGCTTCGTCCATCACTGGTTATTTTGCTTCCTAAGTAACAGAAGTCTGCTACTTTCTTCAGCTTTTCACCTGCCAATTTGATCTCCATAGAGCTTTCTGATTTATTTCGGCTGCATTCCAATATTTTTGTTTTACATTTATTGATTTCCATCATGAATTCGTTCCTCAAGACGGAGTTCATAAGATCCAAAATCTCATTCAAATCCTCAGGCTTGTCGGCCAAGATGACGATGTCTTCAGCAAATCTCATGTTGAAATTATTTCTCCTTGAATCTTCACTCCCCACTGCTTGTTTACCTCGTAGATGGATTCATTTTGACATCACATCAACATTGGCAATAAGCGGCTAGAACACTCGTCAGACGTAAGAATGAGCTATTTTACGTACGGATTTTGGCTCATACCGGAGACGCTTTACATGGCCAGCGGTTAGAACGAAACTCCGATAGTGACAAGAATGAGCAGTTCCGGTATTATCAAGGTACCTGGTTCACACCTCGCCCAACGACTTGGCCACCACGCGGTAGTGAACACAAGCAAACTTACGATACAGACGGAACTGTCAGCTGATTCGTCTCTTGATTACAATTTATTCTTTTAACCATCGACTTGAGCATCTATGGACTGCGTGTTAACAACCACTGGCATTTCAGTGCCTGTGTCTTGTTCGTTAGCGGGCTTGGCATCTTGCCAGTATCTCTTGAGCCCATCTATCAGCTTGTTCTTCTGCTCCTCTGTTAAAGGGCGTCTCCATCTTCTGGATTCTGCCTCCACCATAAAACTCTGATAGCTTTTCACCATCCTTCTGAAACTATTCCTGTCTTTGATTTGATCCTCCGTAATGCCCACCTGTCTGATATCTTTCTCACACTCTTGGAACCATTTCAACTTGGAGATCTTCGGTTTAAGAAAATTCCAGATTTTCTTGTTGTGCCGGTCATCATACAGAAGCTACTATATCCCGACACTGACCTGTGCTTCAGAAACGTGGACAATGAAGAGAAGAGACATAAGCAGAATATAGACAGGTGAAATGAAGTTCCTGTGAAGTAGGATCGGAGTAACAAGAAGAGACAGGGTGAGGAATGAAAAGGTCAGGGAAATAGTGAAAGAGGAGCCCTTGCAAGGTGGGATTGAGACATCAAGACTGAGGTGGTATGGACACTTAAAGAGAATGGAAGAGAAGAAGATTCCCAAGAGGATACATGAGATGCAGATGCAGAAGAAACGACCAAGGGGAAGACCAAGAGATAGATGGCTGAAAGGAGTGGAGGAATGTGTCAAGAAGAGAGGCGAGGACTGGACCAGAGTGACAGCGGAGAGGTGGTGGGAAGAAAGAACTAAGTGGCGAGGCTTATGTTCCAAACAGACACAGCCTGGGGATGGAAACAGTACAAGATGATGATGTTGATGATTATTATTATTATTATTATTATTATTATTATTCATACAGAAGATGTGCCCATAAAACAGCAATCATCGCTTTCTAATTGTTATTATCGGTTCCATATTGCTGTGTACTTCTTTATTTGATTTCAGTCGAACCTGTCCGTCAACCCATCTGTTGCCCAAAATCTTCCGTAGTGGTCTGCGTTCACTTTTAAGTAGTTGATTGACTTGCACTGTTCGAAACATACACAGGGTCTCCGAAACATTTAAACCTTCTGGTCTGACAACAGATCTGTAATGCCTTAGTTTGGATCCTATACCCAGCATTTTCTTGATTACAATATTTATAACTGCTGTTAGGATTCATGCATGGCCCCACAATGTGTGTCAATGACATCGTTGTCATTGTAATGACCCGCCCATCGATCGAATCCCTGCAGTTTGGGAAATGTAAGCGTTGAATCTGAACGGCACAAACACTAAAACCAGGCTGGGACATGACCACGGAAATGAAAACATCCTTCAAGAATTAATTTGAAAAACATATTGTGAGATGCTAACAACGATACTACAAAAATAATGCACCACGTTTTATAAAAATATCCAAGTCTTAGTCTACATCACTTGTTCTGAACCTTTTAGAGATTGGTTGGTTGGTTGCTTGGTTGGTTGGTTGGTTGGTTTCTCAGTTTGGGGGCTGCGACAACGCGGTCATGTACCCCCGTGTACTTTGGGTGTGTGCAGAATCTGTCTGATAACCGGTGCTAATTTTGATGGCTGCATTAGTGTGTGTTATCTGTTTTCAATTCAAGTAAGGACTGAAGACATTCAATTTTCAAGTAGTTCCTACTTTTGTTACCAATCGCCACCGTCAACGACATCTAGTTCTGAACTTGGTTACGCCCCCGCAATCGGCTCCTGGCGACGAACGTTGGAACTGAAGAGCGTCAGTGAAATTAGTGGAAGGTTCTTTTACATTCCATATATATATGACATAAGACCGCCGGTTTTACTTCCTCTCCGAAGGGAGGCATACTGAGGGATTTTTAACGCTCTTAAAATCCAACGACTTCGGCCAGGTTTCAAACCCCTTTTAGAGATAATGAGCACCTCCTTCATAAGCACCCGAACACCATTAAATTATAATAATAATAATAATAATATTATTATTGTAGCTTGCCACGGTGGTTGAGTGGTTATCTTGTCGGACTACCAACCCCAAGCTTGCAGGTTCGCTCCTGGCCGTGGTAAGTGATTTTTTTGTAGGGCGACAAAAATCACGACACGCATGTCATACGATGTTGGCATGTTAAAGAACCCATTTGAATTCAGTAGGCCGTGTTCATAATGGCAAAATTAATCTCAGTATTTTCCGCCAACACAAATTTCCTCCTTTCTCTACTAGAAAGCGCTGTAGAGTCGGAGCTTACTGTAGATATCTAACCTCCGTGACTTTCATAGCGTTCCAAGGAACAAAAAATTCGGCATGCAAGCTGCCCTATGAGTGTCAAACAACAATGCTTTCACCCGACATCCGAGGCCATACGATATTCTTCTTTCTTCGAATGAGCCAACTATGGACTACTTAGGTTAACCAAAATTGTTTTTAGCTTGATGAGTTGGGATTGGTTTCACGTTCTTATGAGTCTTCTTCCTAGCCCATATCGCCTTCATTTTCTGACGTTATAGTTGTTTAGCTGTTTCTGACCTCTTTGATCTCTGTCCTTTCTTAAGTTTAATCTGAGGGTCTTCTTTTAACAGTTTCCGGAAAGCTTGTCTGTCTTGTAGGATTCAGAGATGTTAAAGGTTTGCAGATCTTGTTTAACTTGCTGGTACCACCGTGATGTTGTTTTCTTGCAGGAGCTGGCTCTGTGGATTACACTGGTCAATCTTGACTTGTTCATTCTCTCAAGGTGTCCGTAGAATTGGAGGCGTCTCTTGATGATTGTGTCTATTGGAGGTTATTGCTTTAGCTACAGATCATCGTTGGGCCTGTGATACATTATTCTACAAGCACGCGACTCTGTCTCTCTCCCTCAAAAATGCTGAAATATCTAGGGATTGATCGCTCATCAGGCATGCTGGAACAGTTTGTATGATTCATACATTACGTTCATAAGCTCAGTGGTACATCGTGGGGAGCCTCTGCTGACTGTTTACGCTTATCTGCCATCAGTCTTGTGTACTCGGCCGCTGAGTACTGTGCACCCGTGTGGTTGGAAAGCGTACATGTGAAGAAGGTAGACACAAAATTGAATGATACAAAGCGTTGCATTACTGGTTCCATCAACTCCATGTCACTGGTTACCCATGCTGAGTCACATCCCTCCACCACACTTAAGGAGGAAGCAATCTCTACTAAGGGAAGCCAAGAAAATCTTTGCCATTGCACCAGGAATTCTGCCATCCATCACAGCAACGACTGCAATCTAGAAGACCAGTAAGTGTCACTGCAGGGCAACTTATTCCTGCTGGATTTGACCTAAATGTAAGCTGGAAGCATGAGTGGTCAACTAAAACATTGGGAACAAGTGTCCACCATCTTGATCCCACAAAGAAACCAAACAGCTTTGACGTACCGAGGAACTTCTGGTGCCGCATCAGCAGGCTGAGGACTGGTCATGGTTGCAGCAATTATTTCAGGTACAAGCGGGGCTGCATCAGCTCACCATTGTGTGAGTGTAACCTGGAAGAACAGACGATCGAACATCTGGTCCAACGTTGTCCTCTTTATTCGTACCCTGGCATTACTGACGATTTGTTCTCTCTCACATCCGATTTAACCGAATGGTTGAGAAGGATGGACTTTAAAGTTTGAATATAGTTTGTTATGTATAATTGTACATTTTATAAATTAACATACGATTAAATAAATAATTACGTGTGAACAGTAGAATCTTTCGTGTTACTCATAGAAGGGATGTCCAATATATATATTTAAAACAGTAAGCTGAATTTTGTTACTGCGAGATTGACCGAACGGCTGAACCGATTGACTTCGTAATGCACTCGGACGAAAGCCCTTGACCTGTATATTTGCAGAGTGTCTTCAAAATAAACAAATATGTTGCCATACATGAAGAATTATTGGCCCTAGCGCATGCGAGGAATCACCTTGGTTAATGACAGACATGGCGGATGTCCACCGCGTTTTAATGTAATAGTTATTTATAAGAATTATAAAGTAGGGGAAGATTCATTAATTGTTGAGAGAAGACACTCGTCCCCTTTCATAACTTTCACGAGGCAGATTATTGGAAATGTGTTATTTATGATTCACAAACCTTTCTGGGAGACTTTAGAAGTTTATTTCAATTAAAATTGTCACTGCTGCACTGGAATTATTTCTTTTATTACGACAATATATCATTTTCATACCTTATTTTATCTCTTGGGAAAGCCTCCGTGGCTTAGGCGGCAGCACGCCGCCCTCTCACCGCTGGGTCCGTGGTTGAAATCCCGGTCACTCGATGAGAGATTTGTGCCAGCAGTATGGTGCATTGTCGAGAGTGCAATCTTTTGACACCCTTAAAGTTGCAATTGTGCCAAAAGTTAATCGTACAAAGAATGTAACTTATATAGGAAACTTCTTCAGTAAATATTTTGTTCATTGTCCGTCATGTTTTGACGGGTTTCAACTAGTTATTTTTATTCCACAGAGTGATGAAATTTCTGGCTGTCAGAACTTGTAATGTTATTGTGGTTCGTGAAACAGAATTTGAATTGAAGACTGGATCTCAGGGGAGCTGGTGCTAGCTTGCATAACGGGAGCACCACATTTTACTATAGAGCACCGTGGTGCTAGCTTGCATAACGGGAACACCACATTTCACTATAGAGCACCGTGGTGCTCGCGAGCTTTCGGTTGAGAACGTCACTTGGAAATATTCATACACCCTTTCGGCCCACAATGTCATTTCTCGACAATTTCCGTTCCTTTCAACTGCCTTAGGTCAACTCGGATCGAGTAGAATACAGTATTACTCCACGCATTTGCAAGAAACACTCTGAAGCACGTGAATAAAGCAAATCACCGTATAAAATAAAATAATAGGCTATCTCTCTGGTTTGTGTATAGAGATATCCCACTGGCTTGTATATGAAGATATGAAGAAATCTCACTGGCTGGCGTTACAATGCTATGGGCTATCTTCTCCGTAACGGTGCTCCCAATTCCCATGGTAGGGATCGATAACCCAAATTATCACATATTTCCATGCAGCAAAGTATTAATCAAGTTGCGACTCTAAATATTTAGTAGTGCTGTAATTCCCCACTCGCTTTGTTTTGTCCATAGTCTATTTTGCTCCATAGATCATTCCGATACATTTTATGACCATTTGTCTTTACTAAATCAATTTGCATCCCATCCTGTTACTGTTTGTTATCAAAACAAGAGTTCCTGTTTTATTTTGCCTCCAAACATTTACAAATGGTTGCGATATTTTGCCGTTAAAATGTTATTTTGTCTCGTAAATTTTCATTGCGATAATTTATCTGATTGGAATAGGTTTGGAGAAGAAGCCGCAGCGAGGAAAGTGCTACTGAGCTTTATATTCCAAGCCAAGTTAAAATATATTTATTCTTAGATGAGCAATTTGTTCTGTGCCCGTTATTCATGCCAGGCAAGTGCGTGTGAACCCCGTATCTAAATGAAACGCGTTCTTCTCCAGCGCAGTGGAGCGAGGAGACCCATATATAAGGCACAGTAATTGAAATGTCGAGCAGACTATCTAATCTTCTTGGCCGTGGTTCACACGCGATTAACTCAGATTTCAGGGGACTGGTGAGTGCATATGCTACTTTGAAGAGTTAGCTGTTGATCAACTTTCAGAAACAGAAACCATTGGATGATGATGATAATTGATGTTTTAAAGGGACTAACATCTAGGGTATCGGCCCCTAATGGTTTGGGTGATAGTGAAAATAAAACCTACGACTAAAACTAACTACAGTGAAACACCTCATATCCGAACCCCGGAAATCCAAAGTCCCGGGTAATCCGAACGAGGATCTTTCGACAATTTGAAGTAGAAACAAGTAGTTCCTTGAAGAACTATACAGCCTATTTTCATATATCCTACTTACGTTAACCGCCACTATCAACATACAAAATTTCAGTTTGATTGCTGTAATAGATTCCTAGATATTGAGAACCGACTAAATATTTCGGATGGTCGCCATGTTGGATTTTATATATGTAGGTCCTAGAGTTATGTACTGCCACATGAAGATTATTGTGTACGTGTGGCATTCAAACTTCAATCGCATGATTAGGACACAAGAAGTAACAAGGAGATTTTAAAATTCGCACAGCCGCCATATTGAGGTTATGTAAACAATTGAACTAAATTAGATACCAGTGCATTACAATGTGTATAAACATTTCCTGTACCAGATTTCATTGCGTTTGGAACATTAAATCACGAGAAAAGTCTATTTAAAAATTTCAAATTCACTTGACCGCCATGTTCGTTTTGTAGTTACCCGGTTTTTGAAAGTCTTATAGATGAACTTCCAGTAGTGGCCTTTATCTCCGTACAAAATTTCAGGGTGATACCGCAAATGGTTTTAGAGATATAGAATGTCGGTGAAATATTTCGCACATCCGCCGTCTTGTGGTTATGTAAACAATTGAACGAAGTTAGATGTCGGTGCATTACAATGTGTATAAACATATACTGTACCAAGTTTTATTGCGTTTGGTTGGTTAAATCGCAAGAAACGTCTATTTAAAAGTCGCATCTTCGCTTGGCCGCCATGTTGGTTTTGTAGTTACCAGTTTTTCAAAAGTCACATAGGTGAACTGGTAGTAGTTCCCTTTATCACCGTAAAAATTCCAGGGTGATATAGGGAATAGTTTCGGAGATATTGAATGCTGGTGAAATATTTCGCACAGCAGCCATGTTGGATTGGTGAGACGTAACAAAATTTTAAGGGCACGGTCGGGGTCGCCCGGAATAGTGCTATGAACTTACCGAGTTTTACTGAAATCGCTCCAGCGGTTTAGAATTTATTAGACACACACACACACACACACACACACCTCACATACACACACACACGCACACACACACGGACAAAAGGTGATCTCATAAGCCTATTTTTTCAAAATTGAAAATAGGCTAAAAATACACGCAAAAAGAGAAACTTGTTTATTTAGTCATAAAACAATCATATACTCTGCATTATGACCGCATTTTAGATAATTAGTTGAATAATTAACAAGAAGTACAGTTAGCCTAGTTTAAAGTGCCTGCATAGACTACTTATCCCATCCAGGATTGAGAAACAGAAACGTTGGTTATTATTACTCCATAGGTAATCACAATGAAATAGCAATAGTAACACACAAATTATCACTTAATCTTTCACTTGAAAGCAGTTATCTTCAATATTGTAGAAGTGACGAAAACCTTCCCGCGGAGGCAATTGCGCGCCAGCGTCGCACTAAGATGACATCGTTTGGCTGCGTGTTGTTGTACGAAGCGCAGTGCGATGTCAACAGCAGATGCAGCTTCAGTATAAGTCACATTGTCTGCCGAAGTTTCTTCTTCCTCACTGTCATTAGCTACATGTTGACTTTGGACCGGACTCACTATGTCATGTTCGCTGTTTGCGCCAAACCAGCCTGCCTCGCTCAATGTAGGCCACAGTCCTATACCGTAACGAGGGCTGGTCATTATGTTATGGATATCTTTCGGCTACAGCCCCAATTAATTCGGATTTGAAGGGTTATACTGTAGTCTCTTACAAACTAGAAGAAGAAATAGGAAACAAACAGGAGAGGAATGTAAATAAAGGACAGGAGGAAAGGAAATGCCCTCAACCCTCGAAGAATGAGAATTGAGGGACTTGAAAGGAAGGAGAGCCATGAAAAGCAGAGGGAAAAGGGAAATAGGAGAGGGACCGCCCCAAAGGCAATGGAAAAAGGGCGAAAACCGGACCCAGCTCAGGAATCCCTTGGGGTCACCAACTCCCGAACTCACCAGCCATGAGCCCTTGAGGGTGTAGCACTATCCAGGGTGCACCAGAAGTGCTGGGACTACACACACCCTGTCTCCTTGAGGGCCTTGAGCAGAAGGCAGGAGATACAATGAAAATAAATCAATAGGTCTGACCTCTCAAAGAATGAGGGATCAGGAAAGATGAGAGAAGGACCAATTAAGGCGAGAAAGTGAAAGACTCCCTAGGTCTCGGATACCCTAATACCGTCGGGGTCAGAAAAGAACATGCGTTGGCCAACAGAGGACGAGAGAAAAGATGACAGTAAGGAGCCCGGCACAAGTAATTGGAAGCAATGCCGGACTCAGCTGGGGTCCCGTGGTCGCCAACCCACATCCCACAAGGTGTGAGTCCCTGGGGGAGAAACCATTGGAGCCTCACCAGCCACCATATTACCATTGTTCGGCATTTGAAGATGTATTTGTTGTTGATTCATTTAGGGAGTCCGCGACATCGTGTTCTTGGGTATTCCCACTCTCCACAGACAAATGCTGGGATAGTGCCTTATTTCAAGCCCCCATCCCTGCTACACACATTACTACCGTCATAAAAAGAACACAGGTTATCAGACAAGTTATGTACACGAGGTTGATGACCAACATGTCCCAAGAATTGTGTTATTGAAACACACTGGTGCTAAGTGCTAATTCTGACAAAATGTGAATTGTACATCACAATGCAATGGTGCTAATAATAATAACATCGTATGGCCTCGGGTGCCGGGTGCAAGCTTTGTTATTTGACACCCAGAGGGCAGCTTGCATGTCGAATTTCGTCGTTCCCGGGAACGCTATAAAAATCAAGGAGGTTAGATATCAGATCTCATTGACACTATAACGCTTTCTAGTAGAGAATGGAGGAACTTTGTGTTGGCGGAAAATCCCGAGATTGATTTTGCCATTATGAACACCGCCTACTGAATTTAAGTGGATTCTTTAACATGCCAACAACGTATGCCATGCATGTTGTGATTTTTGTCGCCTTTCAAAAATCACTTACCACGGCCAGGAGCGAACCTGCAAGCTTGGGGTTGGTAGTTCGACACGATAACCACTCACCCACCGTGGCAATACAACGGTGCTAACAACAAACGAGCGGTACCAAGCGCTTAAAATCAACAAATATTACAAAAGTTTAGTGCTTTTCAGTCGGTCAACACGAATGGGTTATGCCCTAATCCTGAAATAAATTACATGAGATTAATAAAACACTAGGATGACCAGTTTCGATCGTCAAGCGATCATCATCAGATCCATTACACTTAGGCTATAAAATCTATGTTTGAAAATACAGGTGAAAATATTTACAATATGTACAATTATTTAGTTGCAGTATTGGTACTGCAACTGTCGGTGTTTGCTAAATGCAGTATATATAATGTTAGGTGAAATGCTAAATGGTGATAGAAATCCGGAGTTTGTCTGTTTGGAGTGATTATATGGTTGTAAAAATCAACTATGGTTAAACTGTAACATTACAGGCTAATACTTACCTGGTTGTCTTCCTTGCTAGAGCTACGCGCAGTTTCGTGTTCACTGTTACTCCAGGTGTGGTCGACTGAAGTAGGCTGTTATCTCAACGACACTGGTTTTCCCTATTTTTCCCCCTGTTCATATGGCTGTGCGGAGTCAGGCGATATGTTTATGTGGAGTGTTGCCAACCTAGATAAGATGTATGTTATTGAATACAGGAAGATCTACAACGATTAAAGACAGTGGAACTGTCTTCGCCACCCGTGGACTAAAAAGCCATTCGAACTAAGGGCTATCCGGTCTATTGAAGACGTCCTGGCACCTTTAATACTGCCGCGCATACCGGCCTAGGTTTATTGCAGAAAAAAGTACATAGTACACCTGATCCAGATAACATTTACCTATTAACCATCGCTATTCCCCCCTTTTATCTAGCTTGGCTGTATCGCTAAGTTGTGTCTTGTTTCCGACAGGGTGTGTTTTTAATAGAGTGAAAAGGGCAGTCACCCCCCAGATGCACTTGGGCACAACGACAGGTACGAACACCTTGTATTTAGGGGCAGATGACCTCGTAGTTCCGACCCTTAAAACAGCAATAACTAACTAACTAACTTGATATTATACAGTTCTTTGGAGAGCAACGGCGGCAGCCTGCAGCAGAGTCGTGACATTTGACAAGCTCCTTTACTGCAGTGACCGCCAGCGAAATGGGTCATCAGATTACCTCTCCGCGAGTCGTGACAGCAATTCAGATTGGGAAGGCCTCTCACACCCATAATTTATATGTTACGCTGTTGTGGCAATGCATCACGCCTGTCAAATCGCTGGAATATAGATAAAAGTGCGGTCCGTATGCGCTTTGATTCTGGACAATCTCATCAATTTAAATGTTACCACTATCAGTTATCGTTCTTTTTTCCTCCAATATATCCGGAAATGTTAATATGATTACGTAGAAAGTGCATGATAATTCAAATCGAAGTGAATCGCTGTGAGATAGATCTCATTTAGCATGTGCTGTGCTTTATATCCTCACACTTTTATTAATCATTATGCTCTCAACATTTGCATATTTTGATGATTGTGCTCAATAATTTGTATTTAAATATTACTTTTCATACGAGCAAAAAAGATTATCAACATTACTTTCATTCAAATCATAAATATGAGCGGTATAGGCCTAGTACAGAAAATACTGTAGTTATAGCATGGGAGTAAGGTTAATTGGTTTCTTGGATGCATTACCATTCTTCATGTCATTGCTTCACTTAACAATAGTGATTCTTTGACATGATGCTGTTTCCCGCGGAAAGATGTGCACGCCATCGCTATCGTCAACAATGCAATGTCTATTATGCCAGTTGTTGGGATAGGAAAAGATCAATACAGCCATATCCTCAGGCGCGGATCTAGAGCTTGGCTTTGGGGGGGGTCACAGAATCGAAATTGTTAAGAAAAATGGTATCACTAACAACGCAATCACAAAATAACCAAACGTACACAACCAGACCAATTTTTTTGCAAGCTACATGGATAGAAATTTGATACGTTTAGCGCATCAAATGCAGTTTGGACGTCAGCAAAATGTTTTGGTGCGAAAAGAGCCCCAAATTCCTATCCGTGCATTGCTGCACATTCATCGTGACATCGCTATAGATATCGATTCGCTAATCACTAGGTTTGCTAAACAAAATAGACGAGTTGATTTTGTTATATAAATAATCGTTTTTATATAACAGGTATGAAGTTGAAAATATGTACAGTTGTAACAGAACATAATAATTGCAATAAGGATATTTTCAGTATTGAATAAAATGAAAAAAAAAACTGTTTTTTCAGTTCAAATTCATTAAGTTTTATTTCTCTGGTTATTGTGTTTTCGTTTTTTTTAGTTTGCAAAAAAAAAATGGTCTCCGTTGGGGGGAGGGGGTCATGAACCCCGTGACCGTCTCCCCCCCTTGAATCCGCGCCTGCATATCCTCAGTTCTTCTTGTGCAATTCAGAAACGAATATGCGCTTGAGGCCTGAAGATGTCGCCAGTGCTGATCGAAAATGGTGAAGCACACATCTTTCCGCGGGAAACAGCATCATGTCAAAGAATCGCTATTGTTAAGTGAAACAATGACATGAAGAATGGTAATGCGTCCAGGAAAACAATTAACCTTACTTCCATGCTATAACTACTAGGCTATATGTACTGTAGTAGGCCTAGAGTGTTCATATTTATGATTAAAATGAAAGTAATGTTGATTTTTTCAAGTGATCGGTTTTCTATGCCGGTCAGGTGTATTTGATGTGTCCTAGCGATTTCTCACATTTGATATGACTCATCTTCCTCCGCTTCTTTTCGTGTTAATAGTCCCGTAGCTATTGAGGCAGATTAACCAAGGCTCCGGATCATCTGAGGGAGATGTTAGAAAGTAAACATGGAGAAATCTGTTTGGCTTGGAAAAATCCAACGTAACTTTGCCGGGATCGAACAATGAAATGTCTCTGAACTCGTCCAGCTAGCTAATGAAGGAGGACAATAGAAAATGAAGGCGTCCTCGAGTGGTGTAATCAAGGTCACCGAATTACTACATTAGTGTACATAAGGTCATTGACCCTGTGAGGAGCACTTCACTGAGGGCTTGAAGCTGCCTGTGTAGATTGAACAGCAAGAAGAGTCTTCGCCACTCTACAGGGTCATTATCTTTGTGTGCCTCGGTAAACACAGCAAGCTAAGCCGGCTGTGACTGCCGCTGATCGCCAGCGCACGTACACGGTTCTGCCGCTTTACCAAACATGTTGAATAATGTGTACTTACAGTTCTCATAGGCGATGCTGAAAATGTCCTCCCTCTCTTGTAACACACAGCTGACATCTTCTGATGAAAGAATGGACAACAATCTCATCTAACTTTTGTTCAGTAAGAACATATCGTTGTCTGTTAACTATCTTCTTCTTCTTCTTGTCTTCGCGAATGGGTCACATAGGACCACGCGAAATCAACACTTTCTAGCCTTCCTGTTCGCCCAGTATTCCTCCATTCGCAACGAGTGGGTCTGTTTCCGTTGCTCTGACCATCGATGTTGTGTAGTCTTCTTCTCTTCTTCCTAGAAACCGCGCTTCTGAGTGATTTTCCTGATTTCCTTCCGGTCATGTAAGTTTGGTGTTCCTAATGCCTTTAAGTCTCTCTCTGTAAATTTATAACAATTCGGTCTAGTAGACTTGTTCTTTAAGAAAGTATATAGTTTGTGTGTCAGTCTGTTCGGGTCCATTCTTTCTGTGTGTCCCATAAATTGGATTCTTCGCATTCGCATTTTGTCTGGGATATTGGACTTGTTTTTTGTATATTTCTGTATTAGGCTTTGGATAATGTACACTATCTTTTGTTCTTGGTCCAAGGATTTGACTGATTATTTCACGTTCTTTCACTTCTATTTGGCGTTTTAGTGTTTTGTGTTGGAGATTGAGTGTCTCTGAAGCATAGAGAGCTTCAGGTTTGATTACTGTTGTATAGTGGCGAATTTTGCAGTCCCAAGAGAGACTCATTTGGTTATAGATATTTTTAGCCTATTTTCAATTTTGAAAAAATAGGCTTATGAGATCACCTTTTGTCCGTGTGTGTGTGCGTGTGTGTGTGTGTGTGTGTGTGTGTGTGAGGTGTGTGTGTGTGTCCCCGTAATAAAATCTAAACGGCTCGAGCGATTTCAATGAAACTCGGTAAGTTCATAGCACTATTCCCGGCGACCTTGACCGTGTCCTTCAAATTTTGTTACGTCTCACCAATCCAACATGGCGGCTGTGCGAAATATTTCACTAGCATTCAATATCTCCGAAACTATTACCGATATTGCCCTGAAATTGTGTACGGTGATAAAGGGCACTACTAGAAGTTCACCTATGAGACTTTCAGAAACCTGGTGACTACAAAACCAACATGGCGGCCAAGCGAAATTGAGACTTTTAAATAGAAATTTCTCGCCATTTAACTATCCAAACGTAATGAAACTTGGTACAGCAAATGTTTATACTTATTGTAATGCACTGGAGTCTAATTTAGTTCAATTGTATACATAACCTCAAAATGGCGGCTGTGCGAAATATTTCACTGACATTCTATATCTCCGAAACTATTACAGATATCATCATGCAATTTTTTACGGTGATAAAGGGCACTGCTACAAGTTTACCTATGTATATTTCATAAACCTGTAAAGTACAAAACGAACATGGCGACCAAGCGAATTTGAAATATTTTAATAGACTTTTCTCGTGATTTAACTCTCTGAGCGCAGTGAAATGTGGTACAGTAAATGATTTTGCAGATTGTAATGCACTGCCATCTAATTTAATTCAATTGTTTACATAACCTCAAGGTGGCGGCTGTGCGAAATTTTAAAATTAAGTTTTTATTCTTGTGTCGTAATCATGCGATCGAAGTGAAAGTTTGAATATTGAAGCTAGGCAATAATTGTCCTTGAATGGTACATAACTCTATGGTCTATACATATAACAATCCTAAATGGCGAGCTTCCGAAATATTTAGACGGTTCTCAGTATCTATGAATCTTTTACAGCAACCAAACTGAATTTTTTAATGTTCATAGAGACCTATAGGACTTTCAGTAACCTGGTGAGCACAAATCCAACATGGCGGCGACGCGAAGTATAAATATTTAAATGGATGTTTCTCGCGAATTAACTATCCGAGTGCCATGAAACGTTGCACTTTAAATGCTTTTACAAATGTTGATCCACTGGCATGTAATTTATTTCAACTGTTTGCATAATCACAAGATGGCTGGTGTGCGTACTTTTAAAATCTCGTTTTTACTTTGTGTGTTCGAATCATGCGATTGAAGTTTGAATACCACACGTACACAATAATCTTAATGTAATAGTACAAAAATAAAAATCCAACCTGGCGACCATATGAAATATTTAGACGGTTCTCAATATCTACGAATCTGTTACAGCAATTAAACTGAAATTTTGTATGTTGATAGTGGCAATTAACATGAGCAGGATATATGAAAATAGGCTGAATAGTTCTTCTCGGTGCTACTAGTTGTTGATTGAAATGCAGTTTCCATTTTCTTTTTAATTATTTACGGAACCTGTTTTATTGAATCGTTTAGCGAGCCTCCTAATCGTACAGGCATTAGGCACAGGTCTTCCTGGAAACTTGATTCGAAATTTTCGTCTTGTTTCAGAACAAGACGTTCTGCTTATCATATACGAAATATGGATATACACACGTTCGCACAATGTGAATTGGTGTCTAGGCATGAACTAGAACCATTCGCGGTAATAACTACGTGAAAGTGCGACCAATCCGGTATGAGATTATCAGGTATTTCAAGCAACCACATCTGCCAATCATCACATCGCATTTGATCATAACAGCTCAACTGTTCAAAGCTGGGTTCTCTGAACAGAGCAACATTTGGTAGGTATTTGTTCTCATTTGTTATCATTACTTATTTATTTTCGTAGTTATTCGCTAAATGGTCGAAATAAACACTACTTATGCCACAGGTTCTCTACACTTCGATGCTTGGAAATTTGTTGATAACAGTAGTATTGCATCCCGTCAACGACCGGTACTCTATAATTCATGCATCCATTATCGAAAATGACGTGTACAGTATGTAAATACTTACTGGTTGATACATGTAAATATAAATTCGTGTTTTGACGCAGAAATTGCTTGGATGTTTGTATTGCAATGGAATACGTGTGTATCACAGCACAGCACACTGGCCTAATGACCACGATGCCCCTAGTGCTTTCATGGAACAGCTACAACAACGATCACCATGTTGAGTAGTGGCTAGCATTAAGGACTAACGCGCTACCTCGTGCCTCGCTGGCATCGGGAGATTGTGGGTTCGAATCCCTCTTCGGCCGTCCTGAAACTGTTTTCGCGGTTTCCCATTTTCACCACCAGGCAAATGCCGGGACGGTTCCTTCCAATATCCCTTCCCTGACCCGTCCTCAAAAGAAAAGTACATGGCCATTGGCTGCATTAACAATAATAATAATATATATATATATATATATATATTTAGCCTATTTTCAATTTTGAAAAAATAGGCTTATGAGATCACGTTTTGTCCGTGTGTGTGTGTGCGTGTGTGTGTGTGTGTGTGTGTGTGTGTGTGTGAGGTGTGTGTGTCCCCCTAATAAATTCTAAACAGCAGGAGCGATTTCAATGAAACTCGGTAAGTTCATAGCACTATTCCGGGCGACCTCGACCATGCCCTTCAAATTTTGTTACATCTCACCAATCCAACATGGCAGCTGTGCGAAATATTTCACCAGCATTCCAATTTCTCCGAAACTATTCCGGATATCACCCTGAAATTAATCACGGTGATAAAGGGAGATACTAGAAGTTCACCTATGTCACCTTTGAAAAACTGGTAACTACAAAACCAACATGGCGGCCACGCGAATTTGCGACTTTTAAATAGACGTTTCTCGTGGATTAATCAACCAAACGCAATAAAACTTGGTACAGTATATGTTTATATACATTGCAATGCACCGACATCTAACTTCATTCAATTGTTTACATAACCACAAGATGACGGATGTGCGAAATATTTCACCGGCATTCTATATCTCTGAAACTATTAGCGGTATCACCCTGAAATTTTGTACGAAGATAAAGGGCACTACTGGAAGTTCATATGTAAGACTTTCAAAACACGGTTAACTACAAAACGAACATGGTGGCCAAGCGAATTTGAAAATTTTAAATAGACCTTTCTCGCGATCTAATGTTCCAAACGCAATGATATCTGGTACAGGAAATGTTCGTACACATTGTAATGCACTGGTATCTAATTTAGTTCAATTGTTTACATAACCTCAAGATGGCGGCTGTGCGAATTTTAAAATTAAGTTTTTATTTCTTGTGTCGTAATCATGCGATCGAATTGAAAGTTTGAATAATGAACCTACGCAATAATTTCCCTTTAATGGTACATGACTCTATGGCCTATACATTTAACAATCCAACATGGCGACCATCCGAAATATTTAGACGGCTCTGAATATCTACGAATTTATTATAGCAATCAAACTGATTTTTTTAATGTTCATAACGGCTATGAACTTAAGTTCACCTATAGGACTTTAAATAACCTGGTGATCACAAATCCAACATGGCGGCGACGCGAATTATAAATATTCACATGGACGTTTCTCGCAATTTATCCATCCGAGTGCAGTGAAACTTGGTACAGTAAATCCTTATACGAATGTTAATCCACTGGCATCTACTTTATTTCAATTGTTTCCATAACCACAAGATGGCAGCTGTGCGAAATTTTAAAATCTCCTTGTTACTTCTTGTGTCCTAATCATGCGATTGAAGTTTGAATGCTACACGTACACAATAATCTTCATGTAACAGTACATAACTCTAGGACCTACATAAAAATCCAACATGGCGACCATCCGAAATATTTAGTCGGTTCTCAATATCTACGAATCTATTACAGCAATCAAACTGAAATTTTGTATGTTGATAGTGGCAGTTAACATAAGTAGGATACATGAAAATAGGCTGTCTAGTTCTTCACGGAACTACTTGTTAGAGTATGGCATTTAGAGCCGGGAGGTCCGAAGACATGTTCGACTCGCCAGAGGCTGTAGCTACTTCAAGCAAACACCCATGGGGTGAGCTACAAGTTCCGTTCAATTTCAAGTAGTTCCAACTTCCGCTACCAGATGTCACTGACACCTAGTGGTGAACGTTGGAACTTTGATAGAGCGTTTCAATGAAATCTAACCTAGAAATTTAGCTTCACACAAGTTTAATTAGTGGAAGGATCTTTTACGTGCCATAAATCTATGACATGGGACCGCCGGCTTTACTTCCCCTCCGTTGGAAGGCAAACTGGGGAATTTTAACGCTCTTAAAAAATCCGACGACTTCGGGCGAGTTTGAACCTGCTATCTTGGGCACAGCAGTACCGCTTGCTACTAACTACGCCACCGAAGCCGCTATAATAATAATAATAATAATAATAATAATAATAATAATAATAATAATAATAATAATAATAATAATAATAATAATAAGAAAATGGTTGTTATCCTTCAGTCCGTGTTCGAGTCCTGTCTGTATGAAGAAATTTAATTTTGGTCTGTGGGTTGAAATTGGTCACTCAACCTCGTGAGACAAAGCTGAGAAGATGTGGGTTCGATTCCCATCTCAGTGATAATACAAGTGATTTTCCATCGTGTCCCACGTCAACATGCCGCGACGACACCTCGCCCGCGTCGCGTCGTTCCCAATCCCACCCAAATTGCAAATACTTACACTAATACAGACATCACTAAAACACAGGTTATTATCAGACGCAAAATACTGGCTGCATGGTTTTTACCTAAATGGTCAACAAACATAGTTGTGTTGGTTTAGTTCATTATGCAACGAGCCTTTAATGGGAATAATTAAGACATGATTATGTTTTTATGTTCGACCCTGACTATTATGTCAAATAAGAAAGTTTTCACCCGGCACCGGAGGCCATAAGATATCATCATTATTATTATTATTATTATTATTATTATTATTATTATTATAATATTAAATATCCTTAGAATATTTATTTTCGACCCTGACTGTTATATGTCTGAAAACTGTATCATGATGATGGTCATTATAACACTATTTTTCATTATGAAACAGTTTCTCCCACCAATCACAGCTCAAGAAACAGTTGTTTGACCAATTAGATAAGGTTAGCATCGCGCCTGCGTGGAGTTCCAAGGCCTTCTGAACTGCGTTGCCTAGTGTCATAGTGGGCTAATCGAGGAGGCCATGGTCTCTGCGTCTCATGCGCTCTGTTACCATTATAGGCGAGTTGCATACGACTGTTTATGTTCGACGATAATTATAACTTTATTATATGTTCTATCATAAATATTCATAAATATCTGTCGAGATTTTGTCAGTTGAGTTTAGTGAACTAAGTGCATGAACTGGATTCCCACTAAAGCTTTCTTCTTCTTCTTCTCCTCTTGGGAATTGTGTGGGCTCAGCATTTGCTCTCTACCTAATAACAAATTCCAAAACTTTGAAACATTGTTCATCCTCAAGTAGCACCAACATATAGCGCACAGGTACTACATGGGATCATTTTGTTCAAATAACTCGCATTAAGGCTAGTCCACACGTTTTCGTTAACTTTGTTAATGAACATTGTGCATGAACATTTTTGACTGTTCATAAACAAAATAGCGTGTTCGTTAACTTTTCATGCATGTTCATGAACAAAATCTCTTTAACTTTTGTGAATGAATCTTTTCATTAACTTTTCGTGTTTTCGTTAACATTTTGGTTCGCGCATGCGCAAAGACGCAATTAAGGCACCATAACTATTAAATTGCTTGTTTTGATACTCTAGACAAGTACATAAGTGAAGTGTAGGAGTCACCAGTTGCTAGGAATCTTAATGTTATACCTAGCCTGTCATTAATGGAGATAGCTTGCCGATAATTTGCGTCATTTCTTGCAATTTCAGGCCCAATTACTGTCAATAAGAACTGAAAGTCATGTGGGGACATTCTCAGAAATTTTTCAAATTAATAGTTAATGAATTAATTGTTCTGACATAAGTGTTCTCTCCAAACTTAATTCTAAACGCCTTTCCATTATTTTTCTTTGCCACACCTTGCGTCGGCGCTTTTCTCTAATTGTACTCACTAAAATAATGAAAGCTGCAGCTCTAAGTACTTTCTTCTTCCTGACCCTATCCATTATAACCTCACAAACAGTTCATTTAATGTTGAAGAAGTTTGTTAACAAATGTTTAGTAAACAAGTTGAGAAATGTTTTCATTAACATTGTTCATGAACATTGTTCATTAACTTTGGTGTGGACTAGCCTTTAGGCTGTTACAAACGCTATAAAATTAAAATGTATCGTATTATCAACCAGTTATTCTTCAAATTCGATGCGTATAGAATGTCAACGGAAGGCAAATCAATGGAGTCCCAAATAAAACAGTCATGTCATCCGGCGGAAAATTTCGCAAAAGGAATCCCTATATTGAACAGAGAGCTGGGTTATTGATTTCTGTGGATCTAATGTCATATGTTTGCAGCCTCCATGATGTTCTGGTGTGATTATATGAACACCAGCATTGACTAAAAGCAAAGGATTGCGAATCAAATGGCATTGACATTAAGTTGTGTATCACCTCAGCATCACGGTTGAGGTAGGAAAAGCATTTCTATAATCGCTGAGGTGCAATTCGAACCCATCATCGGGTTCACTGAATGTTTCGTCACTATTATAGTCGAGAGGTCCGAAGCCAATTATAACTCCCGAGAAAAGCTTTGGGGATGAGAGCAGATGATACCAACGAGAAGGATCGGAATATCACTTGACGAAACCACTAATTAAGCTAATGAGAGAATATCACGTAATTAGTATTGATGTTCCACCCACACTTGGAAATAATCCACTTCAGCTCCTGGCGCAGTATTGCGGTGGTTCTAGGAACATCACAGAGCTAATGTTATTGGAGCACATCTAGTGCACGCTATTGTGACGACAGAGATCCGTCTTCGATAAAAGTCGTGCTTCAAGGAAATACGGTTAACTTAGCTTTTATATAGCCTACAATCATTATTACCACGAGGGGTATTTCATAAGTAAGTTAGTTGTTGTTGTTTTAATGAACGGGACAGCGAGGTCATCTGCCCCTACGTGAGGAACCTAAGGTTCGTTCTGAAATAAAATTTGAACTGGAAGTACGCATTTATATTACCTTTTTATCGAATTCTTCTTACCTATTCTTCCGAATAGCTCCCGTTATTATTGTGGTACCAAGGAAGGAATCTGCTGTATCGAATTGAACCAAATACTCAATTCGACTGAGACCTACTCTTGCTCGTCTTGTCTCCCTTACATCCTCTAGTCAAGGAAGCAGTTGTTTTAACTGGCGGAACAGCGAGATCATCTGCCCCTCGAGGAAGGTGGTCAATTAGTTTCCGCCATGTCTAGTTCAAGTCACTCACTGAACTCGTAGCGATCTTGATTTCGGTGTTCCACCCGCTGTTCATGGAATATGGGAGTGTCCACAGCACAAAACTTGCTCACTAAGACTGTAATAGTTATTATAGAGTCCCCACAGGTGTGGTGACAAATGTAATAGTTTGGTGTGACATAACCAACTAGAAACATTAAAATGATATTTTGGGTGGGCGCCAGTTCATAAGCAGATACATTGTGAACGATAACCTAAATAGTAGTAGGTCATATTTGGTAGAACACATGCATAAATCTCTCTTTCTCATGGTGTGGTGTAATTCTATTACCGACCAGGATCATTTGCTAGAGGCAAGATTCAATATAGGCCTACTGAAAATGAAAATCCACAGCCTGTTTCCAGTCTCCGACCGGGTCAGGAATGGAATGAATGAAGCCCCCATCTAGCGGCGAGGATATGAACTGTGCCGGCTGCCGAGGCCTGACGCACTCCTCTGGGGCAATGATTAAATGAATGACAGATGAAATGAAATGATAGTGGAGAGTGTTGCTGGAATGAAATTTTGACAGGGAAAACCGGAGTACCCGGAGAAAAACCTGTCTGCCTCCGTTTTGTCCAGCACAGATCTCACATGGAGTGACCGGGAAATATACATAAAATATTTTTATGTTCGACGATGTCGAAATGTAAACAGTATGTGTTGGAAAACTGTATCATAATGAGGCTCATTATAACACTATTTTTCATTATGAAACAGTTTCTCCCACCAATCAGAACTCAAGAAACAGTCGTGTGGCCAATTAGATGGGGATACCTTCGCGCATGCGCTCAAAATCCAACATATTTCTGTGTTGTCAAGCAAAGTGAATGGTCTCTGCTTCCGGAGTGCCTCGACCACGCATGCGCTCTGTTCAGTCACCAAAGCCAGCGCGCCTTGTTCACTAATAACTGAATTAACTGAATCCCACAGATATTTATGAATATTTATGGTAAAACATATAATAAAGTTATAATTATCGTCGAACATAAACAGTCGTATGCAACTCGCCTATAATGGTAATTAAGACACTCGTATGGAAATTATAAAACTCGCATACGCTCGTTTTATAAACTACTCGTGTCTTAATTATAGCCATTATAGGCTCGTTGCATAATGTACTATTAACTTACACATGATATCTAGCTGAATGCAGTTCCTACAAGAATGAGATAACACTTTCTATTGATAGCAGCAACTATCACTTCCTGGGATGATGGCTCTGGTTAGGGCAAACATCCTTTCTAGATGTTACATCACAATGTACAGTACTTCATTTTTTTGATTCTCATTGCTTCTGCATTTAACATTCCTCTTTGAATCCTATTCCTTATATTACTGGCAACCCACGTTTAATCTTTTAATTTTAACTTTTCTTCGCAAATATCTCATCTCATATGCTCGTTTAGAATAGCTTGATCTTTTACAGACGATCTATTCTCTGTAGTTCATCAAATCACCACTAGAAAATTTCCAAAACAGCAGCAGTCATCTTGCACATCATCTAAATAAAAATTGATTAGCTCTGCGTTTCACCACTACTCCAAACCCTCAGTAACAGCAGCCATCTTGCATGTTGCTTATAGAACGTCAGTGGCGCATTCATTATGATACCGTCTCTATAGTTTCTTTACTCCATGCTTACAAATCAGAATGCACGTACTAAGGTACCAATATAAGCACATCTATGGATCTTCTTTGGAATGCTACCATCACCTCTCCTTCTCTTAACACATCGCAATTACACAGGTTCATATTTAAACAGTTCGACAATCGATTTCTAAATATGTTTCAAGACCAAGTCGAGGTCAGGAAATCTCCCCAAAACATCGCACAACCACCTTCAGTGTTACCCTGCGGATTAAACTCCTCAACAGACGGATGGTGTACTCGTTGACCATGTTGGATGCCTACGCACTACTTCACTGCCTTGGTCTTCACCACACAGTGACTCTACTGTGCTAGCAGAAAGTTTAGAGACATTTGTCCCTAAGCTTTACATGTTGTTATTATACATCTATATGAGGGGTTTTCATTTAAAATGTCGCTGCTCTAGCTCTAATATTTTTGGAAATGGAATGTTTGACCTTTTTAAACGGGGCTAGAAAAACTGTTTTCCTACTGAAAGGATTTTTTTCTCAAACACTGCTTATCCTACAGCTATGAAATTTTCACTGCCGTTTTACTACAACATATCAATCATAAAAGTACAACCTGAGAAAAATAATCACTACTCATTTGGTCGCCTCTCAAACAAACTTTCTTCCCCAGAAATTTTGGCGGCAAAATTGGTCAATTTCGTGCCGCGATATCTTCCGATTGTAACACATCGAGAACGTGCACACAGCGGATCCACCACAAACAAGACATGGAGAAAACAACTGCCTAGTCATAATAGCTCGAAGTGTTGCCAATCGGAAGTTATCGCAGTTCAAAATTGACCATCTTTACCGCTAAAATTACCGGGGAAGAAAGTTTGTTTGAGAGGCGACCAAATCAGTATTCATTTTGTTTCCCAAGTTGTATTTTTATTTTGATGATTGATATGTTGTAGTGAAACTCCAGTAAAAATTTCATAGCTGTATAACTAGTGGTTTTTGAGAAAAGAAAGTAGTAAAAACAGGGGTTTGAAAAAGGTAACACATTCCATCTCCAAATGTATTTGAGCTTGAGCAGCGAAACTTTAAATATATATGTCTAATGTAAAACAATGACTGAAATGATGTTACTTTAGGGACAAGTGTGCATCAAAGCGAATTTAGACCAGTCGCTAAATTTCTGCAAGCCTTGTAGGTGAGTAGTTGACTTGTATACAATCATACTGCACATTACTACGTCTTGAATCGTGCGGAGTGTATATGTTCATATTTGGTAGTTTCCGAGCCAGAATGTAGTTTAGCTATCATGTTTTACCCCCGCTCAGGTAAATATTGCCTCAGCAAATGTTGATGTGTTATAGTTGTTATCACATATAACATGATGTCAATTGCCCAACTTGTTTGGTTCGTAAATTGATTGGAGTTTACACTTGTTAGACTTATCGCTCCGGGCTGAATACACTCGGGAAATTATGGCTACTTACTGTGTGGATTGAATCATGTACAGTATATTAGTAGAGGATTTCTGAGACACCAAAACGATAATGAGTGGAACACTATATGGCTGCTGTGTATCTGCCAACAACCTCTTTGATACCGTATCCAGCTAACAGTGCTGCTATCTTGAGCACAAGTTATTTTATCAGGAACTTGCTTGGTCTACGCAGGACCTTCTATAATACCGGACCTGACACTGGCGGTGGGACAGAGGAAAGATGGCTGCCGCTGTTGGTGGTTACATGCTTTGTTAATAAGTTGAGTCGTTTTGTTTACGATGTGATAGTGGTGTGAATTTCGGTTAGCAATCGTCTCCCTTGATTAACTGTGCTTATTGATTATTGCTTAATGATATTACACGTTCGTGTAAGTAAATGTCTGCATTAGTGCTTCATAAATACGAGATACCGGTGACTTCTGTTACGCTTGTGATACCATCAATACTATTGCCAATCAGTGGGTGTGTTGGTCTATTTATTATTCTGTTTAGGGGTTATAAATTATTAGTAATGGCAATTCATTATGAGCAAGCATAGTAATAATTAAGGTATTCCAATTAAAGGTCTAAGAAGATCTGAAAATTGATTACCGTACGTAGGAACATAACCTACTTTTTAAATTGTCTGCAGTGTTCTCTCATCCAATTATACGCCTGATAGTTCAAGTATATCAATCTTATCACGTACATGGTGTGGATCCCGTTTTAATAAACTACCAGTAGGCTTACTCATGCATGGGCTATGCTAAAATTGTGGTGATATGCCTTGAAACTGTTGTGTGACTGGATGCAAATCCAATTATTATAAATATAAGCCATTGGTGCCTACTTTCTAATTTCCCATCAGGGGAATCCAACCCACACTCAACTTCACGGGGCTGATGACCAAGAAGTCCCAAGCCCATAAAATGAATTAACAGCTGACAAAATCACGTCATGATGTTATTTTGTGTTGGGTTGGATTCTGACACACGCCATGCGTTTGACAGAGTGCCATTTAATCTCATGAATTGGAATGAATGAATACGACTAGCCTACCTGTTGACGGATTTACAGGAGGCAGTCGTGACCTTATGAAAGGAATTACCTAGGCATTTATCTTCAGTATGTGTGGGAACCCATGGTAAACCACTTGCTGGGTGGCTAAGCGGAGAATCGAACCCAACATATCCCGGTTTACCTCACTAAGCTGTGTGTACCCCGTTCTTACCCTCAGACTAGAATTAAGATTTCTTGACGGTCAGGAATCAAACTTAGACCCCAGAAGTGACAACCAAGAACTACACCACCTGGTTGGTCACGTTTATTTTTAAGAATAATATGTCTGTCTGTTAAGTAGTCAGCCCGAAGGATGGTTGGATCCTCAAAAGGCACCGCCGTTAGGTTATGTGGGTAGATACCCACAAACCCCCATGGCAGCGCTATATTGCGGCGTACTAGGCAAGAAGAGGAGTGAGGTAGTTTGCCATTGCTTTCCTCACTGAGTCAGAACAGCAGTACTAACCCTATGAGTAGAACCTTTCACAGCATCCACAGGCACTGACTGTGCCCTGAATGCCATTACTAAGCACCACTCATACCTCAATAGCTTCCATATAATCACAGCCGTGAGTGAGACTGAGACATGGGTGAAAAGCCTCATTTTACTCTAGCCTGTGCCAACAGAAAAATGCAAATGTACTGCATTCATCAAGAGATGGCAAACAGGCCCCGAATATTATGTAACTTACTGAAAAGAGATTGAAATTCCTACAGGAACAGTTACAAATTTCCCTGTCCACTCAGCCAAGATATTCTGCAGATCTCTCCTGTGGGCCTCAACATTATTTTATTTTATTCTTTTCCTGATGGAACTCCGGTAATACCTTATTTTAACTCCCGGGGCACCTTCTCATGCCTGTCCCTTACACAGCTACACACACTACAACAGTCATCACTTAATCGGGGGAATTCAACCCACACCCAACTGCACGGGGCTGATGACCAAGATGTCCCAAGCCCATAAAATGAATTAACAGCAGACAAAATCACGTCATGATGTTATTTTGTGTTGTGTTGGATTCTGACACACGTCATGCGTTTGATGTCCGACCACCAACTACGGCGGCCATCTTGGATTGCAGTGTCATGGTCTACCAATCTCTGGTTTAAATCCGTCTATTAGCCCCAGAGCAGGCGCGTTATGCGGTTAGTAGTCCTTTTATTCCAAGCCCCTGGAACTTTTAGTAACTTCCAAGCACATTGCTGCCAACAATACCCGATAGTGCTTCTTTCGATCTTCTCATTTCTTTGGCAAGCAGAAACCATTTAATCTCTGTGGAGGACTGGTGACCCCATTTACCAATCATGTAATGTTTCTTAAATTTGTCTTGATTGAGTATAATTTGCAAGACGTTATAATTCTAGAAGAAATCCGCCATAAGCTCTTCAGTAAATCACCTTGTAAGGTTAGTTTTGATAATACGATGAGGTCAGCATTGTCCACACCTGATCCTTCAGTCATCATCCATTGGTTAACTGAAGATGAAGAGATTTCATTTGAAGAAACTGGCAGTGGTTGGAGGAGATGGAAGAGGAGAAGAGGAGGGAGGAGGAGAAAGAGGAAGAGGAGGAGAAAGAGGAGGAGGAAGAGGAGAAGGAGGAAGAGGAAAAGAGGAGGAATGGGAAGAGGAAGAGGAGGAGGAATGGGAAGAGGAAGAGAAAGGGGAGAAGGAGGAAGAGAAGAAGGAGGAAGAGGAGGAGGAAGAGGAGGAGAAGGAGGAATGGGAAGAGGAAGAGTAAGAGAAAGAGGAGAAGGAGGAAGAGGAGGAGGAAGAGGAGAAGGAGGAAGAGGAGAAGGAGGAAGAGGAGGAGGGGGAAGAGGAGGAAGAGGAGGAGGAAGAAGAGAAGGAGGAAAAGGAGGAGGAATAGGAGGAAAAGGAGGAGGAGGAAGAGGAGGAGGAATGGGGAGAGGAAGAGGAGGAGGAATGGGAAGAGGAAGAGTAAGAGAAAGAGCAAAAGGAGGAAGAGGAGCAGGAAGAGGAGAAGTAGGAAGAGGAGGAGGAGGAAGAGGAGGAGGAATGGGAAGAGGAAGAGGAAGAGGAGGAGGAATGGGAAGAGGAAGATTAAGAGAAAGAGGAGAAGGAGGAAGAGGAGGAGGAAGAGGAGGAGGAGGAAGAGGAGGAAGAGGAGGAGGAAGAGGAGGAGGAGGAAGAGGAGGCCGAATGGTAAGAGGAAGAGGAAGAGGAGGAGGAATGGGAAGAGGAAGAGTAAGAGAAAGAGGAGAAGGAGGAAGAGGAGGAGGAAGAGGAGAAGGAGGAAGAGGAGGAGGAGGAAGAGGAAGAGGAGGAGGAGGAAGAGGAGAAGGTGGAAGAGGAGGAGGAGGAAGAGGAGAAGGTGGAAGAGGAGGAGGAGGAGTAAGGTATTGTAAACAATGCGTCTGTGGGGAGTCTGTGTGGATTGCGGACCATTGTTGGCGGATGGATCAGAATCCGATTACATTGTTACTCTTCTGAAGACGCTCCTTAAAGATCAGGGGTCTCCAAAGTATAGCCTACGAGCACCAGCAATCCGGCCAACCATAGCTTATGTTGATTACAATCGTACAAATTGTAATTATATCTTTTTATTATAGAGCAATTAAGATACACAATAGGGGCAGATGACCACGCTGTTCCACCCCTTAAAACCGAGACCATTCTTTCTAGAGAGATTAGCCTAATAATAATAATAATGCCTCGTGTAAATGTTTGGAGGTGGAGCTATTGCACTGCCACCTAGCGGGTATCGGGCAAACTGTATGACAACAAAGGAAAAGCAGTGGGTTAGGTTGTTTAGCCAATATGGGAACCAACCATCAACAGAGCGCGTTCGAGAACCCACCACTAGAGGGTGCTAACTTCCAATGCTCTTTCCTCTCCACATGAATATTTATCTATATGGAAATTTTTCTCATCACATGGAACCATTCACCTGAATAATCTGCTCAAATATGACAATTTGCTGATTGTTCTCCAAAAGACGACTCGTTATATTCCATTATGCACCTTGCTAAATATGTTCCACCGTTACGCCCATCTGTGGAGGGAGATGTAACTTATTTAACTAATGATGTTTTTGCCTTCATCTGGGTGCTAAACATTTACCTCCGTCCAAGATTTATTGATCCTGGTTTTATTTTTTTAGAGAAATGATGGTTATTGATTGATATTATGAAATTGAGTCGATCTTATAAACTTTGCTCCTTAATGCCAACGATTTGAAGATCTATTTCTATTTCAGTAAGCCACTTGTTCTTGCCTTTTATTGAGAGAGCAAAGTTGGTGAGCCTGTCATTGTTCATTCTGGGAATATGGCCGTAGTCCTGAAGGTGTCCTGAGACCACCGTTTGATCCAGATTCCTTCTGAGCAAACTGGACTAGCAATTTTCCTCAATATTTTCCCTTCTTGTTTCTCTATGTCTTTAATAAGAGATCTGTCTCCAATTATTATTATTATTATTATTATTATTATTATTATTATTATTATTATTATTATTATTATTATTATTATAGCTTGCCACGGTGGGTGAGTGGTTATAGTGTCGGACTACCAACCCCAAGATTTCAGGTTCGCCCCTGGTCGTGGTAAGTGATTTTTGAAGGCGACAAAAATCACGACACTCATGTCATACGTTGTTGGCATGCTAAAGAACCCATTTGAATTCAGTAGGCCGTGTTCAATGGCAAAATTAATCTCGGGATTTTCCGCTGACACAAAGTTCCTCCATTCTCCACTTGAAAGCGCTGTAGTGTCAAGGAGTTTAGATATCTAACCTCCTTGACTTTCATAGCGTTCAAAGGAATGACGAAATTCGACATGCAAGCTACCCTCTGGGTGTCAATTAACAAAGCTTGCACCAGGCACCCGAGGCCATACGATATTATTATTATTATCATTATTATTATATTTTTTTAATTTATTTTAATTTTTTAGCCAACATAGGACTACATTAGTCAGGTTTATGGAGGTTTTTCATCTTTTTGTCAGCCGAATATTTCTTCATCCTTTCTGAACGTAATTTTCTTTCTGCTTCAGGAATGACTCTTCCTATTCTCTGCTTGTTGATTTTTGTCTGTAGTCTAGTGTGTTTGTCTTTCAGAATCTTGGGTGTGTCTGTCTTGTATTTTAAATCTTCTATTGTAATATGTAACTCTCTCATGTCTTCTTTAAGTTCTGTGATCCATCTAATATTGTTCTTACTCTTACTCGTCCATAATTTTTCTATTATTTATCTACTGATTCTATTTTCTGGTGACCGTATTAGATGCCCTACGAATGGTATTCGTTTCTTTTTCATTGTGATTGTCACTGGTTCTATTTCTTTATAAACTCTTTCGTTGGAAGCTAGTCTCCAGACTCCATTTACTTGATAACTTTTATTTAAACAGGTTCTCACTATTCTCCTTTCTAACTTGAGTACTCTATCTATTGCAACTGTGTTTGTTGTCTTGAATAATGTTTCACATGCATATGTAATTTGTGGCTGGGTGACTGTTCTGTAGTGCTTCAATTTGGTTGCTATCGAGAGACATTTATTATTATATGTATTCTTGGTAACATGCTGTGCTCTAACCAGTTTATCTACTCTATTTTGCCATGCTGGTTTCTCGTTCAGGTTGTATGTGATTACTTCACCTAGGTATTTAAATTTTTCTACAATTTTTATTTCTTGGTCTCCCAGCTTAATTTTGTTTGCAAGCGGAGGTTGAGTTAGCATAACTTCTGTGTTTTCAAATGAAATTTTCATACCAATATTTTGAGCTATTTCTGTATAGATTTTATTTGCAGTTTTGTTTCCTGAATATCATTGGCCTGAAGATTATATTATTGTTATTAAATTATTATTATTTTCGTTCCGGTCGGCTATCGACCTCGAGCCAATTTGCTGTTCCTTCTTCTTCCTCCAGCATTCTTCATCTCACTATGTTTCCTCTTCCCTTCCTTGGACCATTTCGAGCCGGTTTTCTTTCCCTTCCTGCCTTGTAATCCTTCCATTGTTAGCACTTCATATCTCTCTGTGGTTTAACTTCTCCTCTGATATTGTCTATTTCCAAATCCCTTTTGACTTTTTGTACCCAGGTTGTTGTTCCACAGGAATGTGAAGATCTACTGTCATCCATCCTGTATCAATCTCCTCGAGAACCACTGAATGGATTTTGATGTGGTTTTCACCATTCTGTAAAGGATATCTCGAGGAAGGTTTCTGCAGAAAATAATGTATTTATGACCAAAGGAAGTCAAGCACTAACGATTTTAGTTATTTATTTTATTTAGCGTATGATACTTACAAGAGAGTACTGTAATTAATAAATATACATTTTCAAATAAACAATTTACAGCATTAGGACCCTTCATATATGGGCTGCCAGGTCTTGAATCCATTCAAGAGCTTGTGGAGTGGCTGCATGGAGCTCTTCTAAGGTCCCAGAGGGCATTCCTGCACTATGTGCTTGATGGTTTGCACTTCATATCCACAATCTTAAAGAGGCGAGTCTATCCAACCCCACTGATGTAAGGCTGCTCTAGTTCGAGCAGTGCCACATCGAATTCTGTTGAGACGGGACCAGAAGCTCGAGGGAGATGGAATCCAGGTAGTTTGATGGTAGAATCAAGTACAATTAGGCCACGAGGTGGAGAGTTAGACCATTCAACTTTCCATGTATTTCTGGGGTTGAATGGAGCTGAAGTAAGTTCCATAGCCGTCTTGTAGGCTGGTTTCAATGATTTCAACCTGGATGTGGAAGGTTGATTGACGTCTTGGTGGATTGGGAGAACTTCATAATTCATAATTCTGCGCCACAGGCGGAAAAGAACTTGCTGTCTCCTGATGTGAGGAGGAACAATATTACACAGTACAGGTAGCCACTGTGAGGGAGTGCAATGTAGAGTGCCAGAGATAATCCGCATTGTCTGCTAGAGTTGAATATCAACCAGTTGGCAATGGGAGCTGTTCAACCATACACCTGCACAGTGTTCAGTTGGAGAGTAAACGACAGCCAAAGCAGTAGTCCTGAGTGTGTTGGCATCAGCGCCCCATGATGTTCCAGCTAACCTACTTAGTAAGTTATTACGGCTTTTTAATTTTGCTGCTGTTTTTGCAATATGCTGTCTGAAAGTTAATTCCCTGTCCAATATCACTCCTAAATACTTAGGGGAGCTGTTGTACTTCAGATATTGGTTCCCGAACTTCACTCTAGGTTGGTAGTTTGCCTGTAGGTTGTTAAGGTGAAATGTGGTTACCTCAGATTTAGAAGGACTTGGTTGAAGCCGCCACTTTTTGAAATAAACATTCATCTTCTTAAGGTCTTCACTCAGTAAATCCTCTGCTTCATCAAAAGTGGTGCACTGGACTGTAAGATTTATATCGTCCGCATAGATGAATTTACGGGATACCGTTTCTGGCAGATCATGAATGTATAAGTTAAATAACATAGGGGATAAAACTGAACCCTGAGGTAGACCATTATTGAGTGTATGGAACCTGCTTCTGGCACTTTCATTGTGAACTTGGAATAGTCTATTACTTAATATGTTGCTGATGAGAGTCACTGTTTTAAGACAAGGGACTGACTTTATGAGTTTGAGAAGTCCTTTTCTCCAGACAGTATCGTACGCCGCTGAGAGGTCCAGAAAGGCAGAAACACTTTTAAGTTTCTTCTCAAAGCCAATTTCTAGATATGTAGTTAAGGCAAGGACTTGATCAGAGCAGTCTCGTTTTGGGCGGAATCCAGCTTGTTCAACAGGAATCTCTTGCTCAATTGCAGGAGCAATTCTATTCAGTAACAGTCTTTCAAGTAATTTGTAGGTGACACTGAGTAAGGCAATTGGCCTGTAACTTTGGGGTAGCTTTGGATCTTTTCCTGGCTTCAGTACTGCAATTATTTTGGTCTTCTTGAAAGACGGTGGAAGACGTCCTGATTGTAGAATGGAACTGAAAAAGTTTGCAAGCCATCGTTTGGTAGCTGGACCACATTTCTTGAGAAACTCCGGATACGCACCATCAAATCCCGCTGCTTTTCCAGTCAGGAGGGCATCCAAACCATGTTGTATCTCTTCTAATGAGAATGGTCGTGAATTAAACAAGTTAGGTTGGACTTCACGTTTTAACTTGTTGAACTCCAATCGGACCTGTCTGCTAAACCTCTTGTCTCCCTTTGTCCTGGATGTAGAAATAAGGTGGTCAGCTAAGGATTCTACGTTGATAGCGGAATGCTTTCTTGTGGGTAAGGATGTTGAATCCAGTTTTCGTATTAGTGACCATGCTTTCCTGCTTGAGTGGGTGAAATTCAAGTTTTCAACGGTCTTGTACCATTTCTCTCTTCTAGCATTGTCCAAGGATGTTAGTAATTCAACAGCCTTCACATGACTACTGTTCCGTTCAAATTCATTGCATAAGCGCGTTGTTTCTTCATTCCATCCAGGGACATAATCTTTACGGAAACCTCTAGGAATGCTTCGTTTACCAGCAGATTTGATTAATCCAACAAACCGGTCATAGTTCTCAGGGACTGGTTGCGCCCATCTAATGTTGGCACCAGTGTAACTGGCGAACAAATCCCAGTCAGCTTTCTGGAAGTTCCATCGAGGATGGGGTGTAGATCTAATAACAGGGATATTAATACCAATGTTATAAATTATTGGTCTATGCTGACTACGTGCCTTTGTATTCGTGGTGTTGGTATCATTAGGCTATTGGAGACAAAACATAGATCAGGAGAGTAATCCTGGTTCCATCGAGCAGAATGGAAGGTTCCTCGATCTTTAGCATCATATATCAGTGTGAGATTATTTACATCCATCCATTCAAATAACTTGTCACCATTATCATCATTTTTCACATACCCCCAGGAAGTATGTTGGCTGTTGAAATCGCCAAGTATTATACTATCTTCTGCAGAAACTAGTGCAATTTGATCTGTCCAGTGGACTGATGGGGGCTTATAGATGTTCGTGATGGTAACACCCTGAATCCTGATAGAAACTGAGTAAGCATTTGGGCATATATCAGAAGGCAAGATCGTATAGTCTTCAATGTCACGCTTTACATAGATGGCAATGCCATATTTTGGATGAAGAAGATCCGACGCTATTTTGTATCCAGGAATTTTCCCCCTGTTTGACAGCTGAGTACCATCTTCAGTGTGTGTTTCTTGTAGTGCCAATACATCTACAAAATGGTCCCTATGTATCTTAGATAAATACTCGCACTTAGCTCTACTGATTCCCTCAATGTTAAGTTGACAGATCGTTTGCTGAGGGCCCAGGGTCCTGGTATTGAATGCCGAGTCCTTACAAGGACTGTCATGGCCGTGAGGGGCAGTACGGCGACATCTTATCACTGTTGCTTTCTTAGCACCAACCAGGGGTAATTTAAGGTTTCACCTACCGACGTGAAGCAACGATCGACCCCCACGATTTTAGTGAAAAGGTCGAAAAAAACTTGCGTCCGTGCGCTTTTTAAGCTTACGCTGGGCAAACCGTTAAAAATATCTATATACTATGAGTGTAAGAATTGTTCAGCGTGAATAGTTCTAAAAAAAAAAGCCCGGGAGAGCATATCTCTATCTTCAATACATCGCCTACTGTAAGTGTTTTTAATTTTTCATTTCTTCCAACAATCTTCATTCAGTTATTGAGGCGACAGTTTACGAGCTAGCTTGGGGAGAGTCTATCACCCCAGTTACAGCCTAGCTAGTGGGCGAGTCTATCACCCCAGATACAGCCAGCAGCAAACTGTCGAGTCGTGTTGAGTTAAGACTTCTGAAAAGAGTGGTTGTGTTTGGAGTTTCTCTGGAAGTGCAACTCGGCCTTTCTTCATTTCGGCTGTAAATTTTCCGCTCCACAAAATACATAATTTAAAAAAATACGAAGCTGAATTTCCGCAAGATCGACAGTTTAAAGAAATTAGTCCGGGAATACATTGTCACGCTCGAATATCGTCGCGCATCGTAGTTGCACACACCCAATAATCGTTTTGAGCATTATGGATGAATTTCATCAACTCTGATGGCTTTGTCCGGCAGTGTTTTAATAGTATTTTTTTATATACCTTACATTTTTGGTGTGGGTCGCAGCACGGGATCGGATCAAACAATCCACTCCAACCATTTCATAACAATCACAGATATCGCAAGCAAACATGAAGATCAATCACCACTAACAATATCTTCACGAGTTGTACTCGCTTAATAAGTACTGCAACTGAATGTGTATACCATCACCCATACTTGTAGACATATATGTAATGATGATGATGATAATTGTTGTTTTAAGGGGCCTAACATCGAGGTTATCGGCCCCTCATATATGTAATAGTGAAGGATCTGGTATTCGAACTGCTGATCTCAGATCATTGAGCTGCCAATTGCAGTTGTGGAACGTGATTTAACCTGCTCGGCTATGCTGGGGAAACACCGCCATGAATATATTGAGGTCATGTGAAGTGGAACTTGTCTTGCAGCAAACTTCCTGCATAACAAGTACAGTATACGACTTGTAAAGCGACATGGAATAAGCCAGACACGTGCTCGAGTAGGAATTGTCTGCAGTCTCAAGGAGGAACAACCTAACCGAGATTGCTATGCAGATTTCCCCCGCCCGCCCGCCCGCCCGCCGTGCCGTATGTAATAAAATAGCAGTACAGAACTCTCTTACTTGCTAATGAACAGGGTGTTTCAGAACAACAGATCTATTTGTGATAGTTAATCCGGTTCATGAAACAACTGATTGGAAAGGATGATGATGATGATGATAATTGTTGTTTTAAGGGGCCTAACATCTAGGTTATCGGCCCCTAATGGTTTGGTTTACAGTGAAAGATGAGATAAGAATGAACACTATAACTAATACTAACTACAGACTTACAAACTAGAAGAAGAAATGGTAAACAAATAAAGGATAAGGCAAATAAAGGACAGGAAGAAAAGAAATGCCCTCAACCCTCGAAGAATGAGGATTGAGAGACTTGAAAGGAAGCAGAGCCATGAATGGCAGATAGGAAAGGGAAATAGGAGAAAGCCCCCCCCCCCACAAGACAGTGGTAAAAGGGGAAAAAGCGGACCCAACTCAGGAATCCGGCGGGGTTGCCAACTCCCAAACTCACCAGCCGTGAGCCCTTGAGGGTGTAGCATTATCCAGGGTGCACCAGATGTGGTGGGCTACATACACCCTGCCTCCTTGAGGGCCTTGAGCAGAAGGCAGAAGATAACATGAAAAGAAAAAAAAGACAGTCAGTCTGAAAGACTAGACTTTGTATCATTTTAAATGCTACAAATGCTGTAAAATGCTAGAAAGGCTGAAGACTCTTGACATGTTAGAAAATTATCTGCATAATACTTATCTTGCTTATCTTGTTTCAAATTACTCGCGAACGGCAAGTGCAAACCAAGGGCAAAGCAAGGTCAAGCGCGCGGGAACGAGCCCCTTCCATCCAGTCTAAAACACTTATAGTGGGCGATGTATTGAAGATAGAGATATGGTCTCGCGGACTTTTTTTTGTAGAACTTTTCATGCTGACCAATTCTTACGCTCATAATATATTGGTATTTTTAACGGTTTGCCCAGTGTAAGCTTAAGAAGCGCACGGAGGCCAAGTTTGTTTTCGACTTTTTCACTGAAATCGTTACTGCTTGGCTTCCTTTGATCATACATGAATTATTTTCTACAGAATCTTTCCTCGAGATATCCTTTACAGAATGGTGAAAACCGCATCAAAATCTATCCAGTGGTTCTCGAGATTACCCGTGCCATCCAAGAATCAGGGATTTTTGTCTTATACTAACGAAGTAGAGATTGTCGGGGGAACACATGCACCAAGCGGTACTATGACGTCACACACCTCAGTGCATCTGAGTACATTTCGTCCCGTCACCGTAACGTAACGCCAGACCCCAGCGTAACAGCGAAGTCGACAAGATCATTTAAAATGATAAAAGGAAGGCTGACCCCTCGCAGAAAGAGGGTATCAGGAAAGATGAGACAAGGTTCAATTAAGGTGGGATAGGAAAGACTCCCTAGGCCTCGGATACCCTAATACCATCGGGATCGGAAGAGAACAAGAGTTGACCAAGAGAGGTCGACAGGAAAGAAGACAGAGAGGAGCCTGGCACAAATAAGTAGAAGCAATGTCGCCAACCCACGTCCCACTGGATGTGAGCCCCTGGGAGGTGATTGCAAAGGAGGAAATGAGGGGATGTTTCTACTCGATAACAGCTCAACAACCTCCCTATTTCACGAATAGCACAGATCACGTGCAAATAAAATAACACAACATTTGAAAGCCGAGCCACTTGGTCTGGTTGCCTTTTCGTATTACGAAACTTAAATTAAAGTACACTAGCTATTCTCAAAATGTGTTCAGTTAAGTATCTATTCCGTTGTTTTGTACAGAATTCAGCATTTGTGAAATTGCAAAGATTGAGTTTAGCCTTCTCGTCATTTTTAGGTTGTACCCAAGGCACATTTGGCAGCAAATCGACCCCACGGTTCTGAGTTCTTCTCTGGATGTGTACCTTCTGGGATGCCAGTATTCGGTGATACGTGGGGCGCAGCGGCACCAAGTAATGTTCTACAACCACGTTGTTGGGAACATGTAGCCTTACACATATGGATGTGTCCTGGTCACTTGTTTGCCATCTCTTGATGAATACAGTACATTTGCATTTGTCAGTTGGCACAGGCTAGAGTAAAAGGTGGCTTTTCACCGATGTCTCAGTCTCTCTCATGGCTGTGATTATATGGAAGCTACTGAGGTATGGGTGGTGCTTAGTAATGGCATTCGGGGCACAGTCCGCGCCTGTGAATGCTGTGAAAGGTTCTACTCATAGGGTTAGGACTACTGTTCTGACTCAGTGAGGAAAGCAATGGCAAACTACCTCACTCCTCTTCTTGCCTAGAACGCCTCAAAATAGCGCTGCCTTGGGTTTTTGTGGGTATCTACTCACATAACGTAACGGCGGTACTTTTTGAGGATCCAACCAGCCTTCGGGCTGACTACCTAACAGACAGACCTGGTCACTACACCCGCGGCTTAGTCGCTTATCCCGGCGGTATTTAAAGCTGCTACGTTGCAAGCTTCAAGCAAGTAGATTTCTGTTAAGTAACAGCCGTTTAAATGTACTGCACGTCGTTCATATAACAATATTCTTGATAAGAAGCATCAACAGGTCCCAAATTCTTGATAACAGGTCCCAACTGTTGTAGACATATCAATAGCAGTACAATTATGCAGATTTCTGTATTTCTTGTTGTGATATATATATTTTTTAGCCTATTTTCATTAAAAAATAGGCTTAGGAGATCACCTTTTGTCCTTTTGTGTGTGTATGTGTGTGTGTGCGCGCATATGTATGTGTGTCCCCCTAATAACTTCTAAACGGCTGAAGCGATTTCAATGAAACTGTAAGGTCATAGTATTATTTTGAGCAACCCCGACCGTGCTCTTCAAATTTTATTTCGTCTCACCAATCCAAAATGGCAGATGTGCGAAATATTCACTGGCATTCTATATCTCCGAAACTATTACTCATATCACCCTGAAATTGTGTACGGTGATAAAGGGAACTACTAGAAGTTCACCTATGTGACTTTCAAACCCCTGTTAACTACAAAACTAACATGGCGTCCAAGCGAAATTGAAACTTTTAAATAGACTTTTCTCGCGATTTGACCAACCAAACGCATTTAAACTTGGTGAAACAAATGTTCATACACATTGTAATGCACTAGCATCTAATATAGTTCAATTGTTTACATAACCTCAAGATGGCGACTGTACGCAATTGAAAAATCAAATTTTTGTTTCTTGTGTATTAATCATGCGATCGAAGTGAACGGTTGAATAACGAACCTACGCAAAAAAGTCATCCAATAATTCATAACTCTACGGCCTACATATATCAAGATCCAACATGGCGAACATCCGAAATATTTAGACGATTCTCAATATCTATGAATCTATTACAGCAATCAAACTGAAATTTTGTATGTTGATAGAGGCAATTAACATAAGTAGGATATATGAAAATAGTCTGTATAGTTCTTCACGGAACTACTTGTAGCGTAGGCTACTCAGCGCCATACTCTATCGCCCCCTATTAGAGGATATTAGTGGATAGCGTGTCGGTCTACTAACCCAAAGATTTCAGGTTCGCTCCTGGCCGTAGTAAGTGATTTTTTTTTTGAAAGGCAGGAAAAATACGACACGCATGTCATACGATGTTGGAATGTCAAATAACCCATTTGAATTCAGAAGGCCGTGTTCATAATGGCAAAATGAATCTCGGGAGTTTCCGGCAACACAAAAGTTCCTAATTTCTCTATTAAAAAGCGCTATAGTGTTCAAGGAGCTTAGATATCTAACCTTCTTGACTTTCATAGTGATTCAAGGAACAACGAAATTCGACATGCAAGCTACCCTCTGGGTGTCAAATTACAAAGCTTGCACCCGGCAACGGAGGCCATACGATATTATTATATTATTTAGAGGATATTCTATTCAATAGTGTGCTAATTCTTGCAACATCGTGTAAAGTAGCTCTTAAGGGCTCAAATGCATGTTCCCTGCTAAATACAAATATATTATTTTTGTTACTGTTTATTTATAATTGATTATCAGTTCAGTAAAACAAACTCTTTTGTTAACAAACATTTAAAATTGTGCAATATTTTGAGACTATAGAAATTCCCCTAGAAATTGTAAAGTATAGTGGAAAGCAGGGCTTAAATGGTTGCATAGGATAATCGAATTGGCGTGGGTTTTAGGAAATTACTGAACAAATTCAGTAATTTATAAGCAAGGTGACAGGAAATATTGCAATAGTTATAGAGTCTTGGATAAATGACCCGGGTAAAGTGTACTCAGCAGTGTTCGATCATTGGCCGAGACTAAGATGGCTTTAGACCACAATGTATAGTACGTGCCAAGTTTTTGAGAAATGCTACGATAGGAATAGACATTTGTGTTTGTGTTTTGTAGAACTAGAGAAAGCGTACGATAGGGTACCCAGCTAGACCATCCTGAGGGATTATGGTATCCAGGGAAGACTACCACAGGGGCAATCAATAACATTTATTTTGATAATCAGGCGTAGAAATAGGGGAGGCCGCAGTGCTAACTGCTAATAGGGGATCATGGAGGTGACTAGACTGGGCGCTGAGAGACAAAGCAGTTTCATATGAAAATGTGTGTGTGCTAATCGCTCGGCCACCTCCACTGCTACCACTGAGTTCGAGATCGATTCCTGGCTGCGCCAAACCATTTACTTCTATACAAATAATTAATGGTTTTTGGGCTAATGCCGAGTGAAATTAAGTTAAATATCAGCCGTTTCCAAGGAATTTATCTAATTTTTTGCCTACTTTTCACATTTTGCAAACATGAGGAAAAAGTAGACTTATGAGATCGGGCAAATGTGTGTCTGTCTGTCTGTCCTTCTGTCTGTTTGTCTGTCTGGCTGTGTGTGTGTCCCCCCTATCAACTCCTAAACGGCAGCAGCAATCGAAAACATCTATACCTGAATATCTCACGGCCATATTTGAAAATGATGTCAGTGCTACCATCTGCTGAAAAGTCGCAATTGAAATTTGAGCTCCATGTTGGATATCTTGGAAGGTATGAATGGGAGCTATTTCAAAATTGGCACACGTATAGATAATAATATTGCAGTTTAAATTCCAGGAGGATATGGATGGCAGTGTTGCCAAATTGATTATAAACCTGCTGATATGTCCAAATTTTAAATGCATATAACTTCTACACTATCAATTGTATTTCAACCAAATTTCGTATGTGCTATGTGTACATAAACAGATATGACTGAGTGTATTCTTAAGAGCGACCAGGGCTGCCAACTGTTAATAAATGCTCTCAATTTTTTAAATCCAAATACCCATATATCAGAAAGTATGCAAGCCGACAGCTTCAAACTATGCACATGTATAGTACCTGACATTCTATATTAATTTGGAGTTACTTATGTACGTCAGTGCTACCATCATGATTCTAAGCCTGCTGAGAGGTCCAAATTTAAATACATGTAACTTCTATACTATCATTTGGATTTCAACCAAATTTCGTGTGTGCTATGTGTACCATAACAGATATTACTATGCCGATTCTTAAGAGTAACCAGGGCTGCCAACTGTTAATAAATACTGTCTCTCTTTTTGTTACCCTAATATCAATATATCAGAAAGTATGGAAGCCCATAGCTCTAAACTTTGCACACGTATAGTACCTGCCATTCTAGATTAATTTGGAGTAAATAATATACGTCAGTGCTGCCAACATAATTCTAAGCCTGCTGATAGGTCCAATTTTAAAATGCATCTAACTTCTATACTAACTAATTTATTCCATTCAAAATTGACACAAGAATAGATCATATTATTTCAGATTATTTCTGACCAATACATGTATGTCATTGTTGCCAACATGATTTTACGCGCTCTGTTAGATCCAATGTGTAACTGCATGTAACGTACATGCTATCCATTGGACTTCAACCAAATTTTGTATTCTGTACCTTAAGAGATGGAACTAAGGATATATTCAGTCACCAGGGCTGCCAACTGTAGTTCTCTATTAGGCTACATTATGCCAGGTATACATTATTTCGCACTAATTAGACATTTCGATATTACCAACTTAATGTCGTCATTATTCTAGATAGATCCATATAGATTAATCATTGGCATGAATCTTAAATTTTAAGAAAAGTAGGCTCTTTATTTCGTCACGGAACTGCTTGTTTTGTAATCTCATTGATATATTTTTTTTGGCCACATTGTTCGATTCCATTGAAAAAAGAGGAAGGTTCCTTCGAAACATCTGGTATTTAATTTAATTTTACACGGTGCCCAAAAACCATGAATTATTTGTATAGTAATCCGGGCCTTGAAAGCCTTAATCTAGTGTGAGGGCTGAAACGGGGTTCACTCAGCCTCGTGCACTCCTAGGCCTGCTTCAATGTGACTTTCCGTGGTTTCCCACTTCCATCAGTCGAATGTTGGGTTGGTATCGCCTCCTGCCCAAATTCTATCCTCAATTACAAATACACACACCCAAGTACACGATGAATCAATAACACCTTTTAATTGCTCTCAGGGTTTTAATTGGAACCAGAGGTAATTTCTAACTTGCATTATACACCAGAAAAGTCCGAAGTCTGTTTAATTATCTGTCGGCCGCATGCGTATCAGAATGATACAAGCGCGCCATTTTCTCGTGTGATTGTTGTGCTGGGCAACAGAATCTTCCTGTTTCCCCCTCCATTTCCAGCCAGTCACTTCACAGTCTTCGTGCAGACACATTGTCAGCTGCTCAGAGCGTGTGTATCACATTGATACATTGTGACTTAGAGATCGGGCCATTTAGGAAGACGGCTGGTGAGGGGAAATGTGCGAGTGAGAAAGCAGAACTGTGGGAGTGAGAACGCTGACTTCCCCTTCTCGCTCGGTGTTGTGGCGACGTACAGTTGACCCGAAATTTTTGTCATAGCGGACGTGTAACTCCGCAGATTTTCAGTTAGCGGAATTCCCTTCCAGCTGTTAATTACAGACATACCTAGCCGAAATGTATTTATTTAGAAGCGTTACAGATGGTAGAGAGATTAAGGAGCTAGAACATAATGTAACCACTTATTCTAGTAACTGTCAACATATTTTTCGTGTATCAATTTGCATAGCCAATGGTTTAAATTACAATTAGATGTAGAATTAACTTTACGACGCTGTAGATGTATAGTGTATAATATGGTTTGTCATAACAGCAGGCTTCGGGAGTCAATAATAATAATAATAATTACTTTTGTTACTAGGCGAGGAAGCATCGTTAGACTATATGAACGTATGTTTCTAGCTCCTTAATGCCAAGATGATGTTTTCTCTCTTGTAAAATAAGTTACACCACGGGAAATTAGAAAAGCAGCGCGCACGTCTAAACAGCTGAGTATAAACTTATGCACTGAAGTGTCCTTGCAACACGAGCTCTGGAAGGCGGGACTACGCTACGCTGGATCGTCGTAAGTGCGCATGCGCGGCCAAACTCCTTCCTAGCTGGTCGGATCTCTACGACGCAACATTTGTTCTCCCTTTTCTCGTGGATTGTACATCTGTTATGATGGCACAGAAGCAAACATATCATCTGGAAGATACTTGGGATATAGAAACTGTCAATCAATGCCTTGCCTCCGCAGCCATGTCTCTCTGTCTTCAGCCCCTCGTTTCATCTCACAGTAGGAACCATATTGAAGACTTAGTGTGATGTCTTGCACGAAAAATTTTCTCGGTCGACCTCAGCCTTTCTTCCCTGTGATCTTTCCATCTACAGGGTCATTCACTCAAGATGCGGCCAGCCCAGCGCTCTAGGTAGAACGTGCAGCTATAAACAGTGCCGGATTTCTGCCTAGGCCTACAAGGCCCCGGCCTAGGGGCCCAGCCAGCCTAGGGGCCCCGGAGGCGGAATCTTTACATAAGCTCAAAAGCCTGGCTTGCCTTATCAAAAAGCTTTATCGAAAATAATATTATAATAAATATTTTTACAACATTTTGCCAAAACTTATAGCTCTGCGCGCAACAAAGCTGGAATTAGGCCTCTTCATTCCCCCTCTCTCTCGCCTGCAGTATCCACGCTTAGAATTGCCAGGTCACACGCACGCAGTCCATTTTATAGGCTCCTTGCGTCACTTCTCTCGAATAACTTCTAGGAAAGGTTCAACAAAGTAAGAAAATCTCTCCAATCTGTTCGTTGAACTGTATCAGTCTTTGGTAACATACCTAGAACACTTAAGGAAACCCAGTTAGTACCTTTGATCATTATGAGTCGAAAGTTATTGAAAAATTCGGTGAAAATAGCTATGCATGACATGCAGAGGAAACATAAGCGTTAAGTCCAGTTCGACGAAGTAAAAGGACACGAGACCG
Source organism: Meconema thalassinum (assembly GCA_946902985.2). Lineage (NCBI taxonomy): Eukaryota > Metazoa > Arthropoda > Insecta > Orthoptera > Tettigoniidae > Meconema > Meconema thalassinum. The sequence goes on along the minus strand of OX336392.1, from coordinate 10,772,133 downwards.
AACTCTCTGGCAGGGACAAATTCAGAGTTACCATTTTTAACATCATTATAGATAGACTAATCTGCTTATGAGGAGTTAAGTAAAAAGTTTGACTTTCTTACGAAACTACATCGTTTGGAATCTAAAGACATCCGTGAAGGAGCCAGAAACCTTATAACTTTTTATCCGGGGGACTTGGATAGGACTTTGGAAAACGAGTGTCTGCACCTGCAATCTCATTTGTCGTCGAATGATAAAAAATTATGCAGTTATCGTCACTGAAGCTTTACAAATACTTATCGGAAAAAGGCTTTTTGGACTTTTATCCAAAGTAGGAATTGCGCTCGGAATGCTGTTCTGTAGACCAGCGTCAAACTGCTCAGCAGAACGGTCGTATTCAGCGCTAAAGGGAGTAAAGAATTACTTAAGATCTAACACAGGAGAGAACATGCTCAATTCACTCTCTGTAATGTACATAGAGTAAGAAATAATGCAGTCAATTGACTATGATGACGTCATTCATTCTTTAGCACAGAAGAAAGTTCATCGTGTGATTCTATAAATTTTATAGAATAACGTAACTATAGTAACATAGACTATTATTCTGATGTTTATTAAAGTCATTAAAGTCGATTAAAAATTATATATTCTGTACTAGTGCATTTAATTTGCTAAATTTCCAAAATAGCTTCGAGATGGTGGTGGGGGCAAATATCAAGTGTCTAGGGGCCCTGGATCTCTAAGTTCGGGCCTGGCTATAAAGGTCAGACGAGCATATCGCAGCGCGCTGCTGTCAGAGCATATGTCATAATTAAGATAAGGAAGGAAGTGCTGTGGATTGATGCTTCGGACTCTCGACCCTAAGCTCAGCGAGCTGCCGGCGGCGCGTAGAGGCAGCTCGCTGAGCTTAGGGTCGACAGAGCACCCGTACAAATCACATGTAAATAACGAGTACACATAATAACACATAATCAAAGTAAAATAATTACCCACCTTGTCACAGATGTTGAAAATGTCCTCCACCTGCATCTACACATTTCTGGCATCGTCTAAGGAAATTTTCATTTACACGCTTCAGTTCGTCTACCGAGATAGCCTCAATTTCTTTGGTTATATTCTGCTCATCTAGAGTGTGAAGGTTTGTTGCATAAACCTTATTTTTCAGTTTTCCCCATAAATAAAAATCGCAAACCGTAAGATCTGGGGATCTTGCGGGCCACAATGGTTTACTAATTACCCTGTTGTCGAAAATTTATTCAATTAAATCTAATGACTCGTTAGCCGTATGCGCAGTTGCAGAGTCCTGCTGGAAATATCCAGATTGGCATTCAGTGTCCGTCAGTTGTTCAAAAAATGGCACGAGAATGTCATCCCTATATCTCTGCCCAGTGATTGCGGTTTCAAAAAATATAGGCCCTATTATCCTGTCTGCAGTTACTGCCGCCCACACTTCCATTTTCACATCATGTAGGGGTGTCTGATGTATGAAATTAACAGGTTTTTCTGAGGACCAGTACCTGTTATTCTGACTTGAAACATGTCCACTTAAATGGAACCATGCTTCATCAGAGAATATTATTAATTTCGGATCAAGTACCCCATCATCAACACCCCTTAAAACCCAGTTACAAAAATTTACCCTGCTCTCATTATCACGTGGAAGCAACTCTTGAACAACAGTAATCCTGTATGGTTTCAATTTTAACATTTTTGTAGCCCGCCACGCTAAGGTAATCGAAATTTGTGTTTGCTGCGAAAGTTTTTTGAGCGATTTTGTAGGAGTACGTTGTAACATTTCCCCTACCTCGCCTAATTTCTCCTCAGTAAGCACTCGCTTTTTTACGCTTTGTTTTCCAACCAGAATCGAACCTGTACTTCTAAATTTGTTGACAAGTCTTCTAACAGTTTCTCTATTTGGAATGGTCGCACCTGGGAATTTTCCTATATACCGCCTTCTAACTTCTCTACAGGAATTCGTCAATACATAAATGCCGTACTTGAAAATCTTTTGTTCTAATGTGTACGCAGGTTAAGGCATTTTTGAACCAATAGGCTTTAAAACTTAGCAATAACACGTTATAAAATTTTGGAACACAATTACAATTAATCAATAACCACTAACACGTACACACGTTATAAACTTATAACACTTATAACATTAAATAGGCTATAAACGAAATAACAAAGTCAACTTTACTCGGTAAACACTGCGTTGCAACTGTTCCAGCACTGCGAAGTCCCGCGCTGCTCCGAAACATCAATCCAACAGCACTTCTTCCTTATCTTAATTATGACATATGCTGTGATAGCAGCGCGCTGCGATATGCTCGTCTGACCTTTATAGCCCCACGTTCTACCTGGAGCGCTGGGCTGGCCGCACCTTGAGTGAAAGACCCTGTAGGAGATTAGTTAGGAAAGCGTTATGTCGCAAGATGTGGCCTGTGAATTTAGGTTTTCTCTTATGGATAGTTGGTCTCAGTTCTCTTTTCCCTTGAAATTCTTGCAGGATGCTGATGTTAGTCCTCTTTTCAATCCATTTAACCCTCTGATCGCCCAAGATTCACATCCATACAGAAGCACACTCCACACAAAGGACATGACAAATTTAGTTTTAGTTGCAATATCCAAATTTGCATTAATCAAAATATTTGTCTTATTATTGAAAGCCTGCTTTGCGAGCGCTATCCGCCTTCTAATCTCTTTACTTCACCTGTTGTCATTGGTGATTAGATTTCCCAAATAAGAGAAACTGGTGACTTGTTCCACTAACTTGTCCGTAAGATTAATGTTTGTGTGAATGCTCTCAGGATGTTTACTCACAACTAACACCTTGGTCTTCTTAGCATTAATGTTCAAACGTAACTTTGACAACGCTGATGACAATACATTTAACATTCTGGACAACATCTTCTCGGAGTCCGCTACAATTACTATGTCATTTGTAAATCTAATACAGTACATTGAATATGATGCCTATTTATGTTTACTCCTTTAGTATTTGCCTTAAACTTCTTCATGGCTTCCTCAATGAATACGTTGAGAGAGAGAGCAGCCCTGTCTCACACCCTTTCTGATGTTTGCTATCTGAATGCATCCTCCAATATCGACCATCGTGATCTGTCTCCCATAGAGTTCCAGTATCATCCTCCGGTCTTTCCAGTCCAACCCTGTAGTTTTAATAATTTTGAATAATATGTCCCAACTAACGTTATCGAAAGCCTTTTCGATGTCAACAAACGCCACGTATGTGTCTCTATTCATCTGCTCAGAAACTAATTTTAGATGAAGATTTAGTTTATTGTTCCTCTTTCTCGTTACTTGTGATTATTAGCCTACTTTTCACATTTTGCAAAAATGAGGGGAAAAAGTAGACTTATGAGATCGGGCAAATGTATGTGTGTGTGTGTCTGTCTGTCTGTCCTTCTGTCTGTCCTTCTGTCTGTCTGTCTGTCTGTCTGTCTGTCTGGCTGTGTGTGTGTGTCTCCAACCCCCGACCCCCATCGACTCCTAAACAGCTGCAGCAATCGAAACAAAATTTGCTAGGAGTAAAGATCTATACCTGAATATCTCACGGCCATATTTGAAAATGATGTCAGTGCTACCAACTGCTGAAAAATCACAATTGAAATTTGAGCTCCATGTTGGATATCTTGGAAGGTATGAATGGGACCTATTTCAAAATTGGTACACGTATAGACAATAATATTGCAGTTTAATTTCCAGGAGGCCATACATTGCAGTGTTGCCAAAATGATTATAAGCCTGTTGATAGGTCCAACTTTTAAATGCATATAACTTCTACACTATCAATTGGATTTCAACCAAAATTTCGTATGTGCTATGTGTACATAAACAGATATGACTGAGCGTATTCTTAAGAGCCACCAGGGCTGCCAACTGTTAATAAATGCTCTCAATTTTTTTTAAATCCAATTACCCATATATCGGAAAGTATGCAAGCCGACAGCTTTAAACTATGCACACGTATAGTACCTGACATTCTATATTAATTTGGAGTAACTTATATACGTCAGTGCTACCAACATGATTCTAAACCTGCTGAGAGGTCCAACTTTAAATACATGTAACTTCTATACTATCATTTGGATTTCAACCAAATTTCGTGTGTGCTATGTGTACCATAACAGATATGACTCTGCCAATTCTTAAGAGTAACCAGGGCTGTCAACTGTTAATAAATTCTGTCTCTATTTTTGTTACCCTAATATCATTATATCAGAAAATATGCAAGCCAATAGCTCTAAACTTTGCACATGTATAGTACCTGGCAGATTAATTTGGAGTAACTAATATAGGCCTACGCCAGTGCTGCCAACATGATTATGCTGATAGTTCCAATTTTAAAATGCATATAACGTCTATACTAACTAATGGATTTCAATCAAAATTTACACAACAATAGATCATATTATTTCAGATTATATCTGACTAATACAGGTATGTCATTGTTGCCAACATGATTTTACGCGAACTGTTAGATCCAATGTTTAACTGCATGAAACGTCCATGCTATCCATTGGCCTTCAACCAAATTTTGTATTCTGTACCTTAAGGGATGGAACTAAGAATATATTCAGTCACCAGGGCTGCCAACTGTAGTTCTCTATTAGGCTACATTATGCCAGGTATACAGTATTTCGAACTAATTAGAAATTTCGATATTACTTACTTAATTTCGTCATTATTCTAGATAGATCGATATAGATTAAACACTGACATGAACCTTAAATTTTTAGAAAAGTAGGCTCATTAGATCGTCACGGAACTTCTTGTTCTTACGTGCATTGTAAGTTGTTTACAGAAAACTGTATTTTAGAAATATATAATAAATAAATGCCTACACTGGAATGCACAGATGGAAAACAAACAACAATAACAGAAATTACAATGCATGTAGTGGGCGCAACTACCATATTATACACTGCGACCGACGCCGTCACTCAGCTTTTCACAAAATGTGGTATGATAAATGGAATATGTATTATGCAACTGCAAAATAACAGGTAGTATCGATATGTTGTAGACACATGAAAGGAGACAAGATATGCCATATCCAGTACAGCTGTCACAAAAAGATAACAGTAATTCAGTCGTAGCTGTTTGAATGTATCATTATGATACGTAGCGACATTAACGTTCCGACCGACAAGAAAGAGAAGATTCTTGTCAGAGTGTTGGTACACAGCTCCCACTCAATTCCAAGATGTTGACAAGTCTGTTTTGTTTCGGAGGGAGAATTTTACTCGCTATTGCATCAGACAACGATGAAAATGTGACGTTATAATCATTGTTGGTGGAATGTATTGTTGTTATACCACGCCGTTAATTTCCAAGTGTTATTATCAAATTAATTCACGTGTTTTCATTCGTTATCTAGCGCAATGTACAGTCACTTCATATTGTTTTCGGATAATGGGGAGCGTTCAAGACATTGGCCGCGTAAAGTTGTAAAGTAAAGCCATCATTACTTCCGACTTCACGTTTCAGTGGTACCCTAGAGTTATCTAGTGGTGAGAAGGAAAATCACTTTAACTAGCCAATCACAGGCAGCCATTCAAATCGATATAGCCAATCACGACAAATCCAGTTTCGGTCGCGATGTCGCGATTTAGCGAACGGAACTCGAGCCTAGCATTGCAACGTCAAGTCGGAAGTAATATAATGATGGCTTTACGATAGTTGTTGTTGCTCTGCTGCGTGAAGCAAGCAGCTATCCGCTAAGCTATGGGAGCAAGCGGTGGGGAACGCATACAGGTACTTGTTGGCCTCTGCCTTGCAGCATACAGGTACTTGTTGTGCAGTAGACTTGTTGCTCAGTACCACGGACGGTTTCGACAACTGTTGATTGCACCAGCATGTCCTATTGATCCGCCCGACAGCAATCTCATCTCCCCTCAGACACACGAGAGGGGAGCATTCCTCACTAGAAATATGGGTAATTGAAACTGTTGCCTATTCTCCCCCCTCACACCAGCCCTTCGTTTCATCATGGCCCCAGTATTAACTATGGAGCGCCATTTCTCCACCGCGCAGCTCTGCAAATCATTTTAATAAATGTTGTAAGGACATTGGTCTTTGTACTGTGACTGCAATGAGCAAGCGAATGAAGATAACGGAGTCAATGCCATTTAGAACTAATGAGAAAGTTGCCTTATATTATTCTTCATCCATGGTCCACTCCAGCCAGCCGGGTACTGAGCCTCTTGCAGTCTGTCCGCTCCTCCCACATACTATGCTCCAGCAAGCCGGGTACTGGGCCTCTTCCAGTCTGTCCGCTCCTCCCACATACTGTGCTCCAGCAAGCCGGGTACTGAGCCTCTTCCAGTCTGTCCGCTCCTCCCGCACACTGTGCTCCAGCAAGCCGGATACTGAGCCTCTTCCAGTCTGTCCGCTCCTCCGACACACTGTGCTCCAGCAATCCGGGTACTGAGCCTCTTCCAGTTTATCCGCTCCTCCCACACACTGTGCTCCAGTAAGCCGGGTACTGAGACTCTACCAGTTTGTCTGCTCCTCCCACACACAGTGCTCCAGCAAGCCGGGTACTGAGCATCTACCAGTTTGTCTGCTCCTCCCACATATTGTGCTCCAGCAAGCCAGGTACTGAGCCTCTTCCAGTTTGTCCGCTCCTCCAAAATATTGTGCACCAGCAAGCCAGGTACTGAGCCTCTACCAGTTTGTCTGCTCCTCCCACATATTGTGCTCCAGCAAGCCAGGTACTGAGCCTCTTCCAGATTGTCCGCTCCTCCCACACACTGTGCTCCAGCAAGCCGAGTACTGAGCCTCTTCCAGTTTGTCCGCTCCTCCCACATATTGTGCTCCAGCAAGCCAGGTACTGAGCCTCTTCCAGTTTGTCCGCTCCTCCCACATATTGTGCTCCAGCAAGCCGGGTACTGAGCCTCTTCCAGTCTGTCCGCTCCTCCCACACATTGTGCTCCAGTAAGCCGGGTACTGAGCCTCTTCCAGTCTGTCCGCTCCTCCCACACAATGTGCTCCAGCAAGCCGGGTACTGAGCCTCTTCCAGTTTGTCCGCTCCTCCCACATATTGTGCTCCAGTAAGCCGGGTACTGAGCCTCTTCCAGTCTGTCCGCTCCTCCCACATAGTGTGCTCCAGCAAGCCGGGTACTGAGCCTCTTCCAGTTTGTCCGCTTCTCCCACATCTTGTGCTCCAGCAAGCCGGGTACTGAGCCTCTTCCAGTTTGTCCGCTCCTCCCACATATTGTGCTCCAGCAAGCCGGGTACTGAGCCTCTTCCAGTCTGTCGCTCCTCCCACACACTGTGCTCCACCAAGCCAGGTATTAATCCTCTTCCAGTCTGTCCGCTCCTCCCACACATTGTGCTCCAGCAAGCCGGGTACTGAGCCTCTTCAAGTTTGTCCGCTCCTCCCACATATTGTGCTCCAGCAAGCCGGGTACTGAGCCTCTTCCAGTTTGTCCGCTCCTCCCACATATTGTGCTCCAGTAAGCCGGTTACTGAGCCTCTTCCAGTCTGTCCGCTCCTCCCACATATTGTGCTCCAGCAAGCCGGTTACTGAGCCTCTTCCAGTCTGTCCGCTCCTCCCACATATTGTGCTCCAGCAAGCCGGGTACTGAGACTCTTCCAGTTTGTCCGCTCCTCCCACATATTGTGCTCCAGTAAGCCGGGTACTGAGCCTCTTCCAGTCTGTCCGCTCCTCCCACATAGTGTGCTCCAGCAAGCCGGGTACTGAGCCTCTTCCAGTTTGTCCGCTTCTCCCACATCTTGTGCTCCAGCAAGCCGGGTACTGAGCCTCTTCCAGTTTGTCCGCTCCTCCCACATATTGTGCTCCAGCAAGCCGGGTACTGAGCCTCTTCCAGTCTGTCCGCTCCTCCCACATATTGTGCTCCACCAAGCCAGGTATTGATCCTCTTCCAGTCTGTCCGCTCCTCCCACATATTGTGCTCCAGCAAGCCGGGTACTGAGCCTCTTCCAGTTTGTCCGCTCCTCCCACATATTGTGCTCCAGCAAGCCGGGTACTGAGCCTCTTTCAGTCTGTCCGCTCCTCCCACATATTGTGCTCCAGCAAGCCGGGTACTGAGCCTCTTCCAGTTTGTCCGCTCCTCCCACATATTGTGCTCCAGCAAGCCGGGTACTGAGCCTCTTCCAGTTTGTCCGCTCCTCCCACACACTGTGCTCCAGCAAGCCGGGTACTGAGCCTCTTCCAGTTTGTCCGCTCCTCCCACATATTGTGCTCCAGCAAGCCGGGTACTGAGCCTCTTCCAGTCTGTCGCTCCTCCCACACACTGTGCTCCAGGAAGCCGGGTATTGATCCTCTTCCAGTCTGTCCGCTCCTCCCACACATTGTGCTCCAGCAAGCTGGGTACTGAGCCTCTTCCAGTTTGTCCGCTCCTCCCACACACTGTGCTCCAGCAAGCCGGGTACTGAGCCTCTTCCAGTTTGTCGGCTCCTCCCACATATTGTGCTCCAGTAAGCCGGTTACTGAGCCTCTTCCAGTCTGTCCGCTCCTCCCACATATTGTGCTCCAGCAAGCCGGTTACTGAGCCTCTTCCAGTTTGTCCGCTCCTCCCACACACTGTGCTCTAGCAAGCCGGGTACTGAGCCTCTTCCAGTTTGTCCGCTCTTCCCACATATTTTGCTCCAGCAAGCCGGGTACTGAGCCTCTTCCAGTCTGTCCGCTCCTCCCACACACTGTGCTCCAGCAAGCCGGGTACTGAGCCTCTTCCAGTTTGTCCGCTCCTCCCACATATTGTGCTCCAGCAAGCCGGGTACTGAGCCTCTTCCAGTCTGTCCGCTCCTCCCACATATTGTGCTCCAGCAAGCCGGGTACTGAGCCTCTTCCAGTTTGTCCGCTCCTCCCACATATTGTGCTCCAGCAAGCCGGGTACTGAGCCTCTTCCAGTTTGTCCGCTCCTCCCACACACTGTGCTCCAGCAAGCCGGGTACTGAGCCTCTTCCAGTTTGTCCGCTCCTCCCACATATTGTGCTCCAGCAAGCCGGGTACTGAGCCTCTTCCAGTCTGTCGCTCCTCCCACACACTGTGCTCCAGGAAGCCGGGTATTGATCCTCTTCCAGTCTGTCCGCTCCTCCCACACATTGTGCTCCAGCAAGCTGGGTACTGAGCCTCTTCCAGTTTGTCCGCTCCTCCCACACACTGTGCTCCAGCAAGCCGGGTACTGAGCCTCTTCCAGTTTGTCGGCTCATCCCACATATTGTGCTCCAGTAAGCCGGTTACTGAGCCTCTTCCAGTCTGTCCGCTCCTCCCACATATTGTGCTCCAGAAAGCCGGTTACTGAGCCTCTTCCAGTTTGTCCGCTCCTCCCACACACTGTGCTCTAGCAAGCCGGGTACTGAGCCTCTTCCAGTTTGTCCGCTCCTCCCACATATTTTGCTCCAGCAAGCCGGGTACTGAGCCTCCTCCAGTCTGTCCGCTCCTCCCTCACACTGTGCTCCAGCAAGCCGGGTACTGAGCCTCTTCAAGCCTGTCCGCTCCTCCCACACATTGTGCTCCAGCAATCCGGGTACTGAGCCTCTTCCAGTTTGTCCGCTCCTCCCACATATTGTGCTCCAGCAAGCCGGGTACTGAGCCTCTTCCAGTTTGTCCGCTCCTCCCACACACTGTGCTCCAGCAAGCCGGGTACTGAGCCTCTTCAAGCCTGTCCGCTCCTCCCACACATTGTGCTCCAGCAAGCCGGGTACTGAGCCTCTTCCAGTTTGTCCGCTCCACCCACACACTGTGCTCCAGCAAGCTGGTTACTGAGCATCTTCCAGTCTGTCCGCTCCTCCCACATATTGTGCTCCAGTAAGCCGGGTACTGAGCCTCTACCAGTCTGTCCGCTCCTCCCACATATTGTGCTCCAGCAAGCCGGGTACTGAGCCTCTTCCAGTCTGTCCGCTCCTCCCACATATTGTGCTCCAGCAAGCCGGTTACTGAGCCTCTTCCAGTCTGTCCCCTCCTCCCACATATAGTGCTCCAGTAAGCCGGGTACTGAGCCTCTTCCAATCTGTCCACTCCTCCCACATATTGTGCTCCTGCAAGCCGGGTACTGAGCCTCTTCCACATTGTCCGCTCCACCCACATATTGTGCTCCAGCATGCCGGGTACTGAGCCTCTTCCAGTTTGTCCGCTCCTCCCACATATTGTGCTCCAGCAAGCCGGGTACTGAGCCTCTTCCAGTCTGTCCGCTCCTCCCACATATTTTGCTCCAGCAAGCCGGGTACTGAACCTCTTCCAGTCTGTCCGCTCCTCCCACACACTGTGCTCCAGCAAGCCGGGTACTGAGCCTCTTCCAGTCTGTCCGCTCCTCCCACACATTGTGCTCCAGCATGCCGGGTACTGAGCCTCTTCCAGTTTGTCCGCTCCTCCCACACACTGTGCTCCAGCAAGCCGGATACTGAGCCTCTTCCAGTTTGTCCGCTCCTCCCACCCACTGTGCTCCAGCAAGCCGGTTACTGAGCATCTTCCAGTCCGTCCGCTCCTCCCACATATTGTGCTCCAGCAAGCCGGGCACTGAGCCTCTTCCAGTTTGTCCGCTCCTCCCACACACTGTGCTCCAGCAAGCCGGGTGCTGAGCCTCTTCCAGTCTGTCCACTCCTCCCACACACTGTGCTTCAGCAAGCCGGGTACTGAGCCTCTTCGAGTCTGTCCACTCCTCCCACATATTGTGCTCCAGCAAGCCGGGTACTGAGCCTCTTCCCGTTTGTCCGCTCCTCCCACATATTGTGGTCCAGCAAGCCGGGTACTGAGCCTCTTCCAGTTTGTTCGCTTCTCCCACACACTGTGCTCCAGCAATCCGGGTACTGAGCCTCTTCCAGTTTGTCCGCTCCTCCCACACACTGTGCTCCAGCAAGCCGGGTACTGAGCCTCTTCCAGTCTGTCCACTCCTCCCACATATTGTGCTCCAGCAAGCCGGTTACTGAGCCTCTTCCAGTCTGTCCCCTCCTCCCACATATTGTGCTCCAGTAAGCCGGGTACTGAGCCTCTTCCAGTCTGTCCACTCCTCCCACATATTGTGCTCCTGCAAGCCGGGTACTGAGCCTCTTCCACATTGTCCGCTCCACCCACATATTGTGCTCCAGCATGCCGGGTACTGAGCCTCTTCCAGTTTGTCCGCTCCTCCCACATATTGTGCTCCAGCAAGCCGGGTACTGAGCCTCTTCCAGTCTGTCCGCTCCTCCCACATATTTTGCTCCAGCAAGCCGGGTACTGAACCTCTTCCAGTCTGTCCGCTCCTCCCACACACTGTGCTCCAGCAAGCCGGGTACTGAGCCTCTTCCAGTCTGTCCGCTCCTCCCACACATTGTGCTCCAGCATGCCGGGTACTGAGCCTCTTCCAGTTTGTCCGCCCCTCCCACACACTGTGCTCCAGCAAGCCGGATACTGAGCCTCTTCCAGTTTGTCCGCTCCTCCCACCCACTGTGCTCCAGCAAGCCGGTTACTGAGCATCTTCCAGTCCGTCCGCTCCTCCCACATATTGTGCTCCAGCAAGCCGGGCACTGAGCCTCTTCCAGTTTGTCCGCTCCTCCCACACACTGTGCTCCAGCAAGCCGGGTGCTGAGCCTCTTCCAGTCTGTCCACTCCTCCCACACACTGTGCTTCAGCAAGCCGGGTACTGATCCTCTTCGAGTCTGTCCACTCCTCCCACATATTGTGCTCCAGCAAGCCGGGTACTGAGCCTCTTCCAGTTTGTCCGCTCCTCCCACATATTGTGCTCCAGCAAGCCGGGTACTGAGCCTCTTCCAGTTTGTTCGCTTCTCCCACACACTGTGCTCCAACAATCCGGGTACTGAGCCTCTTCCAGTTTATCCGCTCCTCCCACACACTGTGCTCCAGCAAGCCGGGTACTGAGCCTCTTCCAGTTTGTCCGCTCCTCCCACACACTGTGCTCCGGTTTCTTCCGCCAATTTTCATCCCTCTTGTCCATTGTCTCCAGATTTGCTTCTCCCAAATGTCGCGAGGCATTCCTCTTGGTCTCTTACTTAGGATGACCTGGTCAAAGTATAATCTTGGTGATGTGTCAGGGCCTTACAATTTCAATCTAGATTGTTCTAGTGAGTCAAGCAGACTTATCTCCAAATTGAGCTGTTGCCTAATTTCCTCATTTCGTATTTTATGTCTCCTGGTCTTCTGGAGACAAGATCGGAGGAACTTCATTTCAACTGTTTGTAATCTGCTACTGTCAGGTGCTGTTAAAGTCGCTGCTTCAAGTCCATACGGCAATATTGGCATGAGATAGGTTTTGGATGTTAGAGGAATGGATTCATCCCACAGTAAATTGCAAAGTGAGCGATAGGAAACTAGATGCCGTATGTACTCTACTCCTGATTTCATTTGTAACTAGAAGACCCGAGCTGCTCCGCAGCATTCATTTCAACAAACCTTCAGCATTTCTTTCCAATGTAATTTTCTGTTCAAATGTCTTCATGGTAGTGACCTGAACAGGCAGTTACGGTACCGTTGCTTTTGGGTTAATGATGAAGTAGACATGTGAGATCAAAGGTCAATCATCCAAGTGTATTTATTAATCTCAGGATAAGGGAACCGCCCATTACACTCGTGTTGACCGACCGAAAGCAATAAATGTCGATGACAAAGGAACACTGAAAAATGCCTTCAAATACCATAACATTGTTTGCTTATTTTCGGAGAGAACTGGGAAAGTCGTCCAGTATCTGTATTATCAGGATTTCAACGTATGTTATTGTCGTATAACCGGCAATGGTACATTAGTTGAAGTTCATGAAACAGCATTTTGGACATGCCTTGTATGTTCCATAAGCAACGAATACATTGTGGAAAACAAAAGAGTGCCGTAGCGCACGGCGCGATTTCAAAGATACCCAAAAGGAAGTCGCGGTTGGATTTACTGCATAATATTATTCGTAATGTGTTGGGATTCATACTACAGAAATTCCCGGGTCTACCAAGAAATTTAATTCTTATTTGAAGGCTGGAACGCGGTACACTCAGCCTCGTGGGGAAAAACCGAGATGGGGTGGGTTTTATTCCTGCCTCAGCTATCCTGGAACTGGTTTTCAGTGGTTTACCACTTTTACTCCAGCCAAATACCACGATGGTTCATAACTGAAGGCCATGGCCACCAAATTCCCAATCCTGTCCCCAATTTACACATGCTAGTTCAACAATCACAATAACACAGGTTATCACAAACATTCTACACACACACACACACACACACACATATACACGGGGCAACATGACCACGATGTCTAAACCCCGCAAATGAAATAACAACTGTCTACACATAATTACTGCAAAATGGTGATAGGAGAATGTAGGAATGTTTGGCACTATTTTTCTCTGTCAGGTTAGCATTACATTACATTTCGCTAATATGCTGACTAACTGTGCATACGATAGGATAGAGAATACTACAGTCCAATACAATCATTGATTCACAATCGGTCAGGTTTCCCATGTGTAACAATATACCAAAACGTCTGTAGTAATAAAGACAAGTAAGGAGGCTATACATTGAAACCAGCCATCTGAACAAAATACATTAATTATGAACATACATTCTTTGTACTATAGGAGCCGATTTGAATTGATAATTTATGCCAACTATCAATAAAAAAAGTTCTTTGTATTTCGTCTTGCTGGCAAATAAAAAGTCGTGCTAAGGTTAATATGTATTTATTGCAACAAATAAGGTACAAAGATAATTGTATAGGCCAACTCACTTGTCTTTTAATTCACTGTAATGTGGCGCGGTATCTAAATTGTATTATTTGACACAGATAACACGCAAATTTAATTTGTTTCGTGAAATTAGTTGTCTTACGTGTACAGTATTTGTTGTCATTCAAGCAGGAGGCTACATGATTGTGTCATTAGCAAAATGGTTGCCGATCGCGCATGACTATTTCAGTCTGAAAGTAATTCATTCGTTGAGAAGTTTTAATTAAATTATGTGTACAGTATCTCGTTCTGCGTATTGTCTGGATACATGCGACATTAGCGCCCGAGTGGAGCAGGAAGAAGTTAACGATATCATGACGTAATTAGGGAAGTGATCGCCCTATACCAGTGAATGTTATAATAATTATATTTGATGTGTTGTAACACCAAACGAACGAAATAAAACAAAAAATGGCAGGAAGAAATATTCTGTTTTGACGTGATTCAATCCGCATAGAAGATTTTTAAGTGAATGCGTTATGTCTCCATGGAGATTTGATCTCTGTAATTAGGAAGATGTTTACGTGGATTCACATTACTTCCATGGAAACCACGATGAAGATGCGCACTATACTGGACTATTATGATACAGAGTAAGTGTGAAAGTCCCGCAAATGAAATAACAATCTTTAAGACGATCAATCTGTCAATCATGTTAGATTCAGTAATGGTGCGGCGTTGACTATCATGATACAGTGTTAGTCGTTGTCGCCTAGCGACAATATGTCCGTCAAGTTATTAGATTCTATTCATTTTTTTGGAATTTTGGGCTTATGCCGTGTTTTATTTAATTAAACTCGACGCGTTTCGAAAGATACCATGCCTTTATTCATCAGGAATGCATGAAAAAACGACTAAATTGTTGCTAATAGAAAGTAACAAAGAAAGTAAAAAGGTGCCCTAAGATGGACGCCATTTTAGCCCCATGTTAGGGACAACGAAAAGCAGCAGTGTATTACTTTCTGAGGGTTCTGATAATAGGTAGCCAGGACTCATTAAGATTGTAGCCAGTGTCGCGGTTGAAATTATCTGGGTGTTTACGTATTTCAACCGCCTCCCTGATGATTCTGGGACGATATTGCTTTATACGGGCAAGAACATCCACTGCTTGGAACATGACATCATGGCCAGGTGTTAAAGCATGATCAGCAACAGCTGATTTATCAGGTTGAATGAGCCTGATACATCTATTATGTTCCTTGATGCGAGTGCATATCGTTCTCGAAGTCTGCATCTAAACCTTGCCACAAGTACAGGGAACTCTGTAGATACCCGGTTGTTGCAATTTAGGCAAACTGTCCTTAGTTGGTCGCAGGAGTTGCCTAATCTTAACAGAAGTTCCAAATACAGTCCGTATGTTGTACCTACGTAGGATTTTAGCAATTCGATCCGTCGTGTTAAGTATGTACGGTAGGTAAGCAGTTCCTCTTACATCTTTTTTTCTCAACGGACGTCCTATTATAATTCGTTGGTTTCAGAACCGTAGAAATCAAAGCTCTGTTGTAACCGTTGCTCTCAACGGTGGTTCTCAAGGTATTAATTCTTCTTGTAAAGAAGACACTTCACAAATCTTCCTAGCCCTGGCAGTTAGAGTTGTAAGGATACCATGTTTCTGGGCAGGGTGATGGTGCCAACACACACCAATAGATATCTCCACGCAAATTCAACCGCGATAATCTTAGTGAGTCCTGGCTACCTAACCCTCAGAAAGTAATACACAGCTGCTTTTCGTTGTCCCTAACATGGGGCTAAGATGGCGTCCATCTTAGGGCACCTTTTTTAGTTTCTTTCTTGCTTTCTCTTAGCAACAATTTAGTCGTTTCCCCATGCATTCCTGATGAAGAAAGACATGGCACCTTTCGAAACGCATCGAGTTTAATTAAATAGAACACGGCATAAGCCTAAAATTCTAAAAAAATGAATAGTATCACGGGCCGTGAAAGTCTAAATGATAATATTAGATTCTATTTTCGTGCGACCTTGAATAAACTAATTTTTGCAATTATTTTAATACACGGATGATATAATCAAGTAAGGTGGGGTTCAATCGATAATGCCTGACGGACATTACATTTTAAGACAACAAACGTCGTCGTAGCGCAAATACTTCCCGAGATTTTTCAGTTTTAGTAAAGGGTGAAATTTCTTCAAAACTATTTTATTATATAAGATTATCTGCAGAGACATAGCTGCCTAAATACTTAAAATTATCAATAATAATCCTAGTGTCATCCTCGAGTCTGAGGTGGATTTCTGCGGGTTTCCTACTCATTACCAAGCCAACTCTCCTGTCGGCCGATGCTTAGTACCTTCTTATCGAACTCTTACTTCCAAAGAAAGTTTGTACTTCCCTTTCAATATCACCCCATAACATGACGTTGTTTTATCTATCTATCTTCTTTACAGCTTTCATTACCTCATCCATAATATGAATATATTATTATAGAATAGTAATAGTCTGTGTTGATAACTTACCTTTCATTTGGACTGTGTCAGAGGTATCTCATTTTTGTTTATTACGTTATATTTTAAATATTTAGTGTTGAGTTTATGTTCGTTAGTTTTAGTATATCATTATTATACATGATTCCTTTTTATGTACTTAACACCTTTCTAATAAATTATGTTTTGTAATCACGTAAGTGAGAGCTGTTGACTGGTTGCATTGCTGAAGGTGCATAGCCTATGTGTGCAACGTTATTCAGGGAAGCCACTCTCTTTCCACTCAGCTAAACTTATAAAAGGATCTCATTACTTAATTTATCGATACAGAGAAATCACTTCAATTGTGGTTTCTGAAAGTTTGCTTGTTGGCGGAAAGACTGGTTGCCTTGAAAATTCTCAGCAGATGTGATATATTCGTTTAGAAACAGGGAAAGTAGAAAGTCTCAGTGGAATGTCTTCAGTGTTTCAAATTTCCTTGCCCAAAAGAGTTGTAACAAAAGTTGGGGAACAACGTGAATAGAGTGCGGCTTGTTGCAGTGAAGGCGCATCCTTCATTCAGAGAGTAGGCATATTATCACGACACGGTTTATCCTTGATCCAATTACCTTCTGAGAGATGATCCGGTCTCTTGATACATATTCTTCGAGTAGGTCGGTCTGCTTTCATCCTTGAGATATGTCCGTTAACACTTCGCACTCGAATTCATCGACCTGGTCACGTTCCCAATTCTTTTCTTATTCTGAATAATGTTCTTAGCATACATTTTGTGTCCTAACCAATATCTCTTTCAATGTTTCGTTGATAAAAATATCTATCGTTGAATGAGACTATGCGGGTGGTGGCTGGAAACTTGAATTCAAAGTACGCGGGAACTTCACAAAATCAGCATGAGTAGGCTTGTAGATTACCCAGCCAGAGCTGTCATTGTCTGAACTAGAAGCTTTTTCTACTTCAGATTCACTAGATATTTCTGAAGCACCTGATACCAACTTCCTAAGTTAAGCTCCGAAAGACAATAATCTACATTTAAATACAAATGTTTCACACTCGCGCTAACACCTGGACAGCTCTCCTACTTCAAATGAGTGAGGCTATTTGTTGTGCCTTTCACATCACTCTATACAGGTTCTGCCTGTCCAAAGTATCCAAAGAATTATGTTCAGAAGGTCATGGATTCTCTAGATTCTATATAGATATTGTCCGAAAATCGCTAGCTGCTGCTAAATCTCGCTAATGTTGGAGTAAACATGATGTCGGAACGCTTCTGACATATTGTTTAAAATGTTAAAGAAATAACGTCTGATGACCAAGATGTCCCAACGTGTATTCCAAGCCTAGTTTTCCATTCTTAACTTAAGCACCTAATTGTTTACCTTTCTGTATTCAAGCCCTTAATTTACCGGTCTTTATTATTATGTACGTGCTTCGTATCGGACGCTGGATTGTGTCACGCATTTGGTTTCGGAAAATAAATATGCACTATTAGATAACAAACATACTTGACTCGTTTTGAAATGCTCCAGAGCGCAGTAGATATATTTGATGAGGCCATTAGCCTATTCAGTAATGTCTGCCAGAGAGCTGCCGCAAACATTTTGTCCCAGATTACATACAGTACATGAGCAGGAACATAATATGTTCTAAGTCATCGTTTGCCAACCTCGGGTTCGCAAAATATTTCAAGGGCTTCGCCAAACACTTTTCCATAATGGCGGCTTTCGAGATTAGGCCTATGACTGATTCCTTCATTTCTGCGTCAGTGTCATATCATTATTATTATCATTATTCTCTCTCCGTTTTGCCCAGTTAGGGAGCGCGTTTGAACTTGTTGGCTTAGGTTGATTGTGTTATCCTCTTCTTCTCCTCCCAAAATCTCCTCATGAACTCACTATGCCTCTTCTTACGTTCTTCCGTCCATGTTTTCCCAGTGGTCGTTTTAGCTTTTTCGGTGAAAGAGTGATTTGTAACCAGAGTTCCAAAAGCCTTGCGATTCATGGTGATTTCTTCTGTGCTGTTTATTTCTTTTAAGTCCTATTTGATTCCTTATAATCAACTGATTTTGTCCTTCTGTGAATGTTTTATATCTAGCAGTTGTTTTCCATATTTGGTGTTGTCCGTTCTGCAGATGTGACCATAGAATTTCAATCGTCTCTTACGCACGGTATCAATGAACTTATTGATCACTGTGTACAAGTCTGTGGTTTTCCTTCTAATCCATAAACGGGGTCATATATTTACCTGAGAATTTTACGTTCCTGAATTTCGATTTCACCAATTTGAGAGTGGCCTCCTAGAGATATAGTTTCGGAGGCGTACAATGCCTGCGGAAGAACAACTGTCTGGTAGTGTCGTAATTTCGCATTTTATTACATCACTCTTTTAATTCGGTATGCCATATTATTATTAATATTATTTCAAAATTAAATTAACATCGGGAAGTTATCTCATTATTTCCACAATAAATGATTATTTACCGCGAATGCCTGATTTATAGTTGTGTAACAACGTTAGGAATGCATTTGATTTCGCTAAAATGGAAATTTAGACTGCCATCTTCGTTGTGTTGTAACAATACCAACAAGAGTATCGCGAACCCACTACGGAACAGTTACAGCTACATTGTATATTTAACAGTCGGTGGTTCACCCAAATCAGATCATTGTAGAAGTCAAATGATGTTGGGAACCGCTCCTCTAAGTTCTTCAGATAAGATAATCAATGGAAGTGTTTGTCCAAACGTCATAGTCCACTCAATCTCGCGTGTAAGTAATCTTGTAATAAATCAGAGTTCCGATATTGAAAGGGCCAGGGAGATGGCAATAATGGTAACACATTCCACTAGCCTATTGTTGTTTTCCTCTCACATCCTGTCATCAGTTTCGGTCAAACCTGACGAGCTCGTTGCAGCAGGGTACTGAAGGGAACATTGATGGTTCAGATGTTGATGAGGTGGTTGAAAACAACGATCATGACAGTGGTTCAAAAGTTTCAGAAGAGGAAGCCGATGAAATGTAGGTTGATGGTGTAAATGAGGACGTTAGGTTTTATATTGGAAAATACAATGAAAATATTTAGTGCTCTAAGCCCGTGCAAGCATATTCAAAAGTACTAGCGAAAAAATATTATCAAAATTTTTCCTGGCCCAAAAGGAATTTGCAGAAATATTCTGACATCCATTGATACATTTCTCAAATTCAAAACCCTTGACATAAATTGATATCATTGTCGATTGTGTTACGTTTGCCGTTTGAGTAACAGTTTCGAGTTTACCCTTAGAAATAAATTCTATTGCTGACCATTAAAATTTTCCAGGCGTAAATATATTTTTATTCAGGTCAATAGAGAGGGTGACGAATGATATTATCTCCTTTTCCCTAAAATACGGGGCTGCTTTAGGGGTGGGAAAACATGTTTCGGGAGGCAGCGCTCAGTGCTGCTACGCGCCCGCCGGAAATTTCTATGAGAAAATAATATCAAGGCCGATAGTTTTGATTCCACGTAAAAGGATAGGAGGTCCCTACCTTCCAGTCCGTCTCCAGATACGAAGAACGGTCCATTTCATGGATATTTGATGAATGTAAAGTAAACAGCACTCATGTGGATACTGTAAACGTGATAACATCTCGCTCCCAAGTACTTGCAAGCCACTCAGGTAGTGAATATTAGAAGCACAACTACCACTTCCTAAACAAATACGGCCCTGGGGTTCACACAGTCTACAACAGAAATGAGCACCACTTCAGACTCTCTAGTACAAATGTTTGAAATGCCAGTTCCACTTGCTGATGGAATGTCAAGGAACGTATTACATGTCCTGGTAACCGGAAAAGCCATCCTGAATATTACTCAACCGACCGTGAAAGTCTACACCAGTATATTGAGTTCTGAGTCAGACACAACGCTGCAGGCTTTGTTTGAGCTGGGCCTCTCGTGCAGGGCTGCAAGCAATTGCTTGACATACTATATGTGGGCAAGACTAACGCTAGTAGAGATGGGGAAACCTCAGGAAACCAATAATAGGATAGCTGAGCTGGCAATCGAACCCACGTCTTCTTAGTTGGAAGGCTCACTCTAGCCATGATACACAAGTTTCTTCGGTGATTTCACTCTACCTGCAATGGTGTGGATGACAATGACTCACTGCTAACTTTTATCTTGCTGGCTTGAAGAAAAATTGGACTGAATTAGGAAAAAGAATAAAGAAAAGGCTGGGAATAGAAATCCTCTGAAACCTGTAAGATTGAGGGTTGAGAGACATGGAAGGAAGCAGAGAGGAAAAGGAGAAAATCCCACCCCAAACCCCTTTGAAAGAAGGCACGAGCCCCTTGGGGTCGTGAACTCCCGAGTCCATTAGCTGTGAGTCCATGAGGGTGTAGCATGTCTAAAGGGGGTAGTAGAAGGTTTCTGACCCCTGAGGGAAGAGGAAAGTGAATTCAAAGGCCAATTAATCTTTAATTACGTAGGTGGGTAAGTCACTAAAACTTGCACTATTCTTTTAAAATGTTAAATAAAGACCAAAAAAATATACCAAATTCAATCTTTAATACTCCGGTACCTTAAAAATATTATCATAAGATATTTGGCACCGCAGTTATAAAAATAAATAGTCTACCTTACTGATTTCCAATCCCAAAGTCTTAATATTTTGGTTTCGTACTGCAGGTAAATATTTAATCTCAATTCTTCACTACTCCCTGACAATTACAAACACAAATATGTAAACTGATCCGTTCCAGCACTTCACACACTCCCAACACCACACAGAAGCGACAGCTCAACTAGACACGATGTGTAACGTATCTGGGTATGCGGGGTGCTGACGACACCCCAGCCTATAAATTATATTGTCGGCAATAATATACACAACGTTAAACAATGCAAATGACGTTATATTAAACGCCAAGCTTATTCAAGAAGGTACTGAGTTCCTCAACAGTGTAGCCAACTTCTGTCAGAAGAAAACGTGCTCTCAGCACCCCACATACCCAGATAAAGGCAATGGATGGCACGCTAATACCATCAGGGTCGCAAGAGCACAAGAGTTGACCAAGGAAGGTCGAATAGAAAATTGAAACAGAGGAGCTCCGCACAAGTAAGTGGAAGCATTAACGGACTCAGCTGAGGTCCCCGAGGTTGCCATTCTACCAGTCAACTTAAGAAAATACTGGAATGTTATTTCTTCTCTTATAATGACAGTGAATTCACAAGAGAGCAAGGGTAATGCTTAGTTTAGACAATCTTATGGACGAGCGCAATCGAAATCCATCTAAATTCAAATGAGGGCCTGGAATGCCCGATAAGTGTGTTTATTTAAGCAGACTCTGGATCGACATTTTGTCATTTGTGATTCCTTCTGTCTGCGATGGGGAGAATTGCACCAAGCCAGTGAGGGTCTTGAGTTCGAACCGCAACCTGGCCCGAATACACGGAGTTTTTACCGTATTTATTAACCACTAGCAACCCTCCCCGGCTTCGCCCGAGAGCAGTTATGAATGCATTACCTGATAAGCGCTTTTCTTTCGATGTCAATGAACTACAACCTATATCCGTTTTACGTCTCGGCATCATGGGTTAGAATTACTGACTGGACTATTAATTATATTATCATGGAGATGCATGTGCATCGAATTCTTGTCAGACGTAATTTAAGAATGGCGAGGTGCATGAAACACAAATCCCCCTTCCATCCAATCTTAACTTCACTGTGTAATTTGCGGAACGAAAGGTTCACAGGCGAAATAAAGAAAAGCCGAGTTGCACTTCCAGGGAAGCTCCAAACACAACCACTCTTCTCTGAAGTCTTAACTCAACACGACTCGACAGTTTGCTGCTGCCTGTATCTGGGATAATAGGCTCTCCCGCTAGCTAGGCTGTAACTGGGGTCATAGCTAGCTCGTGAACTGTCGCCTCAGTAATTCAATGGAGATAGTTGGTAGAAACGAAAACGTAAAATCACTTATAGTGGGCGATGTATTGAAGACAGAGATATGCTCTCGGGGCGTCTTTGTAGAACTTTTCATGCTGAACAATTCTTACATTCATAGTTTATAGATATTTTTTACGGTTTGCCCAGCGTAAGCATAAAGAGCACACGGACGCCAGGTTTGTTTTTCGACCTTTTCACTCAAATCGTTACTGCTTGGCTTCCTTTGATCATAAATAAATTATGTTCTACGGAAACCTTCCTCGATATATGCTTTACAGAATGGTGAAAACCGCATTAAAACCCATCCAGTGGTTCTCGAGATTACCCGTGACACCCAAGAATCGGGGACTTTGTTTTATACTAAGTAGAGAATGATTTCATTGGTACGATGAGCAGGTCAACAATTGCACGTGTGTGTTTCAGTGATGCAGCGCTCCATACCTCCTTGTCCTGAGCTACTCTATCTACTCATCTGATCGTCATCATTCTCCTGTAACACCAAATTTCAAACGCTTCTGTTCACCTCTTTTCTGCTGATCCAACAGTCCAAGTTTCGCTTCCATAGAGCGCGACGCTCCAGACAAAGGCTATCAAAAATTACGTTCTTATACCTAAATCTATATTTGGAGTCAACAGATTTATTTTATCATTTTTAATGATTTTGTCGACTTCGTCGTTACGCTGAGGTCTGGCGTTGCGTTACGTTACGTTACGGCAACTGGACGAAGTGTACAGAGAATGCACTGAGGTGTGTGACGTCATAGTACCGCTTGAGCTTCCTCCTTTCCCCGCGCGCTCCGGTGAGCGTGACGTCATCCAGCCAGCTACCTCCTTTGACCTTTGTTTGCACTTGCTAATGACTTGGAGTTCATGCAGTTCGCTGCATGATCATGAGGCTTTCACCCAGCATTTTTCAGCATTTGTAGCATATAAAATGATATAAAGTCTAGTCTTTCAGACTGACTATCACACTTTTTTTTTTGTGCAGAAATGCTTTCCTTGCCTGTGCTAACCTACATTTTATATCCTCTTTGCTTCGTCCATCACTGGTTATCTTGCTTCCCAAGTAACAGGAGTCTCCTACTTCCTTTAGCTCTTCAGCTGCCAATTTGACGTCAGGGGTTTCTGATTTCTGTCTTCTTTTATTTGTTTCGCACCGCTTTTAGGGGTACATTAAATCAATCACCTTTTAATGTAACCCAGTATTGCTTTCCTTTCTTCGTCAAACATTTGGATCTTTCTCTTGGAACCGTAGTGTCTTGTCCTAGGTTATGGTTTATTATTATTATTATTATAATTGCTGTTACTATCGTACATTCCCTCTTAAGAGAGCGTGCGAACTTGGCGGCGACGTTCTTCCCAAATCCTCTTCATTCGTGCACTATATTCTTTCTTCCGTTCGTCCGTCCACTTTTATTCCTGGCATCTTAGGTAGCAGTTCTTTATCAAATTTATGTTTCATTATGGTTTTTCTAAATTTACCCCGATCATTCATGTCATGGATCGTGATGTTTAGTTGCTTGAAGTCTTTTTCAGTTTCCTTTATCCATTTGGACTTGTTTTTACTGTTGAGGGTGATGTTGAAAATGTGTTTTGTAATTCTGTGCTGGTCTATTCTATATCTTCTTCTGCTTCTTCATTTTCCGTTTCCAGTTCCCTGGGTCGGGTTGCGAATCAAGGACCTCCACAGTTGTCTATCCCTCCACCATTCATTTCCTTCTTTCAATACTTCGTTTTCTTTTACTCCTCTTTTCTCTACGCCTTCCTTCACCGTATCTATCCACCTCTTTCTGGGCCTTCCTCGTGGTCTTCTTCCTGGTATTTTCCCCATATTTTTTTTTGGTACTCAATATTCTTCCATTCTCATCATATGTCCGTACCACTTCATCTTACTGGTTTCTATCTTGTCTTGTAGTTTTCGGAACCCAGTTCTCTCCCTAATGTCCACATTTCTGATTTTATCCCACCGTGTGTTCCCATTTATTCCTCTAAGGATCTTCATCTCGGCTGCTTGGATTCGGCTTTCATCGCTGTATATGTCAAAATTGGTGTGTAATACATTGTGAATAGAACTTTCATGCATTTCTCTGGGACTTCCTGGTTCCATACTAAACCTCTCACACACTGGTAAATCGCATTAGCTTGTTGGATTCTCTTTCCAATTCCTTCATTTATTTTACCATCTTCCGTGATTTTATCCCAAATACTTGAAATACTTAAAGCTTTTTACCATTTCCAATGGATTTCCATTGACTTCAATATTCTGTCTTCCTTCTCTCTTGTTTCTTGTCATCACTACAGTCTTACTCTTCTCCACACTTATTTTCAATTCATATTTCTCTATCTCTTGATTCCATACAGTTACTTGTTTTTGCACTTCTATTTAAATTTCTTCCCACATTACTATGTAGTTTGCAAAGAGTAAGGCCTTAGTCTCCTTCCTTCCCATTCTTCGTTTCACACTCTTGTGGATTTCATCCATGATAGTTATAAACAGTATAGGGGAAAACACACTTCCTTGTCGAAGTCCTGTTTCAACACTGAACCGGTTTGTTTGTCCTATTTTTCACACTACTTACACGCTTTTCATACATGACTTTGATCATTTGTATTTCTGCTCAGCCTAGCCTGGTTTTTATCAATGCGTCCCAGACCAATCTTCGTGGTACCCTTTCGTATGCCTTCTCAATATCTAGAAATGTAATCACCAAATCCATTTTGAACTCCCATTTTTTCTCCATCATGTTTCTTAGAGCAAAGATTAGTTCGAAGGTTGATGTATCTCTTCGGAATCCATGTTGTTATTCCTCCATTTTTGCCTCAACTTTCATTCTCACTCTTTTCTCTAATATCCTCTCGAAGATCTTTGCAACATGGGAAATAAGTGTGATTCCCCGATAAATGTTACATTCTTTCTTATCACCCTTCTTGAATACTGGAATTATCAGACCCTTCCTCCAATCTTCTGGTACTTGTTTCTCCTTCTATAGAACACGAAATAGTCTATACATCCAATGTAACCCTACTGGTCCAGCTGCCTCCATCATCTCTGTAGTCACTTCATCCACTCCTGGTGCGTTCCCATTCTTCATCTTCCTTAGGGCTTCTTCTATTTACATTCTGTGTATGTGACCAAAATATAAGCTCGTCCCTTGCTCTGTGATAGTTTCTCTGATGATGGTCTCTTAATCCATTATTCACTGGTTCAAAAAATTTTCGGAGGATTTTACGTTCTTGTTTTCCTATTTCTTTAATACTTCTTGAGTGACCATGAATTCGTGTTGTTTCAGCGGCATAAAGTGCCTCAAGAAGAACTACTGTTTTGTAGTGTCTTAGTTTTGCATTAACTGAGATCGATGTTTAGTTGTAATGATTCCAGGCAAGTCTGTACGCTCTCTGTAATTTTCTCACTCGTTATTGAAATCGATTGGAATAAAGTACAGGGTTAGGAGGGTGATCTACAATCTATACATAAACCTAACAGAAGTCATTCGAGCTGAAGGACAAGAGAGAGAAGCTGGTATTCAGAAAGGTGTAAGGCAAGGCTGCAAATTATCACCCATACTTTTCAATCTTTTCATTGAACAAGCAATGAAGGAAATTGGAGACAAATTTAAAGTGGGAGTGAAGATTCAAGGAGAAATAATTTCAACTCGGAGATTTACCGATGACATCGTCATCTTGGCCGACACGCCTGAGGATTTGAATGAGTTTTTGAATGGTATGGACTCCGTCTTACGGAATGAATACATGATGAAAATTAATAAATGTAAAACAAAAACATTGAAATGAAGCCGAAATAAATCAGAATCCTCTACGGACATCAAATTGGCAGGTGTGGGTAGATTATTAGCTTGGGAATAACCTAACCCCCAAGGGAAGATTATGAAAAAAAAAGGAAGTGGGTTTCGGACCGGAGAAATAGGAAGAGAGTTTGACATAAGTTATAACTAAGAGTTCTTGCTCAAATGCAACAAGTGATGAACACCCTATCAATAGATTTATTTTTATTAAATAGGAAGAGTCAAGGAAGACAGGATCTTGCCTAGCCGTTATGTTAGAGAAATGATAAAGTGAAAAACAAATATTTAATTTATTTAACAATGTAAAAGGAAGAAGTTTTTGTAACAAATATATAATTTTGGTTTTGTAACAATTGGGGTCGCAGACCTCCGGAAACATCTGAAGCTTGCGCCAGGCAATTAATAATTCTTTTGGTTTTAAACCTTTTATATGCTTTAAAATCTTCGTAAGATTTTGAAATGACGAAGATAAATAAAGGAAAAATTCAAAGATAACTGACGTAATTAAAGTTAGACAATAAACCAAGTACAAAGTGTGTACTTTAAGGATTTCTAGGGAAGTATCTTAGAAAGAATAACGACTTCGAAAGTAACAACAACAAAAAACCAATTATGCATAGGAGATTATTCAAATAGGGCAGGTAACTTATAGTGAAACCTGAAGAGAAAAATCGAAAGGAAGTTTCTAGAACTCCTATGTTTAAGTAGGGATCACAAGAAAAATGGGGCAAGTTTCCCTTTCGTGAAACCTATAAATAACTCACTTTGGAGTAGAAAGAATTGGATTCCCTCATTAGAAGGGAAAAACAATATAATTTGAGGCGTGTACTAGACACGAAGTTGTACAGACATTAATTCGTTGTACGTGGAACAAGTAAGGGAGGGCACTTATTGAGAGTGACACCTCATTGA
Organism: Meconema thalassinum; assembly: GCA_946902985.2. Lineage (NCBI taxonomy): Eukaryota > Metazoa > Arthropoda > Insecta > Orthoptera > Tettigoniidae > Meconema > Meconema thalassinum. The sequence goes on along the minus strand of OX336392.1, from coordinate 10,745,372 downwards.
AAAAAAAAGACCTAAAGATCAAATGGGATTGTGGAAAAGTGTTCATGGCCGTATTTATTGTACACGGACGAGCGCGACGCGGATGAAAGGTTGAACAAGCATTGTTTTCACTATAGTCTGTTGATATAGTTGAAAAGTTCACTGTAGTAGCACAAAAAGTTGATGGCAAAGAAAGTTATTGCAATGGTGGAAAATGACTAGTTACACTAGATTTGCGAGAATCTATTACTTGAGAAACTTGTATGTTATAGTTGAATGCACCAGGAAAATCCCAACGGAGGAAGAAAAATTAGATATTGATTAGCAGTTCATAAGGAAGATTCCTTAGTTTGAAAAAGTATTCCCATATGTGAGTGGAAAATACATGACAGTATAACTGATAGACAGAGTGCAGGTTCTGGAAGGTTCCAGAGCAATGATGACTTGTTTAAATAGGGTAGAGAATCCCTCGGCGGAAAACTAGATTATATAGACAGTGGGTATTTTGGAAATATCCCTCGATGTGAGATAGCATCTCAGAAAATCTTTCATATTGAAAGTTAGACTTGATAGTTCAAGTTTGATCAAGAAGATCTCTAGAAAACAGTTATTTTCACATAGCATTTTCACTGTCTATAAAATCGAAATAAAGCATTGAGCCATTAAAAAGCGATGAGAATGAGGTTAAAACATGAAGTCGGTACTTATCTTTGCTTCATGACGAAGGCGATGTTCCTGTTGACGGTTGATACTATAATTCTAACATGGCGTAGAATTTTAAAAGTTTGCCTCTAGAGTTGAGGAGGCGAGCTTTAGTTAAGCTCTAACTGACTGGGTCGACTTCCGACGTACAAGTGAGGGCTGCTAGACGCAGCTAAAGCACACTAGCCTAGACGGTATGTCCAACAAGAAGTTGAGTGCACTGAGAAGGTGAGCGGTTGCTCACGGCACGGAGACAAGTCGAGAAGAGAAGCGAACGAGCGAGCGGGCTGCGCGCGCGGAGAAGGGAGCAGTAGGCTGGCGAGGAGAGGGGGAAGCGGGCGAGTAAGGGGAAGAAACAAAGAGGTCATACATAAACATGAAAAAACTTTACAAAAACAAAATTTTTCTTGGAGCGGTGTCTTCACGGAGTAGTGGGTTGGTGAAGAACACGACGCCCTGCGGATTAATATAGAAGTCTTCATGGTTTGAAGCAATGGAAGTTCGGAAGGCAGCGATGGGACGCTGTCAGGCTGGTTCGACGGAATATGCGTTTCTGTAAAAAAATGACAGAAAAAATGAACAAATGCAGGGGGCAAACAGGAGGTAACAGTTCGATGTTGGTGTGTGCGGGAAAGAAATTTAAATAAATGGACTGATATAAAGTAATGAAGAACAGCAAAAGATAATTCTTTCTTTCCGTGTATTTCCAAAAATACACCAAGGTGAAATGCTGAAGGAAGTAGGAGACTTCTGTTACTTAGAAAGCAAAATAACCAGTGATGGACGAAGCAAAGAGGATATAAAAAGTAGGTTGGCTCAGGCAAGGAAAGCATTTCTACAAAAAAAGGAATCTGTTGACATCGAATATAGATTTAGGTATTAGGAAGTCGGTTTTGAAGGACTTTGTCTGGAGCGTGGCGCTCTATGGAAGTGAAACTAGGACTATTGGTGCAGCAGAAAATAGGACAATTGAAGCGTTTGAAATGTGGTGTTACAGGAGAATTATGAAGATCAGATGGGTAGATAGGGTTACAAACGATGAAGTATTAAGACGAGTGGGAGAGGAGAAATGTTTCTGGCGACTGCTAATGAAGAGAAGAGATAGGTTGGTAGGACACATACTAAGGAATAGCAAGCTTAGTTATGGAAGGAAAGGTCGAGGACAAGAACTGTACGGGTAGACCAAGGTTGGAATATGTTAAACAGATTGCCTCGGATGTAGGGTGTGGTACCTATGTATTGATGAAACGATTAGCTCAGGACAGGGAGGCATGGAAAGCTGCATCAAAGCTGTCAAAAGACTGAAGACTCAAACAACAACTTGATTTCCTATTGTGTTTAGGCCTGAAGGTTGGATGATTTCTCCTAAGTAGGCCTATTTAAAATGGGAACCTTTTGATATATCGCGTCATCGTTGGTGGATTGTCGGAAGTTATTGAGTTTTTGCATAAGATATTAGGAGACCAGGCTTTTGTGAAATTGTGTGTAATTTTTCAATTGCATGCTTTGCTTCTTGTCGGGTTTTCGTTAATATGGCAAGGTCATCTGCCAACGCCAAACATACTATACTCTCTTCTTTTACCAATGTGTATCCCTTAATCTCTCTTTCCCAAGTTCTGGTTATTTTATCCAGGACCATATTATTATCATCATCGGATATGACATTCTTATTTAGTTTATTTAACGGACTTTGAGCATGTTGGTCAACACCGTCATGTGCCTGGCGATGTACTACTACTACTAATAATAATATCGTATGGCCTCGAGTGCCGGGTGCAAGCATTGTTATTTGTTGCCTATAGGGCAGCTTGCATGTCGAATTTTGTTCTTCCTTAGAGCGCTACGAAAGTCAAGGAGGTTAGATATCTATGCTCTGATACTATAGCGCTTTCTAATAGAGAAAGCAAGAACTTTGTGTTGGCGGAGTATCTCGAGATTAATTTAGCCATTATGAAGACTGCCTACTGAATTCAAATGGGTTCTTTAACATGCCAACATCGTATGGCATGCGTGTCATGATTTTTGTCGCCTTTCAAAAACCACTTACCAGGCCAGGAGCGAACCTGCAAGCTTGGGGTTGGTAGTCCGACACGATAACCACTCACCCACCGTGGCAGGCGGGTATGTATTGAATGTGTCTGGAAACCTATGGTGAATGCACGCTTGTAACTGTAGGAGTCGGGTACCATCGCCTCGGGCTAGTGTGGCAACCTCACACTTAAGGGACTCAATGAAGTTATGTAACATTGTGGGTTGGCATTCACTCGCGATCTTATGTGAATTATACAACACGGTAGGTGATACAATTCATATGTAGGCTAGTTATTTTCTATCATATAAATAGAAATCTTCTCTGATATAATATTTTCCTATCAATTAGGTTGACAATTCAAACGACGCACTAACTGGATGCCACCAGATACAAAATTCACACTTCATACTTCGGAAGAAGATTTATTTGACTCATTTCAGACAACTCAGTGAAAATATTTGTTGATATTAGACAGTTGTTTTTCTAAATTATTTGTCTATAGATTTAAATTTTTAATATAAAGCCCAATATTTTATTTTCACTTACTATTGCAAAATTTCTTACACACATCAAAAAAAGTTTTGCATCACCTCGGTTCCAAGAGTTCCGGAACCGTTAAATACAAAGGGAATAGAGATCAACACAAACAACATTTCAGCTCGTTTTATTGCTCATGAGACCCACACATTGCATGTTGTACCATCATACAGCTAGACTTTCAGCATTTGTGGTCCAGATTGCAGTACACACCACTACCTCTAATACCCAGTAGCACGTCCTCTTGCATTGATGCATGCCTGTATTCGCCGTGGCATACTATCCACAAGTTCATCAAGACACTGTTGGTCCAAATTGTCCCACTCCTCAACGACAATTCGGCGTAAATCTCTCAGAGTGGTTGGTGGGTCAAGACGTCCATCCTTTTCAACATATCCCAGGCATGTTCGATAGGGTTCATGTCTGGCGAACATGCTGGCCACTGTAGTCGAGCGATGTCGTTATCTTGAAGGAACGCATTCACAAGATGTGCACGATGAGGTCGAGAATTGTCGTCCATGAAGACAAATGCCTCTCCAATATTCTGCCGATATGGTTGCACTATGGGTCGGAGGATGTCATTCAGGTATCGTAAAGCCGTTTCGGAGCCTTCCATGACCACCAGTGGCGTACGTCGGCCCCACATAATGCCACCCCAAAACATCAGGGAACCACCACCTTGCTGCACTCGCTGGACAGTGTGTCTAAGACGTTCAGCCTGACCAGGGTGCCTCCAAACACGTCTCCGACGATTGTCTGGTTGAAGGCATATGCGACACTCATCGGTGAAGAGAACGTGATGCCAATTCCGTGGGGTCCATTCAGCATGTTGTTGGGCCCATCTGTACCGCGCTGCATGGTGTCGGGGTTGCAAAGCTGGACCTCGCCATGGACGTCGGGAGTGAAGTTGCGCATCATGCAGCCTATTGCGCACAGTTTGAGTTGAAACACGACGTCCTGTGGCTGAACGAAACGCATTATTCAACATGGTGGCATTGCTGTCAGGGTTCCTCCGAGCGGCAATCCGTAAGTAGCGGTCATCCACTACAGTAGTAGCCCTTGGGCGGCCTGAGCGAGGCCTGTCATCGACAGTTCCTGTATCTCTGTACCTCCTCCATGTCCGAACAACATCGCTTTGGTTCACTCTGAGACGCCTGGAAACTTCCCTTGTTGAGAGCCCTTCTTGACACAAAGTAACAATGCGGACGCGATCGAACTGCGGTATTGACCTTCTAGGCATGGTAGAACTACAGACAACATGAGTAGCGTACCTTCGTCCTGGTGGAATGACTGGAACTGATCGGCTGTCGTACCCCCTCCGTCTAATAGGCCCTGCTCATGCATGGTTGTTTACATCTTTGAGCAGTTTTAGTGACATCTATGAACAGTCAAAGGGACTGTATCTTGGATACAATATACACAGTCAACGTCTATATGCCGGAGATCTGGGAACCGAGGTGATGCAAAACTTTTTTTGATGTGTGTATTTTTCTAACTGTATCTTGAAAAAAAAAAAATGTGTAGTCCAATATTATATTGTATTTACTGTATTTACAATTAATATTACATTGTAAGGATATACATTTTTAATATTTTATTTCATTCTTTTACTAACAAATTATCTCATAAACATTTTTCATATCAAACAAACATTAGGCTTAAGTACATCTCTAGTATTTTATTGTTAATTGAGCTGAAGAAGACCTCAATGCACAATATATAATACAGTGGATATATCTGTGTAAGTATTGATGGCGTATAAGTTTAACATTGAATTGAGTAAGAAAGGGAATCAAGGAAAGCATTTTCTTGGATGATGGGGACGGGGATCGAACTAAATGGACCATGTTGCAACTCTCAGACAAGGATTAAACGTTTTTTGGGCGGCAAGAATCGAACGTAGGTCCTTTGGGACTAGATCCTTATGTGCTCCTAGAATACAGTCAGGCACGACTGCGGTGTGCAAGATTCACAGACTGGATCGAGTATCGATTGCTTGGAGAAGCAAGCCTGATCTGGTACTCGAAAGACAATAGACTCGCATCCAATCTCAGGCCTGGATTACAAGGAAGACTTCATCAGCAGTTGCAAGCGAGCTTGGCGAGGGTCAGAGAAGGGACCCTACACGCTACCTCAGAAGGCAAATAAATGGTCTTCATTATATGACGTCCATGAATCAGGATCGCAAATGTTACAGAACCAATCTAAAAAGTTGGACTTGCGTTATTTAGTGCACGGGACATAAAATGGTGTAGGTATGGGGAGCTTTCAGCTGACATTCCAAGATTCTCTTCCCACAATTTCAGTTTACCAGCCATATATTTCTTTGAAGAAGGACGATTATATTATATGTTGTTCCCAGGTGCTCTCTACAGTATGTTTCAGGAATAATGTTCTGATTGATCTGAGATAAATTCATACGATCATTATAAATTGATTAACCCTTGATAACTAACGTGAATAAATATAACACGAGGACTCGCGCCGGGTCATTTTGACCCATAGTGTGTCGCTCCCTTTTTGTCGGAGTCGTACGGATTTTAATGAAGTAATTTTACAGCTGGTGTCTTCCTATGAACTGTTCCCAATATCAAATGAGGTTTATTTATATTCTACAGATTTAACATGCAGAAAAATTGCAACAATTTCCGTAACAGTATAATAGGCCTTGATAATGGCGGCAAAGCAGTCAAAGGAGCTGATGACCAAGGTGTCCCTGGACCCTAAACAGGGATCAACAAGAACGTGAGCTATGTGATTTTTTACAGATTGTTCCAAGTAACGTAAGCCGAAAATTGTCACGCGAGGACTGGCGCCTTGGGTAAATCTGACCCGACCGTAAATACTATAGAAATAACTTGACTGTTCCAAAAGCTGTGGATATGTTACTTTTGTACAGTGAAATTCTAGGCTAGTAAGGAAGGTACTGTAACCGACAGGAAATAAGGGCTGTCCAAAACGAAAATATAGAGCACTAACATTACCCGTCGTGGCTTCGCCCGCGAATATTCTAGTTGTAAAGAGTACACTTAGCAAAATCTCAATCATGAATGCAATGACTGATTTATCCTTGATATGAATAATCAGACTTTATCAATTCAGCTACTGGTGCAGTGGTTAGGGGTTTGTCTTTCCTTCATAGGTATATCAGAGCGATGTTAGTTTTCTGGGAATATCACAGACACTGTTAATTTAAGGGCCTTTAAATGTGGTTTTCGGAGACCCTTTATAGTCGGGTGAGAAAGACCTTTCCTACCACACTCACACGTGAAAATTGCGTGAACAAATTCTAGAATGCCCCTTGACCCCCTTAAGCGCATTATACTGTATGTATTGATGAATTTTACAGCTTAATTTGGTTCAGTGATAACCTTATAACCGTCTGGAAACTTTCACAGTAATGTAATAATTGGAATTGCATTGCGTCTTACAGAAATAGATGGACCTGTGAGATTCTGTTACCATGGTTACCGTGTTGCATTCTTTCATTGTAAATATACATGTTTTAAGGTATTTCTTTAATATTGTGAGGCATTTAAAGTGTAAGTGAGTGCGTTTCGCTTACGCTCTGGGTTATGCTCAACCCGTAGGTACCCCATATGTGTAGGTTGGTGTTAATGGGACCTTATTTTCGGTACAAAACTGGAATGGGACCTTCGCAGAATAATATAGGGAGGGCTCAGATAACACTACAGTATTTATATCAGTAATATAACGAGTGCTTATCAAGAAGGACTATTTCAGGATACTAGGTACCAGTATGTGGGTAAGTGGGGTGCTCACAACACACAAACTAAAACTTGCCCTATTCTTTTACAAATGTTAAATAAAGACCAAATATACCAAATTCAATCTTTATTACTACCTTAAAGATATTCATCATCATTCATTATCATTGTCCAAGTCCAGTTTCCCGGGTGTGGTGTACAAGCACTCTCGGTCTCCTTCTATCTTCATACATCTTCTGTTCCAGGACATTTTCCCTCTCTCCTCCATGTCTGATCTTACAGTCTCTATCCAGCGTTTTCATAAGATATTTGGCACCACAGTTATAAAAATAAATACCTTACTGATTTCCAATCCCCAAGTCTAATATTTTGGTTTCGTACTGCATGTAAATTTTTAAGCTCAATTCTTCATTACTCCCTGACAATTACAAACACAAATATGTAAACTGATCCGTTCCTGCACTTCACACACTCCCAGCACCACACAGAAGCGACAGCTCAATTTGCGAAGACACGATGTGTAACGTAACTGAGTATTCGCAGTGCGGTAACACACCAGCCTATAAATGATATTGTCGGCAATAACAGACACAACTTTAAACAATGCAAATGACGTTATATTAAACTCCAAGCTTATTGAAGAAGGTACTGAGTTCCTCAACAGTGTAGCCAACTTCTGTCAGAAAAAAAAACAAGTGAATATTACACGTGGGGTCTTCCCAACACCCCACATACTCAGATGAAGATTAACAGAATACTTTCAATTCTCCTGGAACATAAGCTCCATTATCGTGTTTGAAATGCACTATATCGTTGTTCATTGCCAACAAGATAACGAAGAAATGCTCTGCCAACGTGAGCTTACGAGGGAATCGATATACAGAGCATTAAACAACTCATTTTTGTGGGCAAGAAAACGACGGTGATGAAATAGAAAGGTTGGCTATAACACCCTTTGCACTTTGTTATGGAAAAAGAGCTTTATAATTGTCCCATTTACCCTCACGATACTGATCAGAATCCATCGACTGACGTATGAAGGGAGAAATCATTACCGTACTTGCAAATTTACTTACGTTTTTAGAGAAAATTCATGGACAAAATTAAAACGTCCAACAGCATATGAAGTAAGACCATTACATAATTTAATTAACACGTCAATTAGTCATTGTTTGTATTGATGGCACTGTATTATCGTGATTAAATTAGCAGTCTGCTGGAATTGGGCACTCAGATGATCCCTCTAGGACTCATGCCATCTCCGGTCTCCACAGAGTGTGGGAAACGCGCCATCCAGGATGAAATTACCATCTGGTTAGTAAACGCACGAGGCCAGGCGTGCTATTGATTTCCATCTCACAGTAATGCATGAGGAATGTTTCCTGTATGGTATTCCTTCTTCGATCTATATCCAGGAGAATCGGAGTGCGATGGGAAAGTTGCTTCGAGCCTCGAGCTTTCCTCACAAACTAGTACATTTCTTACAACGTTCAGCAGAAATGGAATATCCGTGTATTGATCAGAACACTATGTCTGTCTCCTGTAACGCCCCCGGCGACTTGAGGGAGGTTGTGAAGACAGTAAGTAATTTGGACATTCTACTGCTTTCGGCCTTTCATCTCCAGCACTGTCACAAGTACTTTTGGCCGTAACATCGACGTGGCACAAGACAAAGCACCAGCATAATCCTATTGTTAATATATTAGCGGCTACAGAGTAATTTATGTGGGTGAACACAATGTGGCGTGATCAGCTCATGCAAATCACTTGGCTATTATCTCAGGGTCAAGCGAGGACTGGGAATGTAGTTTTTGGAACAAATTATAAGTATTTTTGAAACTGAAGGCTTTGGGGACGTTATTATTGTATTCGTTCAGCCTCTAAGGAGCACGTGGAACCATTAAATAGCACTGCAATTCTTCATCTTTTGAACTTCTTCTTCGCCCAGAATTTCTTCATTCTTTACCTCTAGGCCTGCCGTCTTTCTTGTATCCATGAGTTTTGGAGTTTCAAGCTTTTCTCGGATGGATTCCTGGGTGCAAATTTGTGGGTGTTGATCTTTTGTCTGTATGAAGTCCTCGTTGTAGTCATTGGATCAATGTTGACTTCAGTAATGTCCATTTGTGTATCTACTAGCCAGCGAATTTTGGTTTGTCGGTTCCCATTGATAATAAGAAATATTTTCTTAGTCAGACGTGAATCATCCATTCCTGGTAAATGTCCATACAATTTCATACGCCGTTTGCGTGTGACTGAAGAGAATCGTTCAGTTAATACATAGAGTTCTTCCGAGCTCTTTTGTATCCATATACAATGTTGAAACCTGGGCCTTAGTATCTGCCGTTCAATTCTGGGGATGTTATGTTATTGTTGGATGTCGTTTCCATATTTTCTGTCCAAGGAGTTAGCTGAGCTCGAGATGGCTTGCACTTACTTGCGCGAGGATCTTCAAACACCTTCTTTCTATCGACCTCCCTTGGTCAATGCTCGTTCTCTACCCACCCCAATGATGTTATGATACCCGAGGCCTAGGGAGTCTTTCATAAACCTGTCTGACTTTCTTTCCTGACACAGTCTGTCATCAGAGGGTCAGAGGGCTTGCACATGCTATTACTCAAGACTACTCTGGTAGATCTTGAGCTGGGTCCGTTTCATCTCATTTCTCCATTGATGTAAAGACGGAGCTTCCCATCCCCCGGTGGTGTAGCACCTACCAATCCTGACTGTTACCCCAGAGGTAAAGCTTCGATTCCCGGCACTCCCAAGAAATGTAATTCTGCTCTGAGGGCTGAGACATGGTAAACTCGGTCGCGTGAGCCAAATCTGGGAAGATTTGTTCTAGTAGTGGTGTCCCAGTTATTATACCGAGACCCCTCAAGGGCGCACATTTTGTGGGACGTGGGTTGGCGACCACGGGACCCCAACTGAGTCCGGCATTGATTCCACTTAATTGTGCCGGGCTCCTCTCTGTTATCTTTCCTCTCGACCTCCCTTGGTCAACTCTTGTTCTTTCCCGACCCTGACGGTATTAGGGTATCCGAGACCTAGGGAGTCTTTAACTTTCCTGCCTTAATTGGCCCTTGTCTCATCTTTCGTGAATCCTCATTCTTCGAGGTGTCAGCCTTCTTTTTCTCTTCATGGTATCTCCTGCCTTCTGCTCAAGGCCCTCAAGGAGGCAGGGTGTGTGTAGCCCCTCTACTTCTGGTGCACCCTGGATAGTGCTACACCCTCAAGGGCTCACGTCTGGTGAGTTCAGGAGGTGGCGACCCCGAGGGCTTCCTGAGCTGGGTCAGGGTTTTCTCCTTCTTCCATTGCCTTTGGGACGGTCCCTCTCCACTCTACCTTTCCTATCTGCCTTTCTCGGCTCTCCTTTCTTCCAAGTCCCTTAATTCTCATTCTTCGAGGTTTGAGAGAATTTCCTTTCCTCCTGTCTTTAGTTTCCCTTATTTTTATTATTGTTCTCCATTTCCTCTTTAGTTTGTAGTTAGTTTTAGTTATAGTTTCATTTCATTTACCTTTTCATTATCACCCAAACCATTAGGGGCCGATAACCCAGATGTTAGGCACCTTAAAACCAAAATTATCATCGTCATCATAATACCGAGATAGTGCCTAACTTGAGGTCCCGGCCACCTCACTAATACAGCCAAGTACACGTGGCACCATGTGACAAAGTTGCTAAATAAATAATTACCAACATAAACGCAGTGCACAGGTTTGCTCGCTACGCCACTGAGCCCGGGGACCCAGCGAGCTGTTCATTATGTCGCCCTCATAGGGAGATATCAATCTGCCAGCCTGGGACAGCGCACATAATGAGGCTACCACAGCGCGCTGCGTCAAAACTCTACCAATGATAATAATATCCTCAGGTACTGCTTGCCCTCCAATTTGGACGTTATTTTCTCATCTCTTTATTAGCTGTCACCAGAAATATCTCTCCTCGCCCAGTCGAGTATTACCTCTTCATTAAATCAAATCAAATCAGAATCCAACCCACCCTAATTCATCACAGAATGAATACTGGACAAGCAATTGTGATGAACATCTCTTCAAATTCTCAAATGGTTGTTTTTAATCGTCCGCAATGATGTATTTAATTGAAGGGAAATTCCCCTCAATGCATGTAAGATTTTCCAAGTGAAACGCCATGTCCTGAAGTTCGGATTCCACGTAAAAAAGAGGTCCCATGGTTCATGATAGCATGATTAACGGTCACGTAAAACTACAAGCTTCCTACATTGGAGGACGAGAGACAAATACACTTCCTCCCCTCACAGAAGTGCAATTGGTTGGTTGTAATAGAAAAGCAAATGAATAAAAATAAGTCAAAATAAAATAAAAATACAACAAGGAGGCAAATAAAGACGAGTTAGGAAGATGGAGCGAGCCTATATACAGGGTGTTTCAGAAATACTTTTACAAACTTTGGGGATTGGGTCCTTACACCAACACAAGAAAAAAAATTAATATACACATAAACTTATGTCCCAAAATCTTTCGTTTTTCGATGTATTAATGAAAGATCACTTTAAAGTGACACATTAATTGACAGCCTGTTTAGAAGTTTTTAACACATAATAATAATAATAATAATAATAATAATAATAATAATAATAGTCCTCTCCGTAGCGTAGCGGTCAGCATGGTTAGGTGCCGCTCCGGAGTCCTGGGTTCGATTCCCGGCTCTGCCACGAAATTTGAAAAGTGGTATGAGGACTGGAACGGGGTCTACTCAGCCTCGGGTGTTTCAAATGAGTAGCGGGGGTTCGATTCCCACCTCAGCCATCCTCGAAGTGGTTTTCCGTGGTTTCCCACTTCGTCTTCGGGCAAATGCCGGGATGGTCCCTTCTTCAAGGCCACGGCCGCCTCCTTCCCTCTTCCTTGCCTATCCATCCTGACCATCCATTACCTTCCCTCATGAGGCCCCTGTTCGCTTTGCAGGTGAGGCCGCCTGGGCGAGGTGCCAATCACACCTCACCAGTTGTATCCACTCCGATTAGATGTTCCCAGCTCTAGGACACTGCCTGTAGAGGCGGTAGTGGTGAGTTCCCTCGCTGAGTCCGTGGGTTCCACCAACCTGGAGGGTAAACGACTAAGAAAAGAAGAAAAAAGAATAATAATAATAACAATAATAATAATAATATCGTATGGCGTCAGGTGCCTGCGGCAAGCTTTGTAATTTTACTCACAGAGGGTAGCTTGCATGTCGAATTTCGTTGTTTCTTGAATCACTATGAAAGTCCAGGAGGTTAGATAATTATCTAAGCTCCTTGAACACTATAGCGCTTTCTAGTAGAGAAATGAGGAACTTTGTATTGGTGGAAACTGCCGAGATTAATTTTGCCATTATGAACACGGCCTACTGAATTCAAATGGTTCTTTGACATGCCAACATCGTATGACATGCGTGTCGTATTTTTGCCGCCTTTCAAAAATTACTTACTACGGCCAGGAGCGAACCTGCAATCTTGGGGTTAGTAGACCGGCACGCTATCCACTCACCCACCGTGGCAAGCGTATGACACATGAACTCATATCAAAAAAGGTTCCTGACACCGACAGATGGAAAAACTGTCAAATGCGCACGTGTTCCAGACAGGCTCGCCATCAGCACCAGTTGCTGTCTCCAGAGACTTTATCCAGAACACCCTTTAAGACAATGCGCCCCTGCAAATACGACAACGTATGTGGTGGATGCATATGGGGCTCCTGCACACTTTAGTCACCTTGTTCGCACCGCTCTGACGGAGATCCTCCAGGACAGATGGTTGGGCAGAGGAGGACCCGTTCCATGGCTTGCACGGTCCGTTAGACTTTTATCTGTGGTGTCAGGAACCATTCTTGATATGGGTTCAAACAGGCTGTCAATTAATGTGTCACTGTGCAATGTTCTTTCATTAATAAAGCGAATACGAATGATTTTGGGCCATACGTGTATATGAACTATTTTTCTTGTTTTGGTGTAAGGAACCAATCCCCAAAGTTTGTAAAAGTATTTCTGAAACACCCTGTAGACACAATAAGAGGTCTATATCTTACCGGGCGAAGATACGACGCTATACCACGGTTGTCCAGCCGGAAGGCCTTTACATTTCCGAATGCCTGATATTGAATAAAAAAGGGGGAAATTGAGGAATTAGGGAAGAAAGAGAGAAAAAAAGTCTGAAAGACTAGAATTTGTATCATTTTAAATGCTACAAATGCTAAAAAAAAATGCTAGAAAGACTGGAGGCTTCTCGCTTCGCTCGAAGCCAAAGACTCTTGACATGTTAGAAAATTATCTGCATAATACTTATCTTGCTTGTTGTTTCAGTCTTCACTCTTTTGACTGGTTTGATGCAGCGCTCCATGCCTCCCTATTCTGAGCTAATCGTTTCATCTCTACATAGCTACCACACCCTACATCCGAGGCAATCTGTTTAACATATTGTAACCTTGGTCTACCCCTACAGTTCTTGTCCTCGACCCTTCCTTCCATAACTAAGCTTGCAATTTCTGGGTGTCTTAGTATGTGTCCTTATCTAGCTTATCTTATTTCAAATTACTCGCGAACGGCAAGTGCAAACCAAGGGCAAAGCAAGGTCAAGCGCGCGGGATGCCGTCACGCTCACCAGAGCGCGCGGGGACGTGCCCCTTCCATCCGGTCTAAAACACTTATAGTGGGCGATGTATTGAAGATAGAGATATGCTCTCGCGGACTTTATGTCGAAATTTTCATGCTGACCAATTCTTACGCTCATAGTATATTGATATTTTTAACGGTTTGCCCAGCGTAAACTTAAGAAGCGCACGGACGCCAAGTTTGTTTTCGACTTTTTCACTGAAATCGCTCCTGGTTGGCTTCCTTTGATCATACATAAATCATTTTCTACAGAATCTTTCCTCGAGATATCCTTTACAGAATGGTGAAAACCGCATCAAAATCCATCCAGTGGTTCTCGAGATTACCTGTGACATCCAAGAATTGGGAATTTTTGTCTTATACTAACGAAGTAGAGATTGTCGGGGAACACATGCACCAAGCGGTACTATGACGTCACACACCACAGTGCTTCTGTCCGTCCGTCACCGTAACGTAACGCCAGATCCCAGCGTAACGACCAAGTCGACAAGATCATTTAAAATGATAATATCTGGAGAAAAATACTTGGGCCTGAAAACCGAAATGATGGATAAAGAGGATCTAGGGTACATAGGCAGGCAGAGAAGATCACGGACACCTTGCGTGTGAGGAGACACCTCATATGAATGGATGAGAATCGGATAACGAAAAGAATCTTTAATTACACCACCGAGCTAAAGCTGACTACAAAGTGGGTGGAAGAAACGAGAAAAGACATGGAGGAAGTTGGCATACATCCAAAAGACATCTGGAATAGGGTTGTGTTTCGCGCTAAATTTGATAACTTGAAGGGGTTCAAGGAAAGACCCAGTAGAGCGACCAAGAACACCTGGTCAGAGGAAAGGAGGAGGAACCACAGCGAAAGTAAGAAGACATTCTGGGTGAAGGAAAAGGGAACTGACCAGTAAATCAATTGTTTCCCCAGGTCCACAGTTTATAGGCCAAATTCAAAGAAAGAAGAAGAAAGTTATTTAAATCAAACTAAAAATGAATGATTTGCAGCCAATAATTGAACACCCAGCTTATGGCTCCCAGCAAGTTCAATTTGAAGTAGTTCCAATTTTGGATACCAAATGTCACTATCAATAACACCTAGCAACGAACGTTGGAACATGATAGAGCGTTTCTATACAGGCAAATATAACCTACAAATTTTGCTACACACTATTAATTGCAGTGGTAGGTTCTTTTACATGCCATATATCTATGACACGATCCCGTCGGCTTTCCTTCCTCTCCGAAGGAAGGCATACTGAAGGATTTTAACGCTTTTAAAAATCCGACGACTTTGACCGGGTTTGAACCCGTGATCTTGGGAATAGCAGTCAGCATGCTCTCGACTACGCCACCCAAGCTGATAATGAAATGCAAAACTGAAAAAATGAATGAAAAAGAATGAGACATAAATCAAATTAAAATCAAAAACAATTAAATTGAAACTGAAAAGATTAATAGTTAAAATAAATAAAGAAAGGCTGTAGACGACAGTAAAACAGAATGTTCATGGCGAGAATCCCTGTCTTCCCCTGAAAGTTAGCAGCACTTCACACTTGGGATGGATTCCTCTGTGGAACTGCGTCACGTCACAAACAGAGTTCCTTATCTCCTGTATGCGTGAGTTTCCGTGGATAGTATTATTATGTTACAATATGCGCTGATATTCGTCCAGAAGTGTGGTTGTGTTGGCAGTTCTTCTTCCATTATAAGCCCACTGAGCGGGTTCAGGAATCAAGCTAGGAAACCCTAGTAGGCCGGTCCTATTACCCCCCCCCCCCCCCCTCCCCCAACCTATCGTCGCGATTGATATCTCGCGAACCAATCATCGGAGAGGATCACGTGAGGTGTAAAATTACTCGCCGTGACACCCCCTTTCCTATGGTCCACTCATTTACCCACAATACCCAAAACTAAATGGTCATCGGCTTTATCGATATATCGGGAACCAATAAACGGATTTGGTCGTGTAAGGTATCAAAGGACTCAGGCTAACGCCCCCTTTTCCATGGCCCATGAATTTACCCAAAATACCCAAAAATGCAAGGTCATTGACCTGAGATTTTATAAACTAATAATCGGAGAGCGTTATGTGAGGTGTCAAATGACTCTCAATGACGCCCTTTTTTCTATGGACCATTGATTTTACTAAATTTTGCCAAAGAGCCTAACCACACATTTTGAAAATTTTGATTTTTGACTCGAATTTTATTTAATGCTTTTAATTATTATTTATATAATTCTTATTTTTTATTTAATTTCATGTTTTGATTTTGACAAAGAGCATAACAACACATTTTCAAAATGTTGATTTTATGACCTTTGAATTTTAATGTAGGCCTATAACTTACATAATTTTTACTTATTATTTTTTTATTTTTTATTTGACTAAAATGGCCTAACTGTATATTTTGAAAATTTTTACTTTTTGACTTTTTAATTTTATTTAATGTTTTTAAATTATTATTTACATAATATTTAATTATTATTTATTTTGATTTTGCCGAAGGTTGTAACGAGTGACACTAGACGCTCGGCTACACTGATTGCCCTGTAGCTAATATTTCGCAAACCCATGATCCTAGAGACTTATATAGGGATCATACTACTCGAGATCGATTCGAGGCTCTGCGAATTAATTCTGGTCTGAAGGTTGCAAAGAGATACAATCAGTTTCGTGAGGCCAAACTTAGAGGAGGTTGTTCAACTCCCATCTTAACCATCCTACAAGTGGTTTTCCGTGGTTTCCCTTTCTACTTCAGGCAAATGCTGAGTTTCTACCTAACTTAAGGCCAACCTAATTGCACATCTGAATACAGACATCACAATAACACAGATTTACAGACATGTCGAAGTCCCTAAATGAAGCAGCTCAATACATTCAGTGTAGTACAGACATCACAATAACACAGGTTTACAGACAAGTCCAAGTCCCTAAATGAAGCAGCTCAATACATTCAGTGTAGTACAGACATCACAATAACACAGGTTTACAGACAAGTCCAAGTCCCTAAATGAAGCAGCTCAATACATTCTGTGTAGTACAGACACCATAGCTTGCCACGGTGGGTGAGTGGATAGCGTGTCGGTGTAGTAACCCCAAGATTGCAGGTTCGCTCCTGGCCGTGGCAAGTGATTTATTGAAAGGCGGCAAAAAATACGACACGCATGTCATACGATGATGGCATGTCAAAGAACCGATTTGAATTCAGTAGGCCGTGTTCATAATGGCAAAATTAATCTCGGGAGTTTCCGCCAACACAAAGTTCCTCATTTCTCTACTGGAAAGCGCTATAGTGTTCAAGGAGCTTAGATATCTAACCTCCTTGACTTTCATAGTGATTCAAGGAACAACGAGGCCATACGATATTATTATTATCACAATAACACAGGTTTACAGGCAAGTCCAAGTCCCTAAATGAAGCAACATAATACTTTCGGTGGGATCGTTTCCCATTTGACAGAGACATGCGTATCTTGGACTGCATCCTTTTGAGATTACCACTTAGAGGTAACTTCCTCGATGGTAGAGTGGTCGACTGATTATCCCAAGATCGTGAGTTTGATTCCCTGTGTGCTATACTAAACAGCTGACGCCATTGTTATTATTATTATTATTATTATTATTATTTCGGTCGTCTAGGGACCTCGAGCCAATTTGCTGTTCCTTCTTCTTCCTCCAGTAATCCTTCATCATCTCACTATGTTTCCTCTTCCTTTCCTCGGACCATTTCGAGCCGGTTTTCTTTAACTTCCTCCCTTGGAATCCTTCCATTGTTACCACGTTTTGCCTAAAGACAGAGTTGCATGGTGTATCTTCTTCTCTGATATTTTTTCTTTCCAAATCCTTTTTAACTTCTTGTACCACAGGATTGTCAATATCTGCTTGGTTAACCTACTGTCGTCCATCCTGTAGCAATGTCCTCTTCCGTATTGTTTCTGATATGTTTACTATTTTTCGAGATACTTCATCATTACTTCTTAATTTCCAAAATTCTGCAGTTTTTAAAGGACAGACTATTTTGCTTATAATTCTCCTTTATAATTTATCTAATTTGTAGTTCAGTACGAGACATTCCGGTGTTGTAGCGCTGTGTTTTAAGATCTTTAGACAAACACTTTTTGTTGTAGGTATTCCTAGTTATTATTATTTATTTGGTATCGGCCATCTATGGACCGCGCCATTCGAACTTTCTCATTTTTCGGGTTTTGATGTATGTTACGCCCGTTTTCCTTCTCGGTGGGTTTTCGTCCTTTCCTGGGTCCTCATCATTCCCGTTTTCAGCTTCGGGTTTTCTTGGAACCTTGGCATGCTTGAAGTTTTCTGTTGAGTGGCGTGTGCTCCTGAATGTCTGTTGATGTAATCCGCACTTCTTTCAGATCTCTATCCAGTTCAATAAACCAGGCCCATTTGGTTGTTATATTATTATTAGACTCTTCTTCTTCTACTTCGCGAATGGGTCGCTTAGGATCACGCGAAATCAACTCTTTCTAGCCTTCCTGTTGGTCCAGTATTCCTTAATTCGCAACGAGTGGGTCTGTTTCCGCTGCTCTGACCATTGGTGTTGTGTAGTGTTCTTCACTTCTTCCTCGAAACCCCGCGTCTGAGTGATTTTCCTGATTTCCTTCCGGTCATGTACGTTTGGTGATCCTAATTCCTTTAAGTCTCTCTCTGTAAATTTATGCAAATTCGGTCTAGTAGCCTTGTTCTTTAAGAAAGTATGTATTTTGTGTGTCAGTCTGTTCGGGACAATTCTTTTTGTGTGTCCCATAAATTGGATTCTTCGCATTCGCATTGTTTCTGTGATTTTGGAAACTTTTTTGTATATTTCTGTATTAGGCTTTGGATAATGTACACCATCCTTTGTTCTCGGTCCAAGGATTTTCATCATTATTTTACGTTCTTTCATTTCTATTTGGTGCTTTAGTGTTTTGTGTTGGAGACTGAGTGTCTCTGAAGCATAGAGAGCTTCAGGTTTGATTACTGTTGTATAGTGCCGAATTTTGCAGTTCCAGGAGAGACTCTTTTTGTTATAAATATTTTTTGTTGATTGAAAAGCAGTTTCCAATTTCTGAAGCCTCGATTCAATTGCTTTCCTTTCGTTACAGTTTGCTGTAATCCATTCACCTAAATATTTAAATTCGTTTAATCGAAAGATTTTGTTGTTGCAAATTTGAAGTTCATTTGATGTGGTTTTGATGTCAGTCATACATTTTGTTTTTTCAAACGAGATTTATAATTCAATTTTCGACGCTTGTTCTTGTAGTAGTTAAATTTGCTTTTGCGCGTCAGAGATATCTTGGGCAATTAGTGCCATGTCATCAGCAAATGCTAAGCAGTCTAATTCTATGCCTTTCAGTTTTGGCCCCAGTCGGTGTGTTGATGCACCAGCTTTTCTCCATTCCCGTACAACTTTCTCAAGAGCACAATTGAAGAGCAACGGGGACAGTCCATCGCCTTGTCGTACTCATGTTTCTATTTGAAAGTCTGTGCTCAGTTCTCCCATAAATTTCACCTTGGATTTGGTCTCCGTGAGTGTTTCTTTGATAATGTTTGTCGTCTTCTGATCAAGTCCAAATTCTGCTAATACTTTGAAAAGTGATCCTCTGTCTATACTATCGTACGCTTTCTTGAAGTCGACGAATGTGATGACATAATTCTTGTTTGATGAGCTGTGGAAATATTTCATACAGTTCTTTAGATTGATAATTTGCTCTACGCATGACCGTCCTTTTCTGAATCCTCCTTGGTATTCGCTGATTTCTGGATCCAGTTGAGATTCTGCACGGTTCAAGAGAGTTTTGGATAGAATTTTATAAACTATTGAAAGTAGTGAAATTCCACGATAATTGTTGGGGTCCGTCTTGCTTCCTTTTTTGTGCAGTGGATGTATGATCGCCATTTTCCATTCTGAAGGGATATTTTCAGTTCGCCAGGTTTCATCCATAATTTCCTTCAGTTTTGAGATGAGATTTTCCCTTGCATTTTTCCAAAGTTCCGCAGTGATCTGATCGTCTCCTGATGTTTTCTCATTTTTCAAAGTGTGAATTATGTCTTTAATTTCCAGTATACTCGGTGGTTCTGAGTCTGGGTTTCGTTGTGCATGGTAAAATTTGAATTTTTCTTGTGGTTTTTCACAATTTGATAATTCTGAAAAATATTTCCCCAGGATTTCACACTTTTTGACGTTGCTGTGAGCAATTTCCTCGGGGTCATTTTTGAATTGGAGTGATGGGGGAGAATACTTGGTTAATTTTTGTTTCAACGTTCTGTAGTAGTTTCGTGAATTGTGTTTCCTGAAGTCAGATTCTATTTCTTGTAATTTTGTGTCCTCGTGCTGTTTACGAATCGTTCTGATAGATTTAGTGACCGTTTTTCTGACGTCCTTGAGGTCCTGCCTAGTTTTTGGATTTTTGTTGCATGACCAATTCAGCCATGCCTTTTGTCTGAGTTTCATGATTTGATCACACTCATCTGTCCACCATGCGTGTTTCCGTGTCTTGGATAGTGGCGCTATGTTTTCTGCTATTTTTACAAGTCCTGCTTGAAGTTGTTGCCAGTTTTGTGGATTTAACTTTTGTGTTTCTTTTCTAAACTGGTCATTGCCTTTTATCTTTTGTACATCGTATTTACGGTGCGGGGCTTTCTGAACGAACGTCCTCTTTTCAGGAATGATGTCCAAGGAGAATTTTGTGGGGTAATGGTCTGAATCTAGATCTAGTCCTTGAAGAACTTCAAGGTTCATTATTTCTACTGTGTTTTGGCGGGAGATCATTACATGGTCCAGGTGAATTGTCCGAAGCCTTTGCAATCAAGACTGGCTGTAGACAAGGTGATCTGGGATCACCGATGCTGTTCAACTGTGTCTTGGAAAAAATTATAAGAGAATGGTTAACAATCTTACCAAATAATTATGGTATTCGAATTGGTTATAAAAAAGAAGACCTGAATATAAACTGTCTCGCTTTTGCAGATGACATTGCTTTGTTCGCTAATTCAATGGAAGAGGCCACTGACCAACTTAATAAACTACAAATCATAGCTGCTAAAACTGGACTTAAAGTGGCCTTCCATAAAACTAATTTTATCACAAATGTCAAAGATGCCTCAAAATTAATCACGATTGGTCTGCAAAAAATCAAAAAAGTCCGAAAATGTAAATACCTAGGTGAATGGATTACCCCTAATAATTCAGAAATAGCTGCCATTGAGAGCAGATGTAACAAATTGGAAGGTGCCTTTCAAACCTGCAAAAACATTTACAAAAGTAAAAGCTTGTCCCGGAATGTCAAACTTTGTCATTATAACACTGTAATTAGTCCGTCAGCACTGTATGCCGCAGAATGCTTACAGATGACAAACAAAGGCCCATTGAGAAAATTAGAACTTAAGGATCGGAAAATTCGAAGGAAAATATTAGGACCTGTTAATGATAATGGTACTTACAGAAGAAGACATAACAATTAATTATTTGAACATATAGAAGATTTGGTGAGTGTGATGAGAAAAAGGAGAATGTCTTTCTTTGGACATTTGGAACGGATGGAGCATCATCGACTTTCATATGGAATACACTCATCAATCTCTAAAAAAAATTCCTATTGTAAATGGTCAATGCAAGTTAAAAATGACCTAACAGAAGCTCGAATCAATCAAGCTCTGGTTTGGGATAGGAACCTGTTCAGAAAGGCGGTTAAATCAACCAGTAATCTACACCCTTTAACATCTGTGATGCCTCGCCCTCACTGCAAGTGGACGGAAGAAAGGAGAGCAGAACATTCTTCAAGAATGAAGATCTACTGGCAGACAAGAAAACAAGCTTTACAGTGATCATATGAGTGAAGAACATCGTGGTCCATTGATGGCCGAAACGACTCAAAAAAAACATGGTCCAGTTGGTATTCACCTAATAGTGGATTAGGCGAGATCCACGTTTTGGTTTTAGAAGATTTTTTCTTAAAAAAAAATGTGGATTTGAAAAACAGGTCATGGTTTTTGCAGATCTCAATGAGTCGCATACCATTTTTGTTAGTCTGCTGATGTCCTGACCATTTACCGACCCAGTATCTATATTTCCTTTCTTTGCCGATTTGCGCATTGAAGTCACCAACGAGGATTTTGACATGATGTTTGGGACACTTTGGAGAATATTGTCTAATTTATTCCAGAATTCTTCCACTTTTTCCGGGTTGTTTTTGTTGGCGACATTAATTGGCGCATGCTGATTGATTAGCGTGTAGATCTTGTTTGCTGATTTTGTTGTCAATGTGGAAAGGCGACCTGAATAGGACTTGACCGATGCAACTGAATCAAGTATTGACTTATCTACTATAAATCCAGTCCCAAATTGTGGACAGTTTGTCATAACCCGTTCTCCTGGCTTTCCTTTGTATATTCTGTATCCTTCTGAATCGAAAGAATACTCATCTTTGTATCGTGATTCTTGAAATGCAATAATTTAAATTTTGCGTTCTCTAGATTTGTCTAGGATGTTTTTGAGTTTACCAATTTTCAAAAGGGAACTTGTGTTGAATGTCATAAGCCAAATTCTTGATTTCGGTTTTATTTTGCTCTTACGGGGATTCGAGGCACTCCGACTTACCTCCATACATACCTCCATACACACTTCTGTGGTCTCCCCAGAATCCGAATAGACCACTTGCGGTTTTTCTACCGTGGGATTTGACCCACTGGGGTAATTCTCCTTTGAAGGTGTAATATCCATGTTGATTTACTTGGATTGGATTTTTGACTGAGCTGAGATCTCAGTCTGATTGAGCTCATAGTTCCACTTCTGAGTTTATTAGACTATTATTATTATCATCAATATTTTTTATTATTATTATCATTAATCATTCTTTTCCTTTATTAGGAATATTATACAATAGAGTAGTTTTCTTTAACCGAACAATACTCCACTCCTCCACAAATTTCGGTCTTCAGCATCTTCCACGGTTAAGCCTCTGGTAGCCATGCTTCACTTTACACCATTCATCCATTGTTCCCTTGGTTTACCCTGTTTTCGTTCGCCTTCCGCTTGCCAATGTATATCCTACTATTCTGCATCCTATTCACATGTCCAAACCATTGTTATCTTCTTTCTTCAACCACTTCTAGTACATTTTTTTACCTGTATAATTTGTCTGATTCTCGTATATCTTATTTTATCAAATCTTGATTTTCTTGCCGCCCTCCTCCAATAAGCCATCTCTGTTACTAATAATGTGTTTGCTTGCTGTCTGATAATCATCCAAGTTTCTGCTCAATATAACAAAATACTTTGTACCAAAGAAACTGTAAATACGTTTCTTAGTGTTGTTTAAAATACTAGCACCCGTCGCGGCTTCGCCCGCGAATATTCTAGTTGTAAAGAGTACACTTAGCAAAATCTCAATCATGAATGCTATGACTGATTTATCCTTGGTATGAATAATCAGACTTTATCAATTCAGCTACTGGTGCAGTGGTTAGGGGTTTGTCATTCCTTCATAGGTATATCAGAGCGAAGTTAGTTTTCTGGGAATATCACAGACACTGTTAATTTAAGGGCCTATAAATTTGGTTTTTGGAGACCCTTTATAGTCGGGTGAAAAAGACCTTTCGTACCACACTCACACGTGGAAATTGCGTGAAACCATTCTAGAGTGCCCCTTCACCCCCTTAAGCGCATTATACTGTATGTATTGATGAATGTTACAGCTTAATTTGGTTCAGTGATAACCTTATAACCGTCTGGAAACTTTCACAGTAATGTAATAATTGGAATTGCATTGCGTCTGACAGAAATAGATGGACCTGTGAGATTCTGTTACCATGCTTACCGTGTTGCATTCTTTCATTATTTCATTGTAAATATACATGTTTTAAGGTATTTATTTAATTGTGAGGCATTTAAAGAGTAAGTGAGTGCGTTGTGCTGAACCTGTAGGTAGGCCTACCCCATATGTGCTGGTTGGTGTTAATGGGACCTTATTTTCGGTACAAAACTGGAATGGGACCTTAGCAGAATAATATAGGGAGGGATTTCTGCTCCATAAAATGGAATTTAATGCTCCAATTGTTCTGCTAGCATCACTTACTCTTTTCCCAACTTCAGATGAACAGGGTTCAATAATAGAAGCTGGAGGAACAAGAACAAGATCATTAATTATAATAATTATTATTATTATTATTATTACTATTATTATTATTATTATTATTATTATTCATTTAGTATCGGCCATCACTTCTTTTAGATCTCTATCCAGGCCCATTAGGTTTTCCTATTCTTCTTCTTTATTATTAGCTTGCCACGGTGGGTGAGTGGTTATAGTGTCGGACTACCAACCCCAAGATTGCAGGTTCGCCCCTGGCCATGGTAAGTGATTTTTGAAGGCGACAAAAATGACGATATTCATGTCATACGTTGTTGGCATGTTAAAGAACCCATTTGAATTCAGTAGGTCGTGTTCAATGGCAAAATTAATCTCGGGATTTTCCGCCGATACAAAGTTCCTCCATTCCCTACTTGGAAGCGCTGTAGTGCAAGGAGTTTAGATATCTAACCTCCTTGACTTTCATAGCATTCAAAGGAACGACGAAATTCGACATGCAAGCTACCCTCTGGGTGTCAATTAACAAAGCTTGCACCAGGCACCCGAGGCCATACGATATTATTATTATTATTATTAGGGGCTGATGTCAAGGATATCCCGAGTGTCTAAACGAAGCATGCCTTTGCCATATTTCGTCAGTCGCAGCGAACGGAGTGTTTGTGAACGATGGAATGGAAGGCGTCTGTTTGTGTTTGTATAGAGAATGTCGACTGTCAGGCGACTCGTGGGGGCGGTAACAAATGGCAGCAACTCGCAGCGTCTCCACATCCGTTCGCAGCTAATAATACAGGCGTTCTGCTCAAAGAAATAACTAACTAGCTTAGGAAATGTGTGACATTCTTCTTTTCCAGTAGTCTGGAATTATGTGGTTTCTATTGTGCTCTATTCTGTAGCGAGAAACCCAAAAATAACAAGGCGTTAATTACTTGCACAAGCAATGTTCCTTTAAACCAAACTTCTAGGAATAAAACCATTCGGCTAATTGTTATAAATGTGCTATTTACGTAAATTATTGAAAACTTCAAGTATGAGACGACGATTCACGATCATTCTAAATGTAGTCTACTGCTTCTTGTTGAAACAGGATATCAATTTTAAGCGGTTCGAATCCCATGTTAGCATGTTTTTAGCAAACTATTCTCATTTTTCCAAAAATCAGGAAATAGTAGACACATGAGATCGATCCAGGGAAATGTGTGTCTGTCCTTCTGTCTGTCTGTCTGTCTGTCTGTCTGTCTGTGTGTGTCCCCCACCCCTATCAACTCTTAAACGGCTGTAACTATCGAGACCAAACTTAGTAAGAGTAAAGATCTATACCTGAAAATCTCACGGCAATATTTGAAATTGACGTCAGTGCTACCAACTGCGGGAAAATTGCAATTGAAATTTGTGCTCTATGTAGGATATCTTGGAAGGTATGCATGGGAGCTATTCTAAAATTGGCACACATATAGATAATAATATTTCAGTTTCATTTCCAGGAGACCATACATGGCAGTGTTGCCAAAATGATTATAAGCCTGCTGATAGGTCCAATTTTTAAATGCGTATAACTTCTATACTATCAATTGGATTACAACCAAGTTTCGTATGTACCATGTGTACATAAACAGATATGACTTTGCGTATTCTAAAGAGCCACCAGGGTTGCCAACTGTTAATTAATGCTCCCCCTATGTTTTAACCCTAATATCAATATATCAGAAAGTATGCAAACCAGGCCCATGCATGCAAAGACTGTCAGCCCTTCAGGGCCATGAGAGCTATATCAAGGGTTTTTGTTTACTTTTAACTGAATGAGTGAGGATGTTTGGGTGATTTACATGGGATTCTAATTGGTCAGAATGTGACCTGAGAAAGTGAGGAAACGTTTTGGAAATTCTATTAAAACTGAAACATGTCTTTGTACCCTTGGAAATGTGTATAATTGTGCGAGAAGCGCAGTCATAAGGAGACGTAGGGTTCCGTGGTCTTCATAGAGCTAAATGAAAATGAAAATCCACAGCCTGCTTCCAGGAATGAATGGAGCCCCCATCTGACGGCGAGGATATGAACTGTGCCACCTACCGAAGCCTGTCGCACTCCCCTGGGGCAAACAGTAAATGAATGACAGATGAAATCAAATGACAGTGGAGAGTGTTGCTGGAATGACATTTTTGACAGGTAAAACCGGATTACCGGGAGAAAATCTTGTCTGCCTCCACTTTGTCCAGCGCAAATCTCACATGCAGTGACCGGGATTTGAACCACGGACCCAACGGTGAGAGGCATAGCCTCGGAGGCTCTCATAGAACTAAATAATAATAATAATAATATGGAGTTGTTAGTGTATTTTGTTCCTGTGGACCCCGTGAAACAAGAACAATAACTCTGCAGATCAATTCATTAGTGCGCGACTGTGTTTCCTTTGTTCTATATCTTGCCAAACGCGCAATCTCGAGGTAGACACTATGTTGTAACGTCGCTAACTTCTCTTTCAGCAACATCTGCTGTAGGCCTACAATTATTGAGTTACGAACGCGGAAATAATTGAAACTTCATCATTAGTAAACTGAAGGTACAAGTTGGCAAGTGAGTTACCTACACGACTACAGCTTCTATGCTTCTGAGTTTCGTTGTAACATATTCTTAGGTCCTTGGGACATATTCGTCATCAGACTCATGCATTTGGGTGTATGTGAACCTATCTGATAACCTGAGTAATTGTGGAGTCTGTACCAGTGCGTGCACTTGTAAATGGACTGTAACAAGGATGGTCGTGGTTTACCATACTACAATAGTGATCGTCAAGGATGACAGGGATAGTAATTCATTGGCAGTAACACGGTGTCTGTTGCCTAAACCACTTGGATACAAGATTGATGATGATTGTTATTTTAAGGGGCCTAACATCTAGGTTATCGGCTCCTAATGGTTTGGGTGATAGTGAAAATGTAACCTACAACTAAACTAACAACTCTCTTACAAACTAGAAGAGCAAATGGGGAACAAACAGGAGAGGAATGTAAATAAAAGACAGGAGGAAAGGAAATGCTCTTAACCCTCGAAGAATGAGAATTGTGGGACTTGGAAGGAAGGAGAGCCATGAAAGGCAGAAGGAAAAGGGGGGAAATGGGAGAGGGACCGCCCCAAAGGCAATGGAAGAAAGAGAAAAACCAGACCCAGTTCAGGAAGCCCCCAGGGTCGCCAAATCCAGCCGTGAGCCCTTGAGGGTGTAACACTATCCAGGGTGCACCAGAAGTGGTGGGGCTACATACACCCTGCCTCCTTTAGGGCCTTGAGCAGAAGGCAGGAGATACATTGAAAAGAAAACAAGACGTCTGACCTCTCGAAGAATGAGGGATCAGTAAAGATGAGACAAGGCTCAATTTAGGCGGGAAAGTCAAAGACTCCCTGGGCCTCGGATATCCTAATACCGTCGGGGTCGGAAAAGAACAAGAGTTGACCAAGGGAGGTCGACAGGAAAGATAACAGAGAGGAGCCCGGCACAAGTAAGTGGAAGCAATGCTGAATTCAGCTGGGGTCCCGTGGTCGCCCACAAGTTGTGAGCCCCTGGGGGTATTGGATACAAGATGTCCAGTCCTTCTGCTAGGGTAATGCACTGTTCTGTGTGTGGGTACGCCGCAAGGTACAATCTGCGCATTCACCTTGCTTATACTCCAGGAATATTGCAGCCTGTACAGAACATCCCATATCTGCGCAAATCGTCACAGTGGTGCATGCAAACTGCTGTAATAACATTAAATCAATTATAGATGAATCCACGAGTGAGATGGATATTGCTGATTATATTCCGAGCACTTGGCTGCTAAGTCGCCTCAATGGCCAGTCGATAACGTCTATTAATCAGAGTAGGCGACCTGTTTGC
Organism: Meconema thalassinum; assembly: GCA_946902985.2. Taxonomy (NCBI): domain Eukaryota; kingdom Metazoa; phylum Arthropoda; class Insecta; order Orthoptera; family Tettigoniidae; genus Meconema; species Meconema thalassinum. The sequence continues at coordinate 10,717,812 of OX336392.1, read as the reverse complement.
TATGGCTTCGCTCTGTTTGCTACAAACTGAGTTTTCTGCTTGCTGATGTATGCTTACTGAATACTCTATGCAGCAAATCCAATATTGGCTCTCAACATTATTGCCTCTACCACACACCCACTTGACTGTCAGATAACAGAATCCTTGAATGTTGTTTAAATTATACCTCATGAGTTTTTGTTGTTACTTGCATTAAGAGATTTGGGACATTGTGGTTATCAGATCCGTGTGGAATCCGTCAAATTATATGTGACCAGGTCTACATAGGACAGACCGGAAGGGCGGAAAAACGTACGCTGAAAGAGCATGCGACGAGAAACCGCAGTCCGGATTAAAGGAGATCGAGACAGTGACCTCGCTGTTCCACGCCTTAAAATCTCAATAACAGCTAACTAACTAGTGTACATGAATTGTAATGCCACGAAAGTGTTGGAAATATCATCGACATTACTGATGACATTTCATTACAAGTTATCCTATCTTCTTGGTTCCAAGGATATAAACTGGTGGAGTTGTGCCCAAAATGAAATAAGACATAATTTTGGAGGGTCATTTCCTAAGATTAATCCCCAAAATAACTTGCATTGTTGGGACTCTATTTCAAGCTAATCGAGTCATTGTTGTTGCAGTATGTATAGCATGGTTTGCAATTTATATTATTGTGATAGAAAACATTATTAAATTGTGGGGGTTGGGGGCGGTACCCCTAATTTCAATTTCTGCTATTTTACTTAACTGCATTATTTGTCTATATTTTAGTTTCCAAATGAAGTTCCTTAGGGGCTCACATCTAGTGGGACGCGGGTTGGCGACCACGAGACCCCAGCTGAGTCCAGCATTGCTTCCACTTACTTGCGACTGGCTCCTCTCCATCTTCTTTCCTGTTGATCCCTCGTGGTCAACTCTCGTTCTCTTCCGACCCCGACGGTATTAGGGTTTCCGAGACCTAGGGAGTCTTTCATTCTCCCGCTTTAATTGGCCCTTGTCTCATCTTTCCTGGTACCCTCAATCTTTGAGGAGTCAGCCTTCTTTTTTTTCATGTTATCTCCTGCCTTCTGTACAAGGCCCTCAAGGAGGCAGGGTGTGTGTAGCCCCACCACTTCTGGTGCACCCTGGATAGTGCTACACCCTCAAGGGCTCACGACTGGTGAGTTTAGGAGTTGGGGACCCCAAAGGATTCCTGAGCTGGGTCCGTTATGTCCCCTTTTTCCTCTGACTTTGGGGTGGGCCCTCTCCTCTTTCCCTTTTCTATCTGCCTTTCATTGCTCTCCTTCCTTCCAAGTCCCTCAATCATCATTCTTCGAGGGTTGAGGGCATTTTTTTCTTCCTGTCCTTTATTTGCCTTATCCTTTATTTGTTTACCATTTATTCTTCTAGTTTGTAAGTCTGTAGTTAGTATTATAAAAAAAAAGTTATAGTCTTCATTCTCATCTCATGTTTCACCATCATTCGAACCATTACGGGCCGATAACCTAGATGTTAGGTCCCTTAATGTAACAAGTATCATCATCATCATCATCATCATCAACATAAAATGAAGCTAATATCTGCATTCTAAGTGGACAGTATACCCTTCCAAGTAATGACAAATTTTATATATATATTGTATATAAAAAAGAATGTCTGTCTGTTCGCCTTTTAAGCGTTCATAAACCATTCATCCGATTGCGATCAAATTTTGGTGAGTTTTTGTGCACACTTCCGGGATGGTTATAGGCATAGTTAATCTAATTTGCAATAGGTACCGCGCGAGTAGTTTAAACAAATGAGTATTGGCGATGCGTTCACATACAATTCATCCGATTCCGTTCAAATTTTGGTGAGTTGTTGTGCACACTCCCGGGAAATTTATAGGCGTAGTAAATCCAATTTACAACACATGGCGCGCGAGTAGCTTCAACAAAAGGCGTGCGATTCGTTTCAATCAAGTCCCACATGCGTTCATATACCATTCATCCCATTGCGATGAAACTTGGGTGAGATGTTGTGTACACTTCAATGAAGGTTTCTGACTTAGTAAATCCACTTGACAATAGGTAGCGCACGAGTAGATTAAAAAATGAGCGACGACGCACGAAGCGTATCAACAAAGTCCCGTATGCGTTCATATACCATTCGTCCAATAGCGATGTAACTTGGGTGAGATGTGCACACTCCAGGGAAGGTTTCAGGGTTAGTAAATCCATTATGCAATAGGTAGCGCACGAGTAGATTGGCAAATGAGCGACGACGCGCGAAGCGTTTCAAAAAAGTCCCGTATGCGTTCCTATACCATTCGTTCCATAGTGACAAAACTTGGTTGAGATGTTGTGTACACTCCAGGGACGGTTTCTGGCTGTGTACATGCATTTTACAATAGGTAGCGCACGAGTAGATGCAACAAATGAGTGACGACGGGCGAAGCGTTTCAACAAAATCCCGTCCCGTTCATATACCATTCATCGATTGCGATGAAATTTATATGAGTTGTGGTGCACTCTTACGTGAAGGTTTCTAACTTACTAAACCCATTTCACAGTAGGTAGCTCCTGAGTAGATTCAAGAAATGAGTGACAGCTCACGAATCGTTAAAACAAAACAAAAGTACGTATGCGTGCCATTCATCCGATTGCGATGAAACATTGGTGACTTGTTGTGCACGCTCCCACGAATGTTTCTAAATTTGGTAATCCGTCTTACGTTAGCTTAGAGGCATTTACCGAAAATTGAAAAAGATATTGTGTATCCAAAAGCACTTCAAGGAACAAAATACAACGCCAACACTTTCTTTGATTGGCATTGAAACGCATGCCGGGCACAGCTTGTATTGAATAAAAAAGTAGTGTGAGAAAACATAAGATATCGTTGAGGTGCACAAAGTTGGGGCCTTCTTCCCTGGCCTGTGAGTAATATTCAACACCTTTGAGCATTGTTGAATGAAAATATAATTATAACATTTAAATTGGATGTAGTGCTATTGGAAGACATATTAACTTACTAATATGAAGAGGCTTAGTGCAATGCTATTCTCACAATGGGGGGGGGGGGGGGAGGGGTATACAAATTCTTCCATCACTTCACTGATAAAATGGTGAGGAGGATCATGTTCTGACAATGGAGGACCGGTGCCGGAGGCTCTCATATCACAGAGAAGCCCGGGGCGATATGCGGCTCTGACTTGACATACAGTTGGCATCACTTGCAGTCAGCCAACAAGTCACCGCAAAACTAAGCGCACTTTCTCTGTTTCATCATTCACAAAGTGCTTTTGTGTGGTTGAAAAATTTGGACTTGGACTTATGAATTCCTTGTTATAATCGCCATACGATTAAATAAATAAATAAATAAATTTGGGTCAATGTCGATTGTAAAAATGTTAATGTCTACTTAGGCACCTTCATCAGTCCGACAAGACCAGATTTAAAAAACACTTCCCTAGTTGTTCTTGTTAAAGTGCTGCTGTTAGCTTTCAAGACTTCCTTCTTCCATGTCTCGGATCCTGAAACAACTCTTCAGCACTTCCCATCCAATTTAACACTAAAACATTATTAAAACAGTCATGAAACATGCAGCATGTTTAAGTTACAAAATACTGTTACGGATGTGAGTTTGTTTCATCGCTCGCCGCATGAGTCACAACTGCCCCAGGGCTGGGCTGTACTGTGCTCTGCCTCAGTGTATTGCGTGCGCCTTATGAAACAGGACTACTAGGACAAAGGGATGGTCCAGAATATTCGTGGCCCAGCCAGCGATGGAAACCTCGAGAAGCCGTGAACCCTGGATGAGTCTAGAAGCATTTATTGAGTCACCGGCCTGCTATAAAAGAGCGACCTGTCAAGCAGTGAGTGTGTGTTTTGCGAGCTAGTGCGAGAGTTTATCCTGAGCGACAGAAGTGTGGTGACTTGCGAAACCCCTAGTGAAGCCCATTCTCTTGACAGCGAGGGAGTGAGAAGCATACAGGGGACTGCCTGTGTTTTGAGCGAGTGTGATTTCACTGAGCGACAGAGGTATTGTGGCGAAGTGCCGTGCGAGTTACGAACTCCAGTGACATTGTTTCCCAGCTCGTGGACAGCGAAGCAGCGTGTAGCAGGTTATCGTAAGTAACTGTAGTTTGTGTACATAAGGAAGAGGTGCAGGTAGTTTCTGTCAAGGCCACCGGACTCATTAGGACGGATTAACTTCTGTGGTTTGTTGACAAGTGAAAGGGGGCAAGAGCTCTCCATAAGGAAGAGAATTGAGGAAACTGGAGTAAGGTTCTAATTGCTTGTATTTGCTGATGAGTACTGCATCTTTCTGGCCGCAATAAAGTTAATTATTTATTTAAAGGAACAAGCTGTGTTGTGCTTCAACCCACCGTAATCCAGTTAACAAAAGTGTCACTAGGGGGGTGGCACGTAACGACTGGTGTCAGAAGCCGGATTACGAACTCAAGCACAAGCACAACACCTGACGGTCCTGGTTTCAAAACCCGAGCAGGTCACTTTCTCTAATTTTCCTGTGAGTGCATGCCCTTTACAAGACAAACAACTAAAATGGAGGCGCAATTGGCAGCATTGCTAGAAAAGTTAAGTGGCATGGAAACCAAAATGGAAGCCGGCCAGAAGAAGATGGACGACGGCCAGAAGAAGATGGAAGACGGCCAGAAGAAATTAGCCAAGGACCTGAAGGATGACCTGAAGAAGATGGAAGACGGCCAGAAGAAGATGGAGGACGGCCAGAAGAAGATGGAGGACGGCCAGAAGAAGATGGAGGACGGCCAGAAGAAGTTAGCCGAGGACTTAACTGCCAAACTAGAAGACGGCCAGGAGAAGATGGAAGACGGTCAAAATAAGCTAGCGGAGGATCTGAAGAGGATAGAGGACGGCCGGAAGAAGATGGAAGACGGTCAGAATAAGTTGACACAGGACCTGAAGAAATTAGAATTGGGTCTGCGTGAGGAAGTCACGGCAGTGGAAAATAAGTTCGACGCCTTACAAGTGTAAGTTGCCGAGCAGCGCCAAAGCCCGCTGATGGGGGTGGAGGAGAAATTCAACGCCTTACAAAAGGAAGTTGCCGAGCTGCGCCAACGCCCACTGACGGGGGTGGAAGAGAAATTCAACGCTCTACAAGAGGAAGTTGCCGAGGTGCGCCAACGCCCGCCCACCGTTACACCGGGAATATCAGGAACGGGACATAGCAGAGTGACGCCCCCAACCTTCGACGGAAAGGTCCCGTGGAGCACCTACTTAGGTCAGTTCGAGGTGGCCTGTTCCATAAATAACTGGAACAACACAGAAAAGGCTACAGCTCTCATTGTAGCGCTGAGAGCTGACGCCCTTAACGTCCTTCAGGCCATCCCGACTGGATTCCAGGACTACGCTTCACTGATCGCCCATATGGAGTCCCGATATGGAGATAGCCATCTTCAGCAGGCCTACCAGATGCAGCTCCGGACCCGGGTACAGAAGAACGCGGAAACCCTGCAGGAGTTCGAGATGGACATCGCACGCCTCGTAAGGCTCGCATATCCAACAGCGCCGGCCGACTTTCTGGAACAGATTGCGACGCAGACCTTCACCGACGGGCTACGGGACTCTGACACTCAACAGGCGCTGCGACTCGCGCGCAATAAGACCCTGGCAGATGCGCTGAGCCACGCACTTGAGTTCGAGACGGCAAAACAGGCATCTAGAATGCACGCGCGGGTGCGTCAAGTGGACGTCGACGAACCAGCAAAAACCAACGAGACCAAGCCTCTGGCCGACGAATTGATGGAGGCGCTAAGCCGTTTCTTCGATAGTCGCGGCACTACCAGCAACGACACAGCCGGAAGACAACCGGAGAGGAGGTCCGGAAGAGGACTACCGACCTGCTGGGCCTGCGGTAAGAAAGGCCACCTGAGCAAGGACTGCGGTGATCGCCGCCGCCGAGGGTATCCGACGGGAAATCAGTCGTCTGAAAACCGCGCGGCCCTGGGAAACGAGTATTAGCCAGCCTTGGGGGGCAAAGGTTGGCTTGTGACAGTCGTCAAGCCCCGGCAGTCCAAGTGCGTGTGACGAAGTTACGGAGGGACAATAGCAGCCTGATGGTCGACGGAGTCGTCAACGGAGTGAGCTGGCCCATGCTGATCGACACGGGAGCGTCGAGGACCATCGTCAGTCCCACCGTGCTCCCGAAGTGGAGAGTGCAACCCACACAAAGGAACCTCCAGCTAATAACCGCGACCGGAGAGACCGCACCGGTACATGGCGAAGCATCACTGGAGTTCGTCATTGGTCGACGGGCGGTGAAGGATCCAGTGTTGTGGCTGACGTATCAAACGAAGTGATCATCGGACTGGACTTCCTGGACCAGAACAACACCATCTTGGACCTGAGTACCAACACTCTGCACTTTGGAGGTGAGGAACTTGCTTTGCAACCAGCACACGAGGCCGTCACCGCACGACGAGTAAGGCTGAGAAAGGACGTCATCGTTCCCGCCAGGACGGAGGTCAGCGCTGCCGTAATTGTCGACGGAACTGCTGAGGGAGTGGCGGCTGTCATCGAGCCAAAATATGAGGACATCCAGACAAAAGGATTGCTAGTTGCCAAGACCCTCATCAACGCGACGTCTCAGCCGTACGTCCGCCTGTCCAACCTGAACGACTACGACATTACGGTTCACCAGGACACCAACCTAGGAGTCTGCGAGCCCGATACCTGGATTGCCCGCATCACAGATAGACGGACAGACACATGCAGACGGACAACTGAAGAAGACGCGCACTGCCAGAAGAACTACAGAAGCTGTAACAAGGATCCCAGGACCATTTAGACGAGGAACAATCACGCCAACTTCAGGACCTGTTACGCGAATTCCAGGACGTCTTCTCCGTGGGGAGCAAAGACTTCGGCAGGACAAGCTTGGTCCAGCACAGAATCGACGTTGGGGACAGCGCACCGATTAGGGCCCCATTCCGACGTGTCCCGCTCGCCAAGCAAGCCGAAGTCGACCGGATGGTAGAAGAGATGAAGGAGCAAGGGGTAATCGAGCCATCACATAGTCCTTGGAGTTCTCCGGTCGTGCTTGTGAAGAAGAAGGACGGTTCCACCAGGTTCTGCGTGGACTACAGGCGGGTGAACGACGTCACGAAGAAGGACTGCTACCCTCTACCCCGGATCGACGACACGCTGGACACCATATCAGGATCAAGATGGTTCTCCACCTTGGATTTGAAGAGTGGCTACTGGCAGGTGGAGGTCCATCCTAAGGACCGCGAGAGAACGGCGTTCTCTGTGGGCAGCGGGCTCTGGCAGTTCACCGTCATTCCATTCGGTCTGTGCAACGCCCCTGCGACCTTCGAATGGCTAATGGAGTCCATTCTGAGGGGACAACACTGGAGGACCTGCCTGGTCTACCTAGACGACGTCATCGTTCTGGGAAAAAGCTTCGAGGAGCACTACAGCAACCTGAAGGAGATCTTGATGAAGCTACGGGCTGCCCAGCTGAAGTAGAGCCCCAAGAAGTGTCAGCTCTTCCAGAAGCAGGTCCAGTACCTTGGGCATATTGTCTCCGAGGAAGGGGTGCGCACCGACCCAGAAAAGGCCGCAGCTGTGAGGGAGTGGCCAGTTCTGAAGGACAAATCCCTACTACGAAGCTTCCTGGGACTCTGCACTTATTACCGTCGCTTCGTGAGAGGATTCGCCGACATCGCCAAACCACTGCACCGACACACTGAGAAGGACCAACTCTTCACGTGGACAGCAGAATGCCACAGTGCCTTCAAACAACTCAAGCAGGCTCTGTGCACCGCACCTATTCTGGCCTACCCCAGACCTGGAACAAGGTTCATCGTCGATATCGATGCCAGCGACTTTGGTATAGGGGGAATCCTGTCGCAAATAGTGGATGGCGAGGAGAGAGTAGTGGCCTACTTCAGCAAAGCCTTGTCAAAGCCAGAGAGGAACTACTGCGTCACCAGGAAGGAACTGCTCGCCATCGTGAAGACCATCGAACACTTCCACAAGTACCTGTACGGGCAAGAATTTCTCATCAGGACCGACCATGCATCCCTGCGGTGGCTCCTGAACTTCAAACAGCCCGAGGGTCAACTCGCGCGGTGGTTAGAGAGCCTTCAACAGTAGAACTTCGAGATCCAGCACAGGAAAGGCCAACTGCATTCTAATGCCGACGCCCTGTCACGAAGACCGTGCCCCGAAGTCTGCACCTTCTGTACTTGGAGGGAGGAGAACACTGGGATACAGTGCCGACGGACTACTGTGGAATTTCAAGGGAACTGGAGTCGCGAATCTTTCACGCGGGCACAAGCAGAAGATGATGACCTGGGACTGATAGCCGAATGGAAGAGGGCCTGTGTCCCCAGACCTGGGTGGAACATTGTGAGTGACTGCAGCCCAAAGTTTAAGTCCTACTGGGCGCAGTGGGACTCGCTGATTGTAAGAGATGGCCTCATCTGCCGCGCCTGGGAGAGCACCGACGGGAAGATATCTCGGGAACAAGTCGTCGTTCCAAAGGCTATGACGGAGGAAGTCCTGAAGGAAGTCCATGGAGGATCATCTGGTGGACACCTGGGGATAAAGAAGACCCTGGAGAAGCTGAGAGAGCGGTTCTACTTGATCGGATGCCGAACTGACGTGGAGAACCACTGCGCGAGGTGCCACGATTGCGCAGCCAGCAATGGCCCAGGACGAAGACGATGGGGTCCACTGAAGACCTACAACGTGGGCGGCCCCATGGAGAGAGTGGCCATCGATGTTGCTGGGCCATTCCCGTTAAGCGAGGCAGGGAACCGCTACATATTGGTCGTCAGCGACTACTTTACCAAATGGCCGGAGACGTATGCGCTCCCTAACCAAGAAGCCGCGACGATCGCAGAGACCCTGGTGAAGGAATTCGTCAGCCGGTACGGAGTACCCCTGGAGCTGCACTCCGACCAAGGGAGGAACTTCGAGTCGCAGGTGTTCCAGTACCTATGCCAGCTGCTGGGCATCCGGAAGACAAGGACAACGCCGCTACACCCTCAGTCCGACGGGATGGTAGAGCGATTCAATCGCACCATCGAGAACCATCTCCGAATAGTCGTCAGCGAGCACCAGAGGGATTGGGGCAAACATCTTCCACTATTTCTCCTTGCCTACCGCACCGCCATGCATGAAGCCACCGGGTGCACACCAGCCCGGGCCATGTTTGGGCGGGAGCTCCGTCTACCTGTCGACCTTGCCTTCGGCCGACCAGGGAATGATCCGGTCCCGGTAAGCCAGTATTGTCAATAACTGGTCGACCAACTGACCAACTGGAGGACGTGCACGCGTTCGCGAGGAGGAAACCGCGGATCGAGACCGACCGAATGAAGACCCGATACGACCAACAGACGGATGCCGGCGGATTCCACGAGGACGACCTGGTCTGGCTCTTCAACCCATTACGGAAGAAAGGCCTGTCACCCTAACTGCAGAAGTCCTGGGAGGGCCCGTACCGAGTCGTGAAACTGATCAACGATGTCGTCTACAGGATCCAGCGGAGCCCGAGGGCGAAGATGAAGATCGTGCTTCGAGATCGCCTGGCAGCCTACGGAGGGACACAGACGGACCAATGATTGATCGGGACGATCAGTCTTTTAGGAAGGGGGTGGTGTTACGGCTGTGAGTTTGTTTCATCGCTCGCCGCATGAGTCACAACTGCCCCCAGGGCTGGGCTGGGCTGTGCTCTGCCTCAGTGTATTGTGTGCGCCTTATGCAATAGGACTACTAGGACAAAGGGATGGTCCAGAATATTCGTGACCCAGCCAGCGATGGAAACCTCGAGAAGCCGTGAACCTTGGATGGGTCTAGAAGCATTTATTGAGTCACCGGCCTGCTTTATAAGAGCGACCTGTTAAGCAGTGAGTGTGTGTTTTACGAGCTAGTGCGAGCGTTTATCCTGAGCGACAGAAGTGTGGTGACTTGCGAAAACCGTAGTGAAGACGATTCTCTTGACAGCGAGGGAGTGAGAAGCATACAGGGGACTGCCTGTGTTTTGAGCGAGTGTGATTTCACTGAGCGACAGAGGTATTGTGGCGAAGTGCCGTGCGAGTTACGAACTCCAGTGACATTGTTTCCCAGCTCGTGGACAGCGAAGCAGCGTGTAGCAGGTTATCGTAAGTAACTGTAGTTTGTGTACATAAGGAAGAGGTGCAGGTAGTTTCTGTCAAGGCCACCGGACTCATTAGGACGGATTAACTTCTGTATTGCTTATATTTGCTCATGAGTAGTGTATCTTTCTGGCCGCAATAAAGTTAATTATTTCTTTAAAGGAACAATATATGTTGTGCTTCAACCCACCGTAATCCAGTTAACAAAAGTGTCACTAGGGGGGTGGCACGTAACAAGACACAACTGATTCTCTATACAACATAATAGGTTATGGAACCAAGGTTCATTCACGTTTGTGATGTGTAACATCTTTCCACTCGATAGTTGGACATTTTAATGGGAGTGATTTTGGAAAAGGGACGGAAGTGCATGGGACGGAAACAATGAGCGCGCGTGGTGGCGGAGATCGGTACAACGACGTACTGTAGGCCATGTGGCTATGTGGAATCTGTATCGCATCAACAAACACTCCAAACAATGTAGGAATTCAGTATATTAACACCGACTACTAACAATAATTGAAACTTCGTTGGTCTAAACGTATCACTGGGAGAAACACATTTAATATACCTTCCGCACACCTAATTTTTAATCGCGCCTATGCTTGGCAGTGCGCTGATCGGCAAAACGAGGCCATTTTCAATAACATCGCTGGCATGGGTTCAGTTCTTTTTTTCGTGTAGCCTCCTGAGAGGCCGAGTGCAGGTCTTTCTAGTCGACGCCCGTGGGTGACCTGCGCGTCTGGATGAGAGATGGAAAGGATGAAGATGAATGAAACTGGGCAAGGATGTGGAAGGAAACGGCCGTGGCCTGTCAGAAGGTACTGTCCCAGCATTTTCCTGGTGTTGAAAATGGGAAACCACGGAAAACCATTTCAAGGACAGCCAACGGTGGGGCTCGAACCCACGCGTCTACCGAGTCAGCAGAGAGCTTGGCCCCTTGACCTAACGCGGATCTTTAGCCCGCGTAGCCACTACAGTCGGTATGGGTTCACTAACTGGCTGGTATAGAGCGCAGCTCGCATCAAGTAGGCAGTGGATTGCTTCCGCCACGGCAAATAACAATTATGATTCATTACGGTCAGGATTTGGCAGTTGAGTTTTACAAGTAGTTATTTCAATGACCAACAGAGTTCACTGTCAACAAGGGATTTACGCTCCCGGGTCACACATACCAGGATGACATATCACATGTTACACATCATATGCGACTACTGTAAGGCTCGTATAATTTTTTATCAGTAATTCCGTACCTAGCGTCAATTTCGTATCCAACTGAAACCGTATATAATGGCATGTACTTTGTACATGCCCGTATGACAGTTTGATGCTTTGAATTACCGCTTGTCGCACACATGTTTTTGTAAAGGTCTTAATTCTATGTCGTCATAAATCTTGTAAAGTCGTTTAGGGTCATTGTGGCTTGGCACTGACGGGGTACTGTCGACCATGCTGGCATCAGACGTTGAAAGTGTGGCCGAAAACTAAAAAATAAGGGGCGGCTGACTCACCTGGTATATTGGGTGTGTTTGTTTCTTCCAATAACTTTCAGATCACATTGATCAGCTTTTGGTCTTTCCTGCAAAACCTATTTTTTTTGGATAAAGTACCGTAGCCTATAGCATCACCATCATGTTCCCCTTTATCGCCGTCCTAGATTATATAAACAAAACAAATAGTTCCCTAAAGAACTATGCAGCCTATTTTCATATATCCTACTTTTGTTGATTGTCTCTGTCAACATACACAATTTCAGTTTGATTGCTGTGATAGATTCGTGGATATTGAGAACCGTCTAAATATTTAGTATGGTCGCCATGTTGGATTTACGTTTGTAGGCCATAGAGTTATGTAGCATTAGATGAGGATTATTGTGTAGGTTCATTATTCAAACGTTGACTCCGATCGCATGATCAGGACACAAGAAATAAAAACTTAATGTTAGAATTTCGCACAGCCGCCATTCTGAGGTTATATAAACAATTGAACAAAATTAGATGCTAGTGCATTACAATGTGTATAAACATCTTCTGTACCAAGTTTCACTGCGCTAGGTTGTTTATATCGCGAGAGAAGTATATTTAAATGTTTCAATTTAGTTTGGCCACCATGTTCGTTTTGTACTTAACAGGGTTTGAAAGTTACATCTGATTGCGGCTGCGCCACCGTTTGTTGGTTGTTGTAGCAGGAGCCCCGCGGGGTAAAGAATGCCGGTGAAATAATTCACACAGCCTCCATGTTGGATTGGTGAGGCGTAATAAAATTTGAAGAGCACGATAGGGGTCGGACAAAATAATACCATGACCTTACTGAGATTCATTGAAATCGCTCCAGCCGTTTAGATTTTATTATCTACACACACACGGACGCACACACACACACGGACACACACACACACGGACAAAAGGTGATCTCATAAGCCTATTTATTCATAAATGAAAAAAGGCTGATATCATAGCTTGGCTATAATAAACGATTATAACATCGTATGTTGATATTCATTATAACAGATGGCTTCGATGTTCCTCCCCTTGTAACTGCAATCAAGATTGTACGTTTGAAGTGCAGCTCAAGTTGATTAGCAGAACAAGCGGACATCTTGTATCCCCGCCCATAGGAGCAGACCCAATGTCATCGCCAATTACTACTGTCGCAATTACTGAGGAAACGCGGTGACTGTTTCACTATCGTGAGCAACACAATGTTATATCACATCCGCAGAGTTATGAAACAATATGGACAGCCAGTGGCTCAGGCAAGGAAGCATTTCTACAGAAAAGGAATATGTTAACATCAAATATAGCTTTAGGTATTTGGAAGTCATTTTTAAAAGCCTTTGCATGCAGCGTGGCGCTCTATGGAAGTGAAACTTGGACTATTGGAGCAGCAGTAAAGAGGAGAATTGAAGCGTTTAAAATGTGGTGTTACAGGAGAATGATGAAGACCCGATGGGTACATAGCCTTACAAATGAAGAGGTATTAAGACAGGTGGGAGAGGAGAGATGTTTCAAGAAACATTTTAATCTGGAATTTAAAGTGTCAAGTCTCTTGTTCACTGGTTCTCAAGAAATGAATTAAAAACTCACTGAAAATATATATCGTTAATTGGTTCCTCAGTTTAGGGGCTGCGACAACGCGGTCATATAGCCCCGTGTACTTTGGGTATGTGTAGAATCTGTCTAATAACCGGTGTTAATTGTGATGGCTGTATTAGTGTGTGTTATCTGTTTTAATTCAAGTAAGGACTGCAGACATTCAATTTTCAAGTAGTTCCTATTTTTGCTACCAAACGCCACCGTCAACGACAAATAGTTCTGAACTTGGTTAGTAGATGCCACCGCAGTCACCTCCTGGCGACGAACGTTGGAACCTATAATTTAGCTTCACACAAGTGTAGTTAGTGGAAGGTTATTTTACATGCCATAAATCTATGACATGGGACCGCTGGCTTTACTTCCCCTCCGAAGGAAGGCATACTGAGGGATTTTTAACGCTCTTAAAAAATCCGACGACTTCGGCAGTGGTGGAACGTTATTTCACCGAAGCACTTAGCGTCGCTTATGGTAAGACTGTTTCTCTATCGCGATGTTTTACTTCAACATATAATATGCAAGCGTTAGGCGTAAAGAGCGAACCCAGGACCTAGACCGACACCAGAGCGTGAAAGTGAGTGGGTCGCCTTAAGAGATGTTCCCAGGTCACGTGGTGGGAGTGAGCCTGTTGGCGGGAGCAAACCCAGGACCTAGACTGACACCAGAGCGTGAAAGTGAGCGGGTCGCTTTAAGAGATGTTCCCAGGTCACGTGGTGTGAGTGAGCCTGTTGGCGGGAGCGAACCCAGGACACCAGAGCGTGAAAGTGAGCGGGTCGCTTTAAGAGATGTTCCCAGGTCACGTGGTGTGAGTGAGCCTGTTGGCGGGAGCGAACCCAGGACACCAGAGCGTGAAAGTGAGCGGGTCGCTTTAAGAGATGTTCCCAGGTCACGTGGTGTGAGTGAGCCTGTTGGCGGGAGCGAACCCAGGACACCAGAGCGTGAAAGTGAGCGGGTCGCTTTAAGAGATGTTCCCAGGTCACGTGGTGTGAGTGAGCCTGTTGGCGGGAGCGAACCCAGGACACCAGAGCGTGAAAGTGAGCGGGTCGCTTTAAGAGATGTTCTCAGGTCACGTGGTGTGAGTGAGCCTGTCGGCGGGAGCGAACCCAGGACACCAGAGCGTGAAAGTGAGCGGGTCGCTTTAAGAGATGTTCCCAGGTCACGTGGTGTGAGTGAGCCTGTTGGCGGGAGCGAACCCAGGACACCAGAGCGTGAAAGTTAGCGGGTCGCTTTAAGAGATGTTCCCAGGTCACGTGGTGTGAGTGAGCCTGTTGGCGGGAGCGAACCCAGGACACCAGAGCGTGAAAGTGAGCGGGTCGCTTTAAGAGATGTTCCCAGGTCACGTGGTGTGAGTGTGCCTGTCGGCGGGAGCGAACCCAGGACACCAGAGCGTGAAAGTGAGCGGGTCGCTTTAAGAGATGTTCCCAGGTCACGTGGTGTGAGTGTGCCTGTTGGCGGGAGCGAACCCAGGACACCAGAGCGTGAAAGTGAGCGGGTCGCTTTAAGAGATGTTCCCAGGTCACGTGGTGTGAGTGTGCCTGTTGGCGGGAGCGAACCCAGGACACCAGAGCGTGAAAGTGAGCGGGTCGCCTTAAGAGATGTTCTCAGGTCACGTGGTGTGAGTGAGCCTGTTGGCGGGAGCGAACCCAGGACACCAGAGCGTGAAAGTGAGCGGGTCGCCTTAAGAGATGTTCCCAGGTCACGTGGTGTGAGTGTGCCTGTCGGCGGAGAAAGGTGAGAGAGAGTCAATATTTGGTGATGACGTCACACATGTCAGCATCCTCTGCTACATGATGGCAGCTCGCCCCCTAGGTCGCGGCTCGCATCCCAGCTCTGGTCTGAGGGACGACACTCAGGCTCGTGAGGCCAAACTCAGCCATCCTGGAAGTGGTTTTGCGTGGTTTCCCACTTCTACTCCAGGCAAATGCTGGGATGGTTCCTAACCTACAGCCACGGCTGCCTTCTTCCCAATCCTCACCTGAACCCTTCTTCTTCTTCTGTCGTTTAGGCCGACCATGGACCACGTTCATTTGATTTCAGCTTCTGGATCTTTATTTTTGCCCAAAGCCTCCGTGGCTTAGGCGGCAGCACGCCGGCCTCTCACCGCTGGGTCCGTGGTTCAAATCCCGGTCACTTCATGTGAGATTTGTGTTGGACAAAGTGGAGGCAGACAGGTTTTTCTCCGGGTACTCGAGTTTTTCCTGTCACAGTTTCATTCCAGCAACACTATCCACTCTCATTTCGTTTCATCTGTCATTCATTTAATCATTGCCCAGGGGAGTGCCACAGGCGTCCGCAGCCGGCACAGTTCATATCCTCGCCGCTAGATGGAAGCTTAATTCATTCCATTCCCTGACCCGGTCGGTTGACTGGAAGCAGGCTGTGGATTTTCATTTTTCTTTCCTTCATTTTATCGCTCTGCATTCCCCTCGTTTCTTCATCCCATGGCGCCTGGATCCGGAATGTAGGATGACTCTTAAAACCCGTGAAATTCTTAATTTTGGTTTTGTATGTTTCCCTGTTGTTGATTTCAGCTTCAGATGTTGCCATTTCTTCTAGGCCCTTCTTCACCTTCTGACACCAGCGAGCTGTGGTTTTCCTGGTCGCAAAGAATTTCATTATCCGGTTGGTTAATCTACCTGGGTCCATTCGGTAATACAGTACGTCCAAAGAATATGGCCCTTCTTATCCGGATGGTGTCTAACGTATAATTATTGGTCCCCTTTTTAGCCTATTTTCATTAAATGAAAAAAAAAAGTCTTATGAGATGTGTATGTGCGTATGTGTGCGTGAACCCCTACTAATAACTTCTAAACGGCTGGAGCGACTTCAATGAACCTCGGTAAGGTCATAGAACTATTTCGGCCGACCGTGCCCTTCAAATTTTATTACGTCGCACAAATCCAACATATCGGCTGCGCGAAATATTTCACCGACATTGTATATCTCCGAAACTATTACTCATATCACCCTCAAATTTTGTACGGTGATAAAAGGTGATACGTGCAAGTGCACGTCTCTTCGTTTTCAATCATGTATATTCCGGTGCATCATACTTCATGACATTTGAACCGACCGCCTGTTGTCGTGGTTCCGTTGGTCAACGCGAGATGGCTCCTGCTCTCGGACTTCGGCTTCCTCCAAGTAGTTCCTGCTTATTCACCAATAGAGTGCGTTGGTGTTTCACTTAAAACTCTACCAATTCGTGACATAAGTGAAAAACAATTATGATTCTACGTCATAAAACAAAGAACGGTGTGTATTCATGATACCGCCAAATTATGAACTTATTTATGACATTGTTGTATTGAGGTGTCACTCCGTGATTGGACAATTTTATTTACATGTATACAGTTCGAAAATGACACGCAAAAATAATTCTCCGCCATTTTGGGAGTCGCTATTAGTGGTCGCCAAGAGAAATAAGAAGGACTTCTCGTGAAAGGTGTCTCCGCTGATGGGGGGCGGTTGCCTCCCCCATCCTCTTCGAAATATAAATATATTCAAGAGAAGATATGAATGCCATTTCTACTTGGAAATTGCCTGTTGTCTTCAGCTTGTGAATTTCTTCGTTTAGACGTGTGAAATGTGATTGCATCTCGATGCGTACTTCGCTTGTGACATCGAAACGGCACATGGGCGTGTTAGCCATGTTTAAGGCAATTAGTGCCGTAGTTTTTATTTATATTGTATGTTAATTACCTTATTATTAGTGTGTCTCCTCTGAGAAGGATGTAAGGTACGTTTTTTTTTTAAATTTAATTTATCTAATTATTTTATTTTGGGAGCTCCAAGTTTGGCCGTGTACGAATGTTGATCTTCTGTTGTGTTCTCGCTTGTAGGCCTAAAATTTATTTTTCGTTTTAATAACGTTTCCTTGTATATATTAAGTTTATTATTATTTTGTACCTTCTGGAGACACATTTATTAGTTTGTTTTACGTTTAAAATTATTATTTATTTTCATGTGGCAAGCTTGGGATTGTCATTTTTTTTTAAATCTATGTAAGATCCGTCCAGTTTTAAAACGACTTGCATTAATAGTTTTAGATGTAATTGTTTTCCGTCGTTCATTTCCTTCTGCTAATGTTTAAATTTAATCTCATTAATTGTTTGCCGTAATTTCGATCTGGCATGTTTTTGTGTGGCCATGTTGTTACCGTGATGCATTGTGGTCTCGTGGTCAGTCCATTGGCGCGAGTCTCAAAAGCAGACGTGTTGTGAATTAACTTAATCCTTTTTTTTATGTAATCTTGTTAGTGTTAATTTTGTGATTTTTGGTAAATGTCCTTGTGTTTTTCGCCGGCGTGCATATCATTTATTTATTTATTTTCTATCCAATTTAATTTTTTTAATTAAAATTTAATTTATTTTCTATCCTTATTTTTTGGCATGGCCTCAACATCTGCATGTCGGATCGTGATTGCATTTCCTTGCAATTTATCAAGCCCTTTCTCATTGTGTTGTACATGTAATTTCTATTTTAACCTTTGGGCTGTTTAATATTTTTTTTTTTTTTTTTAATTAAGTCTTTCTTCTTCTTGGCTTTGCAAGCAAGCATGTTAGGCGCTATCTGGCCTTCTTGGAAATTTGTGTTGGTTGATGCATGTTCAGTTTATGGTGAAGGTCTTCTTTAAATTTTTAATATTAAACCTTTTACTATCCATTTTTAATTCTTTTGTTGTGGCATTATTTCACCAACGGAAGTTCCGTTGGTTTTTGGGGGGTGTTTGTACGATAGCCTGTGTGTGTTGTCCCCTTCTCCATCTTCCTTCCACCCCTTTTGGAGCTCTTCTGTTGGGATTTGTCTTCTGGAGGTGATTTTGCTGCGGAAGTGACCCGGACCTCTGAATACAGGTAAGTTGGCCCATCCACGCTCCCCGTACTCGTCTCATTCTGGTGAAGCAGAGCGTTGGTTATCGAGTTTCCGACGTGCTGCTGGCCAGTGCCGTTAATGTGGGGTTGCATTTTGGTAGCAGAGCGTGGTTATGTTCACTTCCGTAACTATCCCCTCCCCAGTACCCACAGGCTGTTTTATGGACCCCTCTAGTGCCGATGGGTCAGTTGTTGGTGTGATTTTGTCAGGAAAGTGCACGTAATGTTGTGTAAAGCTAATCCTTGTCGTTTGTTTTGTTTCATGGTTGCCTCTGAATGTACATGTGGAATGCTGTAAGTGTCCTGTTATAAGCGAGGTGTTTCCTGCTGTAGTTTTATCCTGTTTGTGTGCAACATCCCCACTGAAGATGAAGCCCGGTGAGTGTCTGACATGTGTTCTTGGCATGGGAAATGGGATTTCTTAATGTTCTGATAGCCTATATGCTGCGTGTGAAGGCATCCTGGAGCCCCGTCGGAAGCTGGTAGCCTGATGTTTTGTGCCTATTTTTGTAAATTAGCTCCCTGTTCTCGAGCCAAGCTGGTGGTGACGTGTGCAGTTCTGGACAGCATGGTGCATGATTTTGTGTAGTAGGGTGGCTGTGTTCGAGTGTCAGCCTAATCTTTGGTGATGGTAATTGCTGGTTGTGGTACTGTTGTGAAAGTGTAAACTGTCCTTGTAAGTCCTGAAATTTTGTTTCCTTCTATATTGGCTGTCTGCATTCTGTGTTTTCCAAAATGGCCGACAACAATAGTGTTTTCAATTTAATTGACTTAAGCGATAACCTTGTGAATTTAGAGAGTTCTTCTGGGGTTGAACGTGAATCACCTCTGTTTACTAGGTCTGAGGTTTTGGGATCGATTACCAGTAGTAGTTTGCCTGCCCCTCTATTGCCTAGCGCTGGCTCGTCCATACCACTTAATCCTGCATACGGTCATTCTTCCCATGTTAGGTCACCTAATGATTTTCTGGGTCCTGCCGACCCATTGCATCCCAGTTCTTTCTCTAGTAATATAAATGTTTTGTCGCCTGTAGAGGGTGTGCGA
This sequence comes from Meconema thalassinum, assembly GCA_946902985.2. Classification (NCBI taxonomy): domain Eukaryota; kingdom Metazoa; phylum Arthropoda; class Insecta; order Orthoptera; family Tettigoniidae; genus Meconema; species Meconema thalassinum. The sequence goes on along the minus strand of OX336392.1, from coordinate 10,698,715 downwards.
GCGGGCTACCCTGGTAACAATGTCTCTATTCCTAATGCTACATTCTCGCCTACCGTTAATTATGGGTCGATTCCTCATCCTATTTCTGGTTTCTTAACTAAATTAAAGCATTTCAACCTTGATGACGTTACCCAAGTGGTACAATTTTTAAAGCAAGTGGTCGAGTTGGGCAACCATGCCTCGATTTTTGGGATGTCGGAAGTTCAGATTTTCCAACTTTTGTATCCAGTTGCATCCGGTATGCTGCGCGATAAGCTTGTTGAAGCTATCCACCTCCGCATGTCCTTAGCCATGTTTATTAGGGAAGTGTTGTGGTTTTTTGTCCCTGCGAGCGCCCTAAGTGCTCTCGAGCATAAGTTCCTTTATCGTGTCCAAAGGCTGGACGAGTCCCTTAGCGACTATGTCAGCGACATTAAGGTGTATGCCCAGGTTTTTGCATCCCCTTTAACTGAGCGACAGTTGGTGTCATCAATTGTGAATGGGTTTTCGCCTCAATATAGGTCATACATGACTATGTGTACCAGGCCTTCGTCTTTTGTCGAGTTGAAACAGGTCGTTATAGAGGCTATGGCTGTGAAGCATGCAGATTCCCTTCGTGTAGCTAATGTTCCTCCTCCTTCCTTGATGTCTTGTACCCCTCCTTCCTTGATGTCTCGTCCCCCACCTAAGGTTATGTTTCATCCTCGACCTAATATTAAGTGCCACTCGTGCGGTGGAGTGGGACATGTCAAGAAGGTGTGTCCGAGTAACCAGGCTGTGTATCGCCAATGACGGAACGTTGTGGAGACCAATTCGGGTGTTACTTCCAAGGATATTTCTGTGTGTAAGAATTTGGGAAAACCCTGTGAAGTTTCTGGTCGCCCTAACAATGATAGTCTTGATAGCTCGTTGAAAGCTAAATCTTTATGTGCTAATTCTGCTTATGTCGCTGGCCTACCTAACCTGTCGGTGAGCAATGGCGTGGCAAGTCGGCCTAATTCTGAACGTTGTGTGAAATCTGTGGTGCGGGTGTCCTCGTCACCTACTTGTAATCGTGTTAGAGTGAGTAATGATTTTGGAATTTCTCCTGTGGCTAAAGGAATATCCCCGTTTATTGAAATTTGTGTTAATGACGAGCCCGTTTCTGCGTTGCTTGATTCTGGTAGTGTCGCATCCTTTATAAGCGAGGACTGGTTTTTATCTATGAAGAGTGTTTGCAAATTTCCTGAGTTAGAGCCTAACAATGGATCTTTTATTTCGGCAAATTGTTCAAATTTAAATATTTTGGGTAGTATGACAGTCAAAATTCATATTCTAAATTTTTCTTGGAAATTTAAATTTTTGGTTGCCAGAAATCTTTCTTGTGCTGTGGTCACTGGAGCTAATTTCATGTCACACGTTGGTATGCTTCTTGATTTTGGTGCTCGCAACTTATGGTTTAAGTTTAATCCACAGAGTAAATTATCATTTAACCCGCTTTTATCTTCTCATGCTGTCAATTCCGTTAGTGAACCTATGACTATTGAGGATCTCGATCTGGAAAATTTAACGAGTCTTCAAAAGGATGCCATTAAGAGGTTATGTCAGGAGTATGGCGATGTATTTACTGACAAGCTGGGTGTAACCCATTTGATGGAGTACAAGATTGAGCTAACCGATTCTGTGCCGGTGCGTTCCAGCCCGTATCGCCTTGCCCCGCCCAAGATGGCTGAACTTCGTAAGATTATCGATAAGATGTTAGAAGAAGGTGTAATCCAACCCTCTATCTCTGCCTACTCATCCCCTGTATTTCTTGTGCCAAAACCTAACGGTGGTTTTCGGCCGGTGGTCGACTATAGGGCTCTTAATCAAAAGGTTGTTTTGCAGTCCATTCCTTTGCCGGACCTTCACACATGTTTTAGTTGGTTTCGCAACGCGAAGGTGTTCACGATCCTCGATTTAAATTCTTCCTACTTCCAAATCCCCCTCTCTCCTGAATCCAGGCATGTTACTGCTTTTTCCACTGACTGGAACCTGTTTGAGTATGCCCGTGTCCCGTTTGGCCTATCCACCGGAGCCGCTGTGTTGAGCAGACTTCTGGACAAGGTATTTTCTGAAATTAAATTCAAGTTTGTGTACCACTACCTTGACGATGTGGTGATCTATTCCAAGTCCTTCGAGGAACACGTTGATCATCTGAAAATTGTTCTTGATCGGTTGCGTGACGCTGGACTTACCGTCAAATTGTCCAAGGTTTCCTTTGCCAAGCCCAAAATTTCCTTCTTGGGACATATTGTGTCTGAATCGGGTATCTCAGTGGACCAGTCTCGTACGCAGGCCATCAGAGATTTTAAACCACCCAAGAACGCCAAGGGTGTTGCTCGTTACATTGGAATGGTCAACTTCTTCCGTAAGTTTATCAGTAACTTTGCCGACCGTGCTGCTCCTCTAAATCAATTGCGCAAAAAGGCTGTGAAGTTCGAGTGGGGTCCCTCTCAGCAGGCAGCCTTCGAAGATCTTAAGCTTGCGCTCTCTAACGCCCCTGTGTTAGCCATTCCGGATTTTGGGAAGCAGTTCATTGTGCAGACGGATGCGTCTGGTCGTGGTGTTGGTTGTGTTCTACTGCAGGAATCTGATCTGGGTAGGCAACCCATTGCATACGCTTCTCGTACCTTAACGGACGCAGAGAGGAAGTATTCCATTTACGAACTTGAGGGTTTAGCTGTGTTGTTCGCTCTAGAAAAATTCCGTATGTATCTTGAGCACACCATGTTTCTCCTTGAGACCGATAACCAAGCCTTGAGCTGGGTCTTAGGGAAACCCCGCAAAACTGGGAGAATTGCTAGGTGGGCAACTAGGATTCTGTCGTTCCAGTTCACTGTCCAACATATTCGTGGGTCCGAAAATGCGGTGGCTGATTCTTTAAGCCGCATGTACGAGGAAACAGCTGAGGAGGATGTTCGGGAATGTGAACCCGTAAACCTTATATCTGCTGTAAATTGTGTCAATGCCGTTCTTAGCAATTCCCCTGTGCTTTTTGAGGATGTGAGACGATTCCAGAAGGAAGACCCCTCCTTATCTAGCCTTATTGACCGAATCAATTCTGGTGAAGTGATCAAGCCCTACTCTCTGAAGGACGGTGTATTGTGTTGTTCGTCTCGTCATGACCGCCTACCTAAAATTGTGCTCCCGTCGGTCCTCATTCCTGAAATCTTTCGTTACTATCATGAATCCCCTATTGGTGGTCACCTAGGAGTATTCAAGACCCGAGCTAAAATCAGACAGTTCTTCATTTGGCAAGGTATTGTACAGCCTCCCAGGGGTATGCACCCCTTGGAGTCCATCCCCCCGGCATCTGGCTAAATCCCCTAAATGGCAACCCTTGGAAAGCCGGGCCAACATCCATAAAACGTAGCAGGGACAGCTTGCCACTCTAGAAAGCAGCTCAGTCCTTGCACAATGGTTACACATAGCGACATACTATTAACTGGGCCAGCAATGCCAACACATTGCTGACAACATAGCGCCGGAGGGTATAAGAAGGCATCTTAATGAGGTCAAAGGGTCTCTCCATTATCAGTGCTTCAACGATACGGCCGAAGGCCACGCCGGTGTCAGCAGAGGTAAGTCAGTCGTGTTCAGAGTTCCTACTTTTGTAACCTCTAACCCACAACTTGTACTTTACATTGTGAACATAATTACATTCCCTACAAGGGACTCATACTCAGAATTACAGACCAATAAACACTTGGTCAACACATCACACTAGCATTACTGTTTATACGCCTCTTTACATCCCAACGCCCTTCCTTATTCCCGTCACGGTAAGACGTGACAGACGGTAGTCTAATAGCGCTAGCTCAGATACCATTGTATTCCCCGAGCCGGCTCGGCTGCCAGCAAGCAGCACGTGCCACTCGGCTGATACGAACAGAGTCAGTTATATAATAAGCAGTCAGCTGAGCGACTAGCACAGTGACCCTTGCATTGGGTCCCATCCCTTCAAACACTACTACATTATTTATAGGAACGCCCCCTAGTTCCTAGCACACCACAACACTCTACACTGGTCAGCTTGCCCTGCCAAGGGAAGCTACCCTTTTTAGGCACTACCTTATAAATTAGTACAATAACTCTTCCCTTTTAGATCCACCCCCAAATAAGGGATCTAAAACACTGGTGGAGGCGGGGTACTACGCATAGAGAACAGGACTCAACCAACGAGCCCTCGTAGTTAAAACGACCCCTTCCGTACCGCAAAAAGCCAAGCAAATAGTGAGAAAAAAATTTTCCCCCAGACAAAAAGCACCATTTTTTTTGTGTGCTCCAAACTAGCTACACAGGGGAAATTCTTACTAAACCAACCCCCCAGCCCCAGAAAGAATCAAACAGACACGAAAATACACTGTCAAACACGCACAGATATTTTTTTTTTATTCACATACATTTCAGTCAGAATGACGCCTCATGCAGAGATTGCAAACCATAGAGGCAATAGAGTTACGCCAACATTATTAACATTATTAATAAGATACCAAAGGCATATACAAAGCCGGCAAACACAAATACGGGCACTCCAAACAAAAGTCGGGACAATACAGAGCACAGAAACATTAATACATTAATACAGTAATTTGCAAACGGGCCATATGCCTCAATAAGGCAGTACACCCAAATTTGGGACAAATACCGTGAGCTACAAGCCAATAAGGCCATTTTTGAGTTCATGGTAGGGCCACCAGCCCAGCCGAGAGAGGACATAAGCGTAGATACGCTAGCTCGACAATTTGCGAGGATGTCCCTCTCGCCACGTACTGCCACACAATGGAAGGAGTTCGCCGTGGCCACAGTCAAGAAGACGGCCAGGTTAGGCTCCAACTTACTACAAAATAAACCTAACACAAACACACGTCCTTCAGCTCCTGATCGGAAGGCAATTTTGCCAAACCGAGGGGCAGAGCCTAGAACAATCCCCTCGGAACAAAGGGACAAGAGGGAGTTGAGGCCAGGGCCATTAAACACACACGATATGACAAGGAAACAAAGGGACATAACCACGTCATGGGCTGAGGACGTAGAGCCCGCCCTACAGTACATAAAGCCTACATACACGTACACAGATAGGCTAACACATTGGCAGGAGTCGGCCGTGGCCAAAAGGCCGAAAAGCGGTCAGACTACAAGCCACCACATCGCCAGGGCATAAACAGGCAGTTAAGCGGCCTTTACCGCCAGTTCAAAGGGCAATTTTGCCAGAACGAAGGCGTACACCGGCATTAGTCCCTCAGGATGCACGATACAAGTACGCACATTTTGACCAGGCATTACCACACACTACACGGGGATTAGGAAAAGTGTTATTAACTACCCCACAAAACCAAGCAGTCCAAAACATACACACTCCCGTAAAATCTACTAGGGCAGCGTCAAGCACAATTAGGCCCTCGAACACAGGTACACTCAAACCTATAGACACGCGCTACGGTGGAAGTAGGCCAAAGCTTACTTTGCTAGAAATTCCGCCGGAAGGTAGCAAAGGAACACCCCAGTGGATTTCAGAGGCCTATAATCTAATAACAGGGCAAAACCCTTCACCTTTCTGAGCACTGAAGCTCGAAAGAGGATAACGACTTCCACCAGGGCCACAGAAATAAACTAACATCGCTAACACCAACATTATAGGCCACATAAGTTCTTTCACACGGGGGCGATAAGAAAATAGTCCAACAAGTACATAATAAACATAAAATTGCATATTTTTTTTCTCTCTTATTTTTTGTATATACAGTGCAACATAGCCAAATTAGAAGGAATAATTCTAAACCCTTCTTGTTTTTTTTTTCTTTCTTTCTCGAAACCATGGCATTTTTCTCTCAGGCCATCAATGGTTATTGGGCGAAGTGGTCAACACCATAACGTAAAGTCTCTAATATGCAAGCCAAGTGGAAGCCAAGCAGGCTTCAGGCCGGAAAGAGATATTTTGAACACGGCTTAAGCATAAAATCACAGCATAAAGCTTAAGTGAGTCTTTCTAGGTAGAAATGACTAAACGTTCTATGTTATGGTTCCACAGTTTGATAGATTCTCTTGTTGCGGGCGAACGCCGTAAGCGTGGCAAGAATTAAGAATCTCAAACTAGCTTCAAAAATTTGGTGAGGTGTGCTTTAACCAACTGAAAAGCCCAATTGCACACCGGGACGAGACACTGTCATTTTGTTGAGTTACAATTACTTTGAAGGGCAGGTTTGACTCCCACAGTGCACTGGCTTTGCTCGTGACGTGGATACAAGTGTATCAATTACGTCTTGCAATGGCCTTCCTAATGTGTACTAGACAGTGTCGGTAGATTCCCCTGAGACGTAACCAGTTTACGGTAGTACTCACGTTACCAAAATGGTAAATACTACACTCAGGTCCCAAGCACCATTTTTTTAAACATTTTTATAGTGTTCACGACATAATTTTTAGAGACTATCGCCACCTGCTATTATTTTCTTTCAAAGTGCTCTCTTAATCCAGAGCGGGGCATAGCTCATTTTTTTTCTATGACGCAGGCATTAGGCCCGATGAAAGAAAGGTGGCCACGTTAAGCATATATATATTTAATACATAGGTACACGTTAAACATTACACTGCCTCTAACATGACTTTTTCTCAGCGACACATAGTCACCTAACACTCACCAGAACTGTCCCGGAGACACAACCTTAATGGTGCCAGAAACAATTACTCTGGGTAAAAGACGGTCTCCAAACCCGCAACCTTCTGAATACCAAGAATATAAGGTTGGGTAGATATCCAGTTCTAGAATAGAAAGATGGGAAAGCTAAGACAGATTGGGACAGTCCCACTAACAGCGGGTCATAAACGAAAAACAATAAAATCGCCTCTGGCATCTGGTCACAAAACACGCGACTAGCGGCCCAGACACACTCGCGTACAACGACATTTCGTACCATGGATAAAGAACATACTTGAACCACGACACAGTTAACGCAAAATTTGGGGACACAAATGTAGTCAATGGAAGGTTCTTCTACAGTACGGCCAATGCATATGAGATTTCCGAAGTGAAATGCCATGGCCTGTGGTTTGGATTCCAAGTAAAACGGGAGTCCCGTGGCTCATGATCTCCAGATACGGTCACGTTAAACTACAAGTTCCCCTCTTTTCTTTTACAATGCGGAAAGCACTAATCACAGTCACAGAGAGTACGCCGATTAAAAACACATGTGCCGGACACAAAGCGTTATCAAGACAAGTAACAAGCGAGCGCGCGAGACATTGTAATCCGATACCACCATACTCAGCAATAACGCAGGCCTCAGTGATAACCTGCACGCTTACAGACAACAGCTCTCGGAGCAGTACGCACGGCATCATTCACGCCCGATTTAGAGACCCTATATCTTCCAAAATTACACTACGAGGGGAAATCAAAAACATACAAACTCTACACAGGTATGCATGCTTTCATATGCGCATTGCACATCCACGGGAACGTGCCATATTATATGCGGCACGGAAATGATCACACCAAGTCTTTACAGACAACCGGATTCGAACCCATGACCACACACCACACTCGTACCAAAAACTAACTATCCAATGGTATTTTTGGTACGCGGAACACAAGCAAAAACCACACTGGGGAAGCCCCAAGCCCTGAAACACAACGCAGACATAAAACACTGAGAATGACATAAGGTCACGGGTCTGAGTTCCAGTCAAAATTTAGACACAAAGGAAAACAGCTATTCAGGCGTCCAATCATACTGAAATTGGCCCATACAAGTGCATGAACAGGGAATACTACATTTCCCCCCACCTAAAGCCAGACATAAAATTTCGAATTACACCAGACATAGAGAATCCATTTCACAGACACAGGTAGGAAAATTTCGCAAGACACAAGTCTTAGGGAACAATGGACACACAACGTCATTACCTAACTAGGACGAATTGCTACATTAGTCCGCTAGGAATCTAAAACAATGACCACACTTGCATTCGTGCAGAAAAGCACATGCCAGCGGATGACAAACAATGACATCCCAGGCTGACGTTACACATACCAACTGCTGACTTGCAGACTATTCACACTGCAATACTGCGGTGACGAGACACTATTGCGTAGCGCCAGTGACCGTGAAATTACAAACACATAACAATTATAACACCATACATATTTTTTTCCACACTGCAAAAACATTTGGCAATGGACAAGACGTGACACAGCGGAACTTATCTTGGGCCTATAACGGCACGTTCGCCAGGACGTTGGCAAGCCACGGGCGCCTTCTGCCCACACAGGCGATACATATTACGACTTGGCCTGCAACAGACCAACCGTCCGCGTGGTGTAGCGGAACATAGTCACACACACGCACACGCACTCAACAATTAGGAGCAAACACAGACAAGATCTCCCCCTAATAACTTCTCTTATCGCTCGTAAGGCATAGGAGTCACTACAGATGACTAGCACATGACCAGTCGCACTACGACCACTGGCCACATCTATACTACAAATGGCAGACCAGATTAGGTCATGCAGCTCTACTATCCCAAGGCGCGGATAGACAGCCAACATGGACCAAGGGAGGATGACAGAACAGGCTACCAGCGTACCACCTTACTCCCTTCCCATAACCCTCTCACGCCCAACATAAACCAACGCAGACACATCTACACGACCAAAAACAGCTACACTACATTACAAAGTACACACAAGGGGTTGATGGACTTCATGCGTCTAAAGAGCAGGCATGCTACGCCTTGAGCCACGATGCACCACCTGAGTATTAGGGGTGGCTCAGCAAACATTAAAGAAGCATAATGCGCCTCTCCAAATGAGAGAGGAGGCCATAGATATATATTAACCATTCTTTAGTACTTAAACACTCCCGCATGAGAGGAACATATTGGTATTATGCCCACCCTACACCTATCCGTACATGAAGGCAGAAACTTCATATCCAGACACATGCATGAGTATCCCATCCATTTACCAGGGATTTTAATATCAAACCTGCATGAATTTTCGTATCTTTGCAATCCCGGGAATTGCCTCCCCAGTCCACTCACTATAGGAGCATCCCAGCGGCATCACCGGTTCAAGGCCACCACTAACGTGGAACCCAAAGGTGCGCAAACCCCTTCCTACCATACTTTAAGCCCACTCAACAAATAACTACCCCCAGATCCTAATAACAGGGTACCTGACATTACAGACCCTACTAACACCTCCATTAAGGTAAAGAAAGCATTATTGCTGGAAAGCTGACGTAGCGATGGTAGACCAGAAGTAGCCTATGTACTTAGAAGATCTACAACCCCGCAACACTGGAAATATTTTACATTTTACACAGAGATTAAACCATTTACACAGGTTACGCTACATTTTTTTAAAGGAATCTGATACGATCTGATTGATGACAACGGTGTAAGCCGAAGGTCAGGAGGGACCACACTGGAGCAGAGCTGGGGAAGGCGATGTGGACCCTTACCCCAGTTGGCTCGACAGCGCAGCGACCTCACTTAACTGACGACTAGACCAAACAGACGAACTACGTAAGGTCAAAGCATTCGCGGCCTGGCCGGGCAAGCTCTGGAATCCTAGGTGCGCATAAACCGCCCCTGGGAGGAAGGGATGCTACACCCACTTTGTGCCACGGTCGTCGAAGCCAAGACCTGCAGGGTGACTTTCTGAGGATGGCGGGAGAAATAGCTCACTCGGCGCCGGCCTCGGGAACTATCCCTAGAGACGACCCCATATTATGACTAGACTGTTAGTTAAATTTACGTAAGTAGGACTTCCATGGCGGGGAGTCAGACTCCTATTCGTCAGGAGTGAAGCAGGATCCAAGGGTTCAGCAGGACCAATCCTAGATCCGACAAGTCCTTACCCCGCGAGGTGAAGGTGAAGACCACGACGGTAATCAATAATGAAGAATGAAATATGAATATATATATATGGAGTGTACGCGCTCATTCGGTCCTGCGCCCACGTAAATGGACGACAACGGGTCGCCAGAGATCTTAAATGAGTAGCATAGCGGGCACTCAAAGGGGTTCAGTGGGCCAACCCAGCAATGCCGATAAAGGCGAAGAGGAATCCCCGGACGCTCACTTCCCGGAGGACACATGAATCATTACTATTGCGGCCGATACAGGCGAAGAGGACTCCCCGGACGCTCCCTTCCCGGAGGACACATGAATCATTACTATTGCGGCCGACAAAGGCGAAGAAAATATTATGCCATTGGACCACAATGTCCAATGCCCACATAAATGGCGACGCATCGGCCAGCCAAAGGGCATTAAGAGAGGGGCATTGCGCGCCCCTCACAGGAGCCAAGTGGGCGGCTCAACTACGATAAATCGGAACAGCAAACGGTCATGAACAAGGAAGTTACAGCGGGCGAAACGGTTAGCTTAGTGGCACCGTAAGCCGCCTGCGAATAGATTAGTACTAGTAATAGACGTCGACACCTAGAATTAAGGGGACGGAATCCAGCGACCCTAGAGACAACCGGTGTTTCTGGGGCTCGTGCGGGTGGTGTCCTGGGGATTTAATTGCCCCAGGCGATCGTTCTAGGCCAAATTTAGCTATAAGACGGTTGCATTTGACACGCAACCTAGGATTAAGCAAATTTACTGAACGCTGTTGCAATGTTAGCACAGCACCTTTCGGCAATAGATTAAGGCAACCCTCTCGGTTTAGATATAGCAATTTTTTTATATATACCATAAGTAGTGTAAGATAACGCCGTTCGGTGCCTGATAGCCCAGAAACCTGGCATCAGGGTAAGTCCGACAACTCATGATAAAGCATGGTACTTCGTTGTAAGGCAACATAAACCTACATTTAAGGCTATTTTTTTTTCACAGTAGAATATCTCGGCACTCGGTGACTAAAAATCCGTTACCGAGGTAAGCCCGACAATACTTAGGATAAACTAGGTTAAAATAGGCTAACCTAGGTTAAGTTAGACTTCGGTGGCGCTACACTTAGTTTCCAAACTACGCGCTACCGAAGAAGGTTATATATATACCTGTCATGGATCATAATGTATTGCACTGTAATATTCACAATTAACCCACTCACACCCACACTTCGATACGACACCACCAGGAGATACGAGGGGGTTTCAAGAACCACTACGCCAACATCCCAACCTCCAGTTCCGTTCCCGTTCGCGAGGACGCGAACAAATGAAGGAAGACGCTTGTACAGCCTCCCAGGGGTATGCACCCCTTGGAGTCCATCCCCCCGGCATCTGGCTAAATCCCCTAAATGGCAACCCTTGGAAAGCCGGGCCAACATCCATAAAACGTAGCAGGGACAGCTTGCCACTCTAGAAAGCAGCTCAGTCCTTGCACAATGGTTACACATAGCGACATACTATTAACTGGGCCAGCAATGCCAACACATTGCTGACAACATAGCGCCGGAGGGTATAAGAAGGCATCTTAATGAGGTCAAAGGGTCTCTCCATTATCAGTGCTTCAACGATACGGCCGAAGGCCACGCCGGTGTCAGCAGAGGTAAGTCAGTCGTGTTCAGAGTTCCTACTTTTGTAACCTCTAACCCACAACTTGTACTTTACATTGTGAACATAATTACATTCCCTACAAGGGACTCATACTCAGAATTACAGACCAATAAACACTTGGTCAACACATCACACTAGCATTACTGTTTATACGCCTCTTTACATCCCAACGCCCTTCCTTATTCCCGTCACGGTAAGACGTGACAGACGGTAGTCTAATAGCGCTAGCTCAGATACCATTGTATTCCCCGAGCCGGCTCGGCTGCCAGCAAGCAGCACGTGCCACTCGGCTGATACGAACAGAGTCAGTTATATAATAAGCAGTCAGCTGAGCGACTAGCACAGTGACCCTTGCATTGGGTCCCATCCCTTCAAACACTACTACATTATTTATAGGAACGCCCCCTAGTTCCTAGCACACCACAACACTCTACACTGGTCAGCTTGCCCTGCCAAGGGAAGCTACCCTTTTTAGGCACTACCTTATAAATTAGTACAATAACTCTTCCCTTTTAGATCCACCCCCAAATAAGGGATCTAAAACAGTATGGATGGCGACATCAGGAGGCTCATTAGGAATTGTGCTGCTTGCAGTATTAGCAAACCTCCGGTTTCTACTAAGGTTGGCCTGTTGTCATCTGAACCGGCGTCTAGACCCATGGAGAGGCTTTTCATCGACCATGTTGGACCGTTCCCTCGCTCTGGTCGGGGAAACCAATTTGCGTTTGTTTGCACTGACGGTTTCTCCCGGTTTAGTTGGATTTTCCCCACCAGACAGGCTACGACCAGTTCCGTCATAAAGTGTCTTAATTCCATCTTCTCGTCTTTTGGGCCGTGTCAGTATCTGGTGTCAGATAATGCCAAGTGCTTTGTATCTCATCAGTTCCGTCAATTCTTGTTTGATTCTGCTATTTCGCACGTAACCACCACTCCCTATTTTCCTAACCCGTCTCTCGCTGAGCGAGTCAATCGTAATCTCCGTTCTGCTCTGATTGCTTTCCACCACGACGACCATTCCAAGTGGGATTCTAATTTGCATTGGCTCAATTTTGCTTTCAACACCGCCGTGCATGAGAGCACGCAAGCTACCCCTTTTTCGCTAATGTTTTCCTTTATGGCTAATTCTCCGTTGTCCAACCTGTGGAACCTGCACGATCTCCTTCCTGACAGTTTCACGCCCGAGGATATGGGGGCGAAATTCGACAAGGCTAGAGAGAATATTAAGGTATCCCATGACCAACTTGCCAGGCGACACAATGCCTGTCGCAAGCCAGCTGATTTGGAAATTGGTGATGTTGTGTACGTCCGCAATTTCGAGCCCAAGGGCGTCAGTAATCTTGTCTCAAGCAAGTTAACCCCTCGTTTTAAAGGCCCATGTTATGTAGAGGCATTCTTGACTCCTGTTACTCTTCTTGTTCGAAACCCTAAGGCCAACAAAATTTCTAGAGTGCATCTATCACACATTAAGCGAGGTGGAGAGGTGTCTAATGAGGAAATGCTACCGTAAATTTTGTAAAACAAATTTTGTATAATGTAGAGTGTCCCTAAAATTCATTGAAGCCTTCTGGTATCTGTTCCTTGTGGAATTTTGAATTTAATTGGGTTTGCAAACTCTGATGGGATACAAAATGTAAATGTTGGGAAGTTCCCATTGTAATGGTAAATTGTAAAAGTGTACCTAATTTTGATGTTTCATAGGAGTTGCTAATATGTAAGTTGGGCTCGGTGGGAGACCTAACTCATGGTAACCTTGTATTCCTGTTCCCTTTGGGAATTTTAGTGGTCATTCCTCTACCGTAGTTCCTTCGAAATGTATAGTCGTCTAACTCATGTAATCTTGAAATGTACTTCGAATCTGTAAAAAGGTAAACTTGTTAATGAAATTTTGTAAGCACGGATCTAGGGCATGGTCAGAAATATTTTCTTCATTTAAATTCAACTTTGTTTCTCCTTGTAAAATGTAGTAAGAAATTGTAAATTCTGTAAACATTTTTGAAATTAGATTAACTTTTATTTTTGTAAATGGCTGCCCACGCGTCGAATCTTATCTTGCACATTGCTTCCTCCTACTGCGTCTAAAACGACCTACATTGGACTTGTTGAAAATGTATCTAACGTGTCTCGGACTCTGAAAGCACTGCTGGTGCTGGTGTACTGCGTTTCTGAGGATTTTTGGACACAGTGATGCTGTTGACTAAGTGGTTTGCGAGGTGATCAATTATCCCATCACTGATAATCTGACCCTGCATTCTTCCTAACCAAAACGATGCGGTTTCATCCATCAATTGGAGTTAACAGGTGAACATTTTCTTCAGGAAACTTGCTTGGTGAATCGACTAGTTAAGGAGTACTGTCTATGCCTAGGCATATTCGTGAACGGTGTTCACGCTTAAGGGAGGGAGACTGATACGTGCAAGTGCACGTCTCTTCGTTTTCAATCATGTATATTCCGGTGCATCATACTTCATGACATTTGAACCGACCGCCTGTTGTCGTGGTTCCGTTGGTCAACGCGAGATGGCTCCTGCTCTCGGACTTCGGCTTCCTCCAAGTAGTTCCTGCTTATTCACCAATAGAGTGCGTTGGTGTTTCATTTAAAACTCTACCAATTCGTGACATAAGTGAAAAACAATTATGATTCTACGTCATAAAACAAAGAACGGTGTGTATTCATGATACCGCCAAATTATGAACTTATTTATGACATTGTTGTATTGAGGTGTCACTCCGTGATTGGACAATTTTATTTACATGTATACAGTTCGAAAATGACACGCAAAAATAATTCTCCGCCATTTTGGGAGTCGCTATTAGTGGTCGCCAAGAGAAATAAGAAGGACTTCTCGTGAAAGGTGTCTCCGCTGATGGGGGGGCGGTTGCCTCCCCCATCCTCTTCGAAATATAAATATATTCAAGAGAAGATATGAATGCCATTTCTACTTGGAAATTGCCTGTGGTCTTCAGCTTGTGAATTTCTTCGTTTAGACGTGTGAAATGTGATTGCATCTCGATGCGTACTTCGCTTGTGACTTCGAAACGGCACATGGGCGTGTTAGCCATGTTTAAGGCAATTAGTGCCGTAGTTTTTATTTATATTGTATGTTAATTACCTTATTATTAGTGTGTCTCCTCTGAGAAGGATGTAAGGTACGTTTTTTTTTAAATTTAATTTATCTAATTATTTTATTTTGGGAGCTCCAAGTTTGGCCGTGTACGAATGTTGATCTTCTGTTGTGTTCTCGCTTGTAGGCCTAAAATTTCTTTTTCGTTTTAATAACGTTTCCTTGTATATATTAAGTTTATTATTATTTTGTACCTTCTGGAGACACATTTATTAGTTTGTTTTACGTTTAAAATTATTATTTATTTTCATGTGGCAAGCTTGGGATTGTCATTTTTTTAAAATCTATGTAAGATCCGTCCAGTTTTAAAACGACTTGCATTAATAGTTTTAGATGTAATTGTTTTCCGTCGTTCATTTCCTTCTGCTAATGTTTAAATTTAATCTCATTAATTGTTTGCCGTAATTTCGATCTGGCATGTTTTTGTGTGGCCATGTTGTTACCGTGATGCATTGTGGTCTCGTGGTCAGTCCATTGGCGCGGGTCTCAAAAGCAGACGTGTTGTGAATTAACTTAATCCTTTTTTTTAATGTAATCTTGTTAGTGTTAATTTTGTGATTTTTGGTAAATGTCCTTGTGTTTTTCGCCGGCGTGCATATCATTTATTTATTTATTTTCTATCCAATTTAATTTTTTTAATTAAAATTTAATTTATTTTCTATCCTTATTTTTTGGCATGGCCTCAACATCTGCATGTCGGATCGTGATTGCATTTCCTTGCAATTTATCAAGCCCTTTCTCATTGTGTTGTACATGTAATTTCTATTTTAACCTTTGGGCTGTTTAATATTTTTTTATTTTATTTTAAATTAAGTCTTTCTTCTTCTTGGCTTTGCAAGCAAGCATGTTAGGCGCTATCTGGCCTTCTTGGAAATTTGTGTTGGTTGATGCATGTTCAGTTTATGGTGAAGGTCTTCTTTAAATTTTTAATATTAAACCTTTTACTATCCATTTTTAATTCTTTTGTTGTGGCATTATTTCACCGACGGAAGTTCCGTTGGTTTTTGGGGGGTGTTTGTACGATAGCCTGTGTGTGTTGTCCCCTTCTCCATCTTCCTTCCACCCCTTTTGGAGCTCTTCTGTTGGGATTTGTCTTCTGGAGGTGATTTTGCTGCGGAAGTGACCCGGACCTCTGAATACAGGTAAGTTGGCCCATCCACGCTCCCCGTACTCGTCTCATTCTGGTGAAGCAGAGCGTTGGTTATCGAGTTTCCGACGTGCTGCTGGCCAGTGCCGTTAATGTGGGGTTGCAAAAGGTACTACTAGAAGTTTAGCTAAGAGGCTCCCAAAAACCTGTAAAATACAAAACGAACATGACGGCCAAGCGAACGTGAAACATTTTAGTTGACGTTACTCGCGATTTAACCGTCTGAGCGCAGTAAATGTTTATACACATTGTAATGCACTGGCATCTAATTTAGCTCAAGATGGTGGTTGTGCGAAATTTTAAAATTATGTTTTTATCGCTTGTGTATTAATCATGCGATCGAAGTGAAAGTTTGAATAATGAACCTACGCAAAAATCGGCATTTAATGGCCTATATATACAGGGTGTAATTGATATAATGGAAGTCCTTTACACTGGTGATAGAAGAGACAATTTTAAGCTTCCTGGGTAAAAAATTTGTCACCTATCTTTAAATTGAAAATTTATCATTAAAAAGTCAATGTTTTTAGGCTTTTCCGAAATTCTTCAAACAGAAGGTGAGGCAGCAGGCTGGGGTAAACGGGGCGGGGCGAGGTGGAGCGATGCACGGAGGAGAAGTTGTTACGTAATCGGAGCGTTGACCTTACTAGTTGAGGGGAGGTATCAGCTGTTACGAGGAAAGCGAGCGATACCCATCTTGTAAGAACATTTGTATTGTTGTTGTTGCTGTTGTTGTTGTTGTTGTTGAAATTGCACGCAATGTCTCGGGACGTTATGACCGGTAGTATTGTGTAGCCTACTTTGTAAGTGTCATTGCCGTCCGGCACTTTAATGAAATACAGGGTGACAAAATTCCGACATCCCGTATTCTGTTCAGAACTAGCATTTAAGACGAAAGGAATACACTTGATGTTTTGTTTGAGAGGCTTGGCGATTTTGGTCATTTAGCCCCATGTGGTTGGGTGTGGGAAGAATTTGTCTGATAACCTGTGTTTTTGTATTTTCTTTAGTTATGTGGGTGTTTGTAATTCAGGTGAGGATTGGGAAGGAGGCGGCCGTGGACTTTGTCTGGGGTAGAAGTGGGAAACCATGGAAAACTACTTTCAAGATTTAATACTAGTATGGTACCACATGTACATAGTAATAATAATAATAATAGCCAGCCTTGTGGTGTTGGGGTAGCGCGCCTGCCTCTCACCCGGAGGCCCCGGGTTTGATTCCCGGCTCCGTCAGGGATTTTAGAAACTGACGTGAGGGCTGGAACGGGGTGCACTCAGCCTAGTGAGGACAATTGAGTAGCTGTCTGACAGTGAGGCAGTGCCCCGATCACGAAAACCAAGATTAACGGCCGAAGGGACCCGATGCGCTGATCACGCGTTACTCCAATATCTGCAGGCCAAAAGGCTGGGTAGCGGTCGCTTGGTAGGACTTGGCCCTTCACGGGCTGTAGTGCCAGGGGTTATTTATTATTTTAATAATAATAATAATAATAATAACATTAAAGCAAATATAGCGAGTTGGTTGGCCCAATCAAAAGGCAATAGCATTTAGAACGGGTATAGACCATACCTATCATTGTCTCAAATACGGGCGTGATCCTAAATTCCTTGCTCCAAGACCTTAAAGAACTGGTTCTGGATACTCAAATTGACAAACTAATGCAGAAGGCAGTAGTTCTCTCAACAACCCGAATCGTCTGGAAATTAATGGGTAGCGATTTCGACTTTCCAGCTTAGAAGTGGCTGTTTCAGTAGCAATAGTTTGGTTCCCTGAAGCCCGTATAGTTATGTTGTGATGTACCAGCAATGTGTTATATGTACTGTATAAAACAATAATAATAATTAAATGATAGTGAGGCTTTGAGCTCAGGTATTAGAGTGCTATCCTTCTCGAGGGTTCGATCTAGTCTGAGTCATGTAATACATGAAGGTGAGGAAATACGACAGAATTATGCCGATGGATGTAATGGCACGTACATGAAATTCTGTGAGCACAACATTCCGGAATCTCGACATACCCGCCAAAAATAAAAGTAGTGTGTCCAACAACATATTCTTATTATTATTATTACACACATTATAAGAGACTATATCTTTACTGAATGTTATTTATTTTTAAGTAGGGTTCCAATTGTTTAGGACGTTCAGTAAATAAATATGTTTGGTAACAATGATGATGGAAGAGACTTGAAAGCTTGTTGTGATGGTTGTTGTTAATTCATTTTAGGGGCTTGGGACATTTTTTATCAGCCCCGTGCAGTTGGGTGAGTGTTGGATTTGTCTGATAAACTGAGTTTCTGTGGTGACTGTAGTAGTATGTGTAGCTGTAGTTATTAGGGTCGTGAATGAGGTTGGTGCTCCGGGACTCCAAGTACCATACTATCCCGGCATGTGCTTGGAAAGCGCGTGGAAGAATCCAGGGAAATCCAAACTCAGGATAGCCACTGTCGGTGCTGAGTATGGACCTTCAATTACCGGACTTGCTGCGATCGTGGTGTACGATTAAATGCGCATGCCTACACCGCGGCGGTAGGCATTCCAACTTTGGGCTCGTGGGATGTCACGGGAAATCATCATGTGGCTGCAGATGGTGGGAAGTAAGGAAGCTTGTGTTTTTACATGACCGTAAATTTCGTGATCGTGAGCTACTGGACTGGTGAGACGCCAACAGCTGGACCGCTGCGCCATCACGCCCCGACTTGCATATCGGCCGTTGATGGTAAGCTGCCTCAATACTAGCACCCCATGAACATGATGATGATGATAATAATAATAGTCTAATAATAATAATAATAAGAAAAGTCAGCATGTGTAGCTCTGGTGTTAGATTGCTAAAAATAAAAGTCTGGCAAATCGACATACCAAATAAAAAACATAAAGGAACTTAGGTTGGTTCCATAGTTTAAGGGCTGCGACAACGTGGTCAGGTAGCCCCGTAGAAGTTAGTGTGTCTAAAATTCTATTATTACTATTATTAGTACAGCAGTAGTAGCCTGGTAAAATAATAATAGTATTATTAATATTTTTATTACAGTTGTTGCACTATCTTCACACAAAGATAGACCAAATCTTTAAGATTTCTATTTTCTATGCATAGTCCATGAGGCTGGCAAAATCCTAGACAGATCCACCATCACTAGTCATGTAGCCACTCCCCATGAAGGTGTGAAACAGCTGTTCATAGGCTCGGTTTGTGTATTTCAATGCCATTGGCAGACAAGACGAGGAGGTCACTCAACTCCAGACTCTTGTCAACATTCCTTAGCGATGGAGGGGAGGGCGATGGGGAGAAGTCAGCTGTACTGCTGAGGGGAACGAAGTGTAAGCCCGTTTCCAAGACATTGACCGACGATTTTTGTGATTTAATTCCACCTACACTAATTAAAATCCGACTGAATTTCATGAAGATATTTGCTTAGAATACCATCTTCTATCACCAGTGTAAAGGACTTCCATCATATCAAATACACCCTGTATATATATATATGAGATCACCTTTCGTGTGTGTGTGTGTGTGTGTGTGTGTGTGTGTGTGTGTGTGTGTGTATGTGTGAATCCAACATGGTGACCAACCGAAATATTTAGGCGGTTCACAATATCTGTTAATCTATGATAGCAATCCAACTGAAATATTGTATGTAAATAGAGGCTATGAACATCAATTCACCTACGGAACTTTCAATAACCTGGTGAACACGAATCCAACATGGCGGTGACGCGAAATATAACTATTTTAATTGACGTTTGTCGCGATTTAACCATCCGAGCGCAGTATAACTTGGTACGGTAAATGCTTATACAAATTTTAATCCACTGGCATCTAATTTATTTCAATTGTTTTCATAGCCACGAGTTGGCAGCTGTGTGCGAAATTTTAAAATCTCGTTTTTACTTCGTGTGTCCTAATCATGCGATTGAAGTTTGAATGCTACACGTACACAATAATCTTCATGTAACATTACATAACTCTAAAAATTCAACATGGCGACCATCGGAAATATTTAGACGGTTCTCAATATCTACGAATCTATTACATCAATCAAACTGAAATTTTGTATGTTGATAGAGGCAATTAACATAAGTAGGATATATAAATATAG
Source organism: Meconema thalassinum (assembly GCA_946902985.2). Lineage (NCBI taxonomy): Eukaryota > Metazoa > Arthropoda > Insecta > Orthoptera > Tettigoniidae > Meconema > Meconema thalassinum. The sequence goes on along the minus strand of OX336392.1, from coordinate 10,678,831 downwards.
GCTGTATAGTTCTTCTCGGAAGTAGGCCTACTTGTTTTCTATACGACCCATCTTCTGTTCTTTTAGGTGCAAGTATCTTCCTAAGAATCTTTCTCTCTATTAGCTCCAACGTTTTGATAATTAAATATGCATAGTAATTAAACCATCACATTAACTCATGTTTTCAGACATACACACCCAAGTACACGAGGCTAAATGACCACGACGTCCATGCCCTTCAATTGTATCAACAACAGCAAACTATCTATTTCGGGAGTAAAGTAACTTCTAATCCTGGAGGGAACGAGCTGTGAGGATTGGGAAGGAGGCGTTCGTGGTGTTCAGTTAGGAACCATCTGGAGCAGAAGTGGGAAACCACGGAAAACCACTTCCAGTGGGAATCGAACCCACCTCACTAATATTGAGCAGTATAGTGCACCTCAGAAACCTCCGTGGCTTAGGCGGCAGCACGCCGGCCTCTCACCGCTGGGTCCGTGGTTCACTCCATGTGAGATTTGTGCTGGACAAAGCGGAGGCAGACTACTCCTGTTTTCCCTGTCACAATTTCATTCCAGCAACACTATCAACTATCCTTTCATTTCATCTGTCATTCATTTAATCATCGCCCCAGGGGAGTACGACAGGCTTCGGCAACCAGCACAGTTCATATCCTACCCGCTAGATGGTGGCTTCATTCATTCCATTCCCTGACCTGGTTAGTCAACTGGAAACAGACTGAGGATTTTCATAACGCACCTCAGCCACTAATATTGAGGTGAAGATCTGCAGACTTTGCGACCACTTAACTTTATGGGGGGGCACTGTGATGCCTGTCCCAGCCGTTGCGCCGCGCCACGTGTACCGGGAATTAACGTCAGATCGCGGTAGCGTACTTGCGTGCGTCTCTCTGCTTTATGTCCCTCAGTGCTGCCATCTGCATATAAAACGATCACACTATCTCACTGCATATTACAGAGTTATATTTCCGGCATTAATTCAATGATACCCGCCTGAGTGCGTGGCTCGAGTCAGCGTACACCTAGCAAGGAAGTGAGAAGCGCAAGATGGATTCTAAAAACAATTTAAATAAATTTTACATAGTATTGTTAATCTCAAAATGCATATTTACATCCCAAGTGTCAACGCCCAAGATTGCCAGAAAAGTAAATTGAACATTAAAATTCGTGCGGCCGTCATATTTGTCCATTGTTTGACACTGTAGGTGTTTTATTGTCCTTCAATACGATACAACATTCAAGCTGATAGTTGTAATAGCCTCAAGGTTATGACACTCAAATTCATTTATGGTTTTGAAAGTAATGTCCGTAAACTTGTTTATGGTGTAAAAATTCAGCCTTTAAAGCCTTGATAGTTTCCGACAAAATACTAACAACTTTAAGCATTCGCGCGCTACGGGGCACACTATTTGCTATGTTTTAGTGTAGATATGCATTTGAGTGTTAAATTTTTCGAGGGTTCTATATTTAAATTATAGTTTCTTTATTTCTAGGTGAATGATGATACTAGGCTACTCATGAAACCAGCATCAGAAGATGGGACATGCTTATTTTGTGACTCTATTTTTTTTCAAATGATTCTGAAGGTGAATTGTGGATTCAGTGCTTCTTATGCAAAATGTGGACCCACAATGCAGTATATGTTAGAGATTATTGTAAAACTAAGTGAATGCTGGGGCTGGGACTCATGTAGGCCTACAGGAATTTTATGTCAATAAATTCTTCCCCAAGCCGATACTTTAGAGTTAGCCATTATCTCACGCACATCTCACTATAGCCTATTAAGAATCGCCACCGATATTCTAGAAGTGCAATTAATGAAGAGCAATTTACCTTAACTGTTTCTTGGAAAATTAGAATGTATATCGATGTAAACCACACTTCCGCGTACAGGTACAAAACCTCTCCACAGCAGTATTACAAATAAACATCCACAGTAGAGTGGAGGTGACGCTGACGTGGCAACCTCTTGGGTAAAACAATAGCGACCCTTGGACCCGTAGTTGGAAATTCCTTCGAAAGATGTCGGCACTATACAGAGGCGAAAACCTTGCTATCTCAGATTCCTATCCACTCCTCTATGTTTCCTACCAACCTATCTCTTCTCTTCATTAGCATATGGACTGAAATGTAGTAAGCAACAAGGCAACACTGAAAGCTCCCTTTATTTCCCTCTGTCAAAATAAAACGAAAGTAAATTTAGAAAACTGCAGTTGTTTTTTAAAGAAATTACATCTAAAAATATCTGGTTGGTTGGTTGGTTCCTCAGTTCAGGGGCTGCGACAACGTGGTCATATAGCTCCGTGTACTTTGGGTGTGTGTGTAGAATCTCTCTGATAACCTCTGTTAATTGTGATGGCTGCATTAGTGTGTGTTATCTGTTTTAATTCAATAAGGACTGCAGACAGTAATTTCAAGTGGTTCCTACTTTCGCTACCAAATTCTATCGTCCACGACACCTAGATGTGAACCTGGCTACTACTAAATGCCATCGCAACCAGGGCCTAGTGACGAACGTTGGAACTTAACCTCACACAAATTTAGTTAGTGGAAGGTTCTTTTACATGCCATACGTCTATGGCATGGACCCACTGGCTTCACTTTCCTTCCGAAGGAAGGCATACTGAGGGATTATTAACGCTCTAAAAATCCGAGGACATTTGCCAGGTTTGAACCCACGACCTTGAGCATAGAAGCTCAGCATGCTATCAACTACGCCACCGAAGCCACCCTAAAATATCTGTTTGTGTCTTGAAAAGTTCCGGAATAAATTTAATTTTTATATTAAGAAATAGATTTCAGCGAAAACTGGAGTCAAATTGTTTCCCGCTAAGTGAGGAAACGACGATATCTTAGGTTTCAGGGCGGGCACGCTCCAACACCGGTTGTGCTATGTCTAATAGAGACGCGCGGATGTGGGGAAAATAAATATAGCCTACCGTTACAAAACTCAGCATTTCCTCAGTCCGAAGCCCCTTAAGTCAGTGACCCATGCAATACATTTGCTACTAGCGGGAAGCAGTTTACCTCTCGAGCGTCTCCCGCTGAGATAACGTGTTCAAAGGCGAGATTACATCCCAATTGAATTTGTAGACGAGCTGCCGCTCCCTCAGTTCGCACTGAAACGAGCACCAGCCATGTTTCAAAGTTCGGTCACCTCAATAATAACATTTTAAAATCGGACGTAGAGTTTCAAGGATAATAAAGCGAATAATTTAGCTTCAACTGAATGTGCAATTCATGGGAGGCTTTTTCATGCATAACATAGACATTACCCTTCTATTGCTGATGTATGGACACACCATGAAACGTTGTCCCCGCGCAATAACTCAGAATTTCGTTTAAATTGCACTGTACAGTATTTAGTAAGCGCCATTCGTTACGCGCAGTTTTATTTTATGTCAGATATCATACATTAAACGTGCTATATATATTGATACTGCAGTAGAAATCAGCGCCACCCCAGGGTAAATGGAGCCTCGATAACCGCCGTAATTTGGCGAGGAAGGCAGTCCAGTCTCTGTTCCAAATGGTCCCACACATGTTCCCTGGGATTAAGATCGGGTGATTTAGAGGGTCAGGCAAGATGTCTATGTTTATCATCTAGGCTTACAGTTAGTTAGTTATTGTTGTTGTTTTAAGGGGCGGAACTACGACGTCATCTGCCCCAGCCGCGGTGATTCTTTCCCGACGTTTCAGCTGCCATTGCAGCAGCCTTATTCATGGGTGGATACGAGTTGGTCCATACTCAAACTGACGGTTATTGCCAGCCAGAGATGCTTGCATGCCCAGCATTGACGTCACGCTGCTCCCTGATTGGTCCGCGCCCCTGAAAGTCGCTTTCCAAGTGTTGTCTGTCTGTTAGGTAGTCAGGCTGGTTGGATACTCAAAACGTACCGTAGTTAGGTTATGTGGGTTGATACCCACAAAAACCCAAGGCAGGCATACTAGGCAAGAAGAGGAGTGAGGTAGTTTGCCACTGCTTTCCTCACTGAGTCAGTACAGCAGTACTAACCCTATGAGTAGAACCTTTCACAGCATCCAAAGGCACTGGCTGTGACCTGAATGTCATTACTCAGCACCCCCCATACCTCAGTAGCTTCCATATAATCACAGCCATGATTGAGACTGAGACATCGGTGATACTCTAGCGTGAGCCAACAGACACTGACTGTGCCCTGAATGTCATTACTAAGCACCACCCATACCTCAGTAGCTTCCATATAATCACAGCCATGATTGAGACTGAGACATCAGTGATACTCTAGCCTGTGCCAACAGACACTGACTGTGCCCTGAATGTCATTACTAAGCACCACCCATACCTCAGTAGCTTCCATATAATCACAGCCATGATTGAGACTGAGACATCGGTGATACTCTAGCCTGAGCCAACAGACACTGACTGTGCTCTGAATGTCATTACTAAGCACCACCCATACTTCAGTAGCTTCCATATAATCACAGCCATGAGTGAGACTGAGACATCGGTGATACTCTAGCCTGAGCCAACAGACACTGACTGTGCTCTGAATGTCATTACTAAGCACCACCCATACTTCAGTAGCTTCCATATAATCACAGCCATGAGTGAGACTGAGACATCAGTGATACTCTAGCCTGTGCCAACAGACACTGACTGTGCTCTGAATGTCATTACTAAGCACCACCCATACTTCAGTAGCTTCCATATAATCACAGCCATGAGTGAGACTGAGACATCGGTGATACTCTAGCCTGAGCCAACAGACACTGACTGTGCTCTGAATGTCATTACTAAGCACCACCCATACTTCAGTAGCTTCCATATACTCACAGTCATGAGTGAGACTGAGACATCGGTGATACTCTAGCCTGTGCCAACAGACAAATGCGAATTTACTGCATTCATCAAGAGATGGCAAACAGGCCATCCAAGTGTTGCTAAACCATCTTCGCGATTGAAATTATTGGGACGCTTCACGACCTCTATTGCCTCTCCAATCAACCTGTTTTGATACACGGGAATTTAACAACAGTTTCGGCCTTATGAAATCCGATAGCGTGTCCCATGACGTCAGCATGTTCAGCTAATGCAGATCTGTAGTTTATCTGTTTCGTGTCTCGAATGTGCTCTGAAATCCTAATGGAAACGCATCTTTTTATTTTTTTTTATTTTAAATTAGGGTGGCATATCCCCTCCAGGGACGTAGGCGACCTGACTAGAGTCCTTCACTTCGACAAGGGATCACTAACCTGGCATCCTGAGCCGAAGTTTACGTGTGGTAGGGTGGCCAGTTCCTTTCCACTCCTCCTCCTGTCATATCATCCGGCAGGTTCCCATTTTGTATCATGAGGCTGGGAGACCCCGTACCAAACCATACCAAGACTTTTAAATTCTTGGCAGAGCCGGGGATCGAACCCGGTACCTCGGGGGTGACAGCTAACAATGCTAGACACTGCGCCACGAGGTGGTGGTCTTTTAGTTTGCGCTATGTAAAGGTGCCCACAGGACCAAGGCACTTTGTAAACTCCTGCGTCCTGGTTTGGCTGCTTTAACTCGGTTGATTTACGCATCAAGCCAGTGCGACCTGTTACCGTATGGAGTGTGTACAGCACTCATCACGAAGACGTTGAATTAAAGGCAAGAGCTTCTCACCGATATTGTAATGAAATATTCGAAGTCATTTTTCAGTGATCTATTATTAAAAGCGTTTCGGTTGGTCAACTTGAGCGTAGTGGCTTCGGTGGCGTAGTCGGTAGCATGCTGAGCTTCTATGCCCAAGATAGCGGGTTCAATCCCGGCCGAAGCCGTCGGATTTTTTAAGAGCGTTAAAAATCCCTCAGTATGCCTTCCTTCGGAGGGGAAGTAAAGCCGGCGGTCCCATGTCATAGATTTATGGCATGTAAAAGAACCTTCTACTAATTACACCTGTGTGAAGCTAAATTGGATAGGTTAAGAATGTAGACAACGCTCTTGGGTTCCTACGTTCGTTGCCAAGAGCCGACTGCGGTGGCGTCTAGTAGCTAAGTTCTGAACTAGGCCTAGTAGTCGTTGACGGTGGCGTTTGGCGGCAAAAGTAGGAACTATTTGAAAAATTCTAAGTTGCAGTCCTTACTTGAATTTAAAAAAAACAGATACACACACTAATACAGTCATCACAATTAACACCGGTTATCAGACATATTCTACACACACCCAAAGTACACGGGGCTACATGACCGCGTTGTAGCAGCCCCTAAACTGAGGAGCCAACCAACCAACCAACTTGAGCGTGCCTAATTAGATTGGGCGAGAAGTTAAAATTAATTAACTTGTACCTGAATCCTGGGAAGTAAGTCACATATGACAAGTGCAAGCTGCCCGCCCAATCACTTGTGTTGACAAACTGAAGAGTGGTTCTATTAATAGACACCGAGAGGTTTGTAAAATGCAGCTTCGGTGGCGTAGTTGGTAGCTTGTTGAACTTCTATGCCTAAGATCACGGCTTCAAACCCGGTCGAAGTCGTCGGATTTTTCAAAAGCGTTAAAAATCCCTCAGTATACCTTCCTTCGGAGAAGAAGTAAAGCCGGCAATCCAATGCCATAGATTTATGGCATGTAAAAGAACAATTCACTAATTACACCTGTGTGAAGCTAAATTATCGGTATGATTTGACTAACGCTCTTAGGTTCCAACAGTCGTCACCAGGAGCCGCCTGAGGTGGCATATAGTAACCAGGTTCAGAACTAGTTGTCGTTGACAATAGCGTTAGTTAGCGAATGTAGGAACTACTTCAAAATTGAATGCCTGCTGTCCTTACTTGAATTAAAAACAGATACACACACTAATACAGCCATCACAATTAACACCGGTTGTCAGACAGATTGTACACACACCCAAAGTACACGGGGCTACATGAAGGCGTTGTCGCACCCCCTAAACTGAGCAACCAACCAGAGTTAAAATAAACATCTTGGAGCATGAGCAGAGTTCCAAGGCGACTTGCTTGTGTGATCTTTCATATGGGTGACTTTTTATTTTGACCAGTGAGTTTACTTTCCAAACTCAGCAATTCTTCTAGGTTTGTGCCGTGTCTTGTGTGGGGCTTCGCCAAAGACACCAAGCTGGCTCATCAGAGGGTGACCGGGCAGTTCCCCACACTGACACTTCCCCACAGCCCTTGGACGCTGTTTAATGACTCAGAAATAATCTTGACTGACAGTTCCACACACATCCCCCCTAAGGCTAAAGGCAGTTGCCTATTCACAGAAAATGGAGTAGGTTAATATTATTGTTGAACAACTATGACAAAAACAAAACAAAAACAAAACAAAAAATAAATAAAAAATACAAAACACGAAGTTCAATGAGGAACTAAAGAGCCTATGCTTATTCTACAGTATATGAACCTATCTAGAATAATGACAAAATTAAGTTGGTAATATCGAAATATCAAATTAGTTCAAAATATACCTGGTATAATGTAGCCTAATAGAGCACTTCAGTTGGCAGCCCTGGTGACTGAATATATTCTTAGTTCCATCTCTTAAGGTACTGTTTTAGATCCCTTATTTGGGGGTGGATCTAAAAGGGAGAGTTATTGTACTAATTTATAAGGTGGTGCCTAAAAGGGTAGCTTCCCTTGTCAGGGTAAGCTGACCAGTGTAGAGTGTTGTGGTGTGCTAGGAACTAGGGGGCGTTCCTATGAATAATGTAATAGTGTTTGGAGGGATGGGACCCGCTGCAAAGGGTCGTTGTGCTGGTCGCTCAGCTCAGCTGACTGCTTATTATGTAACTGACTCTGTTCGTATCAGCCGAGTGGCACGCGCTGCTTGCTGGCAGCCGAGCCGGCTCGAGAAACACAAAGGTACCTGAGTTAGCGCTATTGGGCTACCGTCTGTCACGTCTTTACGTGACGGGAGTAAGGAAGGGCGTTGGGATGTAAAAAGGCGTATAAACAGTAAAGCGTGTGTAGAGTGTGGACCAAGTGTTTTATTGGTCTGTGATTCTGATTGTGAGTCCCTTGTAGGGAATGAAATTATGTTCACAATGTAATACAAGTTGTGGGTTGCAGGTTACATAAGTAGGAACTCTGAACACGATTGACTGACTCACCTCGGTTGACACCAGCGTAGCCTCGGGCCGTCTCGATGAAGCACTGACAATGGAGAGATCCTTTGACCTCATTAGGATGCCTTCTTATACCCTCTGGCGCTATGTTGTCAGCAATGTGTTGGCCCAGTTACTAGTATGTAGGTATGTGTAACTATTGTGCAAGGACTGGGCTGCTTTTAGAGTGGCAAGCCGTCCCTGCTAAGTTTTATGGATGTTGGGCCGGCTTTCCAAGGGTTGCCATTTAGGGGATTTAGCCAGATGCCGGGGGGATGGACTCCAAGGGGTGCATACCCCTGGGAGGCTGTACAAGCGTCTTCCTTCATTTGTTCGCGTCCTCGCGAACGGGAACGGAACTGGAGGTTGGGGTGTTGACGTAGTGGTCCTTGAAACCCCCTCGTATCTCCTGGTGGTGTCGTATCGAAGTGTGGGTGTGAGGTCAGCCCGTGTTCAGAGGGGAGGGTTATGGGATTTACAGATATATGTATACGCTGATATTGACATTGTGAAAAAACAAACAAAAAAATTGACATTGCGAAAGATTTGATTAACATTGGGAAAAAAATTGACATTTGAGAAAAATTTAACATTAAAATAAATTCGACATGTAAAAAAAATTGCCCTTGCTATTGCTGGCATATTGCTAGTTTAAAAAAAAACATGGTTTCTGATGGTGATGTGTTACATATTTGTGCAGGGAGGAAAAACCCAGGGCCGAACGGATGATTGCGTCGTCCGCCCCATCTTAGGGAAAAAATGCTCCCTGCAATAAGAAAGGTAGAAGAAAATAGAAAAATGGGTGTTCCAGGGTATAATTTAAGGGAAATATTCAAAAGTATTTATTTGTTTGGGAAAAAACGGAACACCCTGACAAATGGGGAAGTTAGAAGAAGGAAAAATGAAAGAAAACAAATCATACACATTATGTACATTGACATCTTGATAAACAAACAAAAATATATAGCGTTTAATGTACTATTTTGCGATTCTGACATTGAGGAATATTGTCGCTTTCCAGTGGAATAATTGTAAGAAGTTTATCCTTAAAAATTATGAATTACAATGACCTTATGTCTAGTGGAATAATTGTATAAAGTTTATCCTTAAAAATTATGAATTACAGTGGTCTTATGTCTACTTAAGTGCGCTAATCCCTTATAAATCTGGTTTTTGTGAGGTACCTCGCGTGCACGCTACCCGTCTGTACGTACGCTTGCCGACTCACGGCTGATCCTGTACGGCCACTTCTTGGTACGGTATAGTGGTCGTACCGCTTGCACGTATTCTTAATACCTAATCTGTGAAGCATCCTCTGTGGGTGAATGCTTTCACACTTGACAATGAGAGTCACTGCCACAAATCGGTTGCGCCCTCATTGTCGTAATCTGCGTCGCATTTTGACGCTTTTATGTGGTTCTATTTAGTTGATCTGCCAGTAAGCCTGGTACCCCACAGGCACCAGTCCTGCTGTGCAGATTTTTTTTTTTTTTTTTTTTTGGAGTGTGTAGCTGAAAAAGGAAAATGTGGTGAGTGTTTGCGAGTGTGTCGGGATTAGTGCAAGTTGACGTATATAAAATTAAAAAAAATAGTACACAATCATGGCATGCCGTAAATAATATGCCACTGCTATATGGTAGTGAAATTCCTGTCACCAGTTTCCTGTATCTGGTGACGATGCCTGTGAAAAAAAATGGCGAGGGTTAGAAAAAACATATTAGTATGCCATATTCTCTATGTCGCTTCCTGTGTCATAGTTTTCACTGGCTGAAGCTCCTCTTTCTCTGAAAAAAAAAGCATGATTAATGTTAATTAGCTGCATGCCTGGGCTTACCCTATACGGTGCCGTGATGCCGTAAATAATATATAGTTGGTCTTACCCCGGTAGCGGAATTGTGGTTACCGGGTGCCGATATATTCCACTTTGATTATGCCTATTGTACTATATTATATATTATCCTATATTATAGTGTATTGTCGGACTTACCCTGATACCGGGTTTGGCGGTCATCAGGAGCCGACCGGCGTTACTTAATACTATCTATCTTAATTATGGTCTAATAATAAAAAAAACTATTACTAAGCCGAGAGGGTTGCCTTAATCTATTGCCGAAATGTGCTGCGCCATACCTGGCAACAGCGGTGAATAAATTTGCTTAATCCTAGGTTGCGTGTCAAATGCAACCGTCTTACAACTAAATTTGGCCTAGGACGATCGCCTGGGGCAATTAAATCCCCAGGACACCACCCGCACGAGCCCCAGAAACACCGGTTGTCTCTAGGGTCGCTAGATTCCGTCCCCTTAACTCTAGGTGTCGACGTCTATTACTAGTACTAATCTATTCGCAGGCGGCTTACGGTGCCACTAAGCTAACCGTGTCGCCCGCTGTAACTTCCTTGTTCATGACCGTTTGCTGTTCCGATTTAACGTAGTTGAGCCGCCCACTTGGCTCCTGTGAGGTGCGCGCACTGCCCCTCTCTTAATGCCCTCTGGTTGCCCGTTGCGTCGCCATTTATGTGGGCATTGGACATTGTGGTCCAATGGCATAATATTGTCTTCGCCTTAATCGGCCGTCGCAATCTGCTTTTCGCAGTAATATTTTGCCTCTATGGGCCGCCGTAGTATGCTTTTCGCATTGATATATGATATTGCCGCTATGGGCCGCAGTAATATGTATTTCGCAGTTATCTGCCACTCCAACGCATAGGAGTTTTGCTTCCCGCTATGGAAGCCGTGCCTACTTAAATTTAAACTTAACTAGAAGTCTAGTCATAATGGGGTCGTCTCTAGGGATAGTTCCCGATGCCGGCGGTGAGTGAGCTATTTCTCCCGCCATTCTCAGAAAGTCTCCCTGCAGGTCTTGGCCTCGACGACCGTGGCACAAAGTGGGTGTAGCATCCCTTCCTCCCAGGGGCGGTTTATGCGCACCTAGGATTCCAGAGCTTGCCCGACCAGGCCGCGAATGCTTTGACCTTACGTAGTTCGTCTGTTTGGTCTAGTCGTCAGTTAAGTGAGGTCGCTGCGCTGTCGAGCCAACTGGGGAAGGGTCCACATCGCCTTCCCCAGCTCTCAAAGTGTGGTTCTCCCGACCTTCGGCTTACACCGTTGTCAACAATCAGTTCGTATCAGATTCCTTTGTAAGAGAAAAAAAAATGTGTCGTAACCTGTGTAAATAGTTTAATCTCTGTGTAAAATGTAAAATATTTCCAGTGTTGCGGGGTTGTAGATCTTCTAAGTACATGGGCTACTTCTGGCCTACGATCGCTACGTCAGCTTTCCAGCAATAATGCTTTCTTTACCTTAATGGAGGTGTTAGTAGGGTCTGTAATGTCAGGTACCCTGTTATTAGGATTTGGGGGTAGTTATTTGTTGAGTGGGCTTAAAGTATGGTAGGAAGGGTTTGCGCACCTTTGGGTTCCACGTTAGTGGTGGCCTGAAACCGGTGATGCCACTGGGATGCTTCTATAGTGAGTGGAGTGGGGAGGCAATTCCCGGGATTGCAAAAATACGAAAATTCATGCAGGTTTGATATTAAAATCCCTGGTAATTGGATGGGATACTCATGCATGTGTCTGGATATGAAGTTTCTGCCTTCATGTACGGATAGGTGTAGGGTGGGGCATAATACCAATATATCCCTTTCATGCGGGAGTGTTTAAGTACTAAAGCATGGTTAATATGTATCTATGGCCTCCTCTCTCATTTGGAGAGGCGCATTATGCTTCTTTAATGTTTGCTGAGCCACCCCTAATACTCAGGTGGTGCAACGTGGCTCAAGGCGTAGCATGCCTGCTCTTTAGACGCATGAAGTCCATCAACCCCTTGTGTGTATTTTGTAATGTAGTGTAGCTGTTTTTGGTCGTGTAGATGTGTTTGCGTTGTGTATGTTGGGCGTGAGAAGGTTATGGGAAGGGAGTAAGGTGGTACGCTGGTAGCCTGTTCTCCTGTCATCCTCCCTTGGTCCATGTTGGCTTTCTATCCGCGCCTTGGGATAGTAGAGCTGCATGACCTAATCTGGTCGGCCATTTGCAGCGTAGATGTGGCCAGTGGTCGTAATGCGACTGGTCATGTCTAGTCATCTGTAATGACTCCTATGCCTTGCGATTGATAAGAGAAGTTATTAGGGGGGAGATCTTGTCTGTGTTTGCTCCTAATTGTTGAGTGCGTGTGCGTGTGTGTGCCTATGTACCGCTACACCACGCGGACGGTTGGTCTGTTGCATGCCAAGTCGTAATATGTATCGCCTGTGTGGGCAGAAGGCGCCCGTGGCTTGCCAACGTCCTTGCGAACGTGCCCTAGAGGCCCAAGATAAGTTCCGCTGTGTCACGTCTTGTCCATTGCCAAATGTTTTTGCAGTGTGGGAAAAAAATGTATGGTGTTATAATAGTTATGTGTGTGTAATTTCACGGTCACTGGCGATACGCAATAGTGTCTCGTCACCGCAGTATTGCAGTGTGAATAGTCTGCAGTCAGCGATTGGTATGTGTTTTTTTCTGCACGTATGCAAGTGTGGTCATTGTTTTAGATTCCTAGCGGCTTAATGTAGCAATTCGCCCTAGTTAGGTAATGACGTCGTGTGGCCATTGTTCCCTAAGACTTGTGTCTTGTGAAATTTTCCTACCTGTGTCTGTGAAATGTATCCTGTATGCCTGGTGTAATTCGAAATTTTATGTCTGTTTTTTTTTTTTTTTTTTTTTTTTTTTTTTTGTGGGAGGAAATGTAGTATTCCCTGTTCATGCATTTGTATGGGCCAATTTCGGTGTGGTTGGGAGCCTGGATAACTGCTTCCACTTGTGTCTAAATTTTTACTGGAACTCAGACCCGTGACCTTATGTCATTCTCTGTGTTTTATGTTTGCGTTGTGTGACAGGGCTTGGGGCTTTCCCAGTGTGGTTTTTGCTTGTGTTCCGTGTACCAAAAATACCATTGGATAGTTAGTTTTTGGTACGCGTGTGGTGTGTGGTCATGGGTTCGAATCCGGTTGTCTGTAAAGACTTGGTGTGATCATTTCCGTGCCGCATATAATATGGCACGCTCCCGTGGATGTGCAATGCGCAAATGAAAGCATGCATACCTGTGTAGAGTTTGTATGTTTTTGATTTCCCCTCGTAGTGTAATTTTGGAAGATATAGGGTCTCTAAATCGGGCGTGAATGATGTCGTGCGCTCTGCTCTGAGAGCTGTTGTCTGTAAGCGTGCAGGTTATCACTGAGGCCTGCGTTATTGCTGAGTATGGCGGTATCGGATTGCAATGTCCTGCGCGCACGCTCGTTACTTGTCTTGATAGCGCTGTATGTCCGCCACATGTGTTTTTAATCGCTTACTCTCTGTGACTGTGATGAGTGCTTTTCGCATTGTGACAGAAAAGAGGGGAATTTGTGGTTTAACGTGACCGTATCTGGAGATCATGAGCCCCGGGATTTCCGTTTTACTTGGAATCCAAACCACAGGCCATGGCATTTCACTTCGGAAATCTCATATGCGTTGGCCGTACTTGTAGAAGAACCTTCCATTGCCTACATGTGCGTCCCCAGATTTTGTGTTACTGTATCGTGGTTCAAGTATGTTCTTTATCCCTGGGGAAAATGTCGTTGTACGCGAGTGTGTCTGGTCCGCTAGTCGCGTGTTTGGTGACCAGATGCCAGAGGCGATTGTATTGTTTTTCGTTTATGACCCGCTGTTAGTGGGACTGTCCCAATTTGTCTTAGCTTTCCCATTATTCTATTCTAGAACTGGATATCTACTCAACCTTATATTCCTGGTATTCAGAAGGTTGCGGGTTTGGAGACCGTCTTTTACCCAGAGTAATTGTTTCCGGCACCATGAAGGTTGTGTCTCCGGGACAGTTCTGGTGAGTGTTAGGATCGTATCCCGGTTCGGTCAGTGAGGTCTGAAGGCTATTTCTTGGCTTTCTTCTCACGTCTGCCAACGGGACCGTTTCCTTTTCTTTTAGCAGTGTGCCCGCCTTTACGTGTAGGTGTGTGAGCTTTACGTGTGTGATATGCCTTCATCCGGCGGGCGTGAATAGTGTCCTTTATGAGTTTCCTCCCATGGCGCACGTTCACTATATAATTTAGGTCAGATACCTTCCTGCAGACTTTGAAGGGACCTGCCCATCGTGGCAGGAGGAATTCGGACACGTTCTTCTTACGGGCATGATTGGAGACCATGACCAATTGCCCGGGTGTGTATTCCACGGTCTTTCTATTCCGATCGTACCGCTCTTTTTGCTTTTTCTGGGCCTCGGCTATGTTTTTTCTAGCGTCCATGCGGGCTATCTGCAAATGCTCTAGCCGAGCCGCATTGTCTGTGTGGGCGTCCTGTGGGATACATATATTGTCTATGGGACTCCTGGGTGTGTATCCGTGCAGTAGGAAGTGTGGAGAGTGTTTCGTAGCCGTAGATACAGAGGTATTATAACTAAAAGTAATACTTTGCAGGTATTCATCCCAGTCTGTTCCTGCGTCCTCTGTAAATTTAGCCAGCGCTATTCCAAGTATTTTGTTCATACTCTCCGTGAGTCCGTTGGTTTGCGGGGAAAAACTCGTGGTAGTGTATGCCTTAATCCTGAGTATCTCCAGAAACTGTTGGAGCACTCTCGAGGTGAAAATAGTACCTCTGTCGGATAATAAGGTTTGGAATAGGCCATATCGTGTAATTATGTCAAATAGAAATTCGGCTATGCTGTTCGTGTCTGCTTTGGGAACAGCCTTTGTAATCATGTATCGTGTGAGATACTCGGTGGCCACCAGGATATATTTATTACCTTTCTGACTTGTTGTAATGGGGCCTTTCACATCTATTCCGACTCTGTGAAATAACTCTCCCACGGGAATTGGGTTGAGTAGTCCATGAGGCTTGCCAGGTCTTGTTTTGAATCGTTGGCAGGTGTGACATGTCTTGACAAAGGTATCTATGTCGGCCTTCATGTTTACCCAATAGTACTTGTCACGGATTCTAAGGTAAGTTTTATGCGTACCTAAGTGTGCCCCTGCCAGTGGGCTATTGTGGTGTCCGCTCATGATATTTTCTCTCAATGATTCCGGAACCGCTATAGGTGCGCTATCGTGCATGGCTGTGGGCTTAAATTTCAGTACCCCGTCTTTGTCTAGGAAAAATCGCCTAGACAGCCGTGCTGTCTTGGAGTCCACCTTATCCAAGTTTTCTAGTGCCAATAGAATCTGTTTCAAGTGCGGATCACTTTCTTGCTCCTGTTTGATGTCAACCACCGTCAGGGCAAAGGTGGGCATATCGTCCCAGTCGTGGTCCTTACTGTCATCTGGGGGATCGGCTACTGGCAGCCTAGACAACCCATCTGCGTCTAGGTGTGTAGCGCCTTTCTTGTGTTTGACCACGAAGTCATATTCATACAGGCGGAATATAAACCTGTTGAGTCGCG
The DNA here is from genome assembly GCA_946902985.2 of Meconema thalassinum. NCBI lineage: Eukaryota > Metazoa > Arthropoda > Insecta > Orthoptera > Tettigoniidae > Meconema > Meconema thalassinum. The sequence continues at coordinate 10,663,364 of OX336392.1, read as the reverse complement.
AATTTGGGTTTTTAAATTTGTCCCAAAAAAGCAAGCTCGCGTGGTCAGTCACTACCGTGAACTTGATACCATAGAGGTATACTCTAAAATAGTTCACTCCCCACGAAAATGCCAGCATTTCCCGCTCTGTGGCAGAGTATCTAGTCTCAACGGCCGTTAGCTTCCTGCTAGCGTAGGCGACGGGCCGTTTGCGCTCTTCGGCGTCTTCCTGCAATAGGGCTGCTCCCAACCCATACAGGCTGGCATCCACGTGTAAAAATGTGGGCCTATCACTATGGAAGTGTTGCAGCAATGGAGGTGAGGTCAATAGTTGCTTCAGTGTGTTGAAGGCATCTATGTGTTCCTGCGTGATGCTGAAGGGCGTTTTTTCCCGTGTGAGTTCAGTTAGGGGATGGGCGATGTGTGCAAACCTATAGATATGCTTGCGATAGTACGAAGCCAAGCCAATAAAACTGCGCAATTGTTTCAAGTTTGTGGGCATTGGGATGCCCGTTATTGCGTCAGTCTTGGCTGGATCGGGAATAATGCCCTCCCGGTTGACAATATGGCCCAATATGTTAATTTGCTGTCTGGCAAATTGACATTTCGCAGGTTTAAGCCTTAGTTTAGCTTCTCTGATCCTTGCGAAAGCCTCCTCCAAATGTACGATGTGTTCGTCAAAAGTGTTGGAGAAGACCGTTATGTCATCCACGTACACCAATACGGAACGCCATTTAAGCCCTGAAAATGTCTTATCCACTAGCTTTTGGAAGGTTTGGCTGGCGTTACGGAGACCCATCGGTAAACGGGTGTAGGTAAATAGTCCGTTCTCTGTAACGAACGCCAGCTTGTGCCTATCTGGTTCATAGACGGGGATTGAATAGAATCCGCTATAGCAATCCATCGAACTGAACCAGCTAGCTCCACCAAGGGCGTCCAAATAGGTGTCTGCCCTTGGTAGTGGATAACTATCATTTTCGATCAACTTATTGAGCCTCCTGTAGTCAGTACAAAATCGGTGCGATCCGTCCCTTTTTTTGGTCAGCAGAACTGGAGAGGAATAGTTAGAAATAACTGGAACAATGACCCCTGCCTCGAGCATCTCTGAGATCTGGGCCTCGATGGCATGTCTCTCCTTCTGGCTCACTCTGAAGGGAGGCTGGTGTACTGGTCGGTCACTAGTGAGTGTGACGTGGTGTTCAATGAGGTCTGTCACAGCGAGATCCTTCATTGAGTGGGCAAAAATATCTCTGTTGGTCTCCAGGAGCTCCGTGAGCCTTTTATTTTGCTCCGGAGTCAGGTCCTGCCTGTGGTTCTGGTTGGCCGCCTTATCAGTGTGTGTGTTTGTGTATTGGCTGATAGAGTGCAGTGTAGGGGCCTGATGCTCGTGGTTTTCTCGCTCCGCTCGAATCCCATCTCTGTTCCTGGTGTATACCATGGGATGTGTGGTGAGCCTCTGGTCGTGCTTTAAAAGCATCTGACCACTAGCGAAATTTATGCTAGCCTCATATCTAGCGAGAAAATCCATGCCAATTATGGCTGACGCAGAAAGGTGTTCGATAACGAACATGGGGTGCGTTGTGGCAAAATGGTCTATCCTAATATGTATGTTCGCTACCCCCATGTTTTCCAGCGCCTGAGCATTGGCCGCTACCAACCGAATGTTTCCCGCGACACCTTGTATTTGCGCCTCGGCAATGTGTCGTCTATTAACACAACTTACGGCTGCCCCGGTATCAATTAGGGCCTGCACTCTGTGGCCATTTATGGTGGCGTGTATCGTGAGGGCCGATACCTGAAATCCACTGCCCTGCACCGATGTGTTGTGTAAGATGTATGTTGTTGTTGTTGTTGTTGTTGTCGGCGTGACATTTGTGCTGAGAAGGCACGGAGCTGTCCGCTTATCGTACCTGGCACGCTTCGCCTCTAGGCTTACTTCCTGTCCTGAATACTTTGCCCCGGTCAGCAAAGTGCGTTTGCCAAGTACATTGCCATCTCCTTTAACCGGTCTTGCTGTGAGACTAGGAGTCTGCTGGCGAACGTTTAATGTATTAATCGTTCCCAGCCTTTGTGTAGTTGTGTTGTTGTTGGTTTCTTCCTCTCGGGAAGGTGTGTCTGCAAATGTGACCCTGAGCTTGCCTTTGTTATCCCGACTTTTGTTCCAGGCGGTCGCGAGTTCGACTCCTGTTGCTGGCTTCCCCATGCCGAGCGATCTCGCGTCATGCGCCTGTGTGTGGTCAATTCCCCCCCTGTGTTGTGGTGAAGGGGGTGGGGTTTTCTGTTTGGAGGGTGTGGGCGTGTTCTCGGGCTGTTTGCTTCTGATCGTGAGGGGTGTGTAATGTCCCGCCTTAGGGTTTCCTGTGAAAAGTACGTGTAGGTCCCTATTGAATCCCGCAGTTGAGAATAGCGGAGGCGAGTGCACATCCGTGTATACATGGATGTTGGCTTTGAGCACCTTGCCGAGAGCGGTTACCTCTACGGCACTGCCATAGGTGCCGTCCTTACCCATGTATTTTCGATAATCCGCCCCGGTCTGGAATGGGTTTTCCCGCTCGTCCGACACAAAGTCCCGGTACTCTTTCCAGTTGGCCAAGATATGTTTGACCGTTTTCTGTCTGTAGTCCCCATGATAATCCTCGGTATTCCGGATTAGAAAGCTCATGGCCCTAAACAGACAGTTGCCGTCTCCTTGCACGGGGTGTATTTGGAAACGGTCCGGGGGCGGATCGTCAGCCTTAGTTTTAGCTGGCTGCTTCTTCCCCTTACCCTTACGAGTTGTCTTGGGGGAAGGGCCTTTCTTGTGTTGTGTTGGGGGAGGAACCTCAGCTGCTTCATCAGCTAGCCGAACCTCCCCGTCTAGGCGTTTTTTGAAAATGTGGGTGTACGCCTGCCTGTAATGTATGTGCGCCCCCCCTCGGGGTGGCTGCGCCAGCTCCCCGCTTGCGGTGTGTGTCTAGGCGTAGGGAGTATTGCCCCCCTGTCTGTCCTGTGGGGTGTTTCATCCCTGAACTCCCTCGGGTATTCGTCGGGGAGGGGGTAGTGTTCTGGGCCCTTCGTGTGTTTGTCTATGTTGTCCCTTTCTCTAGTGGGTTTTCTTCCTTGTCGGTTATTGCCCTGTTGTCCATTATTCTGTCTCCGCCAGGGTGGGGTGTATGTCTGCTGCTGCTGGGGCGGGTGTTCCCGTCGGTTCCCCTTTTCCCTATATTGGCCAGCTGCATACCCCTGTCTGGTCGAGGGTGGGTTTTCTCGCTGTTCCCAATTTCCCTTGTACTGCGGGGCCGCATAGCCTTGGCTTCGTGGGGGCGGGTTCTCCCGATATTCCCCATTTCCCCTGTACTGCGGGGCTGCATAACCTTGGCTGCGTGGGGGCGGGTTCTCCCGATATTCCCCATTTCCCCTGTACTGCGGGGCAGCATATCCTTGGCTGCGTGGGGGCGGGTTTTCCCGATATTCCCCATTTCCCCTGTATTGCGGGGCAGCATATCCTTGGCTGCGTGGGGGCGGGTTTTCCCGATATTCCCCATTTCCCCTGTATTGTGGGGCAGCGTAGGACTGTCTATGTGGTGACGGGCTGTTTCGTCGGGGGATGTCGTGGTCGTACTCCTCAGGGTAGTACTCCCGTGTGTACGGAGATGGTGACCGCCTTGAGGGGTATGTCGGCTCTGTGTCCGTGTATGCTATCGGTGAGTACCGAGGAGGGTAGTGTGGCCTATCCTGTGGGGGAGGTGTTGTTGGCCGCTGTGGAGGGTAGTAACTTTCTTCCCTCCCGTAGCGTCTCCTCTCTGTGTACCCCCTGTCCCTCTCAGTATGATAGTGTTCTCGTGTGTCTGCTTGCTCATCCCTTGGCGGTCTCCCGCCCGCTTGGATGGCAGCTATGGTCAGTTTCTCCATCCTGTCCACTAATTCGTCCATTTTGGCGTTAGTGTCGTCTTTCTGAGTTTGGAAGTGCAGATCCACGGCTTTTTCCGTAGCCTTTTCCGTGATCTTTCTCCCCTCCTCTATGGTCTTTATGTTATTCAACATATGTTGGACCGTGAGGTTGTTCATTATGCATAGCTTTTCTACTATGGCTGGTCTGAGGCCCTGCATTAACAGCTTGACTTTCTGTTTATTTGTCATTGCTGCATTGTACTTTTCGCACATTATCAATTTAACATTGATGTATGCCTGGGCGCTCTCTTTGGGTCCCTGTGACCTCTGTCCAATCTGGTCATAGAGATCGTCATCGTCTGGTATGAGCTGGAACTCCTCTTTTAAGAGTAAAGCGGTTTCCTCCCATGTGGCAGCTTCTAGTGTGTCCTCATGGAGCTCATACCACGTCATGGCCGCCTTTGTGAGGTAGGCAGGAAGGAGCCGTTTCCTAACTTCCTCGCTCCAACCATTGATCCGGGCCGTTCTATTGAAGGCCTTGAGGTATTCCTCGGGATCCTGGCCTTCCCCCGTGAACTTTGTGGGGTGGATCATGGGGTATTCAGTGTGTCTATTCATCTCGCTTTCAGCTGTGTCTCGTTGGCTGTGTAGTGCTTCGGGTCTGTTTGTGCCGTTCACCCCGCTGTCGTGTGCTGAGGTATTTGGGCTGTTTAGAGGGGAATTAGCCTCGCTTCCCGTGTACGACACCTGTGTTACGTTACCAGGTGGCTCGTCACCTGATATGCTTGTGCTGATGGATGGTGTATTGTCGTACTGTGTAGATTCGACTATGTGTACGGTTCTGTCTAAATCCTGTTTTACTGTCTCCAAAATAGTGTGGATGTCAAGAATCGCTTCTGTCGTGTGATTATTGGCTTTAATAGTGTCTGTCTCTAATAGCTCTGAAATGCGCTCGAGCAGGTTACTGGCTTTCTGCTCTGTGATCTGCAGTTGCTGCAACAATAGGGGATGGAGTGTTGGCAGGCAATCTACCTCACTAGCGCTGGATACTGGTGACTCTTGTGTGTGTTCACTGGCCTGGGACCGTGTAAAATGTATAACTTGTGCTGCGGCGGCAGGGTGTTGAGCACGGATCTGTGCTGTTTTGAATTCAAGGTCCCTGAGTAGTTGTACTGCAGTCTGGTCAGTTATTAAGTCACCGTTCTTAATCTTTAGCTTCGGCAGGAGTGGAGTCGTACTAGCCGACAAATGGTGTGCAAAGTCTCTTAATGTAGTTCTAAATGTGGACATTTAATTGAAAAAAATGTGTGACGTAATATGAGGTTAAAAAAAAATTTCACTGTCTGCTTGGCTTTTTGCGGTACGGAAGGGGTCGTTTTACCTACGAGGGCTCGTTGGTTGAGTCCTGTTCTCTATGCGTAGGACCCCGCCTCCACCAGTGTTTTAGATCCCTTATTTGGGGGTGGATCTAAAAGGGAGAGTTATTGTACTAATTTATAAGGTGGTGCCTAAAAGGGTAGCTTCCCTTGTCAGGGTAAGCTGACCAGTGTAGAGTGTTGTGGTGTGCTAGGAACTAGGGGGCGTTCCTATGAATAATGTAATAGTGTTTGGAGGGATGGGACCCGCTGCAAAGGGTCGTTGTGCTGGTCGCTCAGCTCAGCTGACTGCTTATTATGTAACTGACTCTGTTCGTATCAGCCGAGTGGCACGCGCTGCTTGCTGGCAGCCGAGCCGGCTCGAGAAACACAAAGGTACCTGAGTTAGCGCTATTGGGCTACCGTCTGTCACGTCTTTACGTGACGGGAGTAAGGAAGGGCGTTGGGATGTAAAAAGGCGTATAAACAGTAAAGCGTGTGTAGAGTGTGGACCAAGTGTTTTATTGGTCTGTGATTCTGATTGTGAGTCCCTTGTAGGGAATGAAATTATGTTCACAATGTAATACAAGTTGTGGGTTGCAGGTTACATAAGTAGGAACTCTGAACACGATTGACTGACTCACCTCGGTTGACACCAGCGTAGCCTCGGGCCGTCTCGATGAAGCACTGACAATGGAGAGATCCTTTGACCTCATTAGGATGCCTTCTTATACCCTCTGGCGCTATGTTGTCAGCAATGTGTTGGCCCAGTTACTAGTATGTAGGTATGTGTAACTATTGTGCAAGGACTGGGCTGCTTTTAGAGTGGCAAGCCGTCCCTGCTAAGTTTTATGGATGTTGGGCCGGCTTTCCAAGGGTTGCCATTTAGGGGATTTAGCCAGATGCCGGGGGGATGGACTCCAAGGGGTGCATACCCCTGGGAGGCTGTACAGTACAGAATACAAAATTTGGTTGAAGTCCAATGGACGTTACATGCAGTTAGACACTGGATCTATCAGCACGCGTAAAATCATGTTGCCAACAATACCATGCGTGTTCTGGTCAGAAATAATCTGAAATATTATGATATCTTGCTGTGCCAATTTTGGTTGAAACCCATTTGTTAGTATAGAAGTTACATGTATTTTAAAATTGGACATATCAGCAGGCATATAATCATGTTGGCAGCACTGCCTTGTATTAATTACTTCAAATTAATCTACAATGTCAGGTGCTATACGTGTGCAAAGTATAGAGCTGTTGGCTTGCATACATTCTGATATATTGATATTAGGGTAAAAATATTAACAGTTGGCAGCCCTGATTGCTCTTAACAATACTTACAGTAATATCTGTTATGGTACACATAGCACATACGAAATTTGGTTGAAATCCAACTGATAGTATAGAAGTTACATGTATTTAAAAATTGGTACTATCAGCAGGCTTATAATCATGTTGGTAGAACTGACGTATATAAGTTACTCCAAATTAATCTAAAATGTCAGAATATACGTGTGCATAGTTTAAAGCTGTAGGCTTGCATACTTTCTGATATATTGGTATTTGGATAAAAAAAATTGAGAGAGCAATTATTAACAGTTGGCAGCCCTGGTGGCTATTAAGAATACGCTCAATCATATCTGCTTTTGTACAGATATTACATACGAAATGTGGTTGAAATCCAATTGATAGTGTAGATGTTATATGCATTTAAACATTGGACTTATCAGAAGGCTTAAAATTATTTTGGCAACACTGTCATTATTGGCCTCCTGGAAATTAAACTGAAATAGTATTATCTGCATGTGTACCAATTTTGGAATAGCTCCCATGCATACCTTGCGAGATATCCAACATGGAGCTCAAATTTCCAGTGCGTTTTTTCAGCAGTTGGTAGCACTGACATCATTTTCAAATATGGACGTGAGATATTCCGGTACACATCTTTACTCATACTAAATTTGGTTTTGATTGCTGCCGCCGTTTAGGAGTTGATAGGGGGGGGGACAGACACACAGCCAGACAGACAGACAGAAGGACAGACAGACAGACAGACAGACAGACACACATTTTCCCGGATCGATCTCATAAGTCTACTTTTTCCTCATTTTTGCAAAATGTGAAAAGTAGGCTAACAACTGACGAAGCCTAGAAAGCTGATTTTAAACACGCCAAAATGATCGGTTTTGTTATTATTTTGCCAGTCCACAGCCTGGATAAAGTGTGATGGAAATCAGACTGCATTTATTTTATTTTGATGGAAATTTCACTACATCACAATGATATTTTCGAGACCGTGTTAGTAATGAAGTAGGACTACATAGATCGAGCGCTTTTCTTAACTCCAAAGGAGTATTATGTTAAGGTGCATTGTCACAGGTGCGACTGTAACGATGATCGCTGAAGCCTATAGCCTTAGGGGGGATGTGTGTGGAACTGTCAGTCGAGATTATTTCTGAGTCATTAAACAGGTAGCCACGTCCAAGGGCTGTGGGGAAGTGTCAGTGTGGGGAACTGTCATGTAATCCATCAGCGGGCTCTTGGTGTCCCCACCCGGACCCCCACAGGAGTAGCGAACTGCGCTATACCTCCCTTTTTATGAAGAGCACCTGCGCCTCTTTGCTGCGAAAACTAAAAGCTCAAGCAGCCATAACCTCCCTATGAAGGCCTCCAAAAATATGGCTTATTGGCATTCACGGCCAGTGACCGGGCGGGGACACCAAGAGCCCGCTGATGATCCAGCTTGGTGTCCTAGGCGAAACCCCCCACAAGGACACGGCACAAACCTAGAACAATCACTGGCCGAGAAAGCCAATATACCATCTTACTTTCAGTTTGACTCTATTCCAAACGACTGTTTTACGAACGATACGTGGATTTGAATGCCAAATTTGCGAATTTCTATCCTATTGAAATAGATTGGAGAATAAATCTATGGGGGCAGAAGAAAGGGTGTGTGCACTATGTACATAACACAACCGCTGCTAACTTCCCACGTTGAAGCACGATTCATTTTCCTGTGGCGTGGGTAGGGAACTAATTTAATTGGTAAATCAAGTTGCGATGTGTCACCTACACCGACCGGCTTAGCTGCACGTGTTAGTGCAAGGACTGGGAAGGGTCCAATGTCCACCCATGCCTTCGTGGCTCACATTACATCTTCAGTCTTTCAATAGATTATTATTATTTAGCGTATGACAACAAGTTAGATACACACAGTATATACAAGTACAAATATACACAGACATGAAACATGTTTCCCGGGAGTAAGATTTAATTATATTGCAAAGTCCAGTTGGCTTCCTCTGTTGGTTACAGAAAGTAATTTGGGCTACCCGTGTAGGAACGTCGCACACATTCACTTACAATATGGGGGGGATTGTTTGTTGAGAGGCACCACCGTCGCACTCCGCTGATGCAATATATTTCCACTTATAAAGGGCGTCCCTACATTGTCCATGATTTGTTCTCACCCGATTCAGTGTGGCCCAGAGCTTACGCGGTAGATGATGTCCTCTAGGAAGATGCTCACCAGAAAAGATGTTGCGTAAGGAACTGTCTGTGGCAACTTTCCAGCGACTTCTCCATTCATCTAAAAGGTAGAAATTCCTATCGGCCAAAGCAAAGATGGATGGTGTGACTTGAGCCTCGGTATCTTGAGAGCGGGAATATGACCCAGAACAGTCAATTGAGGGTTCATTTCAATCTTCCTGTACTCTTGTATGAGAGCATTTGATCTTCTTAAATCAGGCGGCATTATACCTGACAGAATTGGAAGCCAATACATGCCTTATTTCATCTTGGACAAAGTGGTCTACGACTCATTAACTTGTCGCGGCTATAGCATAGAATGGACGGGATGGAACCTTTAGCAGCTAATGTTAGACACTCCTCGAGGAAGAAGGACGCGAAAGAGAAACAGACACAGAAATGAATAACCTAGACATAGTTCCAAAGCTAAGCAACCTACAAGACCATGATTCACTCCATAAAGCGCGAATTACCGGTGGAGTTTATATTGAATGGAAATGTACTGCTTCGATAACTCGTTGTGAACGGGGGGCTTAATATCATTTTTATGCGCTGTAGTAATTATCTGTAAGCTTAATCTGGGAATAAACAGCAGCGCATATCAACGGTAATTGTAGCAACTAACCCATTAAATTAACATTAAAAAGGCCGAGTAACCCTTAACGTTACATTTCGTGTTCCTATAATAATTAAAAGTTAGCCTCATTAGCGATTATTTACGAGTTACTCTGAAGATGTGAAGTTTAATATGCGAATCATTATTAGGTAATTACTCCTAGTTAGTTTTATTCCATTTGAAATGCACGCAGCTTACGGCACCTAACAGCGCGTGCATCATCATTAAACCTGTTATTATGGACTTGATAATCAACACAATCCCATTCCGTGAGATTATGGAAGTTAAACATTAACAGCACTAGATATCTTCACACAGTCATTGAATATAGCCCCTTCATAATTTGCGATCGTTGCATAGAATGGTTGTTGTAAAATAGCACACATACGGTACCTGCACTGTCCACCGTAAATGTCTTCTAATCAGGCAAACATTCTCGACTTCTTGGTAATAATTCCTTATAAGAGTCATAAAATGGTTTTATACATTGTTAATACGGAAGTAAACGACATCTGGCAGGTAGAATATGTTATCAGTATCTCCAAATGTTCCCTAACCTCTTCCAGTATGGTAGTCACAAGAAAACTGCGCACTGAACGCGCCCACCAGAAGGTTAATCAATTCTTCTTCTTCTTAAGACGCCGTCTCCAAACGAAGGTTGGCGATCCACGTAGCCAGTTCTGACCTTGTCATTGCAGTATGAAATGCTTCCTCCGATGTACACCGGTGCTATCTTCTAATGTCCTTCAACCATGAATTTCTGCGTCTCTCAACGGATCTTTTTCCTTGTATCTTTCCTTCAATAATTATCTGTAATAATTGGTACCTCTCGTTTCGCATTATGTGACCTAGGTATTGTGTCTTTCTTTGCTATATAACATGTAGCAGTTCTTTTTGCTTTTTCATCCGATGTAGGACCTCGACATTTGACATTTTCAATATCCAAGGTATGCGCAGGAGACGACGATATAGATACATTTCAGAGGCATCGATTCGTTTTTCAATAGAAGGATCCATGATCCAGCATTCGCAATCATATAGAAGAACAGAAAATATGTAACAACGCATCATGCGGATTCGCAACTGTAGACTGAGATCTGACCGTACAAAGAATTTCCGCAAGGTAAAGAATTGTTTCCTGGCCTGTTCAATTCAAGATTTTATTTCTTGTTTGGAGTCAATATTAAACGAAGAAAATGTATGAGCATTAAAAGTTTACTTTTTGTTTTCCTACAATTCACGTAATTTGAATGCGCGACTCGTTTATGGCGTCAGCTCCCCGCACCTACAGTTCTTGTTTATGGCGTCAGTCCTTCAGCTCCCCGCACCTACAGTTCTTGTTTATGGCGTCAGTCCTTCAGCTCCCCGCACCTACAGTTCTTGTTTATGGCGTCAGCCCTTCAGCTCCCCGCACCTACAGTTCTTGTTTATGGCGTCAGTCCTTCAGCTCCCCGCACCTACAGTTCTTGTTTATGGCGTCAGCCCTTCAGCTCCCCGCACCTACAGTTCTTGTTCTCCGCCTCTTCGTCTCATTAGCACTCGCCGTCACTCTTCATTAGTTATGTAGTCTACCATCTACTGTAACACCACATTTCAAGTGCTCCTATTTTCCTACTATCTGCAGCACCATCAGTCCACGTTTCACTTCCTCAGAGCACTACTTTCGAGATAAAAGAATTCAAAAATACTTCGTAATGCCTAATTCTAACTTTGATGTCTGTTAATACAGAAGTTTTTCCGTTAAGTTTAAGTATTAGTAGCATTACCCGTCGCGGCTTCGCCCAAAAAAGTTCTAGTTGTAAAGAGTACACTTAGCAAAATGTCAATCATGAATGCTATGACTGATTTATCCTTGGTGTGAATAATCAGACTTTATCAATTCAGCTACTGGTGCAGTGGTTAGGGGTTTGTCATTCCTTCGTAGGTATATCAGAGCGAAGTTAGTTTTCCGGGAATATCACAGACACTGTTAATTTAAGGGCCTTTAAATGTGGTTTTCGGAGACCGTTTTATATTCGGGTGAAAAAGACCTTTCGTACTGCCCCCGTAATTGAATTATGTAGAGACCACGGTGGCTATATTTGAAATTATAAGTAGAGTTATGGCTGTCATAGTTATGACGTGGGTAGTCATGACGTAAGCACGGATGACGTATATGTTATGCCAGCAAGCTACTTGAGCTGAGATTCTCAGTGACGTCAGATTTTAGTCGAGAATGTTCCAAGATTTACGACGCAGTCGCAGGAAACGAGGAATTCTGCTGAGGAAGAAACTATGCTATTGGAGGAGAGGCATGAACCAATGAACGATAGTTTAAAAGAAGACGGAGATTGCTGAAACTATGGTATTTTTATTACTTTTGGAATGCAGAATTGTGGAAATCCATTTGCAGTAAAAGCATTGATTTGGAATTTTGGTGAAATTTATTTTCAGTTTTTGAATTTTGAAAATCCGTCATGTATTAACGAAGTTGGAAGTTCTAACGATGACGCAGTACCACGCTTTGGAAGAGATGGAAACGCCCCTCGTGAAGTTAATAAAAGGGCTTGCGCAGAAGAGAGGAGTCTCTTTCGTTCTCTGATCATTCTGAGATCTCATTCTCAGAGCATCGAAGTATATTTGTGAAAGTTCTTTTCTTATACATTCATTATAGTGAGACGTCGAAGTGAACAGCAGTGAAAAGAATCGTCTTTATAACGCGTGGCGAGGCCACTATATTAACGAGATCCAAGTCAAACTAGGTGAAGTTGAAACGGACCTTAGAAAGCTTCTACAAGTTTAGCTTCGAACAGTTAGCGGTCACCGATAAGCTAATTGCATTGTGCAGTGCTACATGCAGTTATAGAGAAAAGCTGAACAATTTCGACCGATTAGTTCGAAAGATATTAGCAGTTTTATACGACTGAGAAAAGTGATTATCTCGCCACAAGAGAAGCACTTTTGTATAGCCAGAATCAACGCAAGGCTGACGCTGCGAGTGGAATAGAAAGACTTCAGATTGCTTGGTTACACAACGATACAGTATAATGGAGCAATTGAATACGGCAGTTTGTTCTTCTAACACTACAACCGAAGAGCAGATGGAAGGCTAAGGAGCTTATTGCAATTGGGACATACTTCAACGGAGTAAGATAGCGACATGGAACTTCGCTAATTGCTATTCCACACAAGCGAACATGCGGTGAATACCATCTACACCCATGTTTCGTAATTAAAGGCTGAATACCATCGAACAGCCATAGAAACAATTTCATACTCTGAATATGAATAATTTCTTCGGAAATTTCTACAAAACTTCATGGCGATTGTCTACTGGAACTTCAGGGAATTTTTCAAGAGAGGTCAGGGGTGTCCCGACTCACAAAGAAGATTATTGCCGGAAGGATGTCTATTCGTCTTCGAGGAGCAGAGCGATTCACGGAGAAGGAAGCAGTTCGATTCTCTGAGGGTGCTATTTCCTATTTCGAGGATGGAGCTCAGCTTTAACGTGGTGAAATGGATCCATCAGCAGTCTTCTTTGGGGAATTTTCCTCTGGAACGTCAATCGGCAGATAAGGTAGTCGTGAACGTTTATTGTATTTGAGTATATTAATGATGTTTGAGCAAACATTTATCCCATATTTTTATCCTCATGTTTTGCCCTATTTTCTTGTTGAGATTCGTATTCTCAGTACACCTTGATGAGTTTTGCATTTTTCGACGATTTATTAAGACATTGTTATGTCATGGGCATAGTTAACGATTTTGGATCAGTTGAGACTGATATTTAGAATTTTTCAGTAATTAATATTTTTGTAGTCACGATTTGACTGTAAGTTAATGATTTTTAATGGCAGATTTAAATTCAGACAGCGTGTCACTTTATTAAAGTAATTCTACCCCAGTTTAATTACTTTGACCAATTTTCTGTCATCATCAAGAAGGAAGAACATTTAATTGATTTTAGAGCGTTAAAATCTCTTACGTTGTCGACGATCTTGGAAATACTAGTCGTTATTTGTATTGATTGCAACACAGACATTTATCGTCAGTTATGAATGAACATTGCATCATAGACACTTTTGTGAAAGAGTAACTTTAATAATGAATTATTGAATGCATTAAAGTCTAGAACTTTTGTTAGGAGTTTTTCTCAATTAGAGATTTATAGAACGATGTTTGCATTCCCCAGTCTAATTGGATTCTATTCGACTACTTTGCATTTTAGTCGCACTTTATTTGAAGATAGTATTTTCATACTACAATTTTTCTTTTAAGATGTTAATCTTAAATTTTGATAGACCAGACAGGCGTATATAAGCGTATTCACTATTAAATTTGTTTGTGATTGGCAAGTTTTGACTTCATTTCGGTTCATGAATGAAATTCACGAAGGTTAAATAGAAAAACAGTTTTGAAACAATTAATGATTATAAAAATTTTTAAGTGGAACTATGAATGTATAATCGCTAGTGCAGCGCGTGTTGAAAGTCGCTGAGATATAATGCCCTTGAATATGAAGGAAGTTCCCACAGGAATAAATGTTAAAGAATTATTTGTGGAAGTTTTGTAAGTTATGTGAAAGTTAAATGCCATATAGATTAATATATGATGATTTTGGGCATATTTTTAATGCAGTTTATGCATTATCTTGTTAGCGAAGGATTTTCCGCTGGAGTAAGATTGTAATAGTTCGTTGAAAATAAATCAAGTGATTTACTGTTATAATTAACACGAGTTTTGAAAGAATTTGAGATAAGATTTTGAATGAAGGTTGCCGTCACAAATCATTATTAAAACCTTTATTAAACCAGATTGTGACATTAACATGTATAACTAACCTTCATTGGTCGATTATATTAAACACGATTATGAAAATTACCAACCGAATGAACATGTGGTCAATGTATTTCTGAAATTAATAATTTAAACAATTTAAATGTTAATATTGTAAATAATTGCTGTAAATATTTTTGAAAATAATATGGAACGAGAGTGATGTTAAAGGCGTGCTTATAATATTTTTATTGTCTTTGACAAATATTATAAATAATTTCTAATTGTTATAAATAATTTATGTGATTTTGTTATAAACATTTAAGAGCTAATTAAACATTTGGATTGAACTTAACAAGTTTATGGAATTAACATAATGATCCAATAGGATGTGAGCAAAGTACTTGAAAGATTTGCGTAAATATAATGTGATCTGTCTTGTAGACAGATAAAAGTTTGAGAGAGCAAGCTGTATGTTACGTAACACAGCAGGTGAGAAGGGAGTCCATTCAACCAGTATGCAACAGGTTCGAGGTTAGCTCGCAGCTGGGCCAACATCTGGTTCACAGAGAGTGAGGTCGTCCACACTCCGGCCTTGCGACTATAAATACCATTCTCATGTTTATTAAAAGGAAACCAAATGCTCTATATATGTCACACCCTGATGTCCTTTTCCAATCCAATAGTGTTAATAATATTACGTTATTTGGAGCTCTTGGGAGCTAGTATGTTTTATATCATGTTGTATGATAATTTTGCAAGTCCTACTGAGGACGTAATCAGATTGACTTGGGCTTCTGATAGCCACGTTGATTTTGTTGTGTTAGTAAAATCATACCCTTTATTAGAAATAAAGCATTTTGTACAGTTCAAAGTTCTCGTCTTCGTTTTTGGTTCATTTTTAAATGTCATGGTGGAGGTTATTGTGTGAACAGACTTTTAGTGATCCTGTTGTCAACTCAAACCCCGAGATAATTAAGAGGTAAGTAACGGTAAGTATGAACCCCCGTCTATTTTGGTGTGTTCCACAATGATTTCCTGTGAACTTCTGTGCTCTTATCTCGATAGTATCTGTCAGTGCCATTTTCATTGATGTAGCTGTGCCGGTGCAATTGATAATTGGCAATCCGATTGAGGGGGCGGATATCTGACAGCCTCCTATCCAGGTAAACGGGGACAGAAAGATTGGCGACCCAAGAGCGTGGGGCTGAGTCAATAGAAAGATTGGCGCACCTAAAACGTTGGGGCTCGATTCAACATAACTGGATTACCAGGTTGAACGCCAGAAAGAGTGGCAAACCTAAAACGTGAGGTTCGATTAGACTCAAATAAAGAGGTTGATTCTTTGTTAGATGTCTAGGCCAATTGTAGTATTTGAGAGTGTGATTATATAGGAATTAAATGTTGTATTGTATTAGGAAAATTACACTCAGAAAAGATCAGATCTTATACAACTTGAGAAAAGTTAAATAGGCTGGAAACTTAGAAAAATCGCCTATAATCTGGAATCTTATTTTATTTGACCGGCTTATGACATTTTAGTCATATTAAAGATAAAATTAAATTATTTGGATTGTAAATGTAAATTATTTGTGTTAGGATATTTTAAAATGAGCCAGGGAAATTTGAACATGTGCTTGAGTTTGTTTCAACATGAAGTATCGTCGAAAGTTAATTATAAGGTAGTTATAAGTTAGATTTAAGACAGAAAATTGATCAAATTTATATATGGTGAAAAGTGTTGCTCAAATGTTGTTATATTGCTCTTTTGATGTATGTCCCTACAGCAATCCATTTTTGAATAATATTGTAATGGCAGATGAAAGTTTGAGGTTGACGCTAGAGGAGATGTCTGCTAATTTGAAAGCAAGCATGACTAGTAGTATGAAGCAGATGCTGAATGAAAGCATGAAGGAGAATGTTAGTAATTTGTCTGCTAATTTGAATGCAAGGATGGAGGAGAATGCTAGTAATATGTCTGCTAATTTGAATAGCAGTATGAAGGAGATGGAAGCGAGGAATAATAGTCGAATGGAGGAGAATATGAAGGTTCTTCATACTAGTGCTGCTAATTTGGAGGATAATATGTCGCGTTTGCAGATTAATACCCTAGGAATTGAAAATACTGTAACGGACATGCGCACAGAGGTGTCTAATGTCCATAAAAATGTGTCTATTGTGCATAAAAGTGTTGATGATGTTAAATTTGATGTGTCTAAGGTACAGAAAGACCTTACAATGTTAAATCTAGATGTAGCTAATGTCCGAGGGGATATTTCTTGTGCCAGAGCCGAAGTAGTTGTTGTCAAAAACGATGTAGCGACTGTCCAAGACAAGGTCGAGGAAGTCCAAAAAGAAATTCAAAAAGCTAGAACTGATGTATCCAATGTTCAGGTAGACATTAATAACATTCATGCGGATATAACTGAGGTGCAAAGTGACATAACTAAGATTCAGGTAGAGGTCAACACAGTTTTCGTAGATATTACTAAAGTCCAAACTGATGTAAATAAAGTCAGGGAAGAAATCGAAAACTCAAAAACTCTTTGTACGCGTAATATAACTGCATTAGCGACTAGGTTAGTCGATGAATCAGTTAGAACAACAACGTCTTTAGCAGAGTTGAAGTATGATGTAGAGGTCATGAGAACACAGGTATTAGACCACAATAGAGTATTAAAAGAGGATATCGAAGTAGACATAGCCGAAATGTTAACAGCAAACGTAGCGGTATGGAAAGACGAGTGGAATAAGTCAAGTGGGGAACATGTAACCCAAATTCAGGAAAGGATTGAAAGAAAACTTGCCAGTACGCAGATAGAAATTAACAATGAAGTAGTACAGATTAGGAAAGATTTAAGCGTCAGGATAAATTCGTTATCCGAAAAACAAGTTGACGATAGAACACAAATAGATCAGGATATGCAAACTTTAAAATCTACATTAGAGGATCAAATTCATAAAGTTGTCTCGGATGTAAATGAAACGACGAGTAAACTGAAAAATTTGAAGTTAGGAGAGGCTAGTTTAATGGAGAACTACAAAGAAGAGATTATCAAGAAAGTCTTAACAGAAATCACCGACAAGGATACAGAAGGCTTAGCTTGCGAATTGAATAGGAATTATGCTAGAAGACATAACCTAGAGCCAGAAGAAAGAGACGTGACTCCTGAAGAACGTGTATCCAGATTCAGAGAGGAGGATGACGAGAGGAATATGGAACCTGAGTGGAATTATAGAGATAGTGGGAAAAACTATCCGGATTCATATCCGAGGAACGTGACGGTCATTAGGAATTTCGAGGACAAACCACAAAAATTCAGTAACACTGATAGTTTGACACCTATAGAGTATGTAAGGAATCTCAAAGATTATTTCATCGAAGCTCACATTCCCAGAGAGAGAGAGATGAAGATAGTAGAGAGATATCTGATTGGAGGACCCCTTGAATGGTTTCGCGCATTTAGATACACATTCAGTAACTTTGACGAGTTTGCAGAGGCCTTAATCAAACGATTTTGGTCTATAGAAGCGCAGAATTCGTTAAGAGCGGAGGTGTATTCAAGAAAATACTCAGGTACTCTTCCAACGAGGTACGCTGATTTCTTTACGAGTCAGTTGTCCCGCTTGAGATTTTTGCAACCCCCATTGTCCACGGAGCAACTAATAGATGCGATTTCTCGTATGCTGCCAGTTGAGGTGAGGAGACTTATAATTTCGTCCAACATCAGGGATTTATCCAGCATGGATGAATTACTAAGAAGGTTAGACTACACAAGTCCAATGCCTAACGTAGTCCAGAAAGGTCAAAGGCAGGAGTTTAAGGAAATCAATACGGTATACATGGACCAAGTCCAACAAACTGACAAGCCAGAGCAGGAGAAAACTGATAATGTAGGTCCTCACAGGAATAATCAGTTTAGAAATTACAGATCACAAGGTTACCGACCGTATCAACAGAGAAGAGGTTGGAACTACAACCGAGGAAACTACAATGGAAGAGGCAGATATTACAACAATAATGGGTATAACCGTAACTATAATAGGAATAACCGAAACCAAAATAGAAACCAGAATACTCAAAGTCAGGTTATGACACCTGATCAATATCAGCAAAGAGAGAAGGAAAGCCAGCAATACTTAAAAGAATTAAGGG
This sequence comes from Meconema thalassinum, assembly GCA_946902985.2. Lineage (NCBI taxonomy): Eukaryota > Metazoa > Arthropoda > Insecta > Orthoptera > Tettigoniidae > Meconema > Meconema thalassinum. Next base: position 10,645,099 of record OX336392.1, on the reverse strand, counting down.
ATAAAGAAGCTGACAATCAAAAGAAAAGGCAGGATGTTGTAATCGATCCTGGTCCTTCTACAAGCCAGCAGAACTTTGAAAATAGAAATACTGGTCAGAAGAGGAATTAGAGAGGAAAGAATACATTAACCACACAAAACCCAGAGTAGAAGAAAAATATGATTAAGGAACATAGAGGAAATATCATACTAGAGTAAGCCAGTAATAATTCAATTTCGTGTTCAAGAGAGTTGAGATACTTGTAACACTGAGTTTAAAAAACAATTTGCAACTGTTTTTAAAACGTGGTGGGAGGAGAATGCCCCCGTAATTGAATTATGTAGAGACCACGGTGGCTATATTTGAAATTATAAGGAGAGTTATGGCTGTCATAGTTATGACGTGGGTAGTCATGACGTAAGCACGGATGACGTATATGTTATGCCAGCAAGCTACTTGAGCTGAGATTCTCAGTGACGTCAGATTTTAGTCGAGAATGTTCCAAGATTTACGACGCAGTCGCAGGAAACGAGGAATTCTGCTGAGGAAGAAACTATGCTATTGGAGGAGAGGCATGAACCAATGAACGATAGTTTAAAAGAAGACGGAGATTGCTGAAACTATGGTATTTTTATTACTTTTGGAATGCAGAATTGTGGAAATCCATTTGCAGTAAAAGCATTGATTTGGAATTTTGGTGAAATTTATTTTCAGTTTTTGAATTTTGAAAATCCGTCATGTATTAACGAAGTTGGAAGTTCTAACGATGACGCAGTACAACGCTTTGGAAGGGATGGAAACGCCCCTCGTGAAGTTAATAAAAGGGCTTGCGCAGAAGAGAGGAGTCTCTTTCGTTCTCTGATCATTCTGAGATCTCATTCTCAGAGCATCGAAGTATATTTGTGAAAGTTCTTTTCTTATACATTCATTATAGTGAGACGTCGAAGTGAACAGCAGTGAAAAGAATCGTCTTTATAACGCGTGGCGAGGCCACTATATTAACGAGATCCAAGTCAAACTAGGTGAAGTTGAAACGGACCTTAGAAAGCTTCTACAAGTTTAGCTTCGAACAGTTAGCGGTCACCGATAAGCTAATTGCATTGTGCAGTGCTACATGCAGTTATAGAGAAAAGCTGAACAATTTCGACCGATTAGTTCGAAAGATATTAGCAGTTTTATACGACTGAGAAAAGTGATTATCTCGCCACAAGAGAAGCACTTTTGTATAGCCAGAATCAACGCAAGGCTGACGCTGCGAGTGGAATAGAAAGACTTCAGATTGCTTGGTTACACAACGATACAGTATAATGGAGCAATTGAATACGGCAGTTTGTTCTTCTAACACTACAACCGAAGAGCAGATGGAAGGCTAAGGAGCTTATTGCAATTGGGACATACTTCAACGGAGTAAGATAGCGACATGGAACTTCGCTAATTGCTATTCCACACAAGCGAACATGCGGTGAATACCATCTACACCCATGTTTCGTAATTAAAGGCTGAATACCATCGAACAGCCATAGAAACAATTTCATACTCTGAATATGAATAATTTCTTCGGAAATTTCTACAAAACTTCATGGCGATTGTCTACTGGAACTTCAGGGAATTTTTCAAGAGAGGTCAGGGGTGTCCCGACTCACAAAGAAGATTATTGCCGGAAGGATGTCTATTCGTCTTCGAGGAGCAGAGCGATTCACGGAGAAGGAAGCAGTTCGATTCTCTGAGGGTGCTATTTCCTATTTCGAGGATGGAGCTCAGCTTTAACGTGGTGAAATGGATCCATCAGCAGTCTTCTTTGGGGAATTTTCCTCTGGAACGTCAATCGGCAGATAAGGTAGTCGTGAACGTTTATTGTATTTGAGTATATTAATGATGTTTGAGCAAACATTTATCCCATATTTTTATCCTCATGTTTTGCCCTATTTTCTTGTTGAGATTCGTATTCTCAGTACACCTTGATGAGTTTTGCATTTTTCGACGATTTATTAAGACATTGTTATGTCATGGGCATAGTTAACGATTTTGGATCAGTTGAGACTGATATTTAGAATTTTTCAGTAATTAATATTTTTGTAGTCACGATTTGACTGTAAGTTAATGATTTTTAATGGCAGATTTAAATTCAGACAGCGTGTCACTTTATTAAAGTAATTCTACCCCAGTTTAATTACTTTGACCAATTTTCTGTCATCATCAAGAAGGAAGAACATTTAATTGATTTTAGAGCGTTAAAATCTCTTACGTTGTCGACGATCTTGGAAATACTAGTCGTTATTTGTATTGATTGCAACACAGACATTTATCGTCAGTTATGAATGAACATTGCATCATAGACACTTTTGTGAAAGAGTAACTTTAATAATGAATTATTGAATGCATTAAAGTCTAGAACTTTTGTTAGGAGTTTTTCTCAATTAGAGATTTATAGAACGATGTTTGCATTCCCCAGTCTAATTGGATTCTATTCGACTACTTTGCATTTTAGTCGCACTTTATTTGAAGATAGTATTTTCATACTACAATTTTTCTTTTAAGATGTTAATCTTAAATTTTGATAGACCAGACAGGCGTATATAAGCGTATTCACTATTAAATTTGTTTGTGATTGGCAAGTTTTGACTTCATTTCGGTTCATGAATGAAATTCACGAAGGTTAAATAGAAAAACAGTTTTGAAACAATTAATGATTATAAAAATTTTTAAGTGGAACTATGAATGTATAATCGCTAGTGCAGCGCGTGTTGAAAGTCGCTGAGATATAATGCCCTTGAATATGAAGGAAGTTCCCACAGGAATAAATGTTAAAGAATTATTTGTGGAAGTTTTGTAAGTTATGTGAAAGTTAAATGCCATATAGATTAATATATGATGATTTTGGGCATATTTTTAATGCAGTTTATGCATTATCTTGTTAGCGAAGGATTTTCCGCTGGAGTAAGATTGTAATAGTTCGTTGAAAATAAATCAAGTGATTTACTGTTATAATTAACACGAGTTTTGAAAGAATTTGAGATAAGATTTTGAATGAAGGTTGCCGTCACAAATCATTATTAAAACCTTTATTAAACCAGATTGTGACATTAACATGTATAACTAACCTTCATTGGTCGATTATATTAAACACGATTATGAAAATTACCAACCGAATGAACATGTGGTCAATGTATTTCTGAAATTAATAATTTAAACAATTTAAATGTTAATATTGTAAATAATTGCTGTAAATATTTTTGAAAATAATATGGAACGAGAGTGATGTTAAAGGCGTGCTTATAATATTTTTATTGTCTTTGACAAATATTATAAATAATTTCTAATTGTTATAAATAATTTATGTGATTTTGTTATAAACATTTAAGAGCTAATTAAACATTTGGATTGAACTTAACAAGTTTATGGAATTAACATAATGATCCAATAGGATGTGAGCAAAGTACTTGAAAGATTTGCGTAAATATAATGTGATCTGTCTTGTAGACAGATAAAAGTTTGAGAGAGCAAGCTGTATGTTACGTAACACAGCAGGTGAGAAGGGAGTCCATTCAACCAGTATGCAACAGGTTCGAGGTTAGCTCGCAGCTGGGCCAACATCTGGTTCACAGAGAGTGAGGTCGTCCACACTCCGGCCTTGCGACTATAAATACCATTCTCATGTTTATTAAAAGGAAACCAAATGCTCTATATATGTCACACCCTGATGTCCTTTTCCAATCCAATAGTGTTAATAATATTACGTTATTTGGAGCTCTTGGGAGCTAGTATGTTTTATATCATGTTGTATGATAATTTTGCAAGTCCTACTGAGGACGTAATCAGATTGACTTGGGCTTCTGATAGCCACGTTGATTTTGTTGTGTTAGTAAAATCATACCCTTTATTAGAAATAAAGCATTTTGTACAGTTCAAAGTTCTCGTCTTCGTTTTTGGTTCATTTTTAAATGTCATGGTGGAGGTTATTGTGTGAACAGACTTTTAGTGATCCTGTTGTCAACTCAAACCCCGAGATAATTAAGAGGTAAGTAACGGTAAGTATGAACCCCCGTCTATTTTGGTGTGTTCCACAATGATTTCCTGTGAACTTCTGTGCTCTTATCTCGATAGTATCTGTCAGTGCCATTTTCATTGATGTAGCTGTGCCGGTGCAATTGATAATTGGCAATCCGATTGAGGGGGCGGATATCTGACAGCCTCCTATCCAGGTAAACGGGGACAGAAAGATTGGCGACCCAAGAGCGTGGGGCTGAGTCAATAGAAAGATTGGCGCACCTAAAACGTTGGGGCTCGATTCAACATAACTGGATTACCAGGTTGAACGCCAGAAAGAGTGGCAAACCTAAAACGTGAGGTTCGATTAGACTCAAATAAAGAGGTTGATTCTTTGTTAGATGTCTAGGCCAATTGTAGTATTTGAGAGTGTGATTATATAGGAATTAAATGTTGTATTGTATTAGGAAAATTACACTCAGAAAAGATCAGATCTTATACAACTTGAGAAAGGTTAAATGGGCTGGAAACTTAGAAAAATCGCCTATAATCTGGGACCTTAGCAGAATAATATAGGGAGGGATTTGTGACGCGCATAGATGTAGATAATAGCCCATAGTAATTAAACTATGGCTTCCCACGGTGGGTGAGTGGTTATCGTGCCGGACTACCAACCCCAAGCTTGCAGTTTCGCTCCTAACCGTGGTAAGTGGTTTTTGAAAGGCGACAAAAATCATGAATGCATGTCATATGTTGTTTGCATGTTAAAGAACCCATTTGAATTCAGTTGGCCGTATTCATAATAGCAACATTAATTTCGGGATTTTCCGTCAACACAAAGTTCCTCCTTTCTCTACTAGAAAGCGCTATAGTGTCAAGCAGCTTAGATATCTAACCTCCTTGACTTTCATAGCGCTCCAAGGAACAACAAAATTCTACGCCCTCTGGGCATCAAATAACAAAGCTGGCACCCGGCACCCGAGGCCATACGATATTATTATTATTATTATTATTATTATTATTATTATTAACTATGAGAAGTCCTGCTGAAATGGACGACTAGTCTTGTGGTGGAGCACGGCTCGCATCTAGGAGACCTTGGGTAGAGATTAGAGGTTCAAAACTCTCTCACGGCACTGTGAGCGCTGCTAACGGGGAATCAAACACATCATGCATACGGTTATCAGAATATTCAGTGATATTATAACTAATTAGTTTAAATACTTCTGAATTATGTTCCAGAAAACATAACAGCAACGATAATTCCTTACGGTTGTTCCCCAATACGAGCCCCTTGTCCATGAAGGCACACGAGAGAGGTATCTCACGTCCAGACCATATGTTAACAGAGAGTTACAAATCTATTTAGCTCTGCACTGCTTAACAAACACAGCTGTTATATAATTTAGATCGTTCTCTGCAGTTTCACACAGTTCGTGGTTTGTTTTTAAATGAGAGATGCCTGCGTATATTTTTGAATTTCATTAAAACGAGAGAGTGCCTCCATCGGTTGGGATCTGGCTCATCATCTAATTATACGGGACTCTGGAGAGTCATGTACATGGTGCATATTTCACAATGCCATTAGTGCGCAAGACGTTCATCAATCCACTAATACTCTATACTTAATGTGTCCACTTTGGAGGATATGCGATATGCGCGCATTTGATGATAATGATAGTTCAGTGTGGGGCACTTAAAGTGCAATATTACACACGTCTTAATTATTGGAGGAATTAAGAGTTCCAACTTCTTGGAAATAATGTTGGTTGGTTCCTTAGTTTGGGGGCTGCGACAACGCGGTCATGTAGCCCCGTGTACTTTGGGTGTGTGTAGAATCTGTCTGATAACCGGTGTTAATTATGATGGCTGTATTAGTGTGTGTCATCTGTGATTCAGGTAGATGGACTGCAGGCGATAATTTCTAGAAGTTACTACTTTCGCTATCAAATGCTACCGTCCACGACACCTAGATGTGAACTTCGCTACTACTAGATGCCATCGCAACCAGCGCCCGGTGACGAACGTTGGAACTTATGAGCATTAGTCAGATCTAACCTATAATTTAGCTTCACACAAGTGTAATTAGTGGAAGGTTCTTTTCCATGCCATTAATCTATGACATGGGACCGCCGGCTTTACTTCCCCTCCGAAGGGAAGTATACTGAGGGATTTTAACGCTCTTAGAAAATCTACTGTAAATGTGCTAACAAAGTAGGCCTATACCATTACTATCGCTGCTGCTACGAATCCTTCAGTCCAAAGACTTGTTAGACCCTGTGATTATATCCTTCCCTTTGCCTTCTGACTCAAGGGGGCTTGTGATCTGAACGTTTTATTCTCATAAAGCATCTCCCTCTTCCTACTAAAGAAACACTCATTCAACATGTTATTGGGGAATGTTTAACACACGTACTTTATGGCCGTGTAGAATGTTAACAAATTCACATGAAATTTGATAGAATGGTCCGGTTAACTCAAAACAGTTGCCAGCGTTTCACCCCAGTGTACCAATGGGCTCTTCAGTTGGATATGGTACACCTCTCCAATACGCGTGGCTAGTACATACTGAGAAGGCCGCTGCAAGGCACAAAATGTAGCCACGAGTAGCGCCATGTACTACGGAAGTCAAAACTTCCTTTCAAAAATAGTGTTAGCTTACCTTGCTAATCCATATTGGAAATATCTGCTCTCAGTATGTACTAGCCACGCGTCTTGGAGAGGTGTACCATATCCAACTGAAGAGCCCATTGGTATACTGGGGCGAAACGCTAGCAACTGTTTTGAATTAACCGGACCATTTTATCAAATTTCATGTGAATTTGTTAATGTGCATAGCTCAATCGGACAATTAATATCCTGTTTCCTTCGGGAGCAGATATTTCCAAAACGTGTAGAATGTGCCATCAACATGAAAACCGATCTTGAATACTCGCCTGGCTGCCATTTTGGTTTCGTTAAGATGGTGGCGATATAAAACCTGACACTGAAGTACCCTTTACCCCAACATTCTGGTCACTAATGGCTTCACGAGAACTGAAAAACCTCTCTACCACGTGACGAGCTGCAAGCATTGTCTTGTTTCAAGGATTGAAACATCGACGATATCTGCCTCTCCAACTATAAAAGAGATTTATAAGCGAAATTTTTGACTTCGAGGATCTTAAAATACATTTGGTAACACTTGGACTGATTCTTATACCGTGTCTTATAACGTGCATAAACCAATCGCTGAAAGTCTCCATAATGAGGCCACCACGATCAAAGTGCTTCCATGCTTCCAGACGATTTTAAACTTGATCAAGGGGTACATCTCTCTCAAAAGACAAGAAGGAACTTTAGCAAGCGGCACTTCCCATGTGGTTGGAATTAATTCGAAGCGAAATCTATATATCATCATCATCATCATCATGTTGTACAGTTTCCAGCCCCAGGCCGGGTGTGTTAGTTCTCCGTCGTCACTCTGGTCCAGCCCTCTCCTCTCTTCTTGACACACTCCTCCACTCCCTTCGGCCATCTATCCCATGGTCTTCCCCTTTGTCGTTTCTTCTGCATCTGCATTTCGTGTGTCCTCTTCTCTTCCATCCTCTTCAACAGTGCCGGATTAAGGTAAAATGAGGCCAAGTCCTTGGGAGCCCCTTTATTTTTTTTTTCAAATGATTCTTATTCTCTAGCACCTGTACATTTAGTAAAGTATTGTGCCCATTTAGCATGAAATATGCCAATCACAGTATACCAGCGTAGCTCAATTCGGGATTTCGGGGCAGTGGTAAGTTCCCCCACTCTGTGACTCACATATTTTGAATTAATTAGAGGATACACTTGCAAAAATAACAACAAAATCAACTCCTATTTAAACATATTTAATTAATAAAATTAATGGCGCTACAAACATTTTAACACTTTAATTCTTGACCAAAATATCAACTGCTTGTTCCAAATGAACAAGGGATCACAAAATAAAATAAACAAATATTGAATTCAAAACCTGTGGTTTCCACATAAACCAACAATTCTTACTTAGTCTCACTTCCATAAAGCACTAACATTAAGTTTACATAACTCCGAGCTCTTTGGCTCCATGCATTTACATTATTATGGTGTCATTCTTGTACACCTCAAACACTGTCTTTTATATTTTCTTATTCTTTAAAACAAATATATAATTATATTTAAAAATATAGGTTAATTATCTAACTCAATATTTTTGGGCATGTCCACACATTCAGTTGTTATCATCTCTCTTTATTTCACAAACATATCAAGGTAATCAGAAAATCAATTGTGTACTCCAGAGCGTGAAGGTACTTGACACAGTCAAAAAACTATAGTTACTCCCGAACTCAGTTGCCTTCAATCAACTCGTGGAATCCCACGTCCTTACATTATTACAATAGGGATTGTTATTTATCTCTTATGTCTTAATAGACCATTATCATATAAGAAACTACGATCTGAACCGGCAAACGAAATATCCATCTTTAAGGGCCTCGGTTCAATGCCCGGGTCGTTTACAACTCTAAACACTCCTGGTGTATTCGTCTCTCTTTACAACAGCTTACGAGACGGTCTCTGTTCCATCTCGCTTTAAAAGAGCTAGTCTCTACTACTGGGGTGCGATTTATGACCTGTTAGGGTGGTGGAGATTTCCCGTCTGACCCAACATTTTAGTAGCTTATTTTCAAGGCTTTCAAAACAAACCTTTCCATTCTATCCAGTTCTGAGGAGACCAGGCTTTATTGTACCGTAACATTCAAACAACTATTCTTTGGTTCACAGACCATTTTCATATCCTTGGCATTTATTAATTATGAGAGGGTCCTCATTGATTGGGAAGATTAAATACACATACGACGACGGAGAATTTCAGGGGCTTTTATCATAAGAAGATCCTGCATTCGAATCTCTTCAGGTGCCTCGGGAACTAATCCCATACAGAGGGCTTATACAAAATGCGATTTAGAGTCGGCCGTGGCCCATATGACATACGCTCAATAATACCATATATTAGCTCCCTTTTTAAATACATACACAATGCCTCGTGATACTAATGTCACAAATAGAGGACTTATACAATTATCATTCACTGCAATCAACTACCCTCCATAAGTAATGTACCAAGTATTTAACTACTACGCGTTCCGAGCGTGACACTTTAATATTATATTTGCGCTCATTATGCGCTATGCATTATTTTAAGCCGAAAATGTCTTCCCAAGAACTGATAAAATCTCTTTAGTAACAATTCAATATTATTTTAATTCACATATTAATCTTTCCATGGTCGATAAATCGTTCCCTGTTTTAAAATATTCCATTGAACCTCATTTCTTACACATACGTTAAGGCTTAACGTTCTTATGTTCATATCAATTTATTTGATTTTTATTTAACATTTCCATATTTAATTATTATTATTATTCTTTATTCTTTATATAAGCTCAAAAGCTATTTCTTTCATATCTCAACTTTACTTTATTTCAATGTCTTTCATGATATTTAACTGATATTTCGCTTGCTCTTATGACATTTGTTAAATACTTTAACCCTTTATTCACCTATTACCTCTACGGGATTTATTCTTTACATAATTATTCATAATTTCTCTATTTATTTTATTATTGTTCAGACCGTATTCTTGATTATTCAGTATTTATTCATTAAAACACATCCCTTTCACTCAAAACTCCGGTGAGTTGCACACAATCAATTTCTGACACCAAAATAAAAATGAATTTTGTACTTACATATTTTCAGATCATCCCATGATCTTAAATCTGGTGTGGTGTTTCATTTTTGGGGCCCACTTTGGACTTTTTACACCATATTGAAGGTATTCATCTTACGTAAAAACACTTTTTGACCTATATCTAGAACACTTAATATTGACGACATTTTTATATACTGGTGTGTCCCTTTTGAACACATAATAACACTAAAAATATTATTTAACACACAATCTTGATTATTTTACACTTCACAATTACCCGATCACTAGGCCGTACTTCTGAGCCTATCACACGTGATCTTCTTTAATTCCCGTCTCCAAGGGTGAGATTTATCCGATGTCGGTTTCCTATTCTGAAGAATCCGAAAGTCCCGAAACATCTACTGTTCCCTGGAGTTCAATTCTGCTATTCCTATCCTGGATAACTGGCTATTGATCTAGCTTGAACGGCTTCTCTGTAGATCTGTCTATCGATCCTAACGAAAGTCTATATGGATCGAGGTCTCCTCTAAGACCTATAGATTTAGTTTCTAACAGCTAGCACTTCTTGATTCTAGTACTATTAGAATTGTTCGCCTGATATCTGGAGCTAATGTTTATAGTCTCCTATTCTATTTATTTGAACTGTTTTAACGCTCCTACGTTCGAACCTTATTCTGTTCTTCCTTTTTAGGTTGCTTCAATTTAAATAACAGTTTATCTGTCTGGTACGATACTTCCGTACGTTATGATCTGTTCGTTCGCACATTTAACGACCTATCGCCTTTAAGTCCGACGTTCGCAGCCTGCTCTGACTATATCTTGCGAATTTTCACTTTAACTTGTATACAGTCGGGCCTAAATCCTATAATTAGGATTTTCCTAATACTTCACTGCGGCGATACTTTAAGATTTCGCCTTAAATGCTCCTTGTGGAGGCAAGCAAGTCGTTACTACTGTGACGCCTGTGGCTATCGGATCTTACTTCGGTGATGTAAAATAGCGTTTCTCCCCTCAAGGAGTACTGGTAGCTGTTATCGATGTAACGCAGAGTTACGTCCCCTCACGGACTGTCGGAATGACTTCTTCTACGTCGTGGAGCAGCACTTCCCCTCACGGAATGCTCGTAGGACTGCATGCGATGTGACGTGATACAGCGTTACGTCCCCTCACGGGCTCTCAGAATAACTGCATGTGCTGATATAACTTCACGTCCTCCTGGACGGATTCGTGATGCGTGATGCGTGGCGATACCCCTCGGGCCGTTCGAATACTGCATTCAATGTGATGTGATACAGCACTTCCCCTCAAGGAGTCTGTCGTGAACTGCATGATTGGCTTGGAAACGCCCAAAGCTTTATACTGTTTTACTACAAAAAAATAAGACTCTAGCCTTTTCTGTGGTCAACTTATAAAATAATGGTGCCACAAATATAAAAATTATACCTTCCGAAAGCTCGTCTTCTCAATGTCAAATGATCTTATTGCACCTAAGAATCGATCGTGCAATTTGGAGATATTAATTAATTTCTCGTCCTCAATTGTGTGGGAGTTGCATTCTTTTTGTTCTCTCCCCTCCACAGAGGCTTAGGTAATTCACCGATGACGTCGTCTTACGTCGGCAGTTTATTTCTGCACAATTATTACATGGTTTCACTATACTGAAAAATCTCTCATTCCAAATGATTCACTGTGCTGTGCTTGTTTACTCATTATTATGCTCGTAAACGTGTTAATTTTAATTATTCCTCTTCTGGTGCATATGCGACGTTGTCAATTTCCAGCCACGTCAGCTTGAATTCCGATTCAGGCTTCTCTTTCTATCACGGTGGAAGATTCCACTCAGTTATTAATACTCGTGACCAGCCCTCTCTGGCATGTCGAGTGGGGTGATCTCATCTAAGGAGCATCTGTCCCTAGTCGCTTGCACAATGTTAAGCTATATTCCTGGCTTAAAATCTCTCTCCGTTCCTTTAAGAAACTATACGTTTCTTTCATTTCTTCCTTAAGGACATTGGTTCGACCGTCATGGACCCGATGGCCCAAGGGTTCATCTCTCCTCTCCTTAGGTAAATAAATTTTCGAAAATTTTGAGGAAATTTATTTCAATTTAATTTGTATTTCCTTTCCGTCGAATCAATCATAACGTCATCCGTATTTACTGTTATTTTATTTTCTTAAGGTTCCTTCCACTAATTGTGTAGGTTGGGTGTGCTCAATCTTTACCTTTTTTTCCTTTAGTACATTTAAATTTTCCTTTTCAATAAAATCAATTACTTCTTTAAAGTTCCTTTCCTTTCTGGTCTATGTTTAGGTTGGGTCTTCAAGAGTTCCCATTCATTCATTTATTCCCTAGTGGTCGACTTCACTCAGGCCATAAATCTCTTGTCACGTTCAGTGTTTACAACTCTCTACCCTCGTCTGGCGCGCGCCTCCAAACTCGAGTCAACAGTTGGTTTCCTTTCTTCTTTTCCCAGGTCAGACTTCAAATCGGTCTGTTCTTTATTCATTATATTTCTTCAACTTAATGACTTTATGTTAATTATCTTGCGGGTGCAATTAGCTTTACCCGTAATTTACTTCATTACAGTTATCAGACTTCAAGTCTGTTACACTTCAATTAAAATTTTTAAGAGCTCAGTCTGACTTCACCTGACTCTTTCTGGTTCTCTTCCCTATTCCTCATCTCTCTTTGAGATGGTATTTCAGCACATATTATACTTATTTCTCATATTCTTTGACGGTTGCAGATATCTTTACCCGTTTGTTCAAAAGAGATAATTCTCTTCTTATCCTTTATGTCTCCATCTTACGTCTCCCGTTATTATCATTTCTCCTTGTTCTTCTTCCTCATCCTCTTCTTCTTCTTCTTCTTCAGGGTCTTCCTCGAGCATATCTTCCATTTCCATAACTTCTTCCCCTCCTGCTCTTAAATCTTCTATCATTTCATTTTCCCATTTTATCAGCAATTCTTGCGCTCGTATATTCACGTCCCCTCCTTGTTCGTGAATACTTTCAACCGTTTCTACCACCTTCGTTTCTATCAACTGGCGAACAGTTATGGGTAAATGTTTTAATATGCTTAAACAATGCAACAAAACATTTTCATTTCCCATACACCTTTCAATGGCTTTCTGATAGTAGATGATGGAGTTTGTCAATTCCATACTTTCGTATCCTATCATTTCTTGTTCTTCTTCTTCTTCTTCACTCTCATTCTCATCGATTTCTATTTCATCGACTTCTTTCTCTTCACCTTCGAATTCTTCGTCAATTTCATTCTCTTCTATTTCCATAGTATTTCTTTCCGTTTCTTCACTTTCGCCTTCTTCTTCATCACTTTGGTCTTCCATTACCATTTCCTTCCAAAGTTTTATCAAGGCTCGGGATACATCTCCTACCAAACCGTTTCTTTTTCTCATACCATTTACAACCTTGCCAATTCCAGTCTTCTCCAGATGTTGAACGTTTATTGGTAAGTTATACAATTGTTATAAACAATGCATCGTTCTTTCTTCATTCCCTTCACATCTTTCTATAGCTCTAATATAATGCTCTATTTTCTTTATGACCTCAGCATCTTCCTGACTCTCTTCATCCCTTACTCTTCTTTCCTTACATTCCATATTCTCTCGTTTCCTTATTTCTATATAAGTTTTATTCCTTTTTTTCCACACTCTGTATCTCTTTTGCTTTATAAACCATCTCCGTCTTCCCTTCATCCTTGTCCATAAACGTGCTCTTCTTTTATCTCCCTTCTTCCTACGGAGTTTCCAGCTGACATATGCCTGGGCATCCTCTTTCTCCAAGACATCGTTGGTTATTTCACCTCCTTTCCTTGTTTCCATGGGGTATTCATTTCCTGGTACACCAATTATCAATGGCGGTTTTCCTCCTTTTGGCTCTACTTCAGAGACGTCTCCTCTCATTTTTTCATTGCTCCCAACAATCTCATCTTTTTCTTTTAGGGTCTCTTGGTTCTTATTAGCACCTTCCTCCATTTCTCTAGTCTTTCTTTGGCAATCAACACATTTAATCATTAATTCGAGGATCTGGGCTTTCAATTTTTCCTCTTCTTCCTTTAATGCCCTTTTATTTTCCTGGTCCTGCATTTCTTCGAAGTTTTCCTTTTCCCTTTCTGTGAAATCTTGAACCTCTGTTTCCATCGGTGCTTCATTGATATTTTCTATATTTATTTCCTTTACTTTCTCTACTTCTTCTGGAATTATCATTTCCGTTTCTTCAACTATCAATTCCTTTAGTATCTCCTGTTCCGAGATTACTTCTTGTTTTTCCAGCTCGACCTTTTCATAAAAATGAGTCTCTTCAATTTGGAGCTCATTTTCATTTTGGCTATCCTCCTGTTCTGGAGTTACGATTTCTTCCTGGATTTCCATTGGTTTCTCTGGAAGGATCTCCAAGTTTTCTTCCATTTCCACGGGAGTCATGATGCTCTCTATTTCTGGTTTTTCTTCTTTAATCTCAACTTTGGGCTGTTCTGGTACCGTGATTTCCTTTTCTTCTTCACCTTCAGCTTGGGCAACTATTTCATTTGCCTGACGATTTTTCTCCAACATGTATTCCTCATATCTTTTCTGAGCAGCCTCTAATATTTCTTGATATTCTGGAATTTTGACCTGTCTTACTTCAGCTAACTCTTGAACGCTGATTATCCCTCGTTCATCATACATACCCAAACCGAACCAGTACATCTTACTCTTTTCCTCTGCCATATAATCTTTCTGTTCCTCAACATACTTTTTTCGGTCGCGCTCTTTGCAAGGGATCTTCCACCATATCTCCTCCCATGCATCTCTCATTTTCCATAATTTCTCCCCTATTTCACTTACTTCATCAACAAATGTAACTATCTGTTCCCACGGAGCTAATTTTATTTTTCCTTCCTTCTCCATACGTTTCGCAAATTCCCTCTTCGTTTCTCTTAAGGACCATTTAACATTAGGAATTTCTTTGCACAATTCCTCTAATTCCTGTTTAGATATCTTATACCAATTTTTACAGGCCCTTTCACGGAGCTCAGATATCTTCTTTATTTCCTCGGAGATACCTTCCCTTTGCTCCTTAATTTTCTCTTTCTCCTTTGAGTCTACATCTCTAAATTTCCAAAGTTCACTCCTCATCTGATAATGTTCGTCTCGTATTTCATCAATTTTATCCAAGAATGTTTCTACTTCCTTCCATTCCGCCATTTCTACCTTTTCCTGATCCTGAACGTCAGTACTATCGCTCTTTTCCCCTTCGTTTTCTGAGCCTACCTGGACCGACATTACTATGTGAGATTTTGTATTATCCTTATTCTTATCATTATCAATTACATTTTCCCTTGGAATTGGTTTACAACTTTCCTTTTCCTTTCCGAGCTCTATAGGCTCAACATTTATTACCCTTTTGTCTGCAGACATGTTACCATCTCTTCGTGTAACTATGTCTCCAGGTGCACGCATGCTTTCTACAGAAACATTTATCATTTCTTTGGTTGGGTACTCTTTCTCACCTGTAGTTTTACCTTTCCCTGGGCTCTCGGCCCTTACATTCTCAGAGAGCCTCCGCCTCTCTTCACTTAACAACATCATATTAAAATACAGTGGGCCTCTAATGCCACCACACTAGTACATGTTTGAGAGATGATACTCTGAATTCGTGTGTCCCAATTTCTTTTAAAATATTCCTTTGGTACGGGTATTCACTTACAACGTACCCTTTTACTACTTTTATTCAATTTCATAAACCTTTATGGAAGTGTTTAAAATTCAAAATTTCGAAAAACCATTTTTTTTCAAAAATGAAAATTTTGATTTTTCGAGAAAACTCGGGTTTTCCCTAGGAAAACTCAGCCCTGCGTACTGGGCGCCAAAATCATAAGATGATTTGCTTGGGGATTTGATATAATAATATATATATATTAATCAGGGCTGCTCGGTATGAGTTTCCAGGGACCCATGCGGTCAGTTAATATCTTACGTTGTAGCTATTCTTATTATTACTTTAATTTTACATGATATGACCGACTTAAGTGTTCCTCTAGTTATTAATCCAGCACAGTATTTATATATCCCCCTGTGCCCATTTAGCATGAAATATGCCAATCACAGTATACCAGCGTAGCTCAATTCGGGATTTCGGGGCAGTGGTAAGTTCCCCCACTCTGTGACTCACATATTTTGAATTAATTAGAGGATACACTTGCAAAAATAACAACAAAATCAACTCCTATTTAAACATATTTAATTAATAAAATTAATGGCGCTACAAACATTTTAACACTTTAATTCTTGACCAAAATATCAACTGCTTGTTCCAAATGAACAAGGGATCACAAAATAAAATAAACAAATATTGAATTCAAAACCTGTGGTTTCCACATAAACCAACAATTCTTACTTAGTCTCACTTCCATAAAGCACTAACATTAAGTTTACATAACTCCGAGCTCTTTGGCTCCATGCATTTACATTATTATGGTGTCATTCTTGTACACCTCAAACACTGTCTTTTATATTTTCTTATTCTTTAAAACAAATATATAATTATATTTAAAAATATAGGTTAATTATCTAACTCAATATTTTTGGGCATGTCCACACATTCAGTTGTTATCATCTCTCTTTATTTCACAAACATATCAAGGTAATCAGAAAATCAATTGTGTACTCCAGAGCGTGAAGGTACTTGACACAGTCAAAAAACTATAGTTACTCCCGAACTCAGTTGCCTTCAATCAACTCGTGGAATCCCACGTCCTTACATTATTACAATAGGGATTGTTATTTATCTCTTATGTCTTAATAGACCATTATCATATAAGAAACTACGATCTGAACCGGCAAACGAAATATCCATCTTTAAGGGCCTCGGTTCAATGCCCGGGTCGTTTACAACTCTAAACACTCCTGGTGTATTCGTCTCTCTTTACAACAGCTTACGAGACGGTCTCTGTTCCATCTCGCTTTAAAAGAGCTAGTCTCTACTACTGGGGTGCGATTTATGACCTGTTAGGGTGGTGGAGATTTCCCGTCTGACCCAACATTTTAGTAGCTTATTTTCAAGGCTTTCAAAACAAACCTTTCCATTCTATCCAGTTCTGAGGAGACCAGGCTTTATTGTACCGTAACATTCAAACAACTATTCTTTGGTTCACAGACCATTTTCATATCCTTGGCATTTATTAATTATGAGAGGGTCCTCATTGATTGGGAAGATTAAATACACATACGACGACGGAGAATTTCAGGGGCTTTTATCATAAGAAGATCCTGCATTCGAATCTCTTCAGGTGCCTCGGGAACTAATCCCATACAGAGGGCTTATACAAAATGCGATTTAGAGTCAGCCGTGGCCCATATGACATACGCTCAATAATACCATATATTAGCTCCCTTTTTAAATACATACACAATGCCTCGTGATACTAATGTCACAAATAGAGGACTTATACAATTATCATTCACTGCAATCAACTACCCTCCATAAGTAATGTACCAAGTATTTAACTACTACGCGTTCCGAGCGTGACACTTTAATATTATATTTGCGCTCATTATGCGCTATGCATTATTTTAAGCCGAAAATGTCTTCCCAAGAACTGATAAAATCTCTTTAGTAACAATTCAATATTATTTTAATTCACGTATTAATCTTTCCATGGTCGATAAATCGTTCCCTGTTTTAAAATATTCCATTGAACCTCATTTCTTACACATACGTTAAGGCTTAACGTTCTTATGTTCATATCAATTTATTTGATTTTTATTTAACATTTCCATATTTAATTATTATTATTATTCTTTATTCTTTATATAAGCTCAAAAGCTATTTCTTTCATATCTCAACTTTACTTTATTTCAATGTCTTTCATGATATTTAACTGATATTTCGCTTGCTCTTATGACATTTGTTAAATACTTTAACCCTTTATTCACCTATTACCTCTACGGGATTTATTCTTTACATAATTATTCATAATTTCTCTATTTATTTTATTATTGTTCAGACCGTATTCTTGATTATTCAGTATTTATTCATTAAAACACATCCCTTTCACTCAAAACTCCGGTGAGTTGCACACAATCAATTTCTGACACCAAAATAAAAATGAATTTTGTACTTACATATTTTCAGATCATCCCATGATCTTAAATCTGGTGTGGTGTTTCATTTTTGGGGCCCACTTTGGACTTTTTACACCATATTGAAGGTATTCATCTTACGTAAAAACACTTTTTGACCTATATCTAGAACACTTAATATTGACGACATTTTTATATACTGGTGTGTCCCTTTTGAACACATAATAACACTAAAAATATTATTTAACACACAATCTTGATTATTTTACACTTCACAATTACCCGATCACTAGGCCGTACTTCTGAGCCTATCACACGTGATCTTCTTTAATTCCCGTCTCCAAGGGTGAGATTTATCCGATGTCGGTTTCCTATTCTGAAGAATCCGAAAGTCCCGAAACATCTACTGTTCCCTGGAGTTCAATTCTGCTATTCCTATCCTGGATAACTGGCTATTGATCTAGCTTGAACGGCTTCTCTGTAGATCTGTCTATCGATCCTAACGAAAGTCTATATGGATCGAGGTCTCCTCTAAGACCTATAGATTTAGTTTCTAACAGCTAGCACTTCTTGATTCTAGTACTATTAGAATTGTTCGCCTGATATCTGGAGCTAATGTTTATAGTCTCCTATTCTATTTATTTGAACTGTTTTAACGCTCCTACGTTCGAACCTTATTCTGTTCTTCCTTTTTAGGTTGCTTCAATTTAAATAACAGTTTATCTGTCTGGTACGATACTTCCGTACGTTATGATCTGTTCGTTCGCACATTTAACGACCTATCGCCTTTAAGTCCGACGTTCGCAGCCTGCTCTGACTATATCTTGCGAATTTTCACTTTAACTTGTATACAGTCGGGCCTAAATCCTATAATTAGGATTTTCCTAATACTTCACTGCGGCGATACTTTAAGATTTCGCCTTAAATGCTCCTTGTGGAGGCAAGCAAGTCGTTACTACTGTGACGCCTGTGGCTATCGGGTCTTACTTCGGTGATGTAAAATAGCGTTTCTCCCCTCAAGGAGTACTGGTAGCTGTTATCGATGTAACGCAGAGTTACGTCCCCTCACGGACTGTCGGAATGACTTCTTCTACGTCGTGGAGCAGCACTTCCCCTCACGGAATGCTCGTAGGACTGCATGCGATGTGACGTGATACAGCGTTACGTCCCCTCACGGGCTCTCAGAATAACTGCATGTGCTGATATAACTTCACGTCCTCCTGGACGGATTCGTGATGCGTGATGCGTGGCGATACCCCTCGGGCCGTTCGAATACTGCATTCAATGTGATGTGATACAGCACTTCCCCTCAAGGAGTCTGTCGTGAACTGCATGATTGGCTTGGAAACGCCCAAAGCTTTATACTGTTTTACTACAAAAAAATAAGACTCTAGCCTTTTCTGTGGTCAACTTATAAAATAATGGTGCCACAAATATAAAAATTATACCTTCCGAAAGCTCGTCTTCTCAATGTCAAATGATCTTATTGCACCTAAGAATCGATCGTGCAATTTGGAGATATTAATTAATTTCTCGTCCTCAATTGTGTGGGAGTTGCATTCTTTTTGTTCTCTCCCCTCCACAGAGGCTTAGGTAATTCACCGATGACGTCGTCTTACGTCGGCAGTTTATTTCTGCACAATTATTACATGGTTTCACTATACTGAAAAATCTCTCATTCCAAATGATTCACTGTGCTGTGCTTGTTTACTCATTATTATGCTCGTAAACGTGTTAATTTTAATTATTCCTCTTCTGGTGCATATGCGACGTTGTCAATTTCCAGCCACGTCAGCTTGAATTCCGATTCAGGCTTCTCTTTCTATCACGGTGGAAGATTCCACTCAGTTATTAATACTCGTGACCAGCCCTCTCTGGCATGTCGAGTGGGGTGATCTCATCTAAGGAGCATCTGTCCCTAGTCGCTTGCACAATGTTAAGCTATATTCCTGGCTTAAAATCTCTCTCCGTTCCTTTAAGAAACTATACGTTTCTTTCATTTCTTCCTTAAGGACATTGGTTCGACCGTCATGGACCCGATGGCCCAAGGGTTCAGTATATACAAGAGGTTTTTTTTCTCAAGATGAATAATACACTTTTTATTAAACCATACATAGGCCTACATATATACCGTACATACATAGGCCTACATATATACCGTACATACATAGGCCTACATATATACCGTACATACATAGGCCTACATATATACCGTACATACATTTAAATTGAAACGATCATTTCAGATCATTTGATGAACAATTTAACAAATCATACAATTTTTTACTTCTGTAAAATGTAATCAAAAATACTTTTTTTCTGTATTTTTTTCGGTCAATGAAATATTCTACAATGTCATCAAAATCAATTTCCCGCAGAACATCTGACCCGATATACATTAAACTTAGCATGTCTAATCGTTCTTGTGACATGATACTTATTTGAGCACTTTTGATCCATTTCAATTTTGAAAACGAGCGCTCCGCAGAAAAATTCATTATCATGAGGGTCAGGAAAAGCAATTTCAACGTTCGAAATAACAGACTCTAGCTTGTCTCGAATAAGAATTCGTAAAGTTCAGAATGAGTGAACTCAGTTTTTAAAAGACATTGTAATTTAACATAACGCTGAAACTGTCTCAGTTCTGGATTTTTTTTTCTAAATCTTCGGAATAAAATTTGGGGCGCCTAATGGGTAATCCAGCACTGCTCTTCAAGTGTCCATACCACCTCAGTCTTGATGCCTCAGTTCTGGGGGCCCTAGGCCTGATGGGTAATCCAGCACTGCTCTTCAAGTGTCCATACCACCTCAGTCTTGATGTCTCAGTTCTGGGGGCCCTAGGCCTGATGGGTAATCCAGCACTGCTCTTCAAGTGTCCATACCACCTCAGTCTTGATGCCTCAGTTCTGGGGGCCCTAGGCCTGATGGGTAATCCAGCACTGCTCTTCAAGTGTCCATACCACCTCAGTCTTGATGTCTCAGTTCTGGGGGCCCTAGGCCTGATGGGTAATCCAGCACTGCTCTTCAAGTGTCCATACCACCTCAGTCTTGATGCCTCAGTTCTGGGGGCCCTAGGCCTGATGGGTAATCCAGCACTGCTCTTCAAGTGTCCATACCACCTCAGTCTTGATGCCTCAGTTCTGGGGGCCCTAGGCCTGATGGGTAATCCAGCACTGCTCTTCAAGTGTCCATACCACCTCAGTCTTGATGCCTCAGTTCTGGGGGCCCTAGGCCTGATGGGTAATCCAGCACTGCTCTTCAAGTGTCCATACCACCTCAGTCTTGATGTCTCAGTTCTGGGGGCCCTAGGCCTGATGGGTAATCCAGCACTGCTCTTCAAGTGTCCATACCACCTCAGTCTTGATGCCTCAGATCTGGGGGCCCTAGGCCTGATGGGTAATCCAGCACTGCTCTTCAAGTGTCCATACCACCTCAGTCTTGATGTCTCAGTTCTGGGGGCCCTAGGCCTGATGGGTAATCCAGCACTGCTCTTCAAGTGTCCATACCACCTCAGTCTTGATGCCTCAGTTCTGGGGGCCCTAGGCCTGATGGGTAATCCAGCACTGCTCTTCAAGTGTCCATACCACCTCAGTCTTGATGTCTCAGTTCTGGGGGCCCTAGGCCTGATGGGTAATCCAGCACTGCTCTTCAAGTGTCCATACCACCTCAGTCTTGATGCCTCAGTTCTGGGGGCCCTAGGCCTGGTGGGTAATCCTGCACTGCTCTTCAAGTGTCCATACCACCTCAGTCTTGATGTCTCAGTTCTGGGGGCCCTAGGCCTGATGGGTAATCCAGCACTGCTCTTCAAGTGTCCATACCACCTCAGTCTTGATGCCTCAGTTCTGGGGGCCCTAGGCCTGGTGGGTAATCCTGCACTGCTCTTCAAGTGTCCATACCACCTCAGTCTTGATGTCTCAGTTCTGGGGGCCCTAGGCCTGATGGGTAATCCAGCACTGGTCTTCAAGTGTCCATACCACCTCAGTCTTGATGCCTCAATCCTACCCTGCAAGGTCTCCTCTTTCACTATTTCCCTGATCTTGTCATTTCTCACCCTGTCTCTTCTTTTTACGCCTATCCTACTTCGTGCGAATTTCATTTCACTTGCCTGTGCTCTGCTGATGTCTATTTTCTTCATTGTCCATGTTTCTGACGCATGGGTTGGTATCGGGTTATCACTATTCCACACTAAGCTCCTGGTGCTTCTCAGAAATGCTTCTGCCTGTCTGCCACGTTCGGTCATCTCTTTGTCATTTGTCCCATTTTCCTCCACTACGGTTGGTTGGTTTCTTAGTATGGGGGCTGCGACATCGCGGTCAAGTAGCCCCGTGTACTTTGGGTGTGTCTAGAATCTGTCTGATAACCGGTGTTAATTGTGATGGCTGTATTAGTGTGTGCTATCTATGATTCAGGTAGAAGGACTGCAGACGATTAATTTTTCCAAGTAGTTCCTACTTTTGCTACCAAATGCTACCGTCCACGACACCTAGCTGCGGACGCAGATACTAAATGACATCGCAGTCAGCACCCGGTGGCGAACGTTGGAACTAATAGAACGTGATCGAACTAACCTACAAATGTTTGCTTCACACAAGTGTAATTAGTAGGAGGTTCTTTTTCATCCCATGAATCTATTACATGGGACCGCCGGCTTTACTTCCCCTTCGAAGGAAGGCATACTGAGGGATTTTAACGCTCTTAAAACATCCGACGACTTCGGCCGGGTTTGAACCCGCCATCTTGGGCATCTACCGACTACGCCAAATTCCTCCACTGCACTTCCCAAATACTTGAGGTCTTCCACCTGCTTCAGTTTTTCATCTCCAAATTTTATCTCACTCACTGGTCTATCATTTTTCCTTGTCGTTAACAGGAACTCACATTTAAAGCGAAGTCTGTGTATAGGGGGGAAAATCGCCTGCCAACAGTAGTGATGGCGAAACGCCTGGTCTCAGGAAACCATATCATGCCATACCAGCCCAGCCAGCTCCTGCGAAACAAAACAAGTGGTTTTTCTAAATGACGGAACACAGGAACACATAAACTATTCAAGCGCGCAGAAAGTCTGCAAGCTGACTGCACACAACTAATAATAGTTGCTGTATTTTGACAATGGTGTTGAAATGATTTTAATAAAACATTTTACGTGTTCGGTGCAATAAACGCGCGGACATCACTGACAGCGCATCTGCGTCACGAGTTCTGATTAAAGTTCAGACAGACGCGGACGCCCCAATTTACATGTCACCTCTGTCAGCGGCCCCCAGCGTCCTCTTGTATTGGCCTTTTCAATCATTGCCGCAGCTTAGTTCTCCTCGCTCCTGTCAAGCCCGCAAGTTCCCACCTCATAGCGTTCCATTACACAAAGAAATCCCATTAATATTAGTGTCTACTTTAGAGAATGATGAACAGTTTCTGGAGGGATATGCGTGCTTGTTCAATATAGGAGTCTTAACATCCATATTCAAACCCAGTTTTGGATGTTAGAGGAACTACTGTAATAATAATAATAATCATATATCCTCAGCTGCCGTGGTGAAAAAAACCATTGAGACGAAATACTCTTCAATATTGACGTTCTGTTTATCAGCGCCATCTGCCAGTGAAATCCCGAACTCAACTGGGTGGTCTTGGCTGAGATTTAAGTATTTTTTCTTTTAAAACTCAGCAATTTTCCTAGGGTTGTGACGTGTCTTGTGTGGGATTTCGCTTAGGAACACCAAGCTTGCTCATCAGCGGGCTCTTAGTTTCCCCGCCCGGACCCCCACAGGAGTAGCGAACTGAGCGCTACCTCCCTTTTTATGAAGCGCACCTGCGCCTCTTTACTGTGAAAGCTTAGATCTCAAGCAGCCTTAACCTCCCTATGAAGGCTTCCTAAAGGATGGTATATTGGCTTTCACTGTCAGTAAATTTAAAAAATTAAAGCCCCACATAAGACACGGCACAAACCTAAAATAATTGCTGAGTTTTATTCACTGGCCGTGAAAGCCAATATACCATTTTTTCTTCGGTTCACCGAATAAGATCTTTAACGGGCCGACACCCCACACCTTGCCTCGCTTCTTAATTCTGACCTCCTCGAACCAGAGATCTTGGGGTCATGAGGCAGACACCAAGGAGGCATTTCACCACAGTAATCAAACCTAAAGCTTCGAAAACCTCTATCATTGGAAGGCGATCTCTTTTCGAAGACCTAGAGAAACAAAAGAGGGAAATCCTTGGTCCATTCAGCTCAGAAGAAATGGATGAAGCGGAAGTCTCGGGAGCGTTGTTATCAGCATTCTGAAACATTCACTGACAGCTTCAGGAAAAGGCGATTGAAGTTCTACGGCCATATTCTCAGACTGACAATAACAGGCTCGCCAACCTCGCTGTCTCTGAAAGTCGGGAACAACTAGCTTAGTGAAATATCAAGACCGACTCCAGCTGAAAACAGTAACCAACAACCATCAAATGAATGCCAGGGACAATAAAGCATGGATGAAAAACGGAGACAAATTCCCAGCGACCACATGAAGAGATTTTGGGGGAAGAAGAAAAGTAAATATCATCAGTTCTATCGCACTCCACAGATGTCCACAATGGTGTAAAATGTAGTATTGAAAAAGGGATGTCTGTCTGCTCGTCTTTTATGCGCTCATAAACCATTCATCCGATTGCGATCAAATTTTGGTGGGTTGTTGTACACACTTCCGGGAGGTTTATAGGCATAGTTAATCCATTTCAAAATCGATAGCGTGCGAGTAATTTAAACAAATGAGTGATGGCGATGCGTTCATATACAATTCATCCGATTGTGATCAAAATTTAGTGAGTTGTAGTGCACACTCCCGAGAAATTTATAGGCGTAGTAAATCCAATTTACAATAGGTAGCGCACGAGTAGATTCAACAAATGAGCGACGAAGTGTGAAGCGTTTCAACAAAGTCCCGTATGCGTTCATATACCATTCGTCCGATAGCAATGAAACTTGGGTGAAATATTGTGTACACTCCAGGGAAGATTTCTGGCTTAGTAAATCCAGTTTACGATAGGTAGGACACGAGTAGAATCAACAAATGGGCGACGACGCGCGAAGCGTTTAAAAAAAGTCCCATATCCGTTCATACACCATTCGTCCGATACCGATGAAACTTGGATGAGTATTATGTACACTCCAGGGAAGGTTTCAGGCTTAGTACATCCATTTTACAATAGGTAGCGCACGAGTAGATTCAACAAATGAGTGACGGCATGCGAATTGTTTAAACAAAATCCCGTATGCGTTCATATGTAATTCATCCGATTGCGATGAAACTTTAATGAGTCATTGTGTACACGCCAGGGAAGGGTTTCGACTTAGTGAATTCATTTTACAATACTTAGCGCTCGATTAGATACAACAAATGAGAGACGACGCTTGAAGCGTTTCAAAAAAAATCCTGAATGCGTTCATATGCCATTCATCGATTGCGATGAAACGTTGATGAGTTCTTGTGTGACCTTACGTGTAGGTTTCTAACTTAGTAAATCCACTTCACAGTAGGTGGCGAACGAGTTGATTCAACAAATGAGTGACAGCACACGAATCGTATAAATGAAATTTCGTATGAATTCATATGCCAATCATCCGATTGCAATGAAACTTTGGTAAGTTGTTGTGGACGTTCCCACGAATGTTTCTAAATTAGTTAATCCATTTTACGATTGTTTGGGGGCAGTTAGCGAAAGATGAAAAAAGAATTGTGTATTCAAAAGCACTTCAAGAAACAAAATTACAACGCCAACACTTTCTTTGATTGGCGTTGCAACGCATGCCGGGTTCAGCTAGTGTTATATATTAAAATAATTGGGAAGAAATTCCACCTTACACTAAAACTGAAATATCTTAACAAATGAACGACGTTCGTTGGCTTGGGACACTGTGCATGTTAAGAATTAACTATTGAGCTCCAACTGTCATCTGCGTGTTAAAATACTTGGGAATATATCATTTCATCAAGGTGATTCTTGTGGCCAAGCTGTAATAACGGAATTTAGTGAAGTTCCATTTTCTTCCGCCAGCTGGTCCCAGCGTCCAGCGTCTCCTAATTGCAGGAAACTAAACATGAATAATCCTATGAGTATAATCTTAATAGCAACACTGCTACTACCGACAGATTTTGTACGAAATTATCAAAGGCATATGCTTGTCGACAATACATACAATATCTCAAGCGTATACATGTTATACATGACAATGCAGTGGAATGGTGGTCTAGGGGATAGCAAGCTCGACCTTCATAAAAATACAAGTTACCAGATTTAGGCGATTCGAACACCACCGAAACAGATTATTTTTGCTGCTAAACTTTGTTTTTATTTACATGCTTGGTGTATCATTACATCCAATTTCATTATAATAGAGTAGACATTTCTGAAAGATTTTTTTAGCCTACTTTCATTTATGAAAAAAAAAAGGTTTATGAGATCACCTTTTGTCCGTGCGTATGTGTGTGTGTGTGTGTCTGTGTAATGAAGTCCCAACGGCCGAAGCGATTTCAATGAAACTCGGTATGTGCAAACTACTACCTCCTCAAACCTTGACTGAGCCTTTCAAATTTTAATACGTTTCACGAATCCAACATGGCGGCCGCACATAATATTTCACTGGCATTCTATATCTCCGCAACAGTAACAGATATCACCATTAAATATCTGATTGAAAACCCTTCCAACCGGGTAGAAGGTTTCAAACTCCCCAGACGCCAATGGAGAATTATTAACCGGATCCATACAGGACAAGGCAAATGTGGATTCCTGCTTCACAAAAGGGGTTGGGTTACTTCTGCAAACTGCGATTGTGGAGCTACCTTGCAAACCATCGGACATATTGTTGGTGAATGTTCGCAACGAGCGTTCCAAGGATCGGTAGGTGACATTCATCATGCATCTTCTGAGGCACTTCAGTGGATTGATGGCCTGGACTTAGAAGTTTAAACCAAGAACTTGTGTTTATGACTATGTATATAACTGTATATATAACTTTATATGTAGTGTATGAAGTTTTATTTTAACTCTGTATCATCATACGATAAATAAATAACAAATAACCATTAAATTGTGTACGGTGATAAAGGGCACTACTAAGCGTTCACCTGTGTGACTTTCATAAACTTGTCAAGTACAAAACGAACATGGCGGCCAAACGAAGTTGAACATTTAAATAGACATTTCTCGCGATTTAACCATCCGAACGCAGTGAAACTTGGTACAGCAAATGGCCATACAAATTTCAATGCACTGCAATTTATTTCAATCGATTACATAACCTCAAGATGGCGGCTGTGCGAAATTTTAAAATTAAGTTTTTATTATTTTTGTGTTCTAATCATGCGATTGAAATCAACGTTTGAATAATGAACGTACACAATAATCCTCATCTAATAGTACATAACTCTATGTCCTACATAATATTGCGACCATCCGAAATATTTAGGTGCTTCTCAATATCTACTAATCTATAACAGCAATCAAACTGAAAATTTGTATGTTGATAGAGACAATTAATATAAGTTGGATATATGAAAATAGGCTATTTAGTTATTCACGGAACTACTTGTTTTTCTTTCGATTGTATTCATTGTAATCAACCTTTTTGTAATGTTGATAAGTACACTTTGCCTTAAGGCAGCCCCTAAATAGAGCAAGTGCTTAACAAGTGATGTTTCATCCCGCGTAATTTCATATTAATTCCTGTCCGTTGAAGATAGCTGCAATATGTTATACAGTTGCTACGGTGGGTTTAAGAGGAATATGAGATCATAAGTGGACCGATCAAGTTCCTGCTACGCAAAACACACTCAATATCACTCTAATGCACTGGGGATAAAATCTCCCACCCCCAAGCACACGGAAATACAGAGGGAACATTATCTCAAAGTCTGCTTTTAGTGGGATGAGAGTTCGCTGATATAATGAAACGCATAGGAATATTAATTTAATAGTAATTTATTGGAATGATTTGTGCGCGGAGGCTGTTAATTATGCATACAAGCACTTGACGTCTACATGCCTCCATTAAATATTGTCACCTGCCTTTTTAACAGTCCATATTTTCAATTTGAAGAGTTATGTCACAGATGCTGTGTGAGTTATATTCTGTCCATCCTTCATTCGATGCAGTTTATGTCAAACATGAAGTGTCTGTTTTGAAACTTGTCTGAAACATGAATGATTGAAGGTTTAATGAAGTATCGATCTGCGATACATTGATAGAAACATATGACGCAGAATCAGGCGTGTTTGTGCACATTTAGTGGAACATGCTCTCCCCATCATTAGTTTGTACAATTAATGAATGTTTTCTGTCAACTTCTACTGTGACATGATAACACTGCAGGCAGATTCGTTCGTTTCCATGGATTCGCATCGCACCTAGGCTATTCATGAAAGAGCGTCAGATCTCAACAAGCTTACTAGAAAGTCATTCCAAGACCTTCTCAAGGGACGTTCCAATCCACATGAAACTTCTCTTGAAGAGCTCTTAAAACTCCCCACTACAGCAGAACTTTGCTTAAATGAAGTTTGTCCAGGATTTAAAAAAACCTGTCTATCTCTCCAGATAAAATTTATGTTTCATTTCCCTTTATGTCAAAGAGTGCTGCAGGTTTGAATTGTACACTGCACAGAAGATTCTGGAGGAACCAGCAAGACTACGGAAGATAACTTCGAACTAGACTGCAATACACGTTAAGTCAAAGTCGACATGGTTAGCTACTTGCGGTAAGGTACAAAGCCATGGAGGAATCCTGACTTCGAACACCACCGTCGGCCGTCGTAGGAATGGTTTTTCGCAGCCACTTTCTTCAGACACCTTACCCAATTATATTCATTTTTATTCACCTTACCTTTAGTTACATTCTATTAGAAAATATAGGGCGCCAGGGAATGTTCGCAGTGCCTACACGCTGCTGCGCGAGATAGCGAGAGCAGTTACGTTGGCAGCACGGCTGTCGCTTGTATCGAAACAAACAATCAAACAAACAAACAAACAGTAAACCTTTTACTCATCACAGCCATTTATAACAGACGCTGGAAGTTTTTTGTCGTTGTGTTCTAAGACAGACTTCAACACGCCTACCCATAGCCTATTGTCGAAGACTTTCACTACAGTTTCTTGCGTAACGGACTGCACATATTCACTTTTAGTTTAATCGTTTTGGGATTAGTTTGTGAGCCAGTCACACAAAATTTACTTATGAAATCCCGAACGGTATCCCGGTTTGGACACTTCGAATTAGAAAACCGCGCCTGAAATTTTAGTTTTACAATTTCTGTAAACCGATCGCTTTCGCGAAAAATGAATTCCACCAAAAAAGGGCTCTCCCTTCAGTAGTAAACATTACCTCCTCTATACTGATGCACTCCTCCAATAATCTATCTGAACGCTCGCTTACTGCAATTCACACTGACGATCTCGGCACCCCACATATGTGGCCTTCACCCTATCAAGGACACCGTACTGCCAACTAAACCGCTGACGCTATCTCTCGCTGCAGCACGTAGCCACAACTACACCGAAAATCCGAAGTAATTGGGACTATGGGGGAGGGGGGTTCAGATTTCTGATTTGTTCGGATTTCTGATTTTTGAACATTGCCTAAAAATTCCTAGTTACACTAAAAAAATTAAGATAAATAAAAATAAACACTCTGTACTTACATATTATACTTTGATTGATTTGTATCTTTAAATCCAGAAAAATGCACTCATTTTACAAAAACAACTCATTACATATTTACAAAATTTACATATGTATGTACGGTACTAGAGCCTCCGTGGCTTAGGCGGCAGCACGCCGGCCTCTCACCACTGGGTCCGTTGTTCAAATCCCGGTCACTCCATGTGAGATCTGAGCTGGACAAAACGGAGGCAGACAGGTTTTTCTCCGGCTACTCCGGTTTTCCCTGTCAATATTTCATTCCAGCAACACTCTCCACTATCATTTCATTTCATCTGTCATTCATTTAATCATTGCCCCAGAGGAGTGCGACAGGCTTCGGCAGCCGGCACAGTTCATATCCTCGCCGTTAGATGGGGGCTTCATTCAATCCATTCCTGACCCGGTCGAAGACTGGAAGCAGGCTGTGGATTTTCATTTCATGTACGGTACTGTACGTATCTATACACAAAAAATAAACACAACTGTACGAAAGCACCAAAATATTTCATTTGAAAAACTTGCTAATGAGGGGAAGGTTCAAAACAAACACTCCTAAAGTCATTTTTCTCTCACAGCGCAGTGAAAAATACAGTTCACGTGTTTAAAGCGGTCGTTCGGATTATTGACGCTGTAAAACCTCTCCGTCTCAGATATTTATCGCATCTTATCCTCGGCTCCGTAGACACATGAATACATCTCGTGTAAATCAAATAATGGGTTCAAAGAAATGCAGATCTGTGACATTGGCTGACAAGCAATTAGGGATTCTGATAAAGAGAACTACGGGTTTATAGTTCATACCCTAAAGAATATCTTGCTACTGTAAGTGATATTACACTAGAAGCAGTGCACCACTCCTGTGTCAGGTTCGTTAGGGAGTTCATTAGTGCAGCATGGGGATGACCTGTTTTGATGTTCGAACCCTTGGTTCAGCAAAATGAGCCTCCTAATTGATAGCTTGTGGTTTCAATGTTTGATTTAGCATACTATATGCTGCCTCAATTAGATCTTCTATGAAACTAGAATGTATCAAAGGTGCAATCACTGAACACTCGGCGTAATTGTTCTGGGTTATCTCTTACCAAGTAGCATGACACGATGGGAGAGTGGTTATCGTGTCGGACTACCAACCTCAACCTTCCAGGTGCGCTCCTGGCCGTGGTAAGTGATTTTTGAAAGGCACCGAAAATCACGACACGCATGTCATACGTTGTTGGTATGTTAAAGAACCCATTTGACTTCAGTTGGCCGTGTTCATAATGGCAAAATTAATCTCGGGATTTTCCGCCAACACAAAGTTCCTAATTTCTCTACTAGAAAGCACCTTAATGTCAAAGAGCTTAGATATCCAACCTCCTTGACTTGCATAGTGCTTCAAGGAACAACAAAATTGCAAATGCAAGCTGCCCTCTGGGTGGCAAACATCAAAGCTTTCACCCGGCACCCG
Source organism: Meconema thalassinum (assembly GCA_946902985.2). Lineage (NCBI taxonomy): Eukaryota > Metazoa > Arthropoda > Insecta > Orthoptera > Tettigoniidae > Meconema > Meconema thalassinum. Next base: position 10,614,212 of record OX336392.1, on the reverse strand, counting down.
GGGCCATACGATATTATTATTTTATTTATTTTAATCAATTGTTCCCCTTTAGGAGAGCGATTGAACTTGAATACATGATTTCCTCTTTTGGCGAGTTCCCGCTTCTGTTCCCAAAATATCTTCATCCTCTCAGAATGCTCCTTCTTCCGCTCAGCTGTCCATTTTCTTCCAGGCTATCGTGACGTTCTCTGATCAAACTCAACATTGTTTATTTTATTCCGGCACTCACTGCAGTCCTCGAGATGTTGTATGTTGACCTGTTGTAGGTCCCTCTGAACCTCTGTCAGCCACTCCGTGCCACACCTACTCTGTGTTATAACGTTGAGCAAGTTCTTCGCCGTTCTGAGATTTTCCATCCTGTAAATGTGTGTATACAACTGTACTCGGCCTTTTCTGATTACTTCCGTTATCGTGTGGATCTTTTGGTCGAGTTCGCTTTGAGGTCTCTTCATCCAAATACCGTTATTATTAACTGCCCCGTAAATCTTTCTGAGAATTTTCCTTTCCTGGTTTTCTATATCCTTCATTTTGGAATGACCGTCGATCACCATTGTTTCGGCTGCGTAAGTTGCTTCCGGAAGAATAACCGTTGTATAGTGCCTTAATTTTGCGTCTAGCGAGATGCACTTCTTGTTGTAGTGAGCCCACATTAGCTTGTAGGCCTTCTGTAGTTCGGTGATTCTTTGTTCATTGGCGATTCGGTTTAGTCCCGAGGACTGTATGATTTCACCAAGGTATTTAAAATGGGGGACTTGTGTTATTTTACCGTATTGTGTGATTAAAGATGAGTTATTTTCTGGCCGTCTTTCCATATAGTGGGGTTTTCCATAAGAAATTTGTAGTCCGGTTCTTTGCACAATTTCATGTAATTTTTCCACTGCGTGTATGGCTTCATGTCTGGTGTTAGTGATAATGGCAATATCGTCCGCAAAAGCGAGGCACTTGACTGTAAGACGGTTCTCTTTTTTATACCAATTTGAATGCCTTTCACATGAGGTTCCCATTCTCTAATGATCTTTTCTAGAACAGTATTAAAGAGCATTGGAGATAATCCGTCCCCCTGTCGAACTCCAGTTTTGATGACAAAGGGCTCCGATATTTCACCCATGAATTTAACTTTGGACATAGTTCCTGTAAGCGTCTGTTCAATTATTTTTCGGGTCATTCTGTTTATCCCGAATTATTCCATGATCATAGAAAGGGTTTCACGGTCTACAGAATCATACGCTTTTCTGAAGTCGACGAATGTTATAACTGTATTTCTACATTTTCTCATTTGTAATATTGTTTTTAAGCTCCACACCTGTTCAGCACATGATCGCCCATTTCTGAATCCGACTTGGTATTCACCAATTAGCGGATCCACCTGGGGTTCTAGCCTGTTTAAAAGTGCTTGGAAAGGATTTTATAAGCAATAGGGAGCAGGGAGATTCCTCTGTAATTACTGATGTCTGTTTTATCACCCTTTTTGTGTAACGGATGAATTAGAACACATTTACAGTCTTCTGGTATTCGCTCCATCATCTATATGTCTGAAATGGCGTGACGAAGTTTCTGCGTAAGTGTAGGATCGTTCAGTTTACAGAATTCAGCAATGATCCCATCTTCTCCTGGTGCTTTGTTATTTTTGAGCTTTTGGATGATCTCCTGAATTCCTTCTAGGCCAGGGGCTTGTGAGTCTGGGTGTATGGATACCGGAGGAGCGAAGGCAAGTTTTTTTGGGGGTGGTTCGCAGTTAAGAAGGGAGTTGAAGTATTGGGCTAATATTTTACAGTTTTCTTTCGCGTTAGTTTCCAACGTGCCACCGGTTTTTTTGAAGCACAGGCTGGGCGCCTGATATCCCTTTAAGTTTTCTCTAAACGTCTTGTAGAAGTTTCTAGTATTATGTTGGGTGAAATCCTGGTGGATTTCAAGGAGTCTGTTGTTGTCATGTCCTCGTTTTTCTTTCCTAATTGTTTTGGAGGCATATTTTTGGGTTTTAAGAAAGTTCTCCCAGTTTTCCTCAGTTTTGTGACTGTTAAACATTTTCCACGCAGTAATTCGGTTGTCAACTGCCCGATCGCAAATAGCATTCCACCAGCGATGTTTCCTTGTGCAAGGAGGTTGTCCTAGTTTCATGACTTCCTGAATTTTCTTCGTTATTTTCTGCCAGTCTGTTGATGTCTCCTGATTAATTTGCATTAAGATTTCTTCCTTATGGTGTTTCAAGTATTCTAGGTCTGGTTTGATGTTTTTGGGTGGGCCTTTTTGCTTTCTATTGGGTTGGAATTTCGTCTTAATTTCGAGAAGATGATGGTCTGATTCAAAGGCACCTTTGCGAGCTCGGACGTTTAAAATTTATTTTGTGTTTTTCTTGGAAATTGCGATATGGTCAATTTGGTATTCACCCTGTCTAATATTGGGTGATCTCCATGTGGTTAACTTGTGTGGAGGTTTTTGAAATTGTGTGCTCATGATTTTAAGTTCAAAGTTTCTGCAGAAGTCAATTAGTCTTTCACCATTCCCGTTGGTACGTTCGTGCTTAGTATGGGGGCCTGTGGTATCACTAAATTTTCTTTCCTTACCTAACTGGGCATTAAAATCGCCCAATAAGATCTCCACATGGTGCCTTGGTGTTTTGTTGGTTTCCCAGAAATTGTCCGTAGTATCAGGATTGAATTTGTTGAATTGATTTATGGGAGCTTGGACATTGATCAGTGTGTAAGCTTTATTGGCTGACTTAACTGAGAGCAGAGATACTTTTTCGTTGGGAGAAGAGAAATCGATGTCTGAGTCGAGTACGGAATTGTGTATTATTATTAATAGTCTATTATTATTATTACCAAGTTTCAGATACTCTTGCTAGACAGTGAATCGATGATGAATATGGTTGTTTTAAAGGGCCTAACATCTAGGTTATCGGCCCCTAATGGTTTGGGTGATAGTGAAAGATGAGATGAGAATGTAAACTGTAACTAATACTAACTACAGACTTACAAACTAGAAGAAGAAATGGTAAACAAATAAAGGATAAGGCAAATAAAGGTCAGGAAAAAAGAAATGCCCTCAACCCTCGAAGAATGGGGATTGAGGGACACGGAAGGAAGGAGAGCCATGAAAGGCAGATAGGAAAGGGGGGAAAGAGGAGAGGGCCCACCCCAAGGTCAGAGGAAAAAGGGGACGAAACGGACACAGTTCAGGAATCCCTCGGGGACGCCAACTCCTAAACTCAACAGCCGTGAGCCCTTGTGGGTGTAGCAATATCCAGGGTGCACCAGAAGTGGTAGGGCTACATACACCCTGCCTCCTTGAGGGCTTTGAGAAAAAATCAGGAGATAATATGAAAAGAAAAAGAAGGCTGACCCCTCGAAGAATGAGGGTAGTCTATCAGGAAATATGAATCAAGGGACAATTAAGGCGGGAATGTGAAAGACTCCCTAGGCCTCGGATACCCTAATACCGTCGGGGTCGGAAAAGAACAAGAGTTGACCGAGAGGTCGACAGGAAAGAAGACGGAGGGGAGCCCTGCACAAGTAAGTGAGTAGTGGAGTGGTAGGGGTTCTAAAACCCCCCACCACTACTCCCAATGCGAGCCGATAACTCCCGAACCCGTGGTCGGAGATTCACGAATGAGGTGTCGTTGGACTCGAGCTGACGGGGGCTTTGCTATGGACCACTCATTTCAACCCCTAAATAAAACCTACCCCTACTAGGGGGTGAAATTGTAATTTTTAGTGAAAGTCTCTTTTCAAATGCGACATGTATAAGGTGCGCTGCTAAAATGAACTTAAACGTTGTTGCTCATATAGCGCATGCGCTTTGTTGGATGCCGATATGGATTAACATTTTTGTTTTTGTTTTGTACGCATGCGCACTTGGGATTTTTGTAAGAGGGCGAGCTCTTTGAAAAAAATTATTGATAAGACGGGGTTTTGGTGGTGAAGAGAGAGCCAGATAGTCGCCTACTTTCCTAAGAAGTTTGCCGATATCTCTCGAACGCAACGTCGGATTTGGACGTGTGACGTGTCAAATCGCTTGTCTCAAAGCCCTATACATGTTATTAATAGGTTAAAGTATTGAAAATGAGGGAAACAGGCTTTTTGGGGGATAAAACCATGATTTTAGACTTTTTTCGATATCTCACGAATGCATGGTCGGATTTGGTCCTATGACGTGTCAAATGGCTTGTCTCGAAACCCTCTTTATTTTGGTAATAGGTTAAAGTTTTTGAGAATGAGGGAAACAGAATGTTTTGGTGTAAAAGCGTGATTTTAGACTTTCTGCTATATTTCGCGAACCAATGATGCCAGAGGCGTGTACGACGGGTCCAAGGACTCGGGGTGACGTCCTCTTGGCTATGGACCACTCGTTATAATTTTAAAAAATATTGGAAACTCGATTTTGGGGTAAACACGTGTTTTTTGTGATTTTTGCCGATATCTCACGAAACAATAACGCTAGAGACGTGTACGAGGTGTCCTGGGACTCGGGCTAACGCCCCCTTTCAAATGTGGTAGATATTTTTTCCAAAAAATAATTCAAAAAGGGCCTAACGCCATACATGTTGAAAAAACTTTTTCTTTTTCTTTACTTGTTTATAATGTTCATGAAGCGTGGTAGTTGAGAGAGACGATACTGCAGTGTGTGCGTGTTTCAACGAACCTGTCGCTAACCACAAGGACCATGCTTAATAGAAAAATCGCTATTTCGGCGGGTCGGTGTATGACAGAGCGAGCGTGCGTTTCCGATATTTTATCTTTAACGTGTAAACGGTGATGAGAACTTGGTTCTATGTTGGTCGAAGCGAGTAGAGAAAACAAACTTGCAGACGAGCAGGAGGTGAATGTCATTTGAGCTTATTGGAAGGCTCTGATCTGACTTGACAACAAGTGCAATGGAAAAATGACAATGACGCTTGAAGGTGAAATAATCTGACCATTGTGGTGGCAGGGCAGTGCGAAATGCATGTGAACACATGTGAAACCACATGTAGGCTAAACAAGTTACATCCTGTCTTGCTTCGTACGTGACAAAATGCAAGTTGATGTGAAATTTGATCTGCCACAGGTGTTCGCCTGGGACGTTAGCTGTCCACGTGCACGATAACTGTTAACAAGTTACATCCTGTTTGCTTCGTACGTGACAAAATGCAAGTTGACGTGAAATTTGATCTGCCACAGGTGTTCACCTTGGACGTTAGCTGTCCACGTGCCTGATAAAAGAATGTTCAAAGCGTGGGAATCGCTGAATCAGTAAAAAGTATTTTGCAACTTGTGGGAATGATGTCACAACCAATAGATAGGCAAGAGCTGCGAACAGCAGTGGTGGGAGGTGAAGGGAGGGAGAGGGGGAGGGGTAATGTATGAGAGAACACAGGTGGAAAGAGAAAGAAATATGTGGAGCTGAGGACTGTACACATAGAGCTATAGGTGGTGTACAAAATGTGTGAATAAATAAAAAGTGCACAAGTTCACACAACATGTAATTTATTGATCCAAGAATTAAACGTAGAGTTAAACCCTAACCATTTGACATTCCTTTTTGTTTCGCGTACGAACATGTGTGATGTTTACCATGTGTGATGAAACATAGCTAGGTAGAGAAAGAATTAGTGTAGGCTACATGTATGGTGACTGACAAGTCTTTTACCATTGAAACTTGTTTTTCAGATCAAACTGCAGTATAGAGAGAGTATAGGTTGCAGGTATGGGTTAATAAATGACGAACGGTGTACACAAACTCTGATTTATCGATTCAAGAATTAAGAGTAGACTATCTTTAATTGATTGGTTAAAGAGGATAGCTAAAACACAAAAAAATGCTCAGTGGTTACCGGAACAAGATGGTCTCTACACACAACAAGCTTTTAATACTTGAGGCTAATAATCTATACACACACACTCGCTTGTTCTAAACTAAACTGTGTTGTTGTCAGTGCTCAAACAGTAGGCTGATGACAAAATGCATTGCTAACGGAAATATAATCATTTCCGGTTGTACAATGTTACCAGCTATCCATTTTGTGTTGTAGTGTTAAGCATTTTTAGCACTTGTACTGGGGGTCTTAACTCGATTTCCAGGTCTGAGGCCTAGAACGAGTCAAACTAAGAAACAAGGGCATGGTGGTGTAGTGGTTAAGCTGTTAGCCTTTTCACCAGGGTTCGATTTCAGGTTAATATGCATGTTATAAACATATTAAACAAAACAAAACAGAGATAACGTTTAAAACTGATTATATTTGTGTCTTTTCAAATTATTACTTGGATTACAAATACAAAGGTGAAATGGGTTTGATATACAGTTAATGCTGTCTATCACACACTAGACTGTAAGAAAGCCAAATAGCAAAAGGCGTAGGTAGAGCAGTGGTAAAATTGATATATGTAGAGAACTACCTAGCGGTTTTATGAACTGGCAAAGCTATATCGCATAAACAGTGCAGGATACAATCCAGCAATCAAATTTGTATCTTGTGGAACAGAGAAAATGCACTTTTACCTTGATGGATAGCAAATGAGTGCAGATGGATGACCTATGCATTAGCCTACCATAGGGTTATAACCACGAGGTGGAGGTGTGTATTTTGTAAATATTCATTTTTGTAATTGTAAATAGTGGAAACATTTTTTTGTAATAGTAAATGTTAAATGTATAACTAAAAGTTATTTGGGATAAGTGTGCATGTCAAGGATAAATAGCGTGGTTGTATTTGTTTTTCAAAGACAGGTATGGTTGTGTGAATGTATGACTATAGATAGAATGATAGAGAGAGAGAGAGAGAAAGCTTGTGTGTGTGTGTGTGTGTGGGTAGCATTGATTTTTCAACCAAAGCAAACACGGCAAGGTAGGATGGTGGGGTAATTAATGTATATAGCAAATTGTAAATAGTATACTGTATTTTATTTAACACTTGTGTTTCTTTTTAATGCAGCAGTAGATAGGTGTTATTTTTTAAAAACAGTCTTACCTACAGTAGTAGGAAGCAAGGGTTTGAACCCCTTACCTAACATTACTATTGCCTGAACATGGCTTGACGACACTGTATTATTATGATACTCGGTACACAAACCATAGATAGAGTGTATTGTTTAAGATCACTTTCTTTCTGAACATAGGTGGAGACTGTTGATGGTTAACAATGGCATTAATATAGTAGGACGTGGGTATAGCAATTAAGAAAAAACAGACAATCCCCATACAATATTTTTATTTATTTAATATAAGTACTTGTACAATAGTTACATTCAAAATACATTTCTTTTTTCTCTATTACTATTTAGTCCTTTTTGATTCTCTTGCATATGAAGGGTAGATAACCTTGTAGTTCAGCCCCTTAAAACAACAACAACACAACCTTTTGCATAGTCTATGATGTTGACGACTCTTGAGATGTGGAAGATGGATTAAACATAACTTTTACAGCAGGGTTTAAATGTTGCTCAATAAACACTGCACTATTTTGAGTAGCAACATTTTTTTCTTGTACTAGCTTTTTAGCATTGTCATGATTATTTGTTGACACCAACAGTGTTTCATTTGGTACACCACATTGATGATCACTCACACTTAAATCCTTACCATTTCTACTTTTTAGATTGCCTCGACAATTTTTGACCTCTCTTTTGAGCATCGCCAAAATATTATTCCTGTTACATTTTGACGATTATAGTTATAAGAGTAGCCTTTATAGAGTACACGTTGTTTACCTTTATTAGTTGTAGTAAGTCCCATAGTAGCAACTAACCTGTTAGTATGATTTGCTCACTACAAAGGTTATAACTGTTCTGATAATAAAATCATTTAGCGTTGGCTTTTATATTTAATATGTACAGTTTGAAGTGATAGCAAAAGTGAGAGCAAAACGGTAGCAGAGTGGTAGAAAATATTACATGTATTGTTAAGAAATAGTTTAAGCGGTTATGTGGATCGATTACATAATAATTTTAGCACGACGAAGCTCATTTTCTGTATCCAATAGTTCTTCCTCATATTCAGTATAACCAGCCTGTTTATAGACATGCAGTTGCTGAAGCCGCCGGATTAGCTTACTTGGATTGTTCCAGTAGACAAATTTAACAAATGATTTTTTAGGTGTAAACAAAGCATTACCATTATCATTATTATCTTCATCATCAACATCATCATCATCATAACCATTATCATTATCATCATCATCATGATCATTATAATCCTCATCAGTATTACTATATAGTCCTTTTTGATCCTTTTGCAATACCACATTTTGCACAGTCTGTGTTGCCTTTGATAATGTTGGGAGTTTTTCAGACATTGACAATTGTCCTAACACGACTTTCTGAGGAGATTATACATGCTTCTTAACAGACAATGCACTATCTTGAGCTGCAATATCTTTTTCTGGGACAAGTGTTTTAGCATTTTGAAGAGTTTTTTTAAACAGCAATGATGTTTTATCTGGTACACTACATTGATGATCACTCACACTTAAGACATCACTATTTTTACTTTTCAGCTCACCTCGACACTGTTTTGAACGATGTTTTGAACAACGCCAAATAACAGTTCCATTTTTATTGGATCGTTTTACAATATATGTATATCCTTTATAGAATGCGTATGGCATACCATTGCTATTTGTTGATACTTCCATGTCAACTGTCAAGCATGAACTAATCTCCAGTAAAGTTCACTCGGTAATATAAATAATAGTTTAAAGTGAGAGGAAAAGTGGGTGCAAGAGTGGGTGCAAAAGTGGGTGCAAAAGTGGGTGCAAAAGTGGGTGCAAGAGTGGGTGCAAAAGTGGGTGCAAAAGTGGGTGCAAAAGTGGGTGCAAAAGTGAGTGTAAAAGAGGGTGCAAAAGTGGGTTCAAAAGTGAGTGCAAAAGTGAATGTAAAAACATCGTTCAAAACAGTGTCAATGTGAGTTAAAAAGTAAAAATAGTGAGGTCTTAAGTGTGAGTGATCATCAATGTAGTGTGACTGATAAGACATCGTTGCTGTTTAAAAAAACTCTTCAAATGTTAAAACACTAGTCCGAAAAAAAGATATGGTAACCCGCGTGTTGTGCAATCAATGATAGCCACCTATTTAAATATATATTGTACTTGTTTTCATTGACCTTAAAGCCTTGAGTATCCATCACCAGTGTATGTGACATGTTTACGCTTGCATAGATCAAAACCAGCTGACTATTCACTACTGGGGTTTAGAAATTACATTTACTCAAATCACATTCTAGTAAAATTCATGCCTACTATAAGCGGCACCCACTTTTGCACCCACATTTACATCCAATTTTGCACTCACTTTTGCACCCACTTTTGCACTCTCTTTTGCACCCACTTTTGCACCCACTTTTGCACCCACTTTTGCACCCACTCTTGCACCCACTTTTGCCCCCACTACAAGGTTATCTACCCTTCATATGCAAGAGAATCAAAAAGGACTAAATAGTAATAGAGAAAAAAGAAATATATTTTGAATGTAACTATTGTACAAGTACTTATTAAATAAATAAATAAAAATATTGTATGGGGATTGTCTGTTTTTTCTTAATTGCTATACCCACGTCCTATATTAATGCCATTGTTAACCATCAACAGTCTCCACCTATGTTCAGAAAGAAAGTGATCTTAAACAATACACTCTATCTATGGTTTGTGTACCGAGTATCATAATAATACAGTGTCATCAAGCCATGTTCAGGCAATAGTAATGTTAGGTAAGGGGTTCGAACCCTTGCTTCCTTATACAGGATTAGTTTTTACTCAACAGCAACCCATAATACTGTACTTTGAAACATGTCACATCTCATTACAAAATGTCAACTGTATCGTTTTCTAAGACCCCAGCTGCTGGCTAGTAGCTAGCAGACTGTGCAACAGAAACAGTGTCACCATGTTCATCCTTTAAAAAATTTCAACATTTATTATTCTTTTTTCTTATTATTGTTCATTAAGAGTAGTGTAAAGTTGTCTTTGTGACGTAACGGTTATAATAGTTAGCTGGCACTCTAAAGCTCTTGAGTTCAATTTGAGCTTTAACATAAAATTTTAAAAGTATATTAGGACTAAAACAGGTCTACTCAGTCTCGGGTGATCCAAATAAGTAGATGTGATTTGATTCACACTTTAACGATAGAACACGACGGTTTTTTATTTTTTTAAATAATGATAGCCATTTGTTCATTTTTTTTCATTTTCACATTTTACACATGGCCATTTGTCAATTTTCCATGTACACGATTTGAAAATGTCAGTTTAAAGTTTTTGGATTTCATGATATGGAAACAAGAAATTTCCATTTTGTTGTTTACACATTTGTCAATTTCCCATTTACATTTTTAAATGTCAGTTTTAAGTTTTTAAATTGTGTTGATATGGAAACATGGATTTCCTATTTTTTTCCATATCACAGACGACACGTTTATGATTTAGTCCATGCTGAAAGTTTAGTTTTGTAAAACACACATTTGCTGATTTAAATTTTCTTGAAATCACCTTAATGGAAGTGCTTGGCCATGGCAATAGTGCATTCTCTTTCTGTTTGTTTCCAAAAACATATAGGCCTACTACTACTACTACTACTACTGTAGGTAAGACTGTTTTACAAAATAACACCTATCTACTGCTGCATTAAAAAAACACAAGTGTTAAATAAAATACAGTACATACTATTTACCATTTGCTATATACATTAATTACCCCACCATCCTACCTTGCCGTGTTTGCTTTGGTTGAAAAATCAATGCTACCCACACACACACACACACACACACACACACACACACATACAAGCTTTCTCTCTCTCTCTCTCTCTCTCTATCATTCTATCTATAGTCATACATTCACACAACCATACCTGTCTTTGAAAAACAAATACAACCACGCTATTTGTTCTTGACATGCACACTTATCCCAAATAAATTTTAGTTATACATTTAACATTTACTATTACAAAAAATGTTTCCACTATTTACAATTACAAAAACGAATATTTACAAAATACTAAATCTACTGGTTACAAAAAGCCATGTCTCTAAACAATAAAATATAGAAGTCACACCTCCACCTCGTGGTTATAACCCTATGGTAGGCTAATGCATAGGTCATCCATCTGCACTCATTTGCTATCCATCAAGGTAAAAGTGCATTTTCTCTGTTCCACAAGATACAAATTTGATTGCTGGATTGTATCCTGCACTGTTTATGCGATATAGCTTTGCCAGTTCATAAAACTGCTAGGTAGTTCTCTACATATAGCAATTTTACCACTGCTCTACCCACGCCTTTTGCTATTTGGCTTTCTTACAGTCTAGTGTGTGATAGACAGCATTAACTGTATATCAAACCCATTTCACCTTTGTGTTTGTAATCCAAGTAATAATTTGAAAGGACACAAATGTAATCAGTTTTAAACGTCATCTCTGTTTTGTTTTGTTTAATATGTTTATGACATGCATATTAACCTGAAATCGAACCCTAGTGAAAAGGCTAACAGCTTAACCACTACACCACCATGCCCTTGTTTCTTAGTTTGACTCGTTCTAGGCCTCAGACCTGGAAATCGAGTTAAGACCACCAGTACAAGAGCTAAAAGTGCTTAACACTACAACACAAAATGGATAGCTGGTAACATTGTACAACCGGAAATGATTATATTTCCGTTAGCAATGCATTTTGTCATCAGCCTACTGTCTGAGCACTGACAGCAACACAGTTTAGTTTAGAACAAGCGAGTGTGTGTGTATAGATTATTAGCCTCAAGTATTAAAAGCTTGTTGTGTGTAGCGACCATCTTGTCCCGGTAACCACTGAGCATTTTTTTGTGTTTTAGCTATCCTCTTTAACCAATCAATTAAAGATAGTCTACTCTTAATTCTTGAATCGATAAATCAGAGTTTGTGTACACCGTTCGTCATTTATTAACCCATACCTGCAACCTATACTCTCTCTATATTGCAGTTTGATCTGAAAAAAAAGTTTTAATGGTAAAAGATTTGTCAGTCACCATACATGTAGCCTACACTAATTCTTTCTCTACCTAGCTATGTTTCATCACACATGGTAAACATCACACATGTTCGTACGCGAAACAAAAAGGAATGTCAAATGGTTAGGGTTTAACTCTACGTTTAATTCTTGGATCAATAAATTACATGTTGTGTGAACTTGTGCACTTTTTATTTATTCACACATTTTGTACACCACCTATAGCTTGATGTGTACAGTCCTCAGCTCCACATATTTCTTTCTCTTTCCACCTGTGTTCTCTCATACATTACCCCTTCCCCTCTCCCTCCCTTCACCTCCCACCACTGCTGTTCGCAGCTCTTGCCTATCTATTGGTTGTGACATCATTCCCACAAGTTGCAAAATACTTTTTACTGATTTAGCGATTCCCACGCTTTGAACATTCTGTTATCAGGCACGTGGACAGCTAACGTCCAAGGTGAACACCTGTGGCAGATCAAATTTCACGTCAACTTGCATTTTGTCACGTACGAAGCAAACAGGATGTAACTTGTTAACAGTTATCGTGCACGTGGACAGCTAACGTCCCAGGCGAACACCTGTGGCAGATCAAATTTCACGTCAACTTGCATTTTGTCACGTACGAAGCAAGACAGGATGTAACTTGTTTATCCTACATGTGGTTTCACATGTGTTCACATGCATTTCGCACTCCCCTGCCACCACAATGGTCAGATTATTTCACCATCAAGCGTCATTGTCATTTTTCCATTGCACTTGTTGTCAAGTCAGATCAGAGCCTTCCAATAAGCTCAAATGACATTCACCTCCTGCTCGTCTGCAAGTTTGTTTTCTCTACTCGCTTCGACCAACATAAAACCAAGTTCTCATCACCGTTTACACGTTAAAGGTAAAATATCAGAAAAACGCACCCTCGCTCTGTCATACACCGACCCGCCGAAATAGCGATTTTTCTATTAAGCATGGTCCTTGTGGATAGCGACAGGTTCGTTGAAACACACACACCCAGCAGTATCGTCTCTCTCAACCACCACGCTTCATGAACATTATAAACAGGTAAAGAAAAGGAAAAATTTTTTTCAACATGTATGGCTTTAGGCCCTTTTTGAATTATTTTTTGGAAAAAATATCTGCCACATTTGAAAGGGGGCGTTAGCCCGAGTCCTAGGACACCTCGTACACGTCTCTAGCGTTATTGGTTCGTGAGATATCGGCAAAAATCACAAAAAACACGTGTTTACCCCAAAATCGAGTTTCCAATATTTTTTTAAAATTATAACGAGTGGTCCATAGCAAAGAGGACGTCACCCCGAGTCCTTGGACCCGTCGTACACGCCTCTGGCATCATTGGTTCGCGAAATATAGCAAAAAGTCTAAAATCACGGTTTTACACCAAAACATTCTGTTTCCCTCAATCTCAAAAACTTTAACCTATTACCAAAATAAAGAGGGTTTTGAGACAAGCCACTTGACACGTCATAGGACCAAATCCGACCATGCATTCGTGAAATATCGGAAAAAGTCTAAAATGATGGTTTTATCCCCAAAAAGCCTGTTTCCCTCATTCTCAAAACTTTAACCTGTAATAACATATATAGGGTTTTGAGACAAGCGATTTGACACGTCACACGTCCAAATCCGACCTTACGTTTGAGAGATATCGGCAAACTTCGTAGGAAAGTAGGCGACTATCTGGCTCTCTCCTCACCACCAAAACCCGTTCTTATCAATCATTTTTTTCAAAGAGCTCGCCCTCTTACAAAAATCCCAAGTGCGCATGCGTAAAAACAAAAACAAAAATGTTAATCCATAGCGGCATCCAACAAAGCGCATGCGCTATATGAGCAACAACGTTTTAGTTCATTTTAGCAGCGCACCTTATACATGTCGCATTTGAAAAGAGACTTTCACTAAAAAATTAAAATTTCACCCCCTAGTAGGGGTAGGTTTTATTTAGGGGTTGAAATGAGTGGTCCATAGCAACGACAACTCATTCGTGAATCTCCGACCACGGGTTCGGGAGTTATCGGCTCGCATTGGGAGTAGTGGTGGGGGGTAATAGAAACCCTACCACTCCACTACTTAAGTAGAAGCAATGGCGGACTCAGCTGGGGTCCCATGGTCGCCAACCCACGTCCCACTATATGTGAGCCCCTGGGGAGAGACAGAGAACCTTTAGAACCAACGTGCTATAGCGCAGAATGTGAACAATCGTTCCTTGAAACAGAAAATGTTCGGCGTCATCTCACTAAGACTTTGGAACCGAATACAAACTGTTTCTCCCCAATTCCAAATGACTTGTATCGCTCGAAATTCACCCAAGCCCTGACTGATTTGAGGTCAGGGACATGCACTATAGCCTACTGTACTCGTCTCTAGAACTTCAATCTCTGGCATCGCCCTTAGCTCACTAATTAACTCATAAAACTTCCCTGGGAATTTCATAGGGCTGACTATCTATTGACTATAAAAGGTACCCCAATCCCCAAGAACTAAGATGTTAAACACTCAATGTCCATGTTTTGATCGAGTTGGAAGTCATTTTAGCCTATTTTCATTTATGAACACATAGGTTTATGATATCACCTTTTGTACGTGTGTGTATGATTATGCGTATGTGTGTGTATGCGTGTGCGTAAGTGGTTGGTTCCTTAATTTAGGGGCTGCGACAACGTGGTCATGTAGTCCCGTGTACTTTGGGTGTGTGTAGAATCTGCCTGAAAACCGATGTTAATTGTGATGACTGTATTAGTGTGTGTTATCTGTTTTTAGCCTACTTTTCACATTTTGCAAAAATGAGGAAAAAGTAGACTTATGAGATCGATCCGGGAAAATGTGTGTCTGTCGGTCTGTCTGTCTGGCTGTGTGTGTGTCCCCCCCCCCCTATCAACTCCTAAACGGCTGCAGCAATCAAAACCAAATTTAGAATGAGTAAAGATGTGCACCGGAATATCTCACGTCCATATTTGAAAATGATGTCGGTGCTACCAACTGCTGAAAAAACGCACTAGAAATTTGAGCTCCATGTTGGATATCTTGCAAGGTATGCATGGGAGCTATTCCAAAATTGGCACACATGTAGATAAGACTATTTCAGTTTAATTTCCAGGAGTCCAACCATGACAGTGTTGCCAAAATAATTTTAAGCCTTCTGATAAGTCCAATGTTTAAATGCATATAACTTCTACACTATCAATTGGATTTCAACCAAATTTTGTATCTAATATCAGTATATAAACAGATATGACTGCGCGTATTCTTAAGAGCCACCAGGGCTGCCAACTGTTAATAATTGCTCTCTCTATTTATTCATTTTATCCAAATACCAATATATCAGAAAGTATGCAAGCCAACAGCTTTAAACTATGCGCACGTATATTCTGACATTTTAGATTAATTTGGAGTAACTTATATACGTCAGTTCTACCAACTTGATTATAAGCCTGCAGATAGTACCAATTTTTAAATACATGTAACTTCTATGCTATCAGTTGGATTTCAACCAAATTTCGTATGTGCTATGTCTACCATAACAGATATGACTATAAGTATTGTTAAGAGCAATCAGGGCTGCCAACTGTTAATAAATGCTGTCTATATTTTTTTTACCCTAATATCAATATATCAGAATGTATGCAAGCCAACAGCTCTATACTTTGCACACGTATAGCACCTGACATTCTAGATTAATTTGGAGTAATTAATACAAGGCAGTGCTGCCAACATGATTCTATGCCTGCTGATATGTCCAATTTTAAAATGCATGTAACTTCTATACTAACAAACGGATTTCATCCAAAATTGGCACAACAAGATATCATAATATTTCAGATTATTTCTGACCAGCACACGCATGACATTGTTGGCAACATGCTTTTACGCGTGCTGATAGATCCAGTGTCTAACTGCATGTAACGTCCATTGGACTTCAACCAAATTTTGTATTCTGTACCTTAAGAAATGGAACTAAGAATATATTCAGTCACCAGAGCTGCCAACTGTAGTGCTCTATTAGGCTACATTATACCAGGTATATTTTGAACTAATTAGATATTTCGATATTACCAACTTAATTTTGTCATTATTCTATATAGGTTCATATTCTGTAGAATAATCATTGGCATGAAAAGTAGGCTGTATAGTTCTTCACGGAACTTCTTGTTTAATTCAAGTAAGGACTGTAGACATTGAATTTTTCAAATAGTTCCTACTTTTGCCGCCAAACGCCACCGTCAACGTCTACTAGTTCAGAACTTAGCTACCAGACGCGGCTCTTGGCAACGAACGTAGGAACCTAAGAGCGCTGTTTACAGTCTTAACCTATACAATTTAGCTTCACACAGGTGTAATTAGTGGAAGGTTCTTTAACATGCCATAAATCTATGACATGGGACCGCCGGCTTTACTTCCCCTCCGAAGGAAGGCATACTAAGGGTTTTTTAACGCTCTTAAAAAATCCGACGACTTCGGCCGGATTTGAACCCGTGTGCGTAAGTGTGTAGCCTATGTGGGTATGTAACTACGTCCGTGTGTGTGTGTGCACCCTATTAACTTCTAAACTCGGTAAGGTCGTAGTAATATTTTGGCCGACCCCGACCGTAGATTTGTGTTGACTTTAATCTTGTTTCTTTTATGTATTTTCTAATTTTCTTGTCACTTTCATTTTATCTAAATTCCAATGGTTTATTGGTCTTTGGTAGTTGTTGACATAATTTATAAGATTCTTTTATACATTTTATAAATGATACACAATGACGAGTGTATCATTGATATAGCGAAACATGTGCGTATTAATTTAATTATTAAACTTTTTAGTGTTTGACAACGCGGCTTTTATAATTTGAGATTAATGTCAGTTAACACGGAGAATATATAATACCATCTTCATAACGGTTAATGTCTAAGTGGTACTAAGTACACTCTTCCACAAAAATGCTTTCCCCATGTTCCAAACTCACATAACTCCTCCGAAATCTGAGCCAGGGTCATGTACTAATAATTGCGGACCCTGTATGAGACAGCTGGATTCATCCCGTTGTTTGAACTCCCCATCCAGCGTGAAAGGGAGAGTTGGTGTCTGATTAATGGAATGGCAGTGGCCCTCTTGGTGCGCTTTCGTGACGTCAGCAATGTACTGCATTTGCACCACTTCCGGTAGGGTTATGTATGACGGGAACATAAACCGTATTGTCTACAAGATGCTGAAATCACGGAATACTTAACCCATATCATATCAGAAAAAACGCTGTAAAAAGCATTGACCGAACACAGCCATGGCTTCTGGCAAAACATACATGGTAATTACAACTCAGGTCTTACACTGATCGTTGATTAAAATAGCTGGCCGCATGTGCAATATTAGAATGTTTTTTAGGATATAGCCGACATCCAGTAGGGTTTTAGCGTCTGGTGGCGAACGTTGGAACTAATATAACGTTATCAAATCTTACCTAAACATTTTAGCTTCACCCAAGTGTAGTTAGTGGAAGGTTCTTTTACATGCCATTAATCTATGACATGGGCCCGCTGGCTTTACTTCCCCTCAGAAGGAAGGCATACTGAGGGATTTTTAACGCCCTTAAAATGTCTGATGACTTCGGCCGTGTTTGAATCCGTGACATTAGGCATAGAAGCTCAGCATGCTACCTACTATGCCACCGAACCAGCCAAGTCTTAACTGTACAGGTCTCAAAGGGCAACAACAACAACAGAAATAAAACATTTCAGTAAAACATTTCGTTGCTGACAAGTAATAGGCTACAATTTCCTTCCTGCTGGCCTCGGCTACAAATCGAGCACTTAGGTTAAACACGGTATTTGATACTAAGCACCAACACTTTGACTGACTCGCTCATGTTCCAGTTGGAGAAGACTTCTGGTTTGTGTCCCAGACACTCACCTTCTAAGGCACAATGAACACTTACAAGAATCCGAGGCAAGTTTCAGTTCCATGGAACGGTACAAGATGAGCGGAAGGGACCTAGAGGAGGTCAACGTACAACGCAAGTGTCGATGCAGTGATCAACCAATCCCCTGCGAGCCAAAACAAGTGTTCACAGAATCTTACGGACTCACAAATGGAAGCATTACCACCTTAAGGCAATCCTATCTGCTTTATAAAGACATATTCTGTTTCAAAGAGTCTATTCATTATGTAGGGACACTCTGTATTAAGATGTTTCAAATTTCACATTGAACAAGCAATGAAGGAAATTGGAGAAAAAATTAAAGTGGGAGTGAAGATTCAAGCAGAAATAATTTCAACTCTGAGATTTTCCGTTGACATCGTCATCTTGGCCGATACGCCAGAGGATTTGAATGAGTTTTTGAATCGTATGGAGTCCGTCTTGAGGAAAGAATTTATGATGAAAATTAACAAATGTAAAACAAAAATATTTGATTGCGGCCGAAATAAATCAGAAACCTCTACAGACATCAAATTGGCAGGTGAAAAGCTAAAAGATGTAGGAGACTTCTGTTACTTAGGAAGCAAAATAACCAGTGATGGACGAAGCAAAGAGGATATAAAATGTAGGTTGGCTCAGGCAAGGAAAGCATTTCTACAAAGAAGGAATCTGTTTACATCAAATAAAGATTAAGGTAATAGAAAGTCATTTTTGAAAGCCTTTGTCTGGAGCGAGGCGCTCTATGGGAGTGAAACTTGGTCTATTGGTGCAGCAGAAAAGAGGAGAATTGAAGCATTTGAAATGTGGTGTTACAGGAGAATGATGAAGATCAGATGGGTAGATAGGGTTACAAACGGAGGTATTAAGACGAGTGGGAGAGGAGAGATGTTTCTGGAGACTGCTAATAAAGAGAAGAGATAGGTTGGTAGGACACACACTAAGACCCAGGAATAGCAAGCTTAGTTAAGGAAGGACAAGAACTGTAAGGGTTGACCAAGGTTAGATTACGTTAAACAGATTGACTCGGATGTAGGGTGTGTTAGCTATGTAGAGATGGAACGATTAGCTCAGGACAGGGAGGCAAGGACAGCTGCATCAAACCAGTCAAAAGACTGAAGACTCAAACAACAATTTCACCAGAGAAAAAGGCTGTTTCACAAGTACAGTATATCATTTGAAACATTCGATTAGGAAGTCCTTGACAGAGATGTCACAAGCTACTGATAAATACTCTATCCATATTCAGAGTAATTTATATTTGGTTTCATAGCAAATTATTCCAATATTGATGTATTGTAATTGCTCTGTCATGTAAAAGTCCTAATAAACACGGGCCACAGTAGCATGTTAGCCCGTGCTCGCCAATGAACACGCAAACAATACCTTGAAAACAAGTCTGTAGTGATTTCGGCTGAAACATGAAATTGTTTGCCCTTAGGAACTGGAAAAGTCAACGTAATGTAACTCAAATTAAATTACTTTTTCATTAACGACCTGGATTAAAAGATAATCCTCGTACAGAGAGAGCAAAGCTTGCAGAATCTATTTTATACCCGCTAAATCGAATTTTCCTCGGGTGAGAAAAACGGACACAGTTTTTGTCTGCTTTTGGGCCGCAAGCTGTAGAAATATGAATACCTTTAGGTGTACGTATCCTCCATGTCGCAAACATTACTCATCAGCGAAACAGAGGGGACCTTGCCATTTGTCCCGCTGTAGCCACTCAGAATAGCCTACTTTCGCATACAGTAGTTTACGACCCATTGCTTGAGTATACCACATTCATAGGTTAGTTCTGGGGTGAACAACCCGCGGCCCGCGGGACCTCAAAGTCAGTTTATGCGCCCGCCTATAAATTTTTATACTATTGAAAACGTTGTGGGGTTTGAAGCCATTTTTCAGTGTTTTCAGTCGACCACAACTGGCGCTAGAGTGAACTCGAAACTGCTCGAAGTTCCAGCCAGGAAGACAACCAGATAAGTATCAGCCTGTATTATTACAGTATAACCATAGTTGATTTTTACAACCATATAATCACTCCAAACAGACAAACTCCGGATTTCTATCACCATTTTAGCATTTCACCTAACATTAGATATACTACATTTAGCATACACCGACAGTTGCATTACCAACACTGCAAATTAATAATTGTACATATTGTAAATATTTTCACCTGTATTCTCAAACATAGATGTTATAGCCTAAGTGTAATGGATCTGATGATGATCACTGACGATCGAAATTGGTCATCCTAATGTAGAGCCCACCTATGCGCTTGTTCTTCCGCTCCTCTGTTAAAGGTCCTCTCCGTCTTGTGGGGTCTGCCTACACCATAAAACCCTGATAGCTTTTCACCATCCTTCTGAAACTATTCCTGTCTTTGATTTGATTTTATCCTCCGTAATGCCCACCTGGCTTCTCACACTCTTGGAACCATTTCAACTTGGAGATCTTCGGTTTAAGAAAATTCCAGATTTTCATAGTGAGCCGGTCATTATTCATACGGAAGATGTGCCCATAAAACAGCAATCTTCGCTTTCTAATTGTTGTTGTTATAGGTTCGATCTTGCTGTGTACTTCTTTATTTGATTTCAGTCGAACCTGTCCGTCAACCCACCTGTTGCCCAAGATCTTTCGTAGTAGTCTGCGTTCTCTTTTAAGTAGCTGATTGACTTGTCTTGTTCGATTCATACACAGGGTCTCCGAAGCATATAAACCTTCTGGTCAGACAACAGTGCTCTAATGGCTTAGTTTGGCTCCTATACTCAGCACCTTCTTATTGTAGATGTTTTTAGTCAGTTGGAACGCTCGCTCTAATTTCAGGATGCGGATATAGGTCACTTCCTGTTCTATCCCATTCTCTTGGATTACGTCACCCAGGAATTTAAACTCCTTAACTCTTCGAATCTTTCCGTGGTCTGTGAACATTCTTGACCTTCACTGATGTTAGTCTCAAACGAAATTTGTAGTCCTCCTTTCTCTGTTGTTTCTTTAAGATTTTCTTTCCCGATTGCTGAACTGATGTGGTTTGCAAATATGGCTACGTCGTCCTCGAACGCCAGACAGTCAACATACACTCCTTTGTGTTTGGGGCCAAATCGTAACTGATCTTCATTTGCTTCTTCTATATTCAGTGATTTTCCCCATTCTCGACTTACCTTTTCTAAGATACAATTGAAAAGAATTGGAGAAAGTCCACCCCCCAGTTTTTATCTCGAAGGGCACTGAGATTTCATTCTTGAAATTTACATTAGATATTGTGTTGCTTCGAGACTGTTTAATCATGTTTTTGGATGAACTATAATTTTTATGTTAGCCTATTTTCTGAACTGGATGCAATTGTTGCACTATACTTTAATGCCGGTCGTGCACCTGAAGCTATTGTTCTATCCCCACAGGTGGACAATGAGAGTCCTTGGGAGTGGGACGTGATTCAGGGAATACTCCCCAATGAGAGAGATTGAAAGTTTGACGTCCAGTATATTCAGTGTGGGAGTGAAAGTCCCACCACCTTTGACACAAAGATTAAGATGGATTATAATTTAGTCCTGGGTAAAATCGAAAAACTGATTCTCACCTGTTTTATATATATATAGCTTTGGTAGCGATGGTTCTCCCAACTACGAACTCAGCTCCGTGCCCCTTGATCAACAATGTCCGACGACCTAATTTGCCTGATCTCCTGACCGACAGGCTTTAAGATTGTTTGGCCTTCGCAGATGCAGTAACTGCCTGACCTCTTATGACGTAAGCCCGCATCTTTTAATAGTGAGGAAGCGAGGTTCTTGCTGACTCAGGTTGAACTGGGATTTCATCTTGAACCGACATCCGGACATAGCACTACTGTCGACCAAAGTATTATGTGCACTCGAGTTTGAAGGTTGTTTGTGAAGTAACCAATAGACCTACATAAAATCCAATAACATCATCATTTTCGTCGTTCTATTGTACGTTAGTTCATGTAGGTTTGGAATGTTTAATTTATATTTTAATATTTTTTTATCGCAGTTGGAACACAAAAAGTGCCCGTTTTTAAGTGTGTTTCAACCATGCGTCACATTTAAGATTTATTATCTCAAAAACTCGTCATCAGATCGAATCCAAATTTTAACACCATATACATGGGTTAGTTTTTTAGTTTTGGCACCTTAGTTATAAGTGGATTAATAATTCACTTAGATGATTCCAAGTTTCACAGGCCCTCGATGTAGTCCCCACCGTTGCGTTCAACGTGTTCCCAGCGATGCGGAAATCGTTGGATCCCGTTGGTACTGCCCAATCTATTGATGGTACGAAGAGAGTACTCGGCAGCCTGATAACGTCTTCAATGGTACGGAAGCGCTCCCCGCGCATTGTCATCTTCATCTTCGGGATGAGATCATAGTCGCAGGGACTGATGTCGGGAGAATATGGGGGGTGATAGAGGACCTCCCAGCCCCAGCGATCCAACAACGCCGACACAACGCCTGCTGTGTGTGCCCTAGCATTGTCATGCAGAACGATGGGCAGTGTAACCATGTGGTGGTGCCGTTTCCTTCTCAGAGCTCCTCGGAGATGGTCTTGCAGAAACGAACAATAGTACGCCGCATTAACGGTTTGCCCTCGGGGAACAGTATGGTGAATGATCACACCATCCCAATCATAGGCAAGAATCAACATTACCTTCACATTGGTAATGTTTTTTTCCGTGGTGATCCGTGGTGCCGCCACTCGTTCGATTGGCGTTTTAACTGTGGCTCATAAGATCTGGCCCACGTCTCGTCAATGGTTATGATACGCCGTAATAAGGCCTCTCCTTCGCGCTCATAACGCTGCAAGTGCATACGACAAGCGTCATATCGCAGCCAATTGTGCATGTCGGTTAAGTCATGCGGAACCCATTTGGACGCAATCTTCCTCATTTTCAGTAAGTCCTTCAGAATGTGGAGGACAGTTGAATGCGCCAGTCCGGTATCTTGCTCTAATTGACGAATCGTTACGTTCCGATCCACCTCTACTAACGCGGACACCATCTGTACATTGTCATCACTTACTGGTGATCACTTACTGCTCCACACGTTCGCGCCCATCTCGAAAGGCTGCATCCCATCTTGCTACCGTTCTGAACTGTAACGCAGCTGCACCGCACGCTTCCTGCAATCCTCGGTGACAGTGTTTAGCACTGCGACCCCTAGCACACTGAATTTTTATCCATGTTTTCTGCTCCTGCTTGGAAAATATTGGGACTGTCTTTCGCGAGCGCTGGTCTCACACTACTCATCTAACAGGCGCGACTGCGCACGAGCAGTGGTGAGGACCGGCGAGGTCATATGCTCTGAGGGAGGCGCACCATGACGCGTGATGGGCTCCATCCTTGCAACGCTGTACAGCTTTCTCCGTATCGGCTAGCTGCGGGACCATGTCTTATTTTCCCGTAGAAATACAAACCAATATAAAATAAGTGAATTAATTTACGTATTTCAAAGTGATACAGCATAACCTTTTGATGTATAAGGATTACAACGCGACCAAGAACTACATTTTCCAACCACCCCGAGCTGAGAAAATGTTACCTTACAAAAATGATAACTTTGTTTCTTTGACACACAAAATTTTGAAATTAATTAACCAGCTATAAATCATTCCAATGTATATTGTGTTAAAATTTGGATTCTATCTGATGACGTGTTTTTGAGATAATAAATCTTAAATGTGACGCATGGTTGAAACACGCTTAAAAACGGGCACCTTTTGTGTTCCAACTGCGATAAAAAATATTAAAATATAAATTAAAAATTCCAAACCTACATGAACTAACGTAAAATAGAACGACAAAAATGATGATGTTATTGGATTTTATGTGATGTAGGTCTAATGGTTACTTCACAAACAACCTTCAAACTCGAGTGCACATAATATTTTGGTCGACAGTAGTTAGTACATGGCACATTCTTGTAACAGGCGGGAGAGGTCTTAAACGGAAAAGACCACTAGGATATATGAAAATAGGCTATCAAGTCCTTCACGGTACTACTTCTTTTGTATCATAATCACCAAATGTGATGACAGATATTTTGCGAATCGGCATCGTAAGACTCAGGGCACTGTTGGATTTCCCCGCGTATCAATGATATACTTTACAAGAGAGGTCAGCAACAGCCTGGGCGCTAGCCTATACCACCATCTCACCCAATTGTCTAGAAATAGCATGGTATCACCTCACAATCACCTATCTCGAAAGAATAGTGTGTGTCAAGACGCAATTCTTAAAATATGTGCTGAGAGTTGGAAAGAAGGCCTCTGCAAGATTGGTCTACGAGCCAGCGAAGGAAATCTTCTACATAGAGGAACTCAGGCTGAAAACACCATTGCCAGTTACATGACCATCTACAGATCTATTAAACTGCAGAAAAGCAAAAAGAGAGATCGACGCAGACTTTTATATTCTGACGCCATCATGCATGTTCACCGATCCCACTTCGTATAGCATAGGCCCTAAAATAACGGATTATGATTGGTGGAAGAATGAGCTAGATCTGATTGACACTCTCGTCTATAGATAGCGCGCCACTCGCGTTTACAGAGAACGAGAGGGAGCAGCTGATGTACTAATGTTGATTTCGGGTTATGTTAGATCTTACCATATGTGTATGTGCACCATATAACGACATGCCCCTAAAGAACAAAATCGCATGATCAATATATAAGGTGCGTTCAAAAAGTAACGAGCCGGAGGCTGGAATGCGCAAACCGGTGATGACATCGCCTAATCGTGGCGTGTGTTACACGAGGTGTGCTTCCGTCCAGAGCGTGGAAGGTCACAGCCCGTCACTAGAGGGCACGCGTGCACGTCACGTGACGATACAAAGTGAGCAGCAGCATGCATCAATCGTCCAACGCTGCCAGTCGCATTGCAAACAGTGACATGGAGGCGTCATACGAAGAGCAAAGGATGTTGTTCGGTTTCTGACAGCGGAAGGAGTAGGGAGAACGGACATTCATCGCCGAAAGTCACAAGTGTACGGCGAACACTGCATGTCCCTTGCAAGGGTCAAGGCGTGGCACAAGCCCTTCAGGGAAGGACGGGAGTCGTTAGCCGATGATGCCCGGTCTGGGGCAACCCCCTGCATTACCGATGACAACGTCCAGCTGGTTGATGCTCTCATTACCCAGGACCGCCGAGTGACAGTGAACGCCATAGACGCCGTGGTCGGATTGAGCGTCGGAAGTGTGCACACCATCATGAAGGAACGACTGCACTTGCGCAAAGTGTGTGCCCAAAGGGTGCCCCACAGTCTTCAACCACACCAGGAAGCATGTCGAATGGCCCACTCTCTTTGACCAAGATGGCCCCCTTCTGATACATTTCATGCCGCACGGGACATCAGTGAATGCCCAGCGTTACTCGCAAACCTTGACCACCCTTCGCCAAGCGATCAAAACAAAACGACCAAACAATCTCACCCGTGGGGTCATTCTGTTCCACGACAATGCACGACCTCATACGGACAACACAGTCGCGACACTCCTGCAGAAATTCAAATGGGAGGTTTCCGGCCACCCTCCATACAGTCCACACCTCTCTCCCTGTGATTACGCCATGTTTGGTCACCTGAAAAGGGCTCTGCGGGACCAACGATTCCCCACGGACGTCGACGTCCAGCTGTACGCGCGGAACTGGTTCACATCGCAGCCCAGGGAATTTTATGAGACAGCCATTCACCGCCTCGTGTCACAGTGGGACAAGTGCCTCAACAGCCAGGGCCAATACTTCTAACATACAGGTACTGGTTTCTCTAATTATGCCTCCGGCTCGTTACTTTTTGAACGCACCTTATAGTAAACATTGATGCCCATTCGGGCGATCCGTCTTCCTATATTGTTGCCCTCTGCGGCAAAGCGTATCACTGAAATCATGTAATGCGGTGTGATCAAAGGAAGATATCTCCTGTCACAGTTTTGTACTAGTGATAAGTAATTAATTAATTAATTAATTTTAAGCGCCCAATGTGCAATATTATTTCAGAGTCATTCTGTGCAGAACTTAGTGAAAGGAATTGTCCTTCCTGCCCAACACAGAGCTTGGTGATGGTCACATTCCTCGTTCGGCGAGTGGTGCGTCTTCGTGGAGCATAATGGCTTCTTTCCACTTGTCGGTGGTCCTTGCGTCTGTGCTGTAAAAGTCCAGCCAAATTTCTGTTTCCTTTCTATGATGTTCGAGAAAAAGATTAGTAATGCATAATTCACTTGCATATTTTGTGCTTTGATAAATTTATTAATAAAATAAATCTTTCATTTCAAAGATCCTATTTGCGCGACTGAGAAACGAACCCGCGACCTGGTTTACCGATGAGGATAGAGTAGCAACAGACTACACTGGATGCGAAACGTTATGGATTACTTTATTAACAAGAATATTACTATAACGCAGGCTTCCGTGACTCGCTAGACTCCTGCTCGTTTCAGCAAACACCAGACAATGTTTTTGTTCGTCTCCCCCATGGACATGTCGCTAACCCTCAATACAAAGAGAGCAATTAAAATTCTCTGAATGCCCACGTGACTTGTGCTGGAGACATTGCATTGATCATGCGCATCCTACAGAGGTCGCAGATATCGTATTGCGCATCCATGGCTTCACTACTCTGCACAAGACTATGCGCGATTTAAATGCTCACATTATAATCCATACTAATCTATACTAATATAAAAAAGCTGAAGAGTTTGTGTAAACGCGCTAATATCTGGAACCACTGTAATGGTTACTTTAGCCCTCACTTTTGCGTGACAAATGTAATGTTTTCTACTAAGATATGTTGTTTTAATGGGCGCCAAGACCTCAACGCTATGTTGAAATCTAAATTTGTATTTAACAACACCTAGCTCTGGTAGAACACCAAGAATCTTTACTCTCAGATCGTGGTATGATTGGATCATTAACCCAACAAACAATTGTATCAGGAGAAGGAATTGGATACTTATCAGTAGAAAGGTGCTAAGTGCCATTTTTTTTAAAAAGCCGTTTTTTTTCTAGAATGGTGCTATGTGCGATGTAGCATTACATATCAAAAGGGCTAACTCCTCAGTGATTTCGAAGGAGTTTCTAAGAGCATCACAAGATGGCACTAGTGGTAAGTCCTGTATCTCTTTCAGAAGAAAGGTGCTATGTGCTATTCATTTGTTCTCATTTCCCTCCAATAATTGCATCGTTGACAGAATTGTTCAAGGAACTTAGAACACCGGTACTCAATTGTTAGCCGTTCGTACTAGTGGGAACCTGTGTACGGATAGCATAGTTAGTTTCCTGTTTGACTTACAGTACATATCTTTAAGGTTAGTATACGGTGTCGGAAATAGTAAAGAAGACATACATCATATGATTAATTTACAAGATGAATATATAATACAGTAGATTATTATTTTGTGTTCACGTTGTTGGCATATTTTAGGTCATGGATAGCGAAAATCTCAATGGTAGGAAACACAGGAAGAAGGGAAGTGGATCATTTCGCATAGAACAGAAGCAGCTGAAAGCAAAAGGTGTTGCCTATAAAACATCAACAAATAAAGACATGCCTGCAAAAAAGCTTCCTTCTGCTGAGGAAAGATATACTTTATCTGGGGAAGTACACGGTCTGGCGTATGACTGCGTTCTATATGTTAATTCATTCACTTATGGGGCTGGGGACATCTTGGTCATCAGCCCGATATAGTAGGGTGTGTGTTGAATGTGTCCTAATAACCTGCACTCTTCTAATATTGTAGTAATGTGTGGGACAGGGATGGGGTAGGTGCCCCGGGGCTTGAAGTAATGTACGCTACTGTTTGTAGAAAGTGAAACACCAAGAACAAGAGATGTTACCACATTCCATTTTATACCACAGATTAGGGACATGAAAATACATTACTGATTAGGACAGTCCGGTACATTCACGTTGACGGTCGATCTTCAGTACGGCGTCGCGCCACTAAGTGCTGCACTCAGAGTTGCTAGACGTCATGGCATGGAATCATACAGCGCTTGAATACGCTGCTGGGGAATACCATCCCACGCCGTTTGTAGGTGCGTCCACAAAGCATCAACAGCGGCGGCAGGTGGTCCTGAACGAACAAGTTGCCGACCGACCATATCCCAGACATGTGCGATGGGCGACATGTCAGGCGAACGGGCAAGCCAGGGAAGCAGAGGTATCCGTTGTTCTGCGAAGAAGGCTTGCACATTCCTCGCCACATGCGGCCGGGGATTGTCCTGCTGAAATATGGCCTGTGGAAAAGCCTGCAAGAGGGTCAGTGACGCGAGCTGTAAAACTTCCCTGATGTAGCGGTCACTGTTCCGATTCTCCGCAAGAGGTACGAGGCGCGATCGCCTGTTATAGGCAATTGCACCCAAACCATTACGCCTGGTGTTTGTCCGCTATGCCGCTCAACAATAGCCTGCCTGATAGCGTTTTCCACAGTGGCGTCGAACGCATATGCGGCCATCACTGTACGACAGGTTGAAACGGGACTCGTCCGAAAACACTACATTTCGCCACTCAGCCTGCCAGTGTCGGCGTGCACGTGCCCATTGTAGTCGGAGGCGTTGGTGGTTCCCAGTCAATGGAAGCCGACGCAGTGGCATGCGTGCTACCAGTCCAGCCCTCAAAAGACGGCGCTGCACCGTCGACGCAGATATGCCCACCCCCGTTGCAGTGTTCCAACGTCGAGCCAACACCGAGGACGACTCTTATCTGTCCGATAGGGCCATGCGGAGAAAATGGCTGTCGTCTCGCGCTGTGGTCACATTGAGTCGTCCTGTACCCTGTCGTCGCTGTGTACGGCCCTCCTCTCTCCACTGGATACACATACGCCTTACAGTTGACGCAGCGTGCCCTGTACGAGCCGTATTGTCCCGGAACGACAGACCCGCCTCCAGGAGCCCAAGCATTCTGCCCCGTTCAACCGCACTCACATGCTGATAGACCACCCTGTGATGTCGGCGAGGCATCGTTGCACTGGCTTACATGTTTCGACTTGGTATGACGGCCCCACGCCGACAGAGCTGCGCGGAACACTGACCTGTCTGGTCTCACGACAGAGGGCGTTGGTGGGCCAATGTGCATGCCATCTCTCTGCGATTTCAATCACTTAGTATGGGACCTCAGGCCTACACGACCCCTGTTCTGGGAGTGTCTCCGACCATTTCTTCTGGGTGGTTCACTTTCTACAAACAGTACTGTATTACCCCAGCACTTGCCTGGAGGGAGTGTGGAAAAGCCCGGGATAAAGCACACTCAGGATAGCCGCTGTCAGCGCCGGTATTTGAACCTGTGACCTCCGGACTTGCTGCAGCTGCCCGCATGTCCGTGGTACATCATTTAACGACCACCGCTATGCCGCGGCGTTGGGTTATTTACCTAGACATACAGTAGTTGAATAGATCGGTTACTTGCGCCTGTTTATGACTTACAGGAAATTTTTCATTTTAGGTGTCATGCAAGGGTAATCTTAAGTGCAACGACCTGACACCCGAGTTGAAAATGGATCTCTTCACAACATTCTACAAACAAGATTATTCTACGCAAGCCACTTATCTGATGGGTTTTTTGAACATCATACCGGTTCAGCGTCGTCGACATGGAACTTATAATGATTTGCATGAAAGTCGCCGACAGGCATCTGTTCGTTACTCGATTCCAAATGGTAAGGGTGATCTGCTACCAGTTTGCAAAGCCATGTTTATGAATGTGTTCGCAGTTGGAAAGAAAAGGCTGGAAATATTAACGAAGAAAAAGAAACTTGGAAATACAGTGTACAACGATCGCCGAACGAGACATGCACCACCGAAGTATTGTGAGACTGACAGAATAGAAGTCAAGAAACACATTAATTCTTTCCCCCGGGTACTTAGTCACTACTGCAGGGCCAGGTCCAGCAAGGAATATTTAAGTCCGGATCTGAATATATCCAGGCTCTATTTGCATTTCAAGGACAAGTACCCTGAGACAAAAATAAGTTCCATCTTCTACCGCCGGATCTTCTTAAAAGAATTCCCTCATCTTTCGTTTCTGAGGCCCAGAAAGGACACTTGCAAGGTTTGTGATCGTCTTGATATTGAAGTTAAAGCAGGTACACCGCAATCAAAAATGAAATTGGAAATGCACCACAGAAAGGCAGAGCGAGCACAGAGCCTTCTAAAAGGTGATATCAGTTCATCACAGCTCCCAGCTAGTGATACCTGCTCTATATCCATTGATATGCAGCAAGTTATGTTCACGCCTACATTAACACACTCAGAAATGTTCTATCGTCGCCAGTTATCATGCTACAATTTTAGTGTGTCTATAGGTGATACGCAGGAGTCTTACATGTGTATGTGGGATGAGACCTTGGCAGGGAGAGGAGGAAATGAAATAGCCTCATGCATTCTTAAAGTGCTAAACACTGGCATCACTGACAAGAGAAATCTTATTATATGGAGCGACAACTGCGCAGCGCAGAACAAAAACCGCATGCTGGTATTTATTTTCCTTTTTCTAGTGGCAAATGGATTGTTCTAGAGGATTGAGCAGCGTTTTCTGGTGAGTGGACATAGCTTCCTTCCCTGCGACTCGGATTTTGCTCTGATTGAGAGAAGAAAAGCAGTCACAACTGCATTTGTGCCCAGTGACCTTCATAAAATAATGATGGATTCTAAGATTACAAAACCATTTAAAGTGATTCCAATGAACAGTTCAGATTTTTTGAACTTTCAGGCAATCGCCGACAGGGTCATCATCACTAAAAGCCTAAACATCTCCAAAGCTGTCACTATCACGTATGATTCATCAGACGTGGGAAGTGTACTAGTGAAGGAATCGTATAGTGAACTCGATATTGGTCGTAAGGTAAGAGTTCTGCGCAAAGGACAGCATATGCGAGACGTACGGACTGCATTGTTGGAGGTCAGTTCCCAATTGCACGCTGTGACAGAAGAAAAGAAGAAAGATCTCTAGGCCATGATTCCATACCTTAGTAAGCAAGAACACAAAGATTTCTATTTGAACATCTGTGCTAACTAATTAGCAAGTAGCACATTCGTAAAGACTAGTGGACATTGCACCTTTCAAAACTTAATAACGATTGGACATAGCACCTTTCACAACTTTTAAACTTTCACTGTAACAAAATTCCACAGTTTGCATATTATGAAACTATATCGGCTACTGGATAGCAAGGAATACTATTTCTGTATGTCATTCAAATAAGAAGAATAAATAGTAAGAAATATGCTGATAAAACACTTTTTTTCTAAATTACTCAATGTTCATAAAAATGGCACTTAGCACCTTTCTACTGATAGGTATCCAATTGGTCTATATCTAATGCTACCTACTGAAAACAAAGATTGCATGGTTAAAAGAAATGAATTTATTGTATAAAAAACAAGTATAGCAATATTAATAATAATAATAATAAGTTTGAATTTAAATTGGAGCGTTGCGATTTAAATATTACCGCTAGAAAATTACGTGAAAACGGAGTCGGATAAATTACTGATTTTACTCTTATTCCCAAGCTATGAATTTACTGAATTACTGAATATGAAACAAACAAAGAAAGACGAGAGATTGCGTAGTTATGTGTCATTCGCGCTTACCACTGGAAATTGCCATAGCATTTCCCTCCTACTGGATGTTGAAGTGAGCTTCCCATAGCCTCCTGGACGTCGTCATCTTCTTCGTTGTTGATGATATATTTGTAGATATGAAGATTTATGGTCCGAACATCGGAACCAACACGTACAACTACAACGGTTAAGTTTCACAAAGATAGTCGCTAACTCCACTGAACATCGGAGCCACTCACTCGTGCAACCATACTGATTAAATTTTATAACGATAGTCCTCGTTTCCACGGCGTGCCAACCATATATGCACCCGCCGCATCCCCACTCTTCAGCCGACTTCTTCACGCTCGCCCTCCACTGATTGGCTGACCCCTCACGCGCTACTCCCCTCTTCTGGCTCATTACACTCGGCGGGAGGGTGAAGTCGATTGCCGTTCCATACATCCGCCTTTTCTTGACGATGCGACCCAGCCTTGCGTCATACTACTTGACAAGCATAAGCCTGTATCTGAATTCCCAGTGAGTCAAGTCTCTCAATATACCCTAACTGACGAAACTCCGTAAAATTCCGTATTCATATAATTTTCTACGCTAATGTTGATCGTAATAATTTGCTTGATAGTGTTTTCTATAATCATAGAAAACCAATCTGTATGCTTATAATTTTATAAGAAAATGCTCCAAAATCATTTAATAATAATAATAATAATAATATGTTGATGATAATAATAAGTTAATAATAATAATAAATTAACATGAAAAATTCTCTTGGCTGAACAATTTGCCGCGTAAATAAATATAGAATGGCTTCCTACTGACTTATGCCAGTTGCATAAAAACCCCTCGAAAAACACGTTACACCACCAGTCGGATTCGAAAAAAATATTTTGTATATGATAGCCAGATTCAAGAGGAATAATTTATGCTATGAAGCATTAGGCTACACCTCTCAGGTGACCTTCAAGATTGATTTTTGTTCAGTAAGTCGGAAGAACAAGCGCTCCCGAACAGCTTTATCCGCGTGCACTGGCAGTGGTACCATGTGGAATGTATTGTTTTAGATCCCTTATTGGGGGGTAGTTGGATCTAAAACGGAAGTGTTATTGTGTTAATTTATAAGGAAGTGCCTAAAAGGGGGTAGCTTCCCGTAGTCGGGTAAGCTGACCAGTGTAGAATGTTGTTTAGTGTTAGGATGATAAGGGGCGCTCCTATAAAAGACGTAGGTGTATTTCAGGGGATGGAAATTAGTGCACAGGTCAACGTGCTGGTCTTCCAGCTGGCTGGCTGGTTATATAACCGACGTGCACGCGTCAGCTATATAGCGGCACGCTGCCTCTGGTAGTCGGGCCGCTGCGTGAAGTGCAATCAAGCTTGCACTAGCAACTATTTGGCTACTGTATGTCACGGCTAATCGTGACGGGAATTAGGAAAGGAGTTAGGGCGTAAAGAGGCGTGTAAACAGTAATACAAGTGTAGTGTACTGACCAAGTGTTTATTGGTCAGCAATATGGAATTATGAGTCCCTTTCAGGGGATGTAATAAATGTCACTATGTAAGTGTACAAGTTTGTGTGTACAATTTGTGGGTAAAGGTTACAAAGTATAGGACTTCTGAACACTGCTGACTCACCTGATAATAACAGCTATAGCCTCCGGCCGACGCACTGTAAGACTGGTAATTGAGAGAGAGCCTGCCCTTCTTAAGGCCTCCCTTTATAGTCTTTGGTGCTGCTTCGTCGGCATTCCGATGGCATAGATGTCCCAGTTAATTATGTGTCGCTGTTTGTGGTAGTGATGCAAGTATTGGGCAAGCTTTCCAGACTGGTTAGCTGCCCTTGCGGTGTTAGAGATGTTGTTCTGGACTTACGAGATCTGCCAGTTAGGGGTGGTTTAAATAGATGATGGGGGGATGGCCTCCAGGGGGTGCAGACCCCTGGGGGGATGTACAAGCCTCTTCCCCTATTTAGTTCGCGTCCCCGCGAACGGGAACGGAACTTGAGGTTGGGATGTTGATGTAGTAGATGTAGTAGTTCTTGGATCTTCCTTGTATCTCCTGTTGGTGTCCTCTTCGTCGTCGTATAGGTGTGGTGATGTCGTGTTGATGTGTAGGAGTGAGATCAGCTCGTGTTCAGAGGGGTGGGTTATGGGATATACATATATATATTTGACATTGACACTGACATTGTAAAATAGTGCATGAGAAAAGTTGACATTGACATTGACATTGTAAAATTAGTGCATGGGAAAAATTGACATTAACATATTGAAAGTTTCAGAAAAAAATACATGGTTCTGCTAATTATGCGGTACATTGTTGTGCAGGGAGGAAAAAAACCCATGGCTGGACGGATGATTGCGTCGTCCGCCCTATCTTAGGGAAAAAGTGCTCCCTGCAATGAGAAAGATAGAAGAAATAGAAAAAATGGGTGTTCCAGGGTATAATTTAAGGGAAATATTTAAAATGTGTTTATTGATTTGGGATAAAACGGAACACCCTTACAAATGGGGAAGTTAGAAGAAAGAAAAATGAAAGAAAAACAAATCATAAACATTGTGTACATGGGATTTAAAAAAAAAAAAGTATACCGTTTAATGTGTGATTTCTGAGGTGTGCATATATAACATTTAGGAATATCCTTTATCACCTTCGTAGACAAAGTGGGGATGCGAAGTATGATTTCTATATTTATAGTGGAATGATTGCCCGTGGGCGCATTAATGTGTGTTAAGGTACCCTTTTTACAAATATGACTTACGATTATCTTATATCTAGCTTAAGCGCGCTAATTTCCTATGATTCTAGTTTATATTACCTCGCGTGCACGCTACCCCTTTGTACGTACGCGCCGTCTCACGGCTAATCCTTCACGGCCACTTCCTGGTATGGTTTAGTGGTCGTACCGCTTGCAATGTATTCCTATTCTGTGAAGCATCCCCTGTGGGTGAATGCTTTCACACTTGACAATGAGAGTCGCCGCCACAAGTCGGTTGCGCCCTCATTGCCGTAATTTGCGCCGCATTTTTGACGCCTTATGTTTCTTGTGTACGTCGATCTGCCAGCGAGCCTGATACCCCACAGGTATCAGCCGTGCTGTGCAGATTTTGAAAGTGTAGCTGTAAAAAATGTGGTGATCATATGAGTGAAGATGATTACAAGTATCAAATATAAATTAGTGCACAAAGGTAGAATATGATAACATGATGGCACTAATAGCATGCTGCTGCTATATGGCAGCGAAATTATAGTCACCAGTGCCATACTCCTGGTGGTGATGCCTGAAAAATTGGAGAGGTTAAGAAAACATGTAAATATCGTATATTTTCTATGTTGCTTCCTGTGGCAATGTGTCCACAGTCTGAAGCTATTTTTGCCTGAAAAAATGGCAGGATTAGTGTAATTTGCTGTATTCCCGGGCTTATCCTATACGGTGCCGTAATGTCGTTTCTTATGCTGCAGGTGTTTATAGATAACCTAATTAATCTGGTTATTCTACTTAACGTATTACCGTGATACCATTCCTATTACTATGTTATCTTAATATGCTATCTTAATATGCTGTCGGCCTTACCCCGGTAGCGGAATTTTAGTTACCGGGTGCCGATATATTCTACCTCAATCTAAAAAAAAAATTTGCCTTAATTGTAAAACTATGCTGTATATACAAGCCGAGTAGACCTTATTCTAAAGCCGAAATGTGCTGTGCCCAATTGTAGCAACAGCGCTTGTTGAATTTGCTTACATCTAAGTGACCTTAAAAATGGCACTATGACTTAAGTACTAAAATTTAGATGGAGGCTGTCCGTTCGATTTCTCTCGCGGCGGTTCCCTTGTAGTACATTGTTGGGACCGGAACCCAACAATGCCTCGTAGTCCCCTCCGTCTTAATCCTAATTGTCGACGTTTATTCTAGGTCTTACTAACTAGTACTAATCTAGTCACAGGCGGCTTACGGTGCCACAAAGCAAACCGTTTCGCCTGCTGAATCTTCCTGCCCATTACCGTTGTTTTTCCATACGTTGTCGTAGTTGGGTCGCCCACTTTAACCCCTTTGAGTTGCTCGCTGTGCCCCTCATTTAATGCCCTAGGCTGCCCGATGCGTCGCCATTTATGTGGGCATTGGACATCGCCCAATGGCATAGTATTATCTTCGCCTTTATTGGCAACCGTAGTATGCTTTACGCAGTAGTAATAATCTCTTCGCCTTTATTGGCAACCGTAGTATGCTTTACGCAGTAATAATAATCTCTTCGCCTTTATTGGCAACCGTAGTATTTCACTCCCGCGCCTAGGAGTCTTGCTTCCCGCTGTAGAAGCCCTACTTACTTAATTTTAGCTAGAAGTCTAGTCCTAGTTTGGTCGTCTCTAGGGTCAACTCCCGGGTCCGGCGTGGAGCTAGCTATTTCTCCCACCATCCTCAGAAAGTCTCCCCTGCAGGTCTTGGCTTCGACGACCGTGGCACATAGTGGGTGTAGCATCTCTTCCTCCTAGGAGCAGGCTAGGCATACTTAGGATTCCGAAGCTTGCCCGTGCCAGGCCGTGAGTGCCTCGACCTTACGTGGTTCGTCTGTTTAGTCTAGTCGTTAAGTTACTAGGGTAACTAAACTGTTGAGCCAACTGGGGTAAGGGTCAACATCCCCTTCCCCCGCTCTGCTCCAGTGTGGTGCCTTTGGCCTTCGGCTTGTGCCGCTATCACCAATCAGAGTGTTGTCAGAGTCCTTTTCATATAGGAAATATAGGCGTAACCTGTGTAAATAATTTATTTTGTATAAAATGTAAAATTTTTCAAGTGTTGTGGGGTTGTAGAGCTTCTAAGTGCATAGACTACTTTAGGTCTACTGTTGCTATGTCGGCTTTCCAGCGATAATGCTCTGTTAACCTTTATGGAGGTGTTAGTAGGGTCTATGGTGTTAGGTACCCTGTTATTAGGATCTGGGGGTAGGTATTCGTAGAGTAGGCTGAAAGCATGGTAGGGAGAGGTTGTGCATCTTTGGGCTCCAATAAATGGTGGCCTTGAGCCGGTAATGCTGCTAGGATTGCTCTTACAATGAGTGGACTGGGGCAGGTAATTCCCGGGATTGCAAAAATATAAAAAATTCCATGCAGGTTTGATAGTAATAACCCTTGGTAAATGGATGGGATACTCCATGCATGTACCTGGATATGAGGCATCCGCACTCATGTAAGGATAGGTGTAGAATGAGGCGTAATAATAATATATCCCTGTCATGCGGGAGTATTTAATTTAAAAAAATGGTTAATATATGATTGTGGCCTCATCTCTCATTTGGAGATGCGCATTATCCCTAATTGTTGTTTGCCGACCCACCCCTAAAACTCAGGTGTTAGCATCGAGATCCCGGGCGAAGGAGGCCCTCTCTTTAAACGCATGAAGTCTTTCAACCCCGATGTGTACTTTGTAATGTAGTGTAGCTGTTTTCATCGTGTCTGTATGTTTGTGTTGGTCATGTTGGACGTGGGAAGGTTATTGGAGGGGAGTAAGGTATTAAAAAATGGTAGCCTGTGGTTGGTATGTCGGTAATCCCGCTGGGATTATCCACCTATGCTTCTGTCATTCTCCCTTGGTCCATGTTTGCTTTCTATCCGCTTCTTGGGATAGTAAAGCGTCGTGACGCTGTGACGTCACGGCCTAATGTGGTTTCCCCTTTTGTAGTGTGAATGTGACCAGTGGTCGTAGTGCGACTGGCCATGTCCTAATCGCCTGTAATGATTTTTGAGAACTAAAATCGAAAAAGGAAGTTATTAGGGGGGAGGGTCTTGTTTCCTCAGAGCCCCTGTCTGTGTTCGCTCCTGATTAGTGAGCGCGTGTGTGTGTGACTATGTTCCGCTACACCACGCGGACGGTTGGTCTGTTATAGGCTAAGTCCTAATGTGTATCGCGTGTATGGGCAGGAGGTGCCCGTGGCCTGTCAACGTCTTTGAGAACGTGCTCCTATGGGCCCAAGATAAGTTCCGGTCTGTCACGTCTGTCCATTGCTAAATGTCACAGTTGTTTTTGCAGTGCTAAAATGTGTGGCATTATGATTGCTTTGCGCTTGTGGTTTCACGGTCACTGCCGATATAACAATAGTGCCTGTCGGCAGCAGTGTTGCGATGTGGTGGCCTCTGCAAGTCAGCGGTTTGTATGTGTAATGGCAGGCTCGGACGTTATGTATGTCAGCTGCCGGAACGTGCTTTCTTGCACGTATGTGAGTGTTGTCACTGTTCGGGATTCCGGGCGGACCAATGTAGCAATTTGTCCTATTTAGCTAGTACTGTTGTGTGGCCACTATTCCATAAGACCTTTGTCTTACGAAATTTTCATACCTGTGTCTGGGAAATGTATTTTCTATGTCAGGTGTAATTTGAAATTTTATGCCTGGTTTTATTGGCGGGAGGAAATGTGGTATTCCCTGTTCATGTACCTGTATGGGCCAATTTCGGTGTGGTTGGAAGCCTGGATAGTTGTTTTCCATGGTGTCCAATTTTTGCTGGGATTCAGACCCGCGATCTCATGTCATTCTCTGTGTTCTCTGTCTGCGTTGTGTTTCTGGGATTTAGGTGTCCTCAGTGTGGTTTTTGCTTGTGTCTCTCGTACCAAAAATACCGTTGGTTAGTTAGTTTTTGGTACGAGTGTGGTGTGTGGTTATGAGTTCGGACCCGGCTTGCCGTAAAGACTTGGTATGACGCTATCTGTGCCGTATATATTATGGCACATGTACAGTGTATTTGCAATGCGCAAATGAAAGTACGCATTGCTGTGAAGAGTTTGTGTATTTTTGAATTCTCCCCGTAGTGTAATTTGGGGAGTTGTGGGGTTCTGAACTTGGCGTAAATGAACGTGTACTTCCCAGGTTCGTTTGTAGTGCTCCCAGTCTGTCTGTGCCAGCAAAGGTCGCCCACGATGAGTGCGTTATCGCTGACGCGATAGTCTCTAGTTTCACTCACGTGTGCGTTATCTTGTTACTTGCTTGACAATGCTCCGTGTCTGTATGTTTGTGCCTCTTAGCCTGAGTGCTCTGTAATTGCGAGTGGGGCTTCCCGCCATACAAAAGAACCTCTCACTAACTACATTCGTGTCCCCAAGTTTTGTGTTAACCGTCACGTGGGTCGAATATGTCCCTATCTATTGTACAAAATGTCGTTATACACGAGTGTCTCCGGGCCGCTAGTCGCGTGTTTGGTGACTATGTGCCGGAGGTGATTTTGTTGTTTTTCATTTATGACCATCTGTTAGTGGAACTGTCCCAATCTGTTTTAGCTTCCTCACTTTCCTATCCTGCAACTGGATAGCTACCCGACCTGACATTCCTGGTATTCAGAAGGTTGCGGATTTTGAGACCGTCTTTACCCAGAGTAATTGTTTCTGGTGCCATTCTAGGCTGTGTCTCCGGAACAGTTTGGTAGTGCATTACTGTCATGTGGCAATGTAAATTGACTGTGTGACTTCCAAAAATATGTAGGGTTTCCCAAAGTCTGGGATTTTCACCCTATGGTGTGTTTGCGTTTTAGCTTGCGTGTTGTTATGGAGGTGAGAAAAAGTCGTGCTATAGGCAGTGTAATGTGTCATGTATGCCTATGGATTAAATATATACAGTTCAACTTGGCCACCTTCCTTTCTCGGGATTAGTGCGTGAGGCAAAAACAAAATGAGTTATGCCCCGCTCCGAATTAAGAGAGCACTTTGGGGGAAAAAATAGAGAAACTATATTGTATCTCGCCTGCCCACTGCTTTATGCTTATCAAGGCGGGTTGCCGGGCGGCGATAGTCTGTAAAAATTGTGTCGTAAGCAATATCAAAAATGTTTAAAAATGAGAAGTAGGACCTGAGTGTAGTATCCGCCCATTAGGTGACGTTAGTACGGCAGTACTCTAGTTGCGTCTCAGGGGAATCTATCGACACTGTCTAGTACACACTGGGAAGGCCATTGCAAGACGTACTTGATACATGTGTATCCACGTCACGAGCAAAGCCAGTGCACTATGGGAGTCGAAACTCCATTCCAAAGCAATAACCTTACCTTGGCATTGAATATACAATTTTCATAAGAAAATATGCATTGTCCGTTGAGCCATAATATATTTAAACACAAATAGTGCTAAATGTTGCGGCATAACTCAACAAGATGACAGTGTTTCGCCCAGGTGTGCTATTGGGCTTTTCAGTTGGTTAAAGCACACCTCACCAAATGTTTTTAAAAATAGTTTGTGATTCTTAATTCTTGCCACAATTAGGGCTCTCGCCCGTCACAAGAGAATCTATCAAACCGTGGGACTGGAACATAGAACATTTAGTCATTCCTAC
The DNA here is from genome assembly GCA_946902985.2 of Meconema thalassinum. NCBI lineage: Eukaryota > Metazoa > Arthropoda > Insecta > Orthoptera > Tettigoniidae > Meconema > Meconema thalassinum. The sequence continues at coordinate 10,574,484 of OX336392.1, read as the reverse complement.
TTAGAAAGACCCGTCTAAGCTCTATGCTGTGATTTGATGCTTAAACTGTGTTCAGAATAGCTCTTTCCGGCCTTAAGCCGCGTGGCTCGCCTGATGGGCTTCCGCTTGGCTTTGGATATTAGGAACTTTACGCTATCCAAGTTATAATATGGACCAACCATGCTCAATAACCATGGATGGCCTGAGAAAAAAAAATGCTAGGGGCCCAAAAAAAACAACCAAGAAGAATATTGAATTCTATACTGTTGGTTTAGCCATGTTGCACTGCATATACATGAAGAAGAAAAAAAATGTGCCGTTTATGTTTGTGAGTCTCTGTGTGTCTATTGCCGTATTGCTCACGTGTAAACGAGCTTACGTGTATCCCTAATATAGGTTCAAGTGATATTAGCTTATTTTAGTGTCCCTGGTGGAAGTCGTTATTCCCGTCCGAGCGTCCTTGCTCGGAAAGGTGAAGACTTCCGCCCTGTTACGAGATTATAGGCCCCTGAAATCCACTGAGGTGCTCCTTTGCTTTTTTCCGGCGGAATTTCTAGCAAAGTAAGCCTGGGCCTACTTCCACCGTAACGCCTGTCTGCTGGTCTGAGTGTGCCTGTACTCGAAGGCCTAATTGCGCTCTGCGCTACCCTAGTAGGGTTTACGGGAGTGTGTGTATTTTTGACTGCGTGGTTTTGTGGGGTAGGTAATAACACCCTTCCTATATCCCGTGTACCGTGTGGTAGTGCCTGGTCAAAATGTGCGGGCGTGTTTTGTGCATCCTGAGGGCCTGAGTGCAACACCCTGTTATGCATTCGCACCTGGGGTACGAATGCCGGTGCTCGCCTCCGTTCTGGCAAACTTGCCCTTTGAACTGGCGGTAAAGGCCGCTTAATTGCCTGTCTCTGCCCTGGCAATGTGGTGGCGTGTAGCCTGACCGCTTTCTGGCCTGTGGCCACGGTAAACTCCTGCCATTGTGTTTGCCTATCTGTGTGGGTGTGTGTAGGCTCAGTGTGCTGTAGGGCGGGCTCTACGTCCTCAGCCCATGACGTGGTTACGTCCCGTTTTCTCCCTGTCATATAATGTGTTTCTGAGAGTCCTGGCTTCAACTCCATCTCGTTCGTCCGTTTCGAGGGGGTTGGCCTAGGTTCTGCTGCCCGGTTTGGCAAAATTGCCTTCCGAACCGGAGCTGAAGGACGTGTATTTATGTAACTTGGGTCCCGCAGTGTGTTGGAGTCTAACCTGGCCGTCTTCTTGACTGTGGCCACGGTGAACTCCTTCCCATGTGTGGCAGTACGTGGCGAGAGGGACATCCTCGCAAATTGCCGAGTTAGCGTATCTACGCTTATGTCCTCTCCCGGCTGGGCTTGTGGCCCTACCATGTACTCAAAAAAAATGGCCTAGTTACTCTGGGTTTCTCGGTAATCATCCTAAATTTTGAACGTGTTTTCGTGTGGATAGTGTGCTACCAATTGTGTGTGGTTATGTATGTGCGCCGAGTGTGGATTTCTGTGTGTGTCCACGTCTGCACTCGCACTCGGGGTCCTGGCATTGAATTAGCCCTTGCATGGCTAGTTAGGCCCGAGTGCCCGGCGAACATGTGTGCCCTTTCATCATACCGTTCCGTGGATATCCACATGTCGTGTAAGTGTCGCTCTTGCCCGCCCCCTCGGTCGTTTCGCCGCCGATCACGGGTTTCATCCCTTGTTGTGGCGTGTACTCCTGTTGTCGTCCTAGTTGGGTCCCTATAGTCCCGGGAGTGTGTTCGCCTGTAGGCCCTTGCCCGCTCATCCCTTCTGTGTCTTCCTGTGTCTTCCCTGGTTGTTTGCTTGTCTGTCCTTTTATGTGACGTCGGGATGGGTAGTCCCGTTCCTCCCTGTATTGGTGTTGGGGGTACATGTCCCCGGCTTCGCCTGTTCTCAGTCTTGTTAGGCTTCCGGGCCGGTTCCGGGAATTGGTGGTGGTGTGTGTGTGTGCTCCCGCAACGTGTTGGAGGGTGGTCTGCCAGTTCTCTGGCCTGTGGCCACGGTAGACTCCCGCCCTTGTGTTGCGGTATGCGTCGAGAGGGACGCTCTCGCAAATTGCTGCGTTAATGCGTCTATAGAGGTGACGTTTGTGTGGTTCGTGAGTTTTTCATTTGTCTGCTTGAAATGAATATTCCTCATCCTAGCCTGTCGTGCATGTGAGTTCATGCTGGTATATTATGTTGAGGACGAAAGAAAGGAAAGAAAGAAGAAAAAAAATGATTCTGGTTGGGGGTTGTTAATAGTAACCAAGTCCTCGTGTAATAAAGGGGGGAAGAGAAAAATTTCTCTCGTGTAGCTAGGGGAAGGAAAAAAATAATGCCTTCTGTTTGAGAGGAGATTTTTTTTTTTTCAGTCTCGCTTGGCTATATGCGGTACGGGCCGTTTTGACCACGAGAACTCGTTGTATGAGCCCTATTTTACTGTGCGTGGTACCCGGCCTCCACCATCTGTTTTAGATCCCTTATTGGGAGGTAGTTGGATCTAAAACGGAAGTGTTATTGTGTTAATTTATAAGGAAGTGCCTAAAAGGGGGTAGCTTCCCGTAGTCGGGTAAGCTGACCAGTGTAGAATGTTGTTTAGTGTTAGGATGATAAGGGGCGCTCCTATAAAAGACGTAGGTGTATTTCAGGGGATGGAAATTAGTGCACAGGTCAACGTGCTGGTCTTCCAGCTGGCTGGCTGGTTATATAACCGACGTGCACGCGTCAGCTATATAGCGGCACGCTGCCTCTGGTAGTCGGGCCGCTGCGTGAAGTGCAATGAAGCTTGCACTAGCAACTATTTGGCTACTGTATGTCACGGCTAATCGTGACGGGAATTAGGAAAGGAGTTAGGGCGTAAAGAGGCGTGTAAACAGTAATACAAGTGTAGTGTACTGACCAAGTGTTTATTGGTCAGTAATATGGAATTATGAGTCCCTTTCAGGGGATGTAATAAATGTCACTATGTAAGTGTACAAGTTTGTGTGTACAATTTGTGGGTAAAGGTTACAAAGTATAGGACTTCTGAACACTGCTGACTCACCTGATGATAACAGCTATAGCCTCCGGCCGACGCACTGTAAGACTGGTAATTGAGAGAGAGCCTGCCCTTCTTAAGGCCTCCCTTTATAGTCTTTGGTGCTGCTTCGTCGGCATTCCGATGGCATAGATGTCCCAGTTAATTATGTGTCGCTGTTTGTGGTAGTGATGCAAGTATTGGGCAAGCTTTCCAGACTGGTTAGCTGCCCTTGCGGTGTTAGAGATATTGTTCTGGACTTACGAGATCTGCCAGTTAGGGGTGGTTTAAATAGATGATGGGGGGGATGGCCTCCAGGGGGTGCAGACCCCTGGGGGGCTGTACAGTATATAACATACGGATAACTTCAAGGTTTGGAGGCGACATTACAGATATTTCCACAATAGATCATCATCTACGTAGTTGTCGTTCTTTGGTGTAAAAATATCCATCAAATCATATTTGCTGAAAACAATTGTTATTTTATTTATTTTTTAGTCGTTTACCCTCCAGGTTGGTGGAACCCACGGACTCAGCGAGGGAACTGACCACTACCGCCTCTACGGGCAGTGTCCTAGAGCTGGGACCATCGAATCGGAAGGGAGACAACTGGTGCGGTGGGATTGGCACCTCGCCCTGGCGGCCTCACCTGCAAAGCGAACAGGGGCCTCATGAGGGAAGGTAAGGGATGGTGAGGGGGGATAGGCCAGGAAGAGGGAAGGAGGCGGCCGTGGCCTTGAAGAAGGCATTTGCCCGAAGACGAAGTGGGAAACCACGGAAAACCACTTTGAGGATGGCTGAGGGGGAATCGAACCCCCTCTACTCATTTGGGCCACCCGAGGCAGAGTAGACCCCGTTCCAGTCCTCGTACCACTTTTCAAATTTCGTGGCAGAGCCGGGAATCGAACCCAGTCTGAAAACAATTATGATTTATTAAGAGTCTGTTTTTCAATCTCTGGATAAAAGTGATGGGCATCCACTCCCCGAGTAACTTTGCTCAACACTTTCATACTCAACTGTAAAACGCTCATGCGAACTCTGGTGTCAACCCATTGAAACACAAACCACATGTCTTTGTATCAGTATTTAAATGATGAAATGATTTTATATGAAACATTGTAACTAGTCGCCAAACCCGGTATTATGTTTCTGCACAATGGCTATTCAGATATTAACCCACATTGCGGTAATGCAGTGATCAAAGTAATATATATCAATGACTTTATACGCTATAGGAATTCCCTTTACTGCCGAGCAGGCGTATTCATAAATAATTTAAAACTCAATTTCACGCAGGAACATTATCGAAAAAAAAGCAAAGTATTAATGGAGCATCAAAAAATACTTCCATATTATTACCGGCACGTGAAATGAGTACCTGTCTTGTACTCTAAATGTCCGTGGTGTTAATGGCTGCGTCGATAACATCTTGTTCTGCAAATCATTAGGTCTCGGGTTCGAACCCCAGTCCCGGCAATTGTTTTTGCTACCGGATTATCGATTTAAACAATACATATCATAATAGTATGCGTCATTTTAACAGAATATACATGAAATTACGATTTATCTAATTTTAATTACAATAGTTTGCACCAAGCAAGAGTTGGGAAATTTGATTGTATTGAAAATTATTTCCACTAGTCGATAGATAGGCTAGAGACTGTGGTTTCATTCCTCCTCTTAATTTACAATATAATATGTGATGTTTGTTCAAACAAGTGTGACAGTAGCATATCTCCAATTCAATCTATACATTCATCATAGTACCAGTACGAATACGGAGAGTAAATTAACATTTTAAGAATGTCCAAGCTGTGTAGTTTACGAGTAGGATAAGATGTCAGATGTTACACATCATATGCGACTGCTGTAAGGCTCGTATCTTTTTCATTATTATCATTACGGGAAAATGACCTGAATGTTACGTTCATTATCATGTATTACGTATCACCCCCACTACAACCACCACCATCACCATAAAAAGTTATATTTTTAGCCTATTTTCATTTTTGAAAAAATAGGCTTATGAGATCACCTCTTGTCCGTGTGTCTGTGTGTGTGTGTGTGTGTGTGTGTGTGTGTGTGTGTGTGTGTGTGTGCGTATGTGTGTGATTGGTTTGAGTGTGTGTGTCCCTAATAAAATCTATACGACCGGAGCGATTTCAATAAATCTCGGTAAGTTCATGGCACCATTTTGGACGACCCCGACCGTGCCCTTCAATTCTTTTTACGTCTCACCAATCCAACATGGCGGCTGAGCGAAATATTTCACCAGCATTCAATATCTCCAAAACTGTTACCGATATCACCCTGGAATTTTGTACGGTGATAAAGGAAACTACTATAAGTTCACTTATGTGACTTTCGAGAACCTGATAACTACAAAACCAACATGGCGGCCAAGCGAAGTTGCGACATTTAAATAGACGTTTCTCGCGATTTAACCAACCAAACGCAATGGAACTTGGTACGGTATATCTCAATACACATTGTAATGCACCGACATCTAACGTCGTTCAATTGTTTACATAACCTCAAGATGGCGTCTGTGCTAAATATTTCACCGGCATTATATATCTCTGAAACTATTAACGGTATCACCTTGACATTTCGTACGGAGATAAAGGGCACTACTGGAAGTTCATCTATGATACTTTCAAAAACCGGTTATCTACAAAACGAACATGGCGGCCAAGCGAATTTGAAAGTTTTAAATAGACTTTTCTCGCGATTTAATGATCCAAACGCAATGAAATTTGGTACAGCAAATGTTTATACACATTGTAATGCACTGGTATCTCATTTAGTTCAATTGTTTATATAGCCTCAAGATGGTGGCTGGTCGAGTTTGAATAATGAACCTACGCAATAATTTTTCTTTAATGGTACATGACTCTGTGGCCTCTACGTATAACAATCCAACATGGCAACCATCCAAAATATTTATACGGTTCTCAAAAGCTACGAATCTATTACAGCAATCAAACTGGTTTTTTTAATGTTCATATGGGCTATGAACATAAGTTCACCTAAAGGACTTTCAATAACCTGGTGATCACAAATCCAACATGGCGGTGACGTGTAGTATAAATATTCACATGGACGTTTCTCACAATTTAACCGTCCAAGTGCAGTGAAACTTGGTACAGTAAATCCTTATACAAATGTTAATCCACTGGCATCTAATTTATTTCAATTGTTACAATAACCACAGTATGGCAGCTGTGCGAAATTTTAAAATCTCGTTTTTACTTCTTGTGTCCTAATCATGCGATCGAAGTTTGAATACTACACGTACACAATAATCTTCATGTAACAGTACATAACCAATACCTACATATATAAAATCGAACATGGTGACTATCAGCAATATTTAGTCGGTTCTCAATATCTACGAATCTATTACAGCAATCAAACTGAAATTTTGTATGTTGATAGTGGAAATTAACATGAGTAGGATATATGAAAATAGGCTTTAGTTCTTCACGGAACTACTTGTTTAAAGATATTTTTTCTGTTAGTTTAAGTATCATGTGCCACTTCTGTAGTAGTAATCTTTATCATCCATTAAACAAATAAATCCACCGGGCGAAGCCGGGCACTACTGCTTGTAAATTATAATCTGACATTTTTAACTGATATAATATGATCACTCTTCACGAATACAAGGGATCACACCTTAAGTCTATGATAACTTCCCATAACTAACCAGTGATGGACGAAGCAAAGAGGAGATAAAAAGTAGGTTGGCTCAGGCAAGGAAAACATTTCTACAGAAATGAATCTGTTGACATCGAATATTGATTTAATTATTGGGAAGTCATTTTCGAAAGCCTTTGCCTGAGCGTAGCGCTCTATGGAAGTGAAACTTGGACTATTGGTGCTGCAGAAGAGATGAGAATTGAAGCGTTTGAAATGTGGTGTTACGGGAGAATGATGTAGATCAGATGGGGAGATGGGGTTACAAACGAAGAGGTATTAAGACGAGTGGGAGAGGAGAGATGTTTCTGGCGACTGCTAATGAAGATAAAAGACAGGTTGGTCGGACACATATTAAGACACCCAGGAATAGGAAGCTTAGTTATGGAAGGAAGGTTCGAGGACAAGAACTGTAGGGGTAGACCAAGGTTAGAATATGTTAAACAGATTGCCTCGGATGTAGGGTGTGGTAGCTATTGTAGAGATGAAACGATTAGCTCTGGACAGGGAGGCATGGAGCGCTGCATCAAACCAGTCAAAAGACTGAAGACTCAAACAACAACAACAACTTCCCATACCGAGCTCTAGTTTGTTTATTCCAGATATGATTTCTTCTCGCTTTGTTACCAACGTACAGTCTATAACAACACCAGAAGAATGTCCGTTTAACTGTGTGAGTCCTCATACAGTAATGATACGGAACTAGATACAGGCGTTGGAAGGTGAAAGTATCGACTAGACATGCGTTTGAGCACAACATATTTCGTAATATACTTGGATTTTCTTCCGTCGGTTGTACACATGAGAGTACTGGTTCCTTGAGACGAGCACTCTCAAGCGGTTGTAGGAACTTGGCGATTAGCCACTTCCTCGCGCTGTTCCGATTGAAGTTTGCTGATGTGGGATTTGCACAAGTGTTTTATAGGGAGAGATCTCCCATGCAAGTTACTACAGGTGTTGGCGCTCCATGCCAACAGCCACAGTACTCTAATGTGTATTCGCCGAGGCGAGATAGTGCAGGCTGCCTGGACAGGGAAACACGCCCAGTTCACGTCATCGGCTCAGCCGGACAGGGCTAGCCAATATAATCCGACATAGTTTGTCAAGCCGTAGCCCTGTACTGTGGTCCTGTATTTAGCCAAGTTTCATCTTTCTTGTCTCATTCGTCGTATTGTTTGCAAATACCTACGTCTCCAAGCAACTACTTAGTCCCTCTCTATGACCATACTATCTCGTCTTCGTCGAACATGTTCGAAGTTTAGTTCCTTCAATAAATTATAAAATTATAAAACGTCGTTCGTCAAAAATCCGGCAAATCTGTGTCTTAATTCACAGCGATCGTAGGCAGCTCATTGCGAAAAAAAAGAACTGGTGGACATCTCTTGTTATTAGCATTCTTATCGAACTCATCAACTCTTTCCACAATATTTGCCCTTAGTTGCTATTTCCTAAGCTTTTTATTCCTGAACTATTCTAAACACAGTACTCTAGTGTCACCCTGTTGTAACGCTTGTAATATTCGCTGACCTGCACTCAGTTTAACTTAAAGACTGTGTTATTCTAGAGTGAGCGACACCATTATGAGCTCTTAGCTATTGATTACATGTCTCGCGCGGGTGAACGAGGCAATTTAACAATCCATTAGAAAATACCTACAGAATAGAGTGGTGTTTTGTTGTGCTTGAATCAATTGATTGCCTCGTATTATAAAGTCCCCAAGCGTGCGGGACAAGACACTTTGTTACCAATACTTGCTAACGTTACAGTTATTCAAGTAACGGAGCATTTCTTTCCGTAAAGATAACCTTGAAACCAATTTTCAGTGTTGCCTCATTGATATTTGATTTGCGCGCCAGATACGAATATGCATTTTTAGTGTTAACATTGCAAATGCACTCAATCCTTTTCTATACTAATCTCAATATATCAGAAAGTATGAAGGCCAACAGTTCTAAACTTTACATACATATAGTACCTGCTATATAGGTTAACTTTCAGTAACCAATATACGACAGTGCTGCCAACATGATTCTACGCGTGCTGATAGGTTTAATGTTGAATCACATGTAACTTCCATAATAATAAGTGAAGTTCATATATAGGTCATAATATTTCAATTTAGGTTTGAGCATCCAATTTATGGCAGTGTCGCCAACCTGATTTTACGCATGCTGATAAATTCAATATTTGAATACATGTAACGTCCATACTATCTATTGGACCTCAACCAAATTGTGCATGTGCAATAAGAGAGGAAACCAAGAATATAAGGTCAGCCAACTGTTGATATATGCTCTCTATAATTTGAAGAAAAGTAGGCTCTTTAGTTCGTCATGGAACTACTTGTTAAATGTCAGTTGTCTCACAACCCCTAACTCAAATAATACGAGGCACGTCCAGAAAGTAATTTCCGTTTGATAATAAAATTAAATTGTGTACAGATACAGAAAAATTATTTGTTTCACAACATTCTACACCTCTTAAACTATTTTTCCACATAACTGCCGAACTTTTGCAGGCATTTGTCATAGCGTGGCACAAGTTTTTGTATACTTTCTTCATAGAAGTTTGCCGCCTGTGTCTTCAACCAGTTGGAAACATCATTTTCCGAGGTGTCAAGATTTGTTTCGGCTTAACCTTTGCTGGGGATGAAGTGTGCCTCCATTCCATTGATTGCCGCTTACTTTCAGGGGTGTCGTAAGAAACCCAAGTTTCATCTCCTGTGACTATCTGTGTCAGAAATTCTTCGCCGCCTTCATTGTAACGGGTCAAAAACTGAATTGCACTACCCATACGTTTTGTTTTGTGTTGCTCCGTAAGAATCTTTGGTACCCAACGTCGGCAAAGTTTACGAAAGTTCAGTTTATCGGTAACAATTTCATGAATTAGTGATCGTGAGATTTGGGGAAATTCCATAGCGTGAGCACTAATTGTAAACCTGCGGTTTTCCCGGATCTTGTCATCAATCGCGTGAACCAGTTCTTCTGTAACCGCTGTAGCGGAACGTACAACTAGTTGAAGACACAGGCGGCACACGTCTATAAAGAAGGTATACAAAAACTCGTGCCACGCTACTACAAATGCCTGCAACATTTCGGCAGTTATGTGGAAAAGTAGTTTAAGGGTTGTAGAATTTTGTGCAATAAATAATTTTTCTGTATCTGTACACAATTTAATGTTATTACCAAACGGAACTTACTTTCCGGACGTACCTCGTACCACGAGACCTCGCCTCTCCGTGAAGGCAACTCCACTCACGTTTGGTGTTCATTGCAACTAACTTTGTAATATGTTTCGAAAGGGCAACAGAACTGTGTTAACAGTAGCTTACGACCACTTGATATCCTCCACAATATCACCTCAGGTGCGAAGATGTACATTTTAATTGTGGCAAGCGCACCATTTGTCATCCTTCACACAGTTGACTGCAGCAGATCTCATGTAGACAGCCGCTAAAATGAACAGCGTGAGCTGGCGGAGAAATATACCGTTACATGTTCCACTCGTATATTGATCTTCATGAACATGAAACGTAGCCTACATACTGCCGAGTTTGTGCAAACACACACACAATTACTAAGCTTTTCATTGAACTAGGGTAAAACTTTACCAGATTAGTGAACATAGTTTGCTGGTTTTAACTGATTTTTATGTCAATAATAAGCTTTGAATTTCAAATTGAAAGTATGCGATGTCTTTATCGTAATTTGTTCTCATATTAAGGGTGATAGGGATGAATGTACCCACGTGTAATTGGGGGCATCAGCACCTGACTTGAGTTGAACTAGAAAACCATAGACTATAGGCTATGATATTAACACGGTCAGGCGGCTTCGATGGCGTAGTTGGTAGCATGCTGATCTTCTATGCCCAAGATCCCTCAGTGTGCCTTCCTCCGGAGGGGAAGTAAAGCCGGCGGTCCCATGTCAGAGATTTATAGCATGTTAATGATCCTTCCACTAACTAAACTTGTGTGAAGCTAAATTATAGGTTACATTTCGTTGTAACGCTTTATCACAGTTCCAACGTTCACGACTAGGTGTTAGTGATATCTGGTAGCGAAAGTTGGAAGTACTTGATATGGAACGGAACTTGTACCTCACCCCATGGGTGTCCGTATTGAAGCAGCTCCAGCCGAACATGACCTCGGACACTCCCGGCACTAAAAGCCATACGATAAATAAATAAATAAATATATAAATAAATAAATAAATAAATAAATAAATAAATAAACGCTCTATAAGTTCCATTATGCACTTTTGCCATGGATGTGTCAGTCTCCCCAGACCTTCCTGAAACCATTCTTTCGGAGTGCTGCCTACCCCTGCCTTGACAACTGCGTTTAGTTGTGCAAAATCCACAAAACAGCGACCATGCATTGGAAGCATAGAAGAAGTCCATCGCCAAAGAAATGCCGAACAGTGCCATCAGTTAGCAAGCGAATGGCGACAATGTTCTGGGAAACAAAGGGCATCATCCTCATTGACTGGCTGGAATAGGGGGCCACGATTAACAGTGCAACATCTGTGGCAACCCTTAAGCGCTTACGTTGTGCCATTCAAACTAAGCGGTCAGGAAAATGGGCTCAAGGTGTGCTTCTACAACATGACAATGCCCGCCCCCACTCTAGCCGAGAGACCATCGCTGACATTGATCAAATGGGATTCACGATGCTGCCATACCACCATACTCTCCCGACTTAGCACCAAGTGATTATCACTTGTTGGGGAACATGAAGAAACCTCTGGACACAGCTGTCAAGGCAAGGGTACGCATCACTCCGAAAGAATGGTTTCAGGAAGGTCTGGAGAGACTGACACATCGATGGTTAAAGTGCATAAAGTTACAAGGAGATTATGTTGAGAAGGTGGACGTAACAACTGATGTGCAATGTACTTCATTTGGGTAGAATAGTTCATTATGCAATGAGCCTATAATGGCAATAATTAAGACATAAGTGTCTTAATTACCATTATAGGCGAGTTGCATTCGACTGTTTATGTTCGACGATAATAATTATAACTATTTTATGTTCGAACATAAATATTCATAAATATCTGTCGAGATTTCGCCAGTTTTATGTACTGAACAGAGCGCATGAGACGCAGAGAATGCCTTGTATTTGACCATGGCCTCCTGGAATATGCAGTGAAATTTAAATTACAAGGCCGTGTAAGTCAGCACGGGTGCGATGGTAATTGGTCACACAACTGTTTCTTGAGCTCTGATTGGTGGGAGAAACTCTCCCATAATGAAAGCTTGTACTATAATGAGCCTCATTATGGTACAGTTTTTTGACATAATATTTACATTTCGCCAGGGTCGAACATAAAGAAATAAAGTGTAAAACAATATGGTACGCCCCTCGTAACTTGTAACGTAATTATAAAACTTTCGGTTTCGGCTGAAAATCGTGTTTCGGTCGGACACGAGTTATTATTATTGGGGAGGGTCCATTGTTGAAAGTACCCTACAAGTGCTAAGCGAGCCACACCGAACAGGCGACCGGACATATCTCTCTCCCGGTCAAGATACAATGAACATGGAATATAAACAAAGAACCGCCAGTAAAACTTTATCAATTTAAATAGCTGCTTGTGTTTGGCTTTTCAAACGCAGAAAGCAGCCAAAACTTCAAGTTAGAGGTTTATATACTTATTGGAGTGCCTTTGAGTGAATTAATGATCTTTAAATATAAATTTAGATAGATAGATAGATAATGGCGAAGTTAGGGCTCAAGGACCTCTCTTACACTTCACCACTAGAAGAGTATACATCTGCATGACTTATAATTACAAATACCAATAGCACAAATAATATTAATAGCAATAAGAATATTGATAATATGAATAATGGTAGAATAATTAATTTCAAAAATACACAAAGTAAAGTACCCTTAAATGACGTAACTACAGTAATCCGATCATTCATCTCATTCATTCATTCTTTCATTCAACTTTTATCCAGGAAGTCAGCCGGATCCACCCAGCAAATACTCGCACCAAGCCACTTTAAACTTGCGATGAGAGGGATTGTCTCTAATGTTCGTAGGTAGCAAATTCCATGACCTGGACGCAGAGATTATGAACGAGCGATTGTAAACAGCAGTACGGTTTATAGGTATGGCAATAGAGGAGCCAGATCTCGTATTGTGGTCGTGATAGGACGAGAGGTAAGAAAACGGTGAAACAAGATAATTAGGGGTATTAGTGGAAAGTATATTGTGCAGTAGTGATAACATGTGGAGTTCACGACGCTGGTGCACTCGAAGCCACGACAGCTCCTTATAATAGGGTGATATATGATCATCATATCGCAGACCAAAGATATATCTTACACAGTTGTTGAGGCACCGGTCCAGTTTCTTGTTACTGACGCAGGTTATTTCAGTCAACACAGTGTCACAGTAGTCAAATATAGGTAGTATCGGAGAGTGAATTAGTTGTACTTAAGTCGAACAGAGAATACATTACCGAACCGTTTCAGAGGATATAAGCATTTATGTACTTTATTACAAGTGCTTATCACCTGTTTAGTCCAATTTAAGGTCTCAGTCATAATAATTCTTAAGTTTGTCACTGAAGTAGTGTAGGGTATGATTTTATTGTTTGAAATTATTGGCGAGATGTCACTTTGCTTGAGGGAATATAAGTTTTTACTGGTACCGATAATAATCACTTGAGTTTTATTTGGGTTTATTAATAAACTGTTTTTATAAGCATAGTCACTAAGCTGTTGTAGGTCAGAATTTATTTTAATAATTGCATTATTGATATCACTCGGTTTTGAATGATAGTAGATCTGTACATCATCTGCATACACTTCCAATTTGCAGAAATTACGGGCTTTTGATATGTCATTTATTTGGATGATAAATAACAGTGGCCCAAGAACTGAACCCTGAGGGACACCGAGGGTCTTACTTTGCCATCCAGAACTCACATTTCCCACTATCACACGTTGCCGGCGATTTTCGAGGTAAGAGGAAAAGAACCGATGACACACTATTAAAATTTAGTTCTCGAAGTTTCTGCAGTCGCAACTCAGGGTTGACGGTGTCAAAGGCACTACTGAGATCTAATAATGTCAGTACAGTCACGTCCCGTTGGTCCATTGCACATCTGATATCATCTATCACTCGTAGTAAAGCTGTCGCAGTGCTATGCTCCTTTCTGAAGCCGGATTGGAAGGGGTTGAGTAGGGAATGCTTTGTAAGGTATTCAGTAACTTGAGTATGAACTAGACGTTCAAGTACCTTGGATAATGGTGGTAGGATGGATACTGGACGATAATCTGAAGGAGAATGAAACTTGGAGCTATTCGGGATAAGTCTAATTAGTGCATCTTTCCAAACATCTGGGAACACTCCATTTGTCAGGCAGTAGGTAAATATATGAGTTAGTATTGGCAGAACAACTCCCAAGACATCCTTAATCAGTGATATAGGAATGTCATCATTACCTGTGGCATTGGATGAAATAGAGTATATCACACCTTTAACTGAAGCCTCCGTGGCTTAGGCGGCAGCACGCCGGCCTCTCACCACTGGGTCCGTGGTTCAAATCCCGGTCACTCCATGTGAGATCTGTGCTGGACAAAACGGAGGCAGACAGGTTTTTCTCCGGGTACTCCGGTTTTCCCTGTCAAAATTTCATTCCAGCAACACTCTCCACTATCATTTCATTTCATCTGTCATTCATTTAATCATTGCCCCAGAGGAGTGCGTCAGGCCTCGGCAGCCGGCACAGTTCATATCCTCGCCGCTAGATGGGGGCTTCATTCATTCCATTCCTGACCCGGTCGGAGACTGGAAGCAGGCTGTGGATTTTCATTTTCACACCTTTAACTACATTCGAGTTGTTATTTCTAAAAGAGAATTGCTCAAAAACAGACTGCTGTTGTAACAAGGGTACCATTAGTGAACTTTTAGGGAAGGAGGTAGAGGCTACTTTTGGCCGTGCGAAGTGGTCATTTAGAGCCTCTAGCGATATGCTTGGTGCAAGTTGTTCAACTGTCTTACTTATCCCTAACGCACGTAATTTACTCCATTTTTGTCTAGGGCTGTTGGTTTCCATCAGTTCATGAAAGTATTTATATTTAGAATTTCTAATTAGCTGCTTGGTTCTGTTTCTCAGAATTCTATATCTCTCAAAATCAACTGCATCATGTTTCAGTCTGTATAGTTTGTCACGACAGGCCATAGCAGATCTTACCTCAGCCGTTAGCCATGGTTGCTTTGTTGCTTTAAAATGTGTAAAACTATATTAATAGCATAAATTGGAATACTTGGTCAGTTGATGGAAAAGAGGAAATTCAAGAGAGATGTTTGCAAGGGATTTTAGAAACTGACGTGAGGGTTAGAAAGGGGTGCACTCAGCCTCGTGAGGGCAATTGAGTAGCTGTCTGACAGTTAGGCAGCGCCCCAGTCACGAAAACCAAGATTAATGGTCGAGGGGAACCGATGCGCTGATCACGCGTCACCCCAATATCTGCAGGCCAAATGGCTGGGCAGCGGTCGCTTGGTAGGCCTAGGCCCTTCATGGACTGTAGTGCCAGGGTTATTATTTACTCTGTGGAGAATTACATATTGTATCTGTAAAGCCATGCGCTAAATAATAGTACATTATGCAACTCGCCTATAATGACAATAATTAAGACACGAGTAGTGAGTTTTGTCACTTCCATACGAGTGTCTTAATTACCATTACAGGCGAGTTGCATACGACTGTTTATGTTCGACGATAATTATAACTTTATTATATGTTTTAACATAGGTATTCATAAATATCTGTGGGATTCAGTAACTTCAGTTAGTGAACAGAGCGCGCTGGGTGGTTTGAACAGAGCACATGCGAGTGGGTTAAAGAATTTCGAAAGCAGAGACCATTTACTTTGCTAGGCAATGCTATTGTTTACAGCCTGCATGATGTCTAGCGCCGATCAGAACTAGTATTCACTATTAATGTCACCGAAGTCGTTTGAAAGCAATGCGCTGTGTAGAAATTGGAGTTGGGGATATTAAGGTACAGTGCTATTTCTTGTCTCATATTCGCCAGTTTATTTATGCGAACATATGGACGGTGCACTTTCCATGTCGGTAATGTATATACAAGGATACTGAGTTGCTATCTTCTGGACGTAGATTCATCAATTTCTTGCATATGTCATAGTATTTTCTTGTTGCCGTAAAGGTTCGTGATGATTTTGTCTTTGTGTTTGGCATTGTAACTACAATGGTTGATCCGATATCCAATTTGAACTTTCAAATCATGTAATTCATGTCCGACATGTTGGATTTTGAGCGCATGCGCGAAGCTATCCTTACTTCATTGGTCAATGAATGAGCTCTATTTGGCTGGAGAAACCGTCTCATAATGGAAAAAAAACCTATAATGACCATCATTATGATACAGTTTTCTGACGTATAATATTTTCATTTCGACATCGTCGAACATAAATTACATATTGTATCTGTAAAGCCATGCGGTAAATAAATATTATTATTGGGTCCCATCATTTGTGTGAAACTAACTTTTGCGAGAATACCAACCTCTGACATTCATGAGCATAAAAGAAACATGTATCCAATGTTACAGTTTATAACAGTTGCAGTAGTGTCGTAGTCGATGTTTTTGTCCAGTATCGAATCGAATCGAACAAACGACGCATGCAGGCGGGTAGGCGACACAATGGGCATTATCAGAACTGGCCCTAATTCAAATCAGCTGGCTATTCTTCCCTGTGTTTAATGGCAGAGTACGGCGCGAGGTTATCACATTGTTTCTCGGGACCATTATTTGAATAATGGCTCGTTAATCAGCACATTTGAGCCATCTCCAGCGCCGTTCAAATGCCTCTACAAATGTTAATGGTTGAAATTTGTGGAAATCTCTGTCTGTTGAAGTTCAGTCTGCGCAACACGAACGAGAAACTAATTAGAATTCTGTGACATTGGCTTGCTATAGGAACGTGTGCCGTGACAATCACATGTCATGTCGGGGAAGCGTTCCAACATTTCAGCATTCTTCTAATCAAATCATTGGTCATATACAAATTCCGAACGTGACTATGCCCCCATTGTATTGTGACAAGTCGGATTCCACAGGGCAATGCCATTCCAAGCTATTTTGTGTTCAGTCTTCAAATATATTGACTATATGACGTAGGAAATGATTGGGCACTCTCAAACCCCCATGTTATAATTGTATGATTATTTTACCAACTTTAATACCTTGTTTAGTTTCTGCGAACTGGGATGTTCTTGAAATATATTGCGTTGTTGTTTCTAATTCAGTTTAGGACTTGGGACATCTTGGTCATAATGATGATGATGATGATAATTGATGTTGTAAGGGGCCAAACATCTAGGCTATCGGCTCCTAATGGTTTAGATGAGATGAAAATGAACAAGTAGTTCCGTGAACTATACAGCCTATTTTCATATATCCTACTTATGTTAACTACCACTATCTACATACAAAATTTCAGTTTGATTGCTGTAATAGATTCGTAGATATTGAGAATCGACTAAATATTTCGGATGGTTGCAATGTTGGATTTTATATATGTAGGTCCTAGAGTTATGTTCTGTTACATGAAGATTAGTATGTACGTGTAGCATTCAAACTTCAATTGCATGATTAGGACACAAGAAGTAACAAGGAGATTTTAAAATTTAGCACAGCTGCCATCTTGTGGTTATGGAAACAATTGAAATAAATTAGATGCCAGTGGATTAGAATTCGTATAAGGATTTACTGTACCAAGTTTCACTGCACTCGGATGGTTAAATTGCGAGAAACGTCCAGGTGAATAAATATACTTCGCGTCGCCGCCATGTTGGATTTGTGATCACCAGGTTATTTAAAGTCCTATAGGTGAACTTAAGGTCATAGCCCCTATGAACATAAAAAATTCAGTTTGATTGCTATAATAGATTCGTAGATATTCAGAGCCGTCTAAACATTTCGGATGGTCGCCATGTTGGATTGTTAAATGTATAGGTCATAGAGACATGTACCATTAAAGGAAAATTATTGCATAGGTTCATTATTCAAACTTTCACTTCGATCGCGATTACGACATAAGAAATAAAAACTTAATTTTAAAATTCGCCCAGCCGTCAACTTGAGGTTATGTAAACAATTGAACTAAATTAGATACCAGTGCATTACAATGTCTATAAACATTTCCTGACGAGATTTCATTCCGTTTGGAACATTAAATCACGAGATATGTCAATTTAAAATTTTCAAATTCGCTTGGCCACCATGTTCGTTTTGTAGTTAACCGGTTTTTGAAGGTCTTATAGATGAACTTCCAGTAGAGCCCTTTATCTCCGTACAAAATTTCAGGGTGATACCGCCAATAGTTTCAGAGATATAGAATGCCGGTGAAATATTTCGCACATCCGCCATCTTGTGGTTATGTAAACAATTGAACCAAGTTAGATGTCGGTACATTACAATGTGTATAAACATATACCGTACCAAGATTTATTGCGTATGGTTGGTTAAATCGCGAGAAAAGTCTATTTAAATGTCGCAAATTCGCGTGACCGCCAAGTTGGCTTTGTAGTTACCAGTTTTTCAAAAGTCACATAGGTGAACTTCTAGTAGTTCCCTTTATCACCGTAAAAAAATCCAGGGTGATATCGGGAATAGTTTCGGAGATATTGAATGCTGGTGAAATAATTCGCACAGCCGCCATGTTGGCTTGGTGAGACGTAATAAAATTTGAAGGGCACGGTCGGGGTCGCCCGGAATAGTGCTATGAACTTACCGAGTTTCATTGAAATCGCTCCATCCATTTAGAAGTTATTATGGGTGGACACGCACACACCTCACAAACACACGCACACACACACGGACAAAAGGTGATCTCATAAGCCTATTTTTTCAAAATTGTAAATAGGCTAAAACTATAACTAATACTAACTACAGTCTTACATACTAGAAGAAGAAATGGTAAACAAATAAAGGATAAGGCAAATAAAGGACAGGAAGAAAAGAAATGTCCTCAAACCTCAAAGAATTAGGATTGAGGCACTTGGAAGGAAGGAGAGCCATGAAAGACCGATAGGAAAGGTAAAGAGGAGAGGGTCCGCCCCAAAGGCATTGGAAGAAGGAGAAAAACCGGACCCAACTCGGGGTCGCCAACTCCCGAGCTCACCAGCCGTGAGCCCCTGAGGGTGTAGCAATATTCAGGGTGCACCGGAAGTGGTGGAGCTACACACACCCTGCCTCCTTGAGGGCCTTGAGCAGAAGGCAGGAGATAACATGAAAAGAAAAGAAAGCTGACCCCTCGCAGAATGAGGGCATCAGGGAAGATGAGACAAGGGACAATTAAGGCGGGAAAGGAAGATACTCCCCAGGCCTCGGATACCCTTATACCGTTGGGATTAGAAGAGAACAAGAGTTGACCAAGAGAGGTGAACAGGAAAGAAGACGGAGAGGAGCGTGGCACAAGTAAATGGAAGCAATGCTGGACTCAGCTGGGATCCCGCGGTCGCCAACCCTCGTTCCACTAGATGTGAGCTCCTGGGGGGTCTTGATCATCAGCCCCGTGTAGTTTGGTGTGAATTAAACTTGTCTGTGTGTTTGTGTGATGGCTGTAGGAGTGTGTGTGTAATTGTATTAGGGACGAGGTATGCGCCCCGGGAATTAAAGTAAGCTTTTGCCTGAGGAAGTATGGTAAAACGCGCAGGATAGCCGCTGTCAGCGCCGGGATTGGAACCTGCGATCTCCGGACTTATTGTAGCTGCCCACGTGGCCATGGTGCATGGCTAGGCCACGGGAATGGAATAAATGCGAACTGTTTGTTTATCATCACGCAACATGCACTGATTAAAATGTTGCGATCAATTGTATGCATTATTCTTTGGTTGGTTGGTTCCTTAGTTTAGGGGCTGCGACAACGCGGTCATGTAGCCCCGTGTACTTTGGGTGTGTGTAGAATCTGTCTGATAACCGGTGTTAATTGTGATGACTGTAGTAGTATGTGTTATCTGTTTGTAATTCAAGAAAGGATTGCAGACGATAATATCAATTAGTTCCTACTTTCACTACCAAATGCTACCGTCCATGACAACTAGCTGTGATCTTGGCTACTACTAAATGCCATCGCAACCAGCGCCTGGTGAAGGACGTTGGATCTTAAGAGCATTACTCAAACCTAACCTACAAATTTTGCTTCACACAAATTTAATGAGTGGAAGGTTCTTTTTAACCATAAATCTATGACATGGGCCCGCCGGCTTTACTTCCCCTCCGAAGGAAGGCACTGAGGGATTTTAACGCTCTTGAAAAATCCGACGACTTCGGCCGCGTTTGAACCCGCGATCTTGGGCATAGAAGCTCGGTATGCTCTAACGGCAACGAAGCCTCTTTCTACGAACAGCTGATTACGTGGGGCAGTTGACCTTACTCTTTCATCCCGTAAAACAACAACAGCTAGCATCATCGTCATAAATGCTGTAGCCTGTTTCATCACAGACATGTATTTTATTGATTATATTTGATATATAGCAACAATATCCACTTTGCAATACAAAATGTTTTTATATGATGTCCTTAACTTTTTTGATACATATTTCGGTTCTTGTGAACCTTCTTCAGTCAAAACACATTCTCATATGACAATCTTGTTACACTTATAAAACTCTTTTTTACATTCGTCAAAATTGTTTAAAATAGACATAAAATACTTAAAGAATTCGATTATGTATTTGAAGTTCAGGTCTTAGGCCCTTCGTCGTTGGAATCCCAAATTTTAAACTCAGGATCCCATTGTGCAAGTGTCTTGTTAAGGGGGCACATACAGCTCAAGGAGCCACAACAATAACGATTTTAATTGTGCCTGCCACAAATCTTGTGCAACAATTTCGCATATTTTCACATTATTAATTAATTAATTAAGCGTCATTATTTTCATTTTTATTCTGAGCAAACTAAAAAAAACTGTTAAAGTTTCATAGAAAGACTAATTAAAGTCACAACGGTTTTGAGTGAGATTCATTTTGTAGCTGAAGGTTTAACACCCACATTAAAAAAAACTCCAAAAATCCCTATAAACACGGGATATATCAGGGAAACGGTGAAGGTCAGCAGCACAAAACAAGAACCAATTTTGAAAAAATGATAAAAATAATTATCATTTGAATTTTGAAAATTTTTAACTTTGCTTCTAATAGCAAGGTGTGTGTGTTTCCTTGGATATGTATATCATTGTTGTACAGGATTTGTGGCAGGCACAGTTATAATATTAAACTCGCTATTGTTGTGGCTCCTTGAGGTGTATGTGCCCCCTTAATATCGTGTATAAAAATCCTTGCGGCTATGGGTGAACGGAAGGGCTTAAGACCTGAACTTCAAATACATAATCGAATTCTTTAAGTATTTTATGTCTATTTTAAACAATTTTTACGAATGTAAAAAAGAGTTTTTATAAGTATAACAAGATTGTCATATGAGAATGTGTTTTGACTGAAGAAGGTTCACAAGAACCGAAACATGTATCAAATAAGTTAAGGACATCATATAAAAACATTTTGTATTGCAAAGTGTATATTGTTGCTATATATCAAAACAATACGGGAAAATCTAGAAGAATGACAAAAGTCATAGATATTCATGATTATACACACATCAAAAAAAGTTTTGCATCACCTCGGTTCCCAGATCTCCGGCATATAGACGTTGACTGTGTATATTGTATCAAAGATACAGTCCCTTTGACTGTTCATAGATGTCACTAAAACTGCTCAAAGATGTAAACAACCATGCATGAGCAGGGCCTATTAGACGGAGGGGGTACGACAGCCGATCAGTTCCAGTCATTCCACCAGGACGAAGGTACGCTGCTCATGTTGTCTGTAGTTCTACCATGCCTAGAAGATCAATACCGCAGTTCGATCGCGTCCGCATTGTTACTTTGTGTCAAGAAGGGCTCTCAACAAGGGAAGTTTCCAGGCGTCTCAGAGTGAACCAAAGCGATGTTGTTCGGACATGGAGGAGGTACAGAGATACAGGAACTGTCGATGACAGGCCTCGCTCAGGCCGCCCAAGGGCTACTACTGTAGTGGATGACCGCTACTTACGGATTGCCGCTCGGAGGAACCCTGACAGCAATGCCACCATGTTGAATAATGCGTTTCGTTCAGCCACAGGACGTCGTGTTTCAACTCAAACTGTGCGCAATAGGCTGCATGATGCGCAACTTCACTCCCGACGTCCATGGCGAGGTCCAGCTTTGCAACCCCGACACCATGCAGCGCGGTACAGATGGGCCCAACAACATGCTGAATGGACCCCACAGAATTGGCATCACGTTCTCTTCACCGATGAGTGTCGCATATGCCTTCAACCAGACAATCGTCGGAGACGTGTTTGGAGGCACCCTGGTCAGGCTGAACGTCTTAGACACACTGTCCAGCGAGTGCAGCAAGGTGGTGGTTCCCTGATGTTTTGGGGTGGCATTATGTGGGGCCGACGTACGCCACTGGTGGTCATGGAAGGCTCCGAAACGGCTTTACGATACCTGAATGACATCCTCCGACCCATAGTGCACCCATATCGGCAGAATATTGGAGAGGCATTTGTCTTCATGGACGACAATTCTCGACCTCATCGTGCACATCTTGTGAATGCGTTCCTTCAAGATAACGACATCGCTCGACTACAGTGGCCAGCATGTTCGCCAGACATGAACCCTATCGAACATGCCTGGGATATGTTGAAAAGGGCTGTTTATGGACGTCTTGACCCACCAACCACTCTGAGAGATTTACGCCGAATTGTCGTTGAGGAGTGGGACAATTTGGACCAACAGTGTCTTGATGAACTTGTGGATAGTATGCCACGACGAATACAGGCATGCATCAATGCAAGAGGACGTGCTACTGGGTATTAGAGGTAGTGGTGTGTACTGCAATCTGGACCACAAATGCTGAAAGTCTAGCTGTATGATGGTACAACATGCAATGTGTGGGTCTCATGAGCAATAAAACGAGCTGAAATGTTGTTTGTGTTGATCTCTATTCCCTTTGTATTTAAAGGTTCCGGAACTCTTGGAACCGAGGTGATGCAAAACTTTTTTTGATGTGTGTATTTTATTATTGTCTATTTTAATCTAATATATTTTATTTACAATCGCTGTGGTGGGATGTTTTAAGCGTCGTACTGAGAGCTTCGGACGAGCTAAGCAGCTTGTGATATTTAACCCTACAATTCTAACATACGTAAAATTTACGTATATAAATAACTAGCTGTTACCCGCGGCTTCGCCAGCAATAACATTTGGAATCCCCTTATAACATTAGTTAAATAGATAGATAAGCATGGGTCCTAGTGGAAAGAAATTCTATCACCTGAAACCAAAAATGCATGGGACGAAAAAAAAAACATCAAAATATCATGTTGGTTTCGGACCCTAAAAGACGTGAAAAATATAATAAAAGTATTAAAAAAACTATTTTTGAAATTTCATTCCAATCAATTTTTATGTCATTCCTGGGACTTAGAAAATTCCCGTCAAAAAGTACAAAATCATTAATAACTCCCTAAGTATTCGTCGTATGATGAAATAGCAAGAGACAAAAAAGATGTAATGTGTTATTGTCTACAACATAGGCCATGTATAATTTTACACACAGACATATTACGTCCCTCCCTCCCCCGTAATTTCACCCCTCCCCATGGGCCCCTTAAATTGGATTTAGAAAAAAACGGTCAAACACCTGTTTAGTTATTTTCATGCTGATTTGTTTCGGCTGAGTTCCAAACTCCTCGCCTATGTCGTTTAAGAGATACACGCTCCGTTAGGAATCCTTCAACCCCCACTTTTCACCCCTTCCACCTCATAATATACACCACATCGAAAAACCCTCAGACACATGTCTTCTTATTTTTAATGATGAGTTTATATGCCGAGTATCACATCCCCCAATGAAAGCAATCGGGAGATATTGCTAATCAATGAAATGTAAGTCTACCCCCTTAACACCCCATTAGAACCTGAATAGCCAAAAAACCTTTCTTAGTGGGCGTTTGCGGCCCTTGAGGAAGCTGCATACCAAATTTCATTCCAATCCGTTCGGTGGTTTCTGAGATTTCGTGATGAATGAATGAGTGAGTGAGTGAGTCAGTCAGTCAGTGAGTGAGTGGTATTTGAGCTTTATATAGTAGATTTAACTGCTTAGAATTCCCTATATATCTGTCCCCACCCTACCATTTTCCAGCAGTGCCTCTACTGGTCTATGGTGGTGAGGTCAATGCTTTTGTTATTAATGCCAATCAGTTCTAGAGGCATAATCATGGGGCAAACAATTGCCTGGAAACTATCCTTGAATTTAACAACATATTGGTTTCTCCATCGAAATAACAATGAAGTGGAGAATTTGATGTAGATATAGAGGGATTATAAAAACAACCTCATAAAACCAGAGACAGTATAAGAGTCTGGAGAGATTACGTGCTGCTATTTACGTCAAAGTAGACGACTTCTGTATTTGTTAGCCATTTTTAATTTATGAAAAAATAGGCTTATGAGATAACCTTTTGTCCGTGTGTCTGTGTGTGCGTGTGTTCGATGGTATGTGTATGTGTCCCCTAATAACTTCTAAACGGCTGGAGCGACTTCAATGAAACTCGTTAAGTTCATAGCACCATTTCGGACGACCCCGACCGTGCCCTTCAAATTTTCTTACGTCTGACCAATCCAACATGGCGGCTGTGCGAAATATTTCACCAGCATTCAATATCTCCGAATCTATTACCGATATCAACCTGGAATTTTGTACGGTGATAAAGGGAACTACTAGAAGTTCACCTATGTGACGTTTGAAAAGCTGGTAACTACAAAACCAACATGGCGGCCAAGTGAATTTGAGACATTTAAATAGACTTTTCTCGCTATTTAACCAACCAAACGCAATAAAACTTGGTACAGTATATGTTTATACACATTGTAATGAAACAACATCTAATTTCGTTCAATTGTTTACATAATCTCAAGATGGCGGCTGTGCGAAATATTTCACCGACATTCTCTATCTCTGAAACTATTAGCGGTATCACCCGGAAATTTTGTACGGATATAAGAGGCACTACTGGAAGTTCATCTATAAGCCTTTCAAAAAACGGTTAACTGCAAAACGAACATGGCGGCCAAGCGAACTTCAAAATATTAAATAGACCTTTCTCGTGATTTAATGTTCCAAACGGAATGAAATCTGGTCAGGAAATGTTTATACACATTGTAATGCACTGGTATCTAATTTAGTTCAATTGTTTACATAACCTCAAGATGGCGGCTGTGCGAATTTTAAAATTAAGTTTTAATTTCTTGTGTCGTAATCATGCGATCGAAGTGAAAGTTTGAATAATGAACCTACGTAATAATTTTCCTTTAATGGTACAGGACTCTATGGCCTGTACATATAACAATCCAACGTGGCGGCCATACGAAATATTTAGATGGATCTCAATACCTACGAATCTATTACAGCAATCAAACAGAATATTTTAATGTTCATAGCGGCTATGAACATAAGTTCACCTATGGGACTTTCAATAACCTGGTGATCACAAATCCAACATGGCGGTGACGCGAAATATAAATATTCACATGGATGTTTCTCGCAATTTAACCATCCGAGTGCAGTGAAACTTGGTACAGTAAATCCTTATACAAATGTTAATCCACTGGCATCTAATTTGTTTCAATTGTTTCCATAACCACAAGATGGCAGCTGTGCGAAATTTTAAAATCTCGTTTTACTTCTTGTGTCCTAATCATGCGATTGAAGTGCGAATGCTACACGTACACAATAATCTTCATGTAACAGCACATAACTCTAGGACCTACATAAAAAAATCCAACATGGCAACCATCCCAAATATTTAGTCGGTTCTCAATATCTACGAATCTATTACAGCAATCAAACTGAAATTTTGTATGTTGATAGTGGCAATTAACATAAGTAGGATATATGAAAATAGGCTCTATAGTTCTTAACGGAAGTAGTTGTTGTGTTTAAGATGGAACTTAGCGTACTAAACTTCAAAGACCACTGAGGGGTCAGTGCATATAAATTGTGTTACATACGAAATATACTGTATATTAATTTGAACCAGTTAACTAGCACAAAGATCGTAATGTACATATATTTAACGTTTTATTAGTACTAAGCATCAATTGCACAATGTTAGTATTGTAGGGTTAATATTACGAGGCACGAATCTTGGATAAAGAGCGAGACGAATAATTAGTATTCAGTCTCTTATTGGTGAGGTCATCAGGAGCGGAATACGATAACTCGGACTGGTGTCGAATCAAGCTATTTCCATCTCGTCTGATGTGAGCCCGTACTTTCAATAATCTGATGAACTCCTTTGAGCAGCATTCCCCCTACACAAGCTCTCTGACATTGAATGATTCACATGCACACGGCTGGATTTCATATCGACCAGCTTCTTTGGACTTGCTGGAACTATTTCTATTTCCAAAGAGTTTCGCCATTCATCACTGCTTGAAAAAAACTTGGCGTACATTTTTAAAAAGATGCTCAGGAAAGATAAGGACGGAGAAGGTTCTTGAGAGAGAGCCGACAAGAAGCGAAGACGAGAAGGAATTCTTAAAGAGCACTTAGAAACTTTTTCACTTGATATTGTTTCTTTATAGTTAATAATCCAATTCGGTTTCTACTGATAAATTGAATGTATCTCAAAGTTTCCTGTTTGGTTAAGTTTGGAATTATTCGAAATAAAGTTACTTGAAGCAGAAACCTTGAAGCAGAGGTAACAATATGCTCATCTCAGCGATATTTCCTCCGAATGAGCGCTCCACTGCCAAGCATTAATAGGATAGCATCAGGGGCGTATATACGAATTCTTCGATGGGTGGGGGGCTGACTATCCTGGAAAATTGTGAGTATTCTCAGAGGACTGTCGCCGAAAAATACCCAGAAATATGATCAATATCTTAGAGCATATAACTTTGCGTAATTATTTTTGATAAGAGTTAATTGAAAAATTATAAATTTGTGTAGCAAACAATTTGTGGCAATACAAAAGAAGTTGTAAAATACAACACAACAGACAAATAAAATTGTAGGCCCATACTTAATGAATTTCTATTATGGCCTACGGAGTATGAATGGCAAATATCTAAATAATTGTCTATTTATGAAGCAGAAAGATAAACTGTTTCTTTGTTTACAAATTAATTGGAAGATGATCCTCATCACATTCATAAATAAGCCGACCTACAACTTCAAAACCTATAAATATAAATTACCTGGCTCCTTAAGACGTTCCCTGAAGGCCTTGGACTTCAGAAGACAAAGGTACGTATTTGATTAAATTATTAAATACATCCGAAAATGCATCTTGTCAACGGACAATACGACTGACAAAGACGTGACCCAGTTTTAGTTTATAAGTACGAGTACAATTTGGAAATAAATATCAAATCATGTTAGCTTAATCAAATGTATCTTCTTCCTTTATGATCGTCATCTCTTCTCTGTAACAATCTCCGAATCCCTTATTGTTTGTCCCGTTCCTTTTGCCAAGATAAACATTCTCATCGCGGGCGCTTTCCATTTACAAGAAGTGCCGATAATGCGATCGCTTAGACATTCGGTTGATAACCGCTAGATGGAAATAGCGTCGAAGTTACGGACTTAAAATAGTAACGGTTCAATTTTATTTCTCAACAGTACCCTACTGTGGAATTCTCAGTTCTGACTCGCAAGGCTGAGTGTACCCCGTTCCAACCTTCAGACCAGAATTAAAATTTCTTGGCAGAGCCGGGAATCGAATGCGGGCCTCCGGGGTGGTGCCCTAGAATGCTAGCCGCTACACCACGAGGCAGTCTAATCTCAATCTTAATATTGTTTATAACTTAAGCAATAAGTTAAGCTTAGGATACAACCAAATTTACAATTAACTTATTTTACGCTTTTACCAAAGCAACACATTCTTAAGTTTTATTGGCTCTTTTCGAGTGGGGGTTGGCTTGATCCCCCACAGCTCGCCCCTTATAAACGCCCCTGGATCGAATCCTGGCTAATTTCATGGCACAAGTAGCAAAAATGTAAATATACAGGGCAAAACACTGGGAAACGTTTAAATGCATATTATTATTATTATTATTATTACTATTACCAACGGGGTCGGGGATGCGATGAGATGAAAGTCTTTGTGGCGGTTGGTTTTCACAGCACGATGCCCTTCCTGACAACAACCACGTGAGAGGAAATTGAGAGATGGAATGGATTTTTTAATTCTATTATCAGAAACATACATTTTAAACATATAAACAGTTATTATATTATCTTTGCCCAAAACTTGGCCACTTCCAGTGCACTCTGTGCTCCCTGACGAAGTTCTTCTTCCGTGCAGGATGCTGGGCACAGTCGACACTCAGTCATTTGCTGAACAGTCTGGTCTTCTCCACAATCACATTGCATATCATCCTGGTCAATGTAACCCCATATTGCCATATTAACCCTTGATCTGCCTACTCTAGAGCGCAGTCTATTCAGGGACTTCCAAGTCGTCCATTCCTCGTCATAGCCAGGCGGTAGAGTTTCAGAAACATTTTCCCAACCAGAAACATCCATTTTCGAGCCCTTTTCAGGGCCACAGTTAACGATTATCTCTATTAACATAGAAGGCATAACACCTGCTACAAGAACTATGCACTCATCACCAGTGCCATATACTGTGCATACAGGAGACACATAGACGGTGTGACATGCGCAGACCAAAAATACACGGAATGCGTCTCGCCATTGAAAGACCACATGGAATGGATGAAGACGAATGAAATTGGGCAAGGATGTGGAAGGAAGCGGCCGTGGCCTGTCAGAAGGTACCGTCCCAGCATTTGCCTGGAGTTGAAACTGGGAAAGCAAGGATGGCTAACGGTGGGGCTCGAATCCACGTCTACCGAGTTCGCAGAGAGTGACACAGTTCTGCCAGGGGCTATCGTCTTGTTTATTTGTGTAAAAGCACTTTATAAACAAAAAATATATTTCCGTTGACTTTTCAAGAAATGCAAGTTTTTTCCTGTACTATTGAGACGATTTTGAAGATTTTGGTACAAACCACACCTTCTAGCTCCCTCTGGTTTAGGAGCTAGAGTTTTGTGAAACACACACCTTAGCGATAATAAGATAATAACAATAGAAGCAAGACTACAGAAGATGGATACTGCTTTCCATTTGACAAAATAAGTTTATAACCAAAAAAAAGCCTCTCTTGGAATTGTAACATTCAGCATTATAAAAGAGCCCGTTATGCAACGGATACACTTAATCTACAACATAAAACACTGAGAAACCAATTGGAGATTAAGTAACGCAAAATCATGCGAACAATTTTGGGACCAAGAATCAAAGATGGAATTCGTCTTCCAAAACCTAATGTTGACGTCTATTTGAAAGTTACTAAAATCACAGGCACAATCCGTATCACAAGGATCCTATTCATGGGACATCTAGACACAATGGGCCCAACTAGGTTAACACATAAAATCTGTACGTTTTTGCACACAAAAAAAGGCAACAAGGTCTAATTGGTACAAACAGGCGGAAAAGGACTTGGATGTATTAGGTTTTCCCAATCTCAAGGATCGAGAGGAAATTAGGAAAATTACTCATACACGGGGTTTTGAGGCAGAAGAGAGAACACCTACCTGACACGTCTGGTCGCAGCAACGAAGACTCGCTCAATCGTTGCGCATGAAGAGTTATTGGGCAAACATCAAGGCCAATAAGTGTTGATTCCGCGTGGTCCTAGGAGACCCATTCGCGCAAAAGAAGAAGAAGAAGAAGCTACAAACTTGTTGTAGTTGTGTGCTGTTTTCATGAAATGTTGTGCAGTGCATCTTTGGACCAAGTCTTAGCAAGTTTCAAAGATCTTTCCAGACCACCGTGATGACGCCATTAGGGTACATTTGTCCATATAAACTTGGGGATTTATTTATGGTCTACCACTGACATCTCCAGATATTGTTAATAACTAGTGGACCCGTACGAGAACATGTCTGAAGTCCTGGAGCAAACAAGTGCGACTGTTAACTTCGACTTCTAACTCTTTTGTCATTCAATAATCAATATTGAAATACATTTTGAATAATATTATTAACTTAAATGCTTTTGAATATATTTCCTTTGCGACAGTCAAATTCCTTGAATATCAAAAACAACATTGTCTACTTTGTTCCAGGCCTGGAAACTTGCACCACTGCATGTGTTTTGGCTCTTGAGCTACCGCGGCACACAAGGGGACACAGTAGTCCGCTCTTGGCCTTAATTGCAACAATTGATTAATACTAGCGGACCCGGGCGAGAAATCTAGATATGTTCATAAGTCATACTTTCCCCAATAGGGTTATAATGAGTGACTTAGGAGAAAGGTCAGTGGTAGAACATAAATAAATCCCCAAGTTTATATAGACAGATGTACCCTAATGGTTATGTTTTTATTTCAACCAAATCGATAATTATGGAATTAGAATGCAGGAGAAAAAACTGTACCCAATCCATTGATTTACTGATTCTGAAAACCAGATGAGCTTAAACCATGTGTGTGCTGAGTCCATTGATTGAAAGCTTAGCATTAACACTCGCCAGTTATACGATTTGGGTACCCAATCCATTGATTTAGCCTACTGATTCTCAAAACCATGGGAAATGATAGAAGAAAGAACTGTAAATGAATTAACGTTTAATAGTTCTAAGGTTTTTGACGACGTAACATTCACCGGTTATACGATTAGAGTACTGAATCCATTGATTTACTGTTTCTGAACACCGTGCGAAATGATAGAAGAGAAACCCGTAAGAGAATTAACGTTCAATAGTTTTAAGGGTTTAGACGACAACTCATAATTACAGCATGTTACAGGAACAGTATTTGCAAATCGCACACTTCTTATAAAAAATGATATTTATAAAATTAGAATGCAATTCGTCACTGCTAATTTATGAAATTATACGATTTGAGTACACATTCCTTTGATTTACTGTTTCTGAAATCGATGCAAAATGATAAAGGAAAGACCTCAGAATGTCAAAATGACATTTAAAGAAAAGAGGCGTCACAGCGGAAAAAATGTGAAGTGGGCAGCAATTATGGAGCGTATCTTCCTGCAGCAATAGTAACTGCAAATCGCACACTTCGTACAGTTTTTTAAAAATCATTTTTTAAAGAAATTATAGATAATTATGAAATTAGAATGTATATTCGCTTTCATTTGAATGCACATTTTTGACGATCGGTCGCTTGTGAGCGCCGCAGGAGGGATCTATACTACTGAAATAATATATATGATTGTAGTCAGTTTCAGGCCGTATTGTACCAGTTTCTGAGTGGTCCGCGTAAGTGTGAGATGAGCATCAGTGCTATTCACGGCCGAATGCCCTTTCTAACGTCAACATCCTGAGAATAATTCCTGTCTTATTCCTTGGTCACTGGATGAGCGTCACCTTCACCTTGTGTGTGGGGGGAAGCAGATGTGTTACATCGCACCTTAAAGTGGGACATATTACTTATTCCTTGGGCACTGAATGAGCGTCACCTTCACCTTGTGTGGGGGGAAGCAGATGTGTTACATCGCACCTTAAAGCGGGACATATTACTTATTCCTTGGTCACTGGATGAGCGTCACCTTCACCTTGTGAGGGAGGAAGCAGATGTGTTACATCGCACCTTAAAACGGGACATATTACTTATTCCTTGGGCACTGGATGAGCGTCACCTTCACCTTGTGTGTGGGAGGAAGCAGATGTGTTACATCGCACCTTAAAACGGGACATATTACTTATTCCTTGGGCACTGGATGAGCGTCACCTTCACCTTGTGTGAGGGGGGAAGCAGATGTGTTACATCGCACCTTAAAGTGGGACATATTACTTATTCCTTGGGCACTGGATGAGCGTCACCTTCACCTTGTGTGGGGGGAAGCAGATGTGTTACATCGAACCTTAAAGCGGGACATATTACTTATTCCTTGGGCACTGGATGAGCGTCACCTTCACCTTGTGTGTGGGAGGAAGCAGATGTGCTACATCGCACCTAAAATCGGGACATATTACTTATTCCTTGGGCACTGGATGAGCGTCACCTTCATCTTGTGAGTGGGGAAGCAGATGTGTTACATCGCACCTTAAAATGGGACATATTACTTATTCCTTGGTCACTGGATGAGCGTCACCTTCACCTTGTGTGTGGGAGGAAGCAGATGTGTTACATCGCACCTTAAAGTGGGACATATTACTTATTCCTTGGGCACTGGATGAGCGTCACCTTCACCTTGTGTGTGGGAGGAAGCAGATGTGTTACATCGCACCCAAAATCGGGACATATTACTTATTCCTTGGGCACTGGATGAGCGTCACCTTCACCTCGTGTGTGGGAGGAAGCAGATGTGTTACATCGCACCTTAAAGTGGGACATATTACTTATTCCTTGGGCACTGGATGAGCGTCACCTTCACCTTGTGTGAGGGGGGAAGCAGATGTGTTACATCGCACCTTAAAGCGGGACATATTACTTATTCCTTGGGCACTGGATGAGCGTCACCTTCACCTTGTGAGGGGGGAAGCAGATGTGTTACATCGCACCATAAAGTGGGACATATTACTTATTCCTTGGGCACTGGATGAGCGTCACCTTCACCTTGTGAGGAGGGAAGCAGATGTGTTATATCGCACCTTAAAATGGGACATATTACTTATTCCTTGGGCACTGAATGAGCGTCACCTTCACCTTGTGTGGGGGGAAGCAGATGTGTTACATCGCACCTTAAAGCGGGACATATTACTTATTCCTTGGTCACTGTATGAGCGTCACCTTCACCTTGTGAGGGAGGAAGCAGATGTGTTACATCGCACCGTAAAACGGGACATATTACTTATTCCTTGGGCACTGGATGAGCGTCACCTTCACCTTGTGTGTGGGAGGAAGCAGATGTGTTACATCGCACCTTAAAACGGGACATATTACTTATTCCTTGGGCACTGGATGAGCGTCACCTTCACCTTGTGTGAGGGGGGAAGCAGATGTGTTACATCGCACCTTAAAGTGGGACATATTACTTATTCCTTGGGCACTGGATGAGCGTCACCTTCACCTTGTGTGGGGGGAAGCAGATGTGTTACATCGCACCTTAAAGTGGGACATATTACTTATTCCTTGGGCACTGGATGAGCGTCACCTTCACCTTGTGTGTGGGAGGAAGCAGATGTGTTACATCGCACCTAAAATCGGGATATATTACATATTCCTTGGGCACTGGATGAGCGTCACCTTCATCTTGTGAGTGGGGAAGCAGATGTGTTACATCGCACCTTAAAATGGGACATATTACTTATTCCTTGGTCACTGGATGAGCGTCACCTTCACCTTGTGTGTGGGAGGAAGCAGATGTGTTACATCGCACCTTAAAGTGGGACATATTACTTATTCCTTGGGCACTGGATGAGCGTCACCTTCACCTTGTGTGTGGGAGGAAGCAGATGTGTTACATCGCACCCAAAATCGGGACATATTACTTATTCCTTGGGCACTGGATGAGCGTCACCTTCACCTCGTGTGTGGGAGGAAGCAGATGTGTTACATCGCACCTTAAAGTGGGACATATTACTTATTCCTTGGGCACTGGATGAGCGTCACCTTCACCTTGTGTGAGGGGGGAAGCAGATGTGTTACATCGCACCTTAAAGCGGGACATATTACTTATTCCTTGGGCACTGGATGAGCGTCACCTTCACCTTGTGAGGGGGGAAGCAGATGTGTTACATCGCACCATAAAGTGGGACATATTACTTATTCCTTGGGCACTGGATGAGCGTCACCTTCACCTTGTGAGGAGGGAAGCAGATGTGTTATATCGCACCTTAAAATGGGACATATTACTTATTCCTTGGGCACTGAATGAGCGTCACCTTCACCTTGTGTGGGGGGAAGCAGATGTGTTACATCGCACCTTAAAGCGGGACATATTACTTATTCCTTGGTCACTGTATGAGCGTCACCTTCACCTTGTGAGGGAGGAAGCAGATGTGTTACATCGCACCGTAAAACGGGACATATTACTTATTCCTTGGGCACTGGATGAGCGTCACCTTCACCTTGTGTGTGGGAGGAAGCAGATGTGTTACATCGCACCTTAAAACGGGACATATTACTTATTCCTTGGGCACTGGATGAGCGTCACCTTCACCTTGTGTGAGGGGGGAAGCAGATGTGTTACATCGCACCTTAAAGTGGGACATATTACTTATTCCTTGGGCACTGGATGAGCGTCACCTTCACCTTGTGTGGGGGGAAGCAGATGTGTTACATCGCACCTTAAAGTGGGACATATTACTTATTCCTTGGGCACTGGATGAGCGTCACCTTCACCTTGTGTGTGGGAGGAAGCAGATGTGTTACATCGCACCTAAAATCGGGATATATTACATATTCCTTGGGCACTGGATGAGCGTCACCTTCATCTTGTGAGTGGGGAAGCAGATGTGTTACATCGCACCTTAAAATGGGACATATTACTTATTCCTTGGTCACTGGATGAGCGTCACCTTCACCTTGTGTGTGGGAGGAAGCAGATGTGTTACATCGCACCTTAAAGTGGGACATATTACTTATTCCTTGGGCACTGGATGAGCGTCACCTTCACCTTGTGTGTGGGAGGAAGCAGATGTGTTACATCGCACCCAAAATCGGGACATATTACTTATTCCTTGGGCACTGGATGAGCGTCACCTTCACCTCGTGTGTGGGAGGAAGCAGATGTGTTACATCGCACCTTAAAGTGGGACATATTACTTATTCCTTGGGCACTGGATGAGCGTCACCTTCACCTTGTGTGAGGGGGGAAGCAGATGTGTTACATCGCACCTTAAAGCGGGACATATTACTTATTCCTTGGGCACTGGATGAGCGTCACCTTCACCTTGTGAGGGGGGAAGCAGATGTGTTACATCGCACCATAAAGTGGGACATATTACTTATTCCTTGGGCACTGGATGAGCGTCACCTTCACCTTGTGAGGGGGGGGGGGAAGCAGATGTGTTACATCGCACCTTAAAATGGGACATATTACTTATTCCTTGGTCACTGGATGAGCGTCACCTTCACCTTGTGTGTGGGAGGAAGCAGATGTGTTACATCGCACCTTAAAGTGGGACATATTACTTATTCCTTGGGCACTGGATGAGCGTCACCTTCACCTTGTGAGGGGGGAAGCAGATGTGTTACATCGCACCTTAAAGCGGGACATATTACTTATTCCTTGGTCACTGGATGAGCGTCACTTTCACCTTGTGTGAGGGGGGAAGTAGATGTGTTACATCGCACCTAAAATCGGGATATATTACTTATTCCTTGGTCACTGGATGAGCGTCACCTTCACCTTGTGTGTGGGAGAAAGCAGATGTGTTACATCGCACCTAAAATCGGGACATATTACTTATTCCTTGGGCACTGGATGAGCGCCACCTTCACCTTGTGTGAGGGAGGAAGCAGATGTGTTACATCGCACCTTAAAGCGGGACATATTACTTATTCCTTGGGCACTGGATGAGCGTCACCTTCACCTTGTGTGAGGGGGGAAGCGGATGTGTTACATCGCACTTTAAAGTGGGACATATTACTTATTCCTTGGGCACTGGATGAGCGTCACCTTCACCTTGTGTGTGGGAGGAAGCAGATGTGTTACATCGCACCTAAAATCGGGACATATTACTTATTCCTTGGGCACTGGATGAGCGTCACCTTCACCTTGTGTGAGGGGGGAAGCGGATGTGTTACATCGCACCTTAAAGTGGGACATATTACTTATTCCTTGGGCACTGGATGAGCGTCACCTTCACCTTGTGTGAGGGGGGAAGCGGATGTGTTACATCGCACCTTAAAACGGGACATATTACTTATTCCTTGGGCACTGGATGAGCGTCACCTTCACTTTGTGTGAGGGGGGAAGCGGATGTGGTACATCGCACCTTAAAGTGGGACATATTACTTATTCCTTGGGCACTGGATGAGCGTCACCTTCACCTTGTGTGTGGGAGGAAGCAGATGTGTTACATCGCACCTTAAAATGGGACATTTTTCTTATTCCTTGGGCACTGGATGAGCGTCACCTTCACCTTGTGTGTGGGAGGAAGCAGATGTGTTACATCGCACCTTAAAATGGGACATATTTCTTATTCCTTGGGCACTGGATGAGCGTCACCTTCACCTTGTGTGAGGGGGGAAGCAGATGTGTTACATCGCACCTTAAAGCGGGACATATTACTTATTCCTTGGGCACTGGATGAGCGTCACCTTCACCTTATGTGTGGGAGGAAGCAGATGTGTTACATCGCACCTAAAATCGGGACATATTACTTATTCCTTGGGCACTGGATGAGCGTCACCTTCACCTTGTGAGGGGGGAAGCAGATGTGTTACATCGCACCTTAAAATGGGACATATTACTTATTCCTTGGGCACTGGATGAGCGTCACCTTCACCTTGTGTGAGGGGGGAAGCAGATGTGTTGCATCGCACCTTAAAGCGGGACATATTACTTATTCCTTGGGCACTGGATGAGCGTCACCTTCACCTTGTGAGGGGGGAAGCAGATGTGTTACATCGCACCTTAAAGCGGGACATATTACTTATTCCTTGGTCACTGGATGAGCGTCACCTTCACGTTGTGTGTGGGGGGAAGCAGATGTGTTACATCGAACCTTAATGCAGGACATATTACTTATTCCTTGGTCACTGGATGAGCGTCACCTTCACTTTGTGAGGGGGGAAGCAGATGTGTTACATCGTACCTTAAAGCGGGACATATTACTTATTCCTTGGGCACTGGATGAGCGTCACATTCACCTTGTGTGTGGGAGGAAGCAGATGTGTTACATCGCACCTTAAAGCGGGACATATTACTTATTCCTTGGGCACTGGATGAGCGTCACCTTCACCTTGTGTGTGGGGGGAAGCAGATGTGTTACATCGCACCTTAAAGCGGGACATATTACTTATTCCTTGGGCACTGGATGAGCGTCACCTTCACCTTGTGTGAGGGAGGAAGCAGATGTGTTACATCGCACCTTAAAGCGGGACATATTACTTATTCCTTGGGCACTGGATGAGCGTCACCTTCACCTTGTGTGTGTGGAAGGAAGCAGATGTGTTACATCGCACCTTAAAGCGGGACATATTACTTATTCCTTGGGCACTGGATGAGCGTCACCTTCACCTTGTGTGAGGGAGGAAGCAGATGTGTTACATCGCACCTTAAAGCGGGACAAATTACTTATTCCTTGGGCACTGGATGAGCGTCACCTTCACCTTGTGTGTGGGAGGAAGCAGATGTGTTACATCGCACCTAAAATCGGGACATATTACTTATTCCTTGGGCACTGGATGTGCGTCACCTTCACCTTGTGAGGGGGGAAGCAGATGTGTTACATCGCACCTTAAAATGGGACATATTACTTATTCCTTGGGCA
Source organism: Meconema thalassinum (assembly GCA_946902985.2). Classification (NCBI taxonomy): domain Eukaryota; kingdom Metazoa; phylum Arthropoda; class Insecta; order Orthoptera; family Tettigoniidae; genus Meconema; species Meconema thalassinum. The sequence goes on along the minus strand of OX336392.1, from coordinate 10,537,272 downwards.
CTGGATGAGCGTCACCTTCACCTTGTGTGAGGGGGGAAGCAGATGTGTTACATCGCACCTTAAAGCGGGACATATTACTTATTCCTTGGTCACTGGATGAGCGTCACCTTTACCTTGTGTGTGGGAGGAAGCGGATGTGTTACATCGCACCTAAAATCGGGACATATTTCTTATTCCTTGGGCACTGGATGAGCGTCACCTTCACCTTGTGAGGGAGGAAGCGGATGTGTTACATCGCACCTAAAATCGGGACATAGGCCTATTACTTATTCCTTGGGCACTGGATGAGCGTCACTTTCACCTTGTGTGTCGGAGGAAGCAGATGTGTTACATCGCACCTAAAATCGGGACATATTACTTATTCCTTGGGCACTGGATGAGCGTCACTTTCACCTTGTGTGTGGGAGGAAGCAGATGTGTTACATCGCACCTTAAAGCGGGACATATTACTTATTCCTTGGGCACTGGATGAGCGTCACCTTCACCTTGTGTGTGGGAGGAAGCAGATGTGTTACATCGCACCTTAAAATGGGACATATTACTTATTCCTTGGTCACTGGATGAGCGTCACCTTCACCTTGTGTGTGGGAGGAAGCAGATGTGTTACATCGCACTTTAAAACGGGACATATTACTTATTCCTTGGGCACTGGATGAGCGTCACCTTCACCTTGTGTGAGGGGGGAAGCAGATGTGTTACATCGCACCTTAAAACGGGACATATTACTTATTCCTTGGGCACTGGATGAGCGTCACCTTCACCTTGTGTGAGGGGGGAAGCGGATGTGTTACATCGCACCTTAAAGTGGGACATATTACTTATTCCTTGGGCACTGGATGAGCGTCAACTTCACCTTGTGAGGGAGGAAGCAGATGTGTTACATCGCACCTTAAAATGACACATATTTCTTATTCCTTGGGCACTGGATGAGCGTCACCTTCACATTGTGTGAGGGGGGAAGCGGATGTGTTACATCGCACCTTAAAGTGGGACATATTACTTATTCCTTGGGCACTGGATGAGCGTCACCTTCACCTTGTGTGAGGGGGGAAGCGGATGTGTTACATCGCACCTTAAAACGGGACATATTACTTATTCCTTGGGCACTGGATGAGCGTCACCTTCACCTTGTGTGAGGGGGGAAGTGGATGTGTTACATCGCACCTTAAAGTGGGACATATTACTTATTCCTTGGGCACTGGATGAGCGTCACCTTCACCTTGTGAGGAGGGAAGCAGATGTGTTATATCGCACCTTAAAATGGGACATATTACTTATTCCTTGGGCACTGGATTAGCGTCACCTTCACCTTGTGTGAGGGGGGAAGCAGATGTGTTACATCGCACCTTAAAGCGGGACATATTACTTATTCCTTGGTCACTGGATGAGCGTCACCTTCACCTTGTGTGAGGGGGGAAGCGGATGTGTTATATCGCACCTTAAAATGGGACATATTACTTATTCCTTGGGCACTGGATGAGCGTCACCTTCACCTTGTGTGAGGGGGGAAGCAGATGTGTTACATCGCACCTTAAAACGGGACATATTACTTATTCCTTGGGCACTGGATGAGCGTCACCTTCACCTTGTGTGAGGGGGGAAGCGGATGTGTTACATCGCACCTTAAAGTGGGACATATTACTTATTCCTTGGGCACTGGATGAGCGTCAACTTCACCTTGTGAGGGAGGAAGCAGATGTGTTACATCGCACCTTAAAATGGGACATATTTCTTATTCCTTGGGCACTGGATGAGCGTCACCTTCACATTGTGTGAGGGGGGAAGCGGATGTGTTACATCGCACCTTAAAGTGGGACATATTACTTATTCCTTGGGCACTGGATGAGCGTCACCTTCACCTTGTGTGAGGGGGGAAGCGGATGTGTTACATCGCACCTTAAAACGGGACATATTACTTATTCCTTGGGCACTGGATGAGCGTCACCTTCACCTTGTGTGAGGGGGGAAGCGGATGTGTTACATCGCACCTTAAAGTGGGACATATTACTTATTCCTTGGGCACTGGACGAGCGTCACCTTCACCTTGTGTGTGGGAGGAAGCAGATGTGTTACATCGCACCTAAAATCGGGACATATTACTTATTCCTTGGGCACTGGATGGGCGTCACCTTCACCTTGTGTGAGGGGGGAAGCGGATGTGTTACATCGCACCTTAAAGTGGGACATATTACTTATTCCTTGGGCACTGGATGAGCGTCACCTTCACCTTGTGTGAGGGGGGAAGCGGATGTGTTACATCGCACCTTAAAACGGGACATATTACTTATTCCTTGGGCACTGGATGAGCGTCACCTTCACCTTGTGTGAGGGGGGAAGCGGATGTGGTACATCGCACCTTAAAGTGGGACATATTACTTATTCCTTGGGCACTGGATGAGCGTCACCTTCACCTTGTGTGTGGGAGGAAGCAGATGTGTTACATCGCACCTTAAAATGGGACATATTTCTTATTCCTTGGGCACTGGATGAGCGTCACCTTAACCTTGTGTGTGGGAGGAAGCAGATGTGTTACATCGCACCTTAAAATGGGACATATTTCTTATTCCTTGGGCACTGGATGAGCGTCACCTTCACCTTGTGTGAGGGGGGAAGCAGATGTGTTACATCGCACCTTAAAGCAGGACATATTACTTATTCCTTGGGCACCAGATGAGCGTCACCTTCACCTTGTGTGTGGGAGGAAGCAGATGTGTTACATCGCACCTAAAATCGGGACATATTACTTATTCCTTGGGCACTGGATGAGCGTCACCTTCACCTTGTGAGGGGGGAAGCAGATGTGTTACATCGCACCTTAAAATGGGACATATTACTTATTCCTTGGGCACTGGATGAGCGTCACCTTCACCTTGTGTGAGGGGGGAAGCAGATGTGTTACATCGCACCTTAAAGCGGGACATATTACATATTCCTTGGGCACTGGATGAGCGTCACCTTCACCTTGTGAGGGGGGAAGCAGATGTGTTACATCGCACCTTAAAGCGGGACATATTACTTATTCCTTGGTCACTGGATGAGCGTCACCTTCACCTTGTGTGAGGGAGGAAGCAGATGTGTTACATCGCACCTTAAAGCGGGACATATTACTTATTCCTTGGGCACTGGATGAGCGTCACCTTCACCTTGTGTGTGGGAGGAAGCAGATGTGTTACATCGCACCTTAAAGCGGGACATATTACTTATTCCTTGGGCACTGGATGAGCGTCACCTTCACCTTGTGTGAGGGAGGAAGCAGATGTGTTACATCGCACCTTAAAGCGGGACATATTACTTATTCCTTGGGCACTGGATGAGCGTCACCTTCACCTTGTGTGTGGGAGGAAGCAGATGTGTTACATCGCACCTAAAATCGGGACATATTACTTATTCCTTGGGCACTGGATGAGCGTCACCTTCACCTTGTGAGGGGGGAAGCAGATGTGTTACATCGCACCTTAAAATGGGACATATTACTTATTCCTTGGGCACTGGATGAGCGTCACCTTCACCTTGTGTGAGGGGGGAAGCAGATGTGTTACATCGCACCTTAAAGCGGGACATATTACTTATTCCTTGGTCACTGGATGAGCGTCACCTTCACCTTGTGTGTGGGAGGAAGCGGATGTGTTACATCGCACCTAAAATCGGGACATATTTCTTATTCCTTGTTCACTGGATGAGCGTCACCTTCACCTTGTGAGGGAGGAAGCGGATGTGTTACATCGCACCTAAAATCGGGACATATTACTTATTCCTTGGGCACTGGATGAGCGTCACTTTCACCTTGTGTGTCGGAGGAAGCAGATGTGTTACATCGCACCTAAAATCGGGACATATTACTTATTCCTTGGGCACTGGATTAGCGTCACTTTCACCTTGTGTGTGGGAGGAAGCAGATGTGTTACATCGCACCTTAAAGCGGGACATATTACTTATTCCTTGGGCACTGGATGAGCGTCACCTTCACCTTGTGTGTGGGAGGAAGCAGATGTGTTACATCGCACCTTAAAATGGGACATATTACTTATTCCTTGGTCACTGGATGAGCGTCACCTTCACCTTGTGTGTGGGAGGAAGCAGATGTGTTACATCGCACCTTAAAACGGGACATATTACTTATTCCTTGGGCACTGGATGAGCGTCACCTTCACCTTGTGTGAGGGGGGAAGCAGATGTGTTACATCGCACCTTAAAACGGGACATATTACTTATTCCTTGGGCACTGGATGAGCGTCACCTTCACCTTGTGTGAGGGGGGAAGCGGATGTGTTACATCGCACCTTAAAGTGGGACATATTACTTATTCCTTGGGCACTGGATGAGCGTCACCTTCACCTTGTGAGGAGGGAAGCAGATGTGTTATATCGCACCTTAAAATGGGACATATTACTTATTCCTTGGGCACTGGAAGAGCGTCACCTTCACCTTGTGTGAGGGGGGAAGCAGATGTGTTACATCGCACCTTAAAGCGGGACATATTACTTATTCCTTGGTCACTGGATGAGCGTCACCTTCACCTTGTGTGTGGGAGGAAGCGGATGTGTTACATCGCACCTAAAATCGGGACATATTTCTTATTCCTTGGGCACTGGATGAGCGTCACCTTCACCTTGTGAGGGAGGAAGCGGATGTGTTACATCGCACCTAAAATCGGGACATATTACTTATTCCTTGGGCACTGGATGAGCGTCACTTTCACCTTGTGTGAGGGGGGAAGCGGATGTGTTACATCGCACCTAAAATCGGGACATATTACTTATTCCTTGGGCACTGGATAAGCGTCACCTTCACCTTGTGAGGGAGGAAGCGGATGTGTTACATCGCACCTAAAATCGGGACATATTACTTATTCCTTGGGCACTGGATGAGCGTCACTTTCACCTTGTGTGTGGGAGGAAGCAGATGTGTTACATCGCACCTAAAATCCGGACATATTACTTATTCCTTGGGCACTGGATGAGCGTCACTTTCACCTTGTGTGTGGGAGGAAGCAGATGTGTTACATCGCACCTTAAAGCAGAACATATTACTTATTCCTTGGGCACTGGATGAGCGTCACCTTCACCTTGTGTGTGGGAGGAAGCAGATGTGTTACATCGCACCTTAATGCGGGACATATTACTTATTCCTTGGGCACTGGATGAGCGTCACCTTCACCTTGTGTGAGGGAGGAAGCAGATGTGTTTCATCGCACCTTAAAGCGGGACATATTACTTATTCCTTGGGCACTGGATGGGAGTCACCTTCACCTTGTGAGGGGGGAAGCAGATGTGTTACAACGCACCTTAAAGCGGGACATATTACTTATTCCTTGGGCACTGGATGAGCGTCACCTTCACCTTGTGTGTGGGAGGCAGCAGATGTGTTACATCGCACCTAAAATCGGGACATATTACTTATTCCTTGGGCACTGGATGTGCGTCACCTTCACCTTGTGAGGGGGGAAGCAGATGTGTTACATCGCACCTTAAAATGGGATATATTACTTATTCCTTGGGCACTGGATGAGCGTCACCTTCACCTTGTGTGAGGGGGGAAGCAGATGTGTTACATCGCACCTTAAAGCGGGACATATTACTTATTCCTTGGTCACTGGATGAGCGTCACCTTCACCTTGTGTGTGGGAGGAAGCGGATGTGTTACATCGCACCTAAAATCGGGACATATTTCTTATTCCTTGGGCACTGGATGAGTGTCACCTTCACCTTGTGAGGGAGGAAGCGGATGTGTTACATCGCACCTAAAATCGGGACATATTACTTATTCCTTGGGCACTGGATGAGCGTCACTTTCACCTTGTGTGTGGGAGGAAGCAGATGTGTTACATCGCACCTAAAATCGGGACATATTACTTATTCCTTGGGCACTGGATGAGCGTCACTTTCACCTTGTGTGTGGGAGGAAGCAGATGTGTTACATCGCACCTTAAAGCGGGACATATTACTTATTCCTTGGGCACTGGATGAGCGTCACCTTCACCTTGTGTGTGGGAGGAAGCAGATGTGTTACATCGCACCTTAAAATGGGACATATTACTTATTCCTTGGTCACTGGATGAGCGTCACCTTCACCTTGTGTGTGGGAGGAAGCAGATGTGTTACATCGCACCTTAAAACGGGACATATTACTTATTCCTTGGGCACTGGATGAGCGTCACCTTCACCTTGTGTGAGGGGGGAAGCAGATGTGTTACATCGCACCTTAAAACGGGACATATTACTTATTCCTTGGGCACTGGATGAGCGTCACCTTCACCTTGTGTGAGGGGGGAAGCGGATGTGTTACACCGCACCCAAAATCGGGACATATTACTTATTCCTTGGGCACTGGATGAGCGTCACCTTCACCTTGTGTGTGGGAGGAAGCAGATGTGTTACATCGCACCTTAAGGCGGGACATATTACTTATTCCTTGGGTACTGGATGAGCGTCACCTTCACCTTGTGTGAGGGGGGAAGCAGATGTGTTACATCGCACCTTAAAGTGGGACATATTTCTTATTCCTTGGGCACTGGATGAGCGTCACCTTCACCTTGTGTGAGGGGGGAAGCGGATGTGTTACATCGCACCTTAAAGTGGGACATATTACTTATTCCTTGGGCACTGGATGAGCGTCACCTTCACCTTGTGTGTGGGAGAAAGCAGATGTGTTACATCGCACCTTAAAATGGGACATATTACTTATTCCTTGGTCACTGGATGAGCGTCACCTTCACCTTGTGTGTGGGGGGGAAGCAGATGTGTTACATCGCACCCAAAATCGGGACATATTACTTATTCCTTGGGCACTGGAAGAGCGTCACCTTCACCTTGTGAGGGGGGAAGCAGATGTGTTACATCGCACCTTAAAATGGGACATATTACTTATTCCTTGGTCACTGGATGAGCGTCACCTTCACCTTGTGAGGGGGGAAGCAGATCTGTTACATCGCACCTTATAACGGGACATATTACTTATTCCTTGGGCACTGGATGAGCGTCACCTTCACCTTGTGAGGGGGGAAGCAGATGTGTTACATCGCACCTTAAAACGGGACATATTACTTATTCCTTGGGCACTGGATGAGCGTCACCTTCACCTTGTGTGTGGGAGGAAGCAGATGTGTTACATCGCACCTTAAAGCGGGACATATTACTTATTCCTTGGGCACTGGATGAGCGTCACCTTCACCTTGTGTGAGGGGGGAAGCGGATGTGTTACATCGCACCTTAAAGTGGGACATATTACTTATTCCTTGGGCACTGGATGAGCGTCACCTTCACCTTGTGTGTGGGAGGAAGCAGATGTGTTACATCGCACCTTAAAATGGGACATATTTCTTATTCCTTGGGCACTGGATGAGCGTCACCTTCACCTTGTGTGTGGGAGGAAGCAGATGTGTTACATCGCACCTTAAAGCGGGACATATTACTTATTCCTTGGGCACTGGATGAGCGTCACCTTCACCTTGTGTGTGGGAGGAAGCAGATGTGTTACATCGCACCCAAAATCGGGACATATTACTTATTCCTTGGGCACTGGATGAGCGTCACCTTCACCTTGTGTGAGGGGGGAAGCGGATGTGTTACACCGCACCCAAAATCGGGACATATTACTTATTCCTTGGGCACTGGATGAGCGTCACCTTCACCTTGTGTGTGGGAGGAAGCAGATGTGTTACATCGCACCTTAAAGCGGGACATATTACTTATTCCTTGGGTACTGGATGAGCGTCACCTTCACCTTGTGTGAGGGGGGAAGCAGATGTGTTACATCGCACCTTAAAGTGGGACATATTACTTATTCCTTGGTCACTGGATGAGCGTTACCTTCACCTTGTGAGGGGGGAAGCAGATGTGTTACATCGCACCTTAAAGTGGGACATATTACTTATTCCTTGGGCACTGGATGAGCGTCACCTTCACCTTGTGTGAGGGGGGAAGCAGATGTGTTACATCGCACCTTAAAGCGGGACATATTACTTATTCCTTGGGCACTGGATGAGCGTCACCTTCACCTTGTGAGGGGGGAAGCAGATGTGTTACATCGCACCTTAAAACGGGACATATTACTTATTCCTTGGGCACTGGATGAGCGTCACCTTCACCTTGTGAGGGGGAAGCAGATGTGTTACATCGCACCTTAAAGCGGGACATATTACTTATTCCTTGGTCACTGGATGAGCGTCAACTTCACCTTGTGTGTGGGAGGAAGCAGATGTGTTACATCGCACCTTAAAGCGGGACATACTACTTATTCCTTGGGCACTGGATGAGCGTCACCTTCACCTTGTGTGTGGGAGGAAGCAGATGTGTTACATCGCACCTTAAAGCGGGACATATTACTTATTCCTTGGTCACTGGATGAGCGTCACCTTCACCTTGTGAGGGAGGAAGCGGATGTGTTACATCGCACCTTAAAGCGGGACATATTACTTATTCCTTGGGCACTGGATGAGCGTCACCTTCACCTTGTGTGTGGGAGGAAGCAGATGTGTTACATCGCACCTTAAAGTGGGACATATTACTTATTCCTTGGGCACTGGATGAGCGTCACCTTCACCTTGTGTGAGGGGGGAAGCAGATGTGTTACATCGCACCTTAAAGCGGGACATATTACTTATTCCTTGGGCACTGGATGAGCGTCACCTTCACCTTGTGAGGGGGGAAGCAGATGTGTTACATCGCACCTTAAAACGGGACATACTACTTATTCCTTGGGCACTGGATGAGCGTCACCTTCACCTTGTGTGTGGGAGGAAGCAGATGTGTTACATCGCACCTTAAAGCGGGACATATTACTTATTCCTTGGTCACTGGATGAGCGTCACCTTCACCTTGTGAGGGAGGAAGCGGATGTGTTACATCGCACCTTAAAGCGGGACATATTACTTATTCCTTGGGCACTGGATGAGCGTCACCTTCACCTTGTGTGTGGGAGGAAGCAGATGTGTTACATCGCACCTTAAAGTGGGACATATTACTTATTCCTTGGGCACTGGATGAGCGTCACCTTCACCTTGTGTGAGGGGGGAAGCAGATGTGTTACATCGCACCTTAAAGCGGGACATATTACTTATTCCTTGGGCACTGGATGAGCGTCACCTTCACCTTGTGAGGGGGGAAGCAGATGTGTTACATCTCACCTTAAAACGGGACATATTACTTTTTCCTTGGTCACTGGATGAGCGTCACCTTCACCTTGTGTGTGGGAGGAAGCAGATGTGTTACATCGCACCTTAAAGCGGGACATATTACTTATTCCTTGGGCACTTGATGAGCGTCACCTTCACATTGTGAGGGGGGAAGCAGATGTGTTACATCGCACCTTAAAACGGGACATATTACTTATTCCTTGGGCACTGGATGAGCGTCACCTTCACCTTGTGAGGGGGGAAGCAGATGTGTTACATCGCACCTTAAAGCGGGACATATTACTTATTCCTTGGTCACTGGATGAGCGTCACCTTCACCTTGTGTGTGGGAGGAAGCAGATGTGTTACATCGCACCTTAAAGCGGGACATATTACTTATTCCTTGGGCACTGGATGAGCGTCACCATCACCTTGTGTGAGGGGGGAAGCGGATGTGTTACATCGCACCTTAAAGTGGGACATATTACTTATTCCTTGGGCACTGGATGAGCGTCACCTTCACCTTGTGTGTGGGAGGAAGCAGATGTGTTACATCGCACCATAAAATGGGACATATTTCTTATTCCTTGGGCACTGGATGAGCGTCTCCTTCACCTTGTGTGTGGGAGGAAGCAGATGTGTTACATCGCACCTTAAAGCGGGACATATTACTTATTCCTTGGGCACTGGATGAGCGTCACCTTCACCTTGTGTGAGGGGGGAAGCGGATGTGTTACATCGCACCTTAATGTGGGACATATTACTTATTCCTTGGGCACTGGATGAGCGTCACCTTCACCTTGTGTGTGGGAGGAAGCAGATGTGTTACATCGCACCTTAAAATGGGACATATTTCTTATTCCTTGGGCACTGGATGAGCGTCACCTTCACCTTGTGTGTGGGAGGAAGCAGATGTGTTACATCGCACCTTAAAGCGGGACATATTACTTATTCCTTGGGCACTGGATGAGCGTCACCTTCACCTTGTGTGTGGGAGGAAGCAGATGTGTTACATCGCACCCAAAATCGGGACATATTACTTATTCCTTGGGCACTGGATGAGCGTCACCATCACCTTGTGAGGGGGGAAGCAGATGTGTTACATCGCACCTTAAAATGGGACATATTACTTATTCCTTGGTCACTGGATGAGCGTTACCTTCACCTTGTGAGGGGGGAAGCAGATGTGTTACATCGCACCTTAAAACGGAACATATTACTTATTCCTTGGGCACTGGATGAGCGTCACCTTCACCTTGTGAGGGGGGAAGCAGATGTGTTACATCGCACCTTAAAATGGGACATATTACTTATTCCTTGGTCACTGGATGAGCGTCACCTTCACCTTGTGAGGGGGGAAGCAGATGTGTTACATCGCACCTTAAAACGGGACATATTACTTATTCCTTGGGCACTGGATGAGCGTCACCTTCACCTTGTGAGGGGGGAAGCAGATGTGTTACATCGCACCTTAAAACGGGACATATTACTTATTCCTTGGTCACTGGATGAGCGTCACCTTCACCTTGTGTGTGGGAGGAAGCAGATGTGTTACATCGCACCTTAAAGCGGGACATATTACTTATTCCTTGGGCACTGGATGAGCGTCACCTTCACCTTGTGTGTGGGAGGAAGCAGATGTGTTACATCGCACCTTAAAGTGGGACATATTACTTATTCCTTGGGCACTGGATGAGCGTCACCTTCACCTTGTGTGAGGGGGGAAGCAGATGTGTTACATCGCACCTTGAAGCGGGACATATTACTTATTCCTTGGGCACTGGATGAGCGTCACCTTCACCTTGTGAGGGGGGAAGCAGATGTGTTACATCGCACCTTAAAATGGGACATATTACTTATTCCTTGGTCACTGGATGAGCGTCACCTTCACCTTGTGAGGGGGGAAGCAGATGTGTTACATCGCACCTTAAAACGGGACATATTACTTATTCCTTGGTCACTGGATGATCGTCACCTTCACCTTGTGTGTGGGAGGAAGCAGATGTGTTACATCGCACCTTAAAGCGGGACATATTACTTATTCCTTGGGCACTGGATGAGCGTCACCTTCACATTGTGAGGGGGGAAGCAGATGTGTTACATCGCACCTTAATGTGGGACATATTACTTATTCCTTGGGCACTGGATGAGTGTCACCTTCACCTTGTGAGGGGGGAAGCAGATGTGTTACATCGCACCTTAAAGCGGGACATATTACTTATTCCTTGGGCACTGGATGAGCGTCACCTTCACCTTGTGTGAGGGGGGAAACAGATGTGTTACATCGCACCTTAAAGTGGGACATATTACTTATTCCTTGGGCACTGGATGAGCGTCACCTTCACCTTGTGAGGGGGGAAGCAGATGTGTTACATCGCACCTTAAAGCGGGACATATTACTTATTCCTTGGGCACTGGATGAGCGTCACCGTCACCTTGTGTGTGGGGGGAAGCAGATGTGTTACATCGCACCTTAAAACGGGACATATTACTTATTTCTTGGGCACTGGATGAGCGTCACCTTCACCTTGTGTGGGAGGAAGCAGATGTGTTACATCGCACCTTAAAGCGGGACATATTACTTATTCCTTGGGCACTGGATGAGCGTCAGCTTCACCTTGTGAGGGAGGAAGCAGATGTGTTACATCGCACCTTAAAATGGGACATATTACTTATTCCTTGGGCACTGGATGAGCGTCACCTTCACCTTGTGTGGGAGGAAGCAGATGTGTTACATCGCACCTTAAAGCGGGACATATTACTTATTCCTTGGGCACTGGATGAGCGTCACCTTCACCTTGTGTGAGGGGGGAAGCAGATGTGTTACATCGCACCTTAAAGCGGGACATATTACTTATTCCTTGGGCACTGGATGAGCGTCACCTTCACCTTGTGAGGGGGGAAGCAGATGTGTTACATCGCACCTTAAAGCGGGACATATTACTTATTCCTTGGTCACTGGATGAGCGTCACCTTCACGTTGTGTGTGGGGGGAAGCAGATGTGTTACATCGCACCTTAAAGCGGGACATATTACTTATTCCTTGGTCACTGGATGAGCGTCACCTTCACCTTGTGAGGGGGAAGCAGATGTGTTACATCGCACCTTAAAGCGGGACATATTACTTATTCCTTGGGCACTGGATGAGCGTCACCTTCACCTTGTGTGTGGGAGAAAGCAGATGTGTTACATCGCACCTTAAAGCGGGACATATTACTTATTCCTTGGGCACTGGATGAGCGTCACCTTCACCTTGTGTGTGGGGGGAAGCAGATGTGTTACATCGCACCTTAAAGCGGGACATATTACTTATTCCTTGGGCACTGGATGAGCGTCACCTTCACCTTGTGTGAGGGAGGAAGCAGATGTGTTACATCGCACCTTAAAGCGGGATATATTACTTATTCCTTGGGCACTGGATGAGCGTCACCTTCACCTTGTGTGTGGGAGGAAGCAGATGTATTACATCGCACCTTAAAGCGGGACATATTACTTATTCCTTGGGCACTGGATGAGCGTCACCTTCACCTTGTGTGAGGGAGGAAGCAGATGTGTTACATCGCACCTTAAAGCGGGACATATTACTTATTCCTTGATCACTGGATGAGCGTCACCTTCACCTTGTGTGTGGGAGGAAGCAGATGTGTTACATCGCACCTTAAAGCGGGACATATTTCTTATTCCTTGGGCACTGGATGAGCGTCACTTTCACCTTGTGTGGGGGGAAGCAGATGTGTTACATCGCACCTTAAATCGGGACATATTACTTATTCCTTGGGCACTGGATGAGCGTCACCTTCACCTTGTGTGGGAGGAAGCAGATGTGTTACATCGCACCTTAAAGCGGGACATATTACTTATTCCTTGGGCAATGGATGAGCGTCACCTTCACCTTGTGTGAGGGGGGAAGCAGATGTGTTACATCGCACCTTAAAGCGGGACATATTACTTATTCCTTGGGCACTGGATGAGCTCACGCGCCACGCTCCGCCGTATCGTATTAAGTATTCTCTTACGGCCACACGACCTACTTCCCTCTCGCGGACCTGGTAATCAATGGATGACGTCATTATTTGTTTATGACCCTGTCGAGGTCACTGCTGGAGGTTATATCCACATACACCACCAGGAAAACAGATATAAAAAGTATATATAGAAATTGATCTTTCTAGACCACCATGATGACACCTATTAGGGTACGTCTGACCATACAAACAGTTGGGATTTATTTATGTTTTACCATTGACATCTCCAGATATTATTATTAATCAATAATATTATTAATATTCTTAGAAAATACGAGGACAGAGGATTTTGAATATAAGAAAGTAATAAATTATTTACCCAGATAGTAAGACAGCAATTGACTCCATTGCTGACTTCAGAAATCATAACCAACTAATTCAGAATATAAGGACGACTACAGCTATTTTAAAAAGAAGAAATTGGATTGTAAAATTTCAATGGATTAAGGCTCATACAGGTGTTGCCGGGAATGAACTGGCTCATAAAATTGTAATGGAGGATGCAAAATAAAGTGAGGTTTGTTTCGATAAAATACCCATCTCAACCTTTAAAAAAATATTCTCAAAGATGAATCAATTCATGAATGGCAGCAAAAATGGGAACAAACTTCAAAAGGCACACTTACAAAAGAATTCTTTCCAACAGTTGCAGGTAGATTAAAATCCAAAATCACCTTAACACCTAATATGACTACAATACTGACTAGACATGGAAATATTGCTTCGTACTTACACAGACTTAAAATTATACGTAATCCCGAGTGTTCCTGTAAAAGCAGCCCTCAGACTATAAATCATAAATTTTTGTGTGCAGTGCAGTGAAAAATATTAGGCAATTCTTGATAAATAGTGTTAATAGAGACGATAACTGGCCGATGAAGAAATCTGTGCTATTAGAAAATTATTTTAAGGAATTTTCCAAATATGTTAATGCTCTGGATTTACAAGCTCTTGGGAAAAACGAAGACTAATATTGTTTGATAATGTTAGGATTATCAGTCATCTAGAAATGTAATTATTAAAATACCGGGTGAGTTATCCGAGGTCGTTGCGGCATGACTGTTGGCAGTCGCTCACATCCGGGAGGCGAGGAGGTTCGAATCCCCCCGCCGGCAACCTTGAAGATGGTCTTCTGTGGTTTCCCATCTTCCTTCCAGGCAAATGCCGGGGTTGGTCCCTAACTATAGGCCACAGTCGCTACCTTCCAACTCCTCGACCATCCCATCCAACATTCCTCCCCAACGGTACCTGTAGCTCACCCATTGGGTGTCCGACTCGAAGCAGCTACAAAACTGGCGAGCCGAACATGTCCTCGGACACTCCCGGCACTAAAAGCCATACGCTAAAAAAAATGTATTGTAAGTACATGTAGTACTACTTATATGCAGTGGGGCATGCAGAGTGTATGAACGGTAAATACATTTTAAAAAAATGGAAGAAAGCCTACTGAAAATGGAAATTGCTTCCATTTGACAAAACAAGTTTATAACAAAAAATCCCTCTCTTGGAATGGTAAAAGTCAACATTATAAAACAGTAGTCCTGCCTGCAGCCCGTTATGCAGCCGAGACACTTAATCTACAACACAAAACACTGAGAAATCAATTGGAGATTAAGTAACGCAAAATAATGCAAAATAACTTGGGACCAAGAATCAAAGATGGAATTCACTTTCCAAAACTTAATGTTGACGTATGTTTGAAAATTACTAAAATGACAGACACAATCCGTAGGGGAAGGATCCAATTCATGGGACATTTGCACAGACTGGAGCCAACTAGGTTAACACATGAAATCTTTACGTTTTTTGCAGAAAAGGGCAACAAGGTCCAATTGCTACAAACAGGCGGAAAAGGACTTGGCTGAATTAGGTTTTCCCAATCTCAAGGATCGAGAGGAAATTAGGAAAATTACTCATACACTGGGTTTTGAGGGAGAAAAGAGAAGACCTATCAGACAAGTCTGGTCGCAACAACGATGACTCGCTCAATCGTTGCGCATGAAGAGTTATTGGGCAAACATCAAGGCCAATAGGTGATGATTCCGCGTGGTCCTAGGAGACCCATTCGCGCAGAAGAGGAAGAAGCTACAAACTTGTTGTAGTTGTGTGCTGTCTTCATGAAATGTTGTGCAGTGCATCTTTGGACCAAGTCTTAGCAAGTTTTCCACGCATCTCCTTTGAGGTTGAACATAAGAACATTATTGGTTGGTTGGTTCCTTAGTTTAGGGACTGCGACAACGCGGTCATGTAGCCCCGTGTACTTTGGGTGTGTGTAGAATCTGTCTGATAACCGGTGCTAATTGTGATGGCTGTATTAGTGTGTGTTATTTGTTTTTAATTCAAGTAAGGACTGCAGACGCTAATTTCAAGTAGTTCCTACTTTCGCTACTAAATGCTACCGTCCACGACACCTAGCTGTGAACTTCACTACTACTAGATGCCATCGCAACCAGCGCCCGGTGACAAACGTTGGAACGTAAGAGCATTAATCAAACCTAACCTACAAATTTCGGCTTCACACAAGTGTTGTTAGTAGATGGTCCTTTTTCATGCCATAAATCTATAACATGGGACCGGCAGCTTAATTCCCTTTCGAAGGAAGACATACTGAGGGATTTTTAACGCTCTTAAAAATCCGATGATTTCGGCCGGGTTTGAACCCGTGACTTTGGGCATAGAAGCTCAGCATGCTACCAACTACGCCACCGAAGCCGCTAACATTGTAGCCTAACTGATAGCTCATACAGACGCACTGCATCCAACTCCTCTCAGGGGATTTCATTGCAAGTAGCTCTGTAAAGAACTTATCTATTAGTTCTATCAACTGGAAAACTCTCGCGCCAACCGAAGACATTCGTACATGGCCTTCATGGTGATAGAGCAACAATGCCAAGCTCGAATCTCAATGTTCAAACTCTTTAGTCGTCTTAGACAATGCACATTTCAATGATAACATCTCATCCTTAAGGTGCTATCTACATTACATGAGCACAACCTCAATGGATTATGACACGGAAGATAATTATAATAATAATAACATCATATGGCCTCGGATGCCAGGTGTAAGCATTGTTAATTAACACCCAGAGGGCAGTTTGCATGTCGAATTTTTGTTGTTCCTAAGAGCGCTACGAAATTCAAGGAGGTTAGATATCTAAGCTCCTTGACACTATAGCGCTTTCTAGTAGAGAAAGGAGGAACTATTGTTTTGGGGAAAAATCCCGAGATTAATTTTGCTATAATGAACACGGCCTACTGAATTCAAATGGGTTCTTTGACATGCCAACAACGTAGGACATGAGTGTCGTGATAT
Organism: Meconema thalassinum; assembly: GCA_946902985.2. NCBI lineage: Eukaryota > Metazoa > Arthropoda > Insecta > Orthoptera > Tettigoniidae > Meconema > Meconema thalassinum. Next base: position 10,520,822 of record OX336392.1, on the reverse strand, counting down.
TTGTCGCCTTTCAAAAATCACTTACTACGGCCAGGAGCGAACTTCCAATCTTGGGGTTGGTAGTCCGACACGATAACCACTCACCCACCGTGCCAAGCACACGGAAGATTAAGTTCATTGTAATGGTTATCAACTTTGCCAAAGATCAGTTCAGTTGAATATTCTGTACATCTATAATTTAGGGTAGCCTTCCTACGCCAAAATATTGAGGCGAATGACATCGATGTTGAACCATTTTAAAAATCACCACCAATAACGCGATAAAAAATACTTACTAAAATATATAACTTTCATTTACCGCGTGAAGTTGGCATCTTTCCGTAACAAAACGCAGAAGTTCATTTTATGGAAGTCATATGCATGGCGTCTATAAGGTAGAGAATTCAGTGCCATCTAGTGGTTCATTACCGAGGCTTCGCTTCGATGTCCCCTCGAATATGATACGAGAAATAAGAATATGTCTGCCGCGATCTTGAGTTTTTGGAAACAGCTGAACATCAGGTGTCAATATAGGCTACTATTTAGCACAAGATGAAAATTTTCAGTGCCAAGTTTCACTGCGATTGCGTCATTAAGATTGCTCGGATGTTACTTGCATCATAATGTTTTCTAGCATATGTTCAAGAGAAATGTTAAGCGCTATGAGTAGCGTCTTTCAATAACGCTTAAACTCTCCCGAAATATCTCTATAGGGCATCCAGCGTTGAGAAAAGACTATGGGTCTTACGGGCTTTTACTTTTAACGCCCCCATCCCCCTCCCTACACTGGTTTTGTTACCTCATCTCTCGTCATGAAGGAACTCTGGACATATATATCCTTCGTCATAATAGCTTCCTACACATTCGCCAATTGATTGCCTTTGTTATTGCATACAAGTATCGTTTATATTACGTTTTAGTAATTTAAACATTTTCCAGGTTAGCACGCTGGAAATAAGAGTTTGTCCTATGCTGCATGCTCGCCCGGAGTGGAGCACGAGCTCAGTTCCACCAGCAACATAAGTTCTGAAGCACTATCCCTCATTGGTGTTACTGTTGTGTGTCTGTTTAATTTTCTTTTCGATCGAATCAGTGCTGCCGACAGTGGGGTTGGTACCCACTGTCTCCCGAATGCAAACTCACAGCTGCGTGCCCCTAACCACACGGCTAACTCGCTACAATATTACAAATAATAATCTAAACAAAACAACAACAACAACAACAACAACAACAACAACAATAACATTGAAACTAAATTATAGCCCAACTAATAACAACAATGGTGATGATCAACAAACAGTATTGCTGAGTGAAAATTGTTAACTTCGTCAGCATACATCCGAGAAGGAAGGAAGGGTTGTGCTTTCGACATCTGTCCAATCCGTTAACATCTGCTAATTCATGAAAACGCAGTACTCGAAGTGGGTGAAGATAACGTATGATGTCAGCGCAACCTCTACCTAGAGTTAGCAATACTGTCGCGGGTTCACACGGAGTCGTGAAGCGGGCGAGATCACTACTGGTCGATCAGCCGGTCGTGGTCACGACCTCGTGTGAACCAGTGGTCGTGGGATTGTGGGTCGTGCCAACACCACCGAGAGAGAAGGCCATGCAATAGGATTTATGACGTCATAGTCTTCCGGCCATCAGCGAGCGCGTTACCCAGCTATGAACAAGCTGTGAGGAAACGAGACTGAGTGTTTACTTATAAAATTGCGTTCTACAGACGCGAATAAATAAATAACGAAATCATAAATGAAACATGGTCAGAAGTTGATGTGATCGCTATATTACACAAATAAATCGACGTTTTCGATCAGACTCGGTAAGTATGCATTTCGAACCTTGCGAGTTTGAACTTGACCGAAGACACTGTTGTGTCAGCAATAAATGCGATTTATAGAAGTATTCAATCAAAAACTTTGTAAGATATACAACCCATTTTAACGTGAAATGTCGACTACAGGAAAAGACACTTCTATAGTCAATCATCTGTCCCAACGGTCCAGGTTTGATTCCCACCTCTGCCGGAAAATGTAATTCTGATTTGAGGTTTGAAACTAAATTCACTCAGCCTCACTAAACTGAGAAGAAGTGGGTTTGATTCTCCTTTCTCCTCCAGGTAAATGATGGAATTGTTCATAACAGAAGACCATGGTCACTTCCTTCCCAATTCTAGCATCACAATCCACACCCTACCACAGACAATACACATTCAAATTCTACCCGTATTCGAGTACACATGGCTGATGACAGTGATGTCGTAACCCACTCACGAAACAACAACAATTAGACACGGAAAGTTTTCCTCCGTGATAAGAAACCAGCCTGGTAATAATTATAATGCCTATGACAGAAAAGGTTGGTTGATTGGTTCCTCAGTTTAGGGGCTGCGACAACGCGGTCATGTAGCCCCGTGTACTTTGGGTGTGTGTAGAATCTGTCTGATAACCGGTGTTAATTGTGATGGCTGTATTAGTGTGTGTTATCTGTGATTCAGGTAAGGACTGCAGACGATCAATTTCAAGTAGTTCCTACTTTTGCTACCAAATGCTACCGTCAACGATACCTAGCTATGAACTTGGCTACTAGATGCCACCGCAACTGGTTTATGGCGTCGAACGTTGGAACTTAATAGAGCGATAATCGAATCTAACCTACAAATTCAGCTTCACACAATTGTAGTTAGTGGAAGGTTCTTTTGCATGCCATAAGTCTGTGACATGGGCCTGCCGGTTTTATTTCCCCTCCAAAGGAAGGCATACTGAGGGATTGTTAACGCTCTTAAAATTCCGACGACTTCGGCCGGGTTTGAACCCGTGATCGTGGGCACAGAAAAGGCTACCTACTGAAATGGAACAGAGCAGCAGTTTTAAAGAGACATGAGAACATTTACCAAAGAACAAACTTGTTGATTCATGTCTAACAGGTACAGTATCCTCAACACTTTGATGCTCATGTGCATGCACTGAATGGGCATTCCTTATAAGTTCCTCAATTTCTAACATTGCACCTAACTGCCTTGGTAAATATATGTTATTACAACGTTTCACTACTTTATTATATACATACAAGGAGGCACTCAAACCTTCTGTTATCTTAATGTAGCAACGCAAGTGTTCATTCAAGTGTTAATTAAAATAAAATATATAGACTGCATGATTCCTCTTTATTGTAATTCCCCTCAGGATGAAGACACGCACTGTTAACTTCACCTTGAGTTCCTGAAAGTTGCTAAATAAAACCGCTTGCAGATTCTTCGCCAATGTCTGCATACATTCAGCAAGAGCCTAGGATAAACTTTCATTTTCAATCCTACACCTCCTATCATCTGGATCTTCTCGGCAGACAATAGTGCAGTGCCAGTTAAATACTCTGGGCAGTTGTGGAAACGAGAAGGGACTGCTCCTAGGAATTTCATTCGAACATGTCGAAACAATAATGTTATCACCTTGTATTACATTAGTTACTCTATTTATTCTAAATTTATTCAATCTCAAACTTGATTTACACACCCCTCTTCCCCCGCCCCAATAATAAATGTAATGAATGAGATTAGTGGAATAGAAACACGGATTAATCAGAACCTGCTACAGGTTATCGGCCTAATGCAGTAAAGTTCTTGCAATGTAAACGCCCTACGACATAACATGTACGGTAGCACATTATTTAGGTTAGAAAATTCTGAATTTTACACCTAAATTTAATTTTCACGAGCAGAGAGGCTAGCTTGACTATCTGTTTACTAATCTTTAAACAATCTCGGTTCATACATACCTTGGAATGTTTTGTAGGAATATATTGCGGTGAATAGCTGGTACCGATTTCGAATTCTTCCCTTCATAATTAGGAAATGGTCCATTGGTTTAATTGCCTTAACAATCTGGCACACTGCATTTATTAGGCATAACGTAACACTGCACTGATAACCATGAGGTATAAGCGAATAGGAATTCCGAGAAAATCAGTACCGGGACCGTAAACACTAAACACATAACGTGGAAACCACACCATAAACACGAATATTTTCCCTGTGTCTGCATGGCCACACAGCCGTTGGGCCGTGACGTCACTCGCATATTCAAACCGTATTGCATGGCCTTCTCTCTAGGTGGTGATGGTCGTGCTCGCCCTCAAAAAGGTGGGGCGTCAAATCTCCGGCTGGTTGGAGTGAGCACGACCTCTTCAGTCGTATTCCTGCCGAAGGGGTGACAACATGTCTGTGTTTAAAATGAGTAGTGCGCAGGTGATGAAGTTTGTCGAGTTATACCGCGAAAAGGAATGTTTGTGGAAAATAAATTCGGAAGCATACAAGAATCGAGATGCTAGGGACGCAGCATTGCAAGAAATATGCAGTGAAATGAACATTGATGGTTTCGGGATTCGTGAAGTGGCACAGAATATAAAAAATATTAGATCTTCCCCTTATCAGGAAATTAAAAGAAATTGCAAACCCGAAGAAAACTGGAACCTCGGTTGAGGACGTACATAACTTAAGTTTGTGCCCTTAATTAGGCAATGGTCACTCAAGGTTCAATACCACCGTTGCAATTTACCAGACTTGTCGGAATGAAGTATTCAGCAGTGAAGTTCCAACAATAGTTTTATTCTTCAAATTAGAAAGACCTGGTTACATACTAAGTTACAGGTTGACTTATGGACTAGATGTGAACATTGAGGGCAAATGGCTTCCGTCTTTTATAGTTTGGCAGAAGCGGTAAACAGCCGAGAGGGTTCCAGAATACCTTTCTTGAAATACATGTCATGTTACGATAAGCTTGTTTATGACCCACTTACAGAAAGAGGAAACTTCTAGAAGACCTTGCATACCTGGCTATGAGTAAAAGCAATATTTCCTTGGAAAGCGGCTAAGTGAAATCGCTTGTAGTAGCAATCAGTTCCTTAGGGGAACGTTGTTAAGAAAGTGAACTCTCGCTTTCACTTAGCTAACATTGTTTTGTATCAACTAATTAGAATTGACATTTGGAGGAAGATTCCTCTATTTGTATGGTTTCTGTGAGTAATGCCACTGTTATATGCGGGGAATATAACTCTTCCCCCCTTTGTTTCTTGTTACTGTCCTCAGTAACATTTGATACCTTGATATTTCTCAATTTCCTCTTTTTACATACAAGAAACAAATTATACAATCTTTTTCTAAATATTAACATTATGATACATATAATAACGAATATCATTATTCCATTAACAGGGGTAATTTCTTTTACAACATTATATCTAGGAGCAAGTGGTTTCAAATCTAATTTTAATTCATTTACATCAAGATGTGAATATTGAAATTGTATTTCGTGTTTTACGTAGGGCCCCTTTTGAATATAGAGAAGAGGAAATTTATGAATATAATTAGTTGGTTTTGGTTCTAGAGTACACTCATTGCTGAGATTGAACATGAATCATTTGAGTATACAATATTTGGTCCTGAAATATGAACAGTCTTTTGATAATTAACACATGTTTGTAATAAGGTTTCTTCTTTTTTGCTAAAGAAGAGGATATGTTCATTATTTAGTGCTTGGAATAATTGTACATCATTATTTACTATAGCAAAATCACATCCTGTTGTTTTAGTTAAATTACAAGTTGTTATACGTACATTATAATATACACATACATAAGATTGCGTACCCTTAGTACATGGTGTACTGGACCATTTTGACGCTGGTCCTTGTAAATAATATCTTTCAGAAGGAATTAGTATAGTATTATCAATAGTAGGTACAGGATAAATGGAGTACAATTGGTAATTATTAGCATCAGTAATAGGAACAGAAAGGATTACAATCAATTCAGTGTCCATCATTATCACTTGAGTTTTTGTGAATTTAAGGTTTTCATACAGGTGATAAGGGTCGGTATGTATTATCGATTTTGTAGGATAAATAGAATGCAAATGTTTTATGATATTGCGTAAATCCTCTTGAGAAAACAATTCCACACTGGTTATATCACTGAACGATAAACTGATGGTATCTTCTAAGGTCTTGATGATTCTTCTTAATTTATTCACACATATCAACACATATTGATATCGCTCTAAGAGGTCTATTTCAAAGTTTTCTTTTTGTAACACATATTTTATTATACCCAGATTAAGATTGACATGGTTCATTTCGTCATAAAATTTCTTTGCAACTGAGTTACTAAATGACACTAGTTTATTAATATGCTGAATCTCTTTATTATGACTTTTTCTTAATAAATCTATTTGGCCTTGCAGACTATCTAAGTCGTCTTGATCCAAATTACCAGATATAAACTTTATTGCTTTTCTAAGGCATTAATGAGACCTCTTTTGTTTCTACGTTTTGTTGGTAGGAGTTTATTTAATTCTTCACGAGTATCTTTTATAAGATTATTTAATTCAATAGATAAACATGGAAACGTATTATTAGCATTTAATACAAGGGTGGATACTCTATTTCTAGCATTGATATATGAGCGAGATAGGTTAGTTAAATTAAAATGGAACATAAATTTGTGATAATTGTTGACTATTACTGCGGGTCCGAGTGAATCAGCGTAGAATCCTTGAGTTTCTACTTGTTTGACGTTAATTGAGCCATATCCTGAGAGGAATATGAAAGAGAAAGTTTTTCCTCTTAGGTTTTACATCTCGAAAATTTCTGACATGCACTTTGCCATTTTTCATTGTGCAGTAAATCTTATTATCCTCTATCTTTGTTATAACTCCTTCATTCGTTGATTTTCAGAAAGCGTATGATTCAGTGGATAGGGATACTGTTTTTGACACATTGAAGGAATACCAAGTTGATCAAAAAACCATAAATTTAATAAAACTTACATTAACTAATACGATTTCCAGAGTCAAATTTTTAAATGAAGTTAGCGAGCCCTTCGAGGTAAAAACTGGGCTAAGACAAGGGGACAGTCTATCACCACTGCTTTTCAATTTGGTCTTGGATAAAGTCATGAGGACGTTTTGGGAGAAGAACGATTCAAGTGCTAAAATTGGTACAAAGAATAAGAACCTCAGAGTCAAAGGTTTAGCATTTGCTGACGACGTAGCGTTGTTTGCTGAATCAGAACAAGAAGCTATTAACCAAATTGATCAGTTAAAAGAAACGGCGGAAAAAGCGGGCTTACAGATTTCGTTGGTAAAAACAGAGATGATGACAAGTGATCAGAAATACACTAAGAAAATGATAAAAACAAATTATGGGAGCACCAGGGTCACTGACCGATTTAAATATCTTGGAGAAATAATTAGTAGCAATGGGACGGATAAATTGGCAATCGAGAACAAAAAAGGGAAATTGGAAAGATTAAATTTTTGTACAAAAAATATATACAATAAAAAGAACCTGTCTATCAATGCAAAATTACGACATTTTAATACTGTTGTTAGACCAGTCATCTTGTACGGCATGGAAACTACAAATATAACCGGAATGGAGAATTTGCTCAAGATAGAAAGAAGAATTTTAAGAAGGATTTATGGTCCTAGGAAAACACAGGAAGGTTATAGACTGAGATCGAATGCAGAAATTTATAGTAAAATTGACAACCTTGAAGTGATGATCAGAAAACGGCGACTTCAGTTCTACGGACATATGGTCCGCATGGATTGCTCAAGGTTAAACAAACAAATTTTTGATAAAATCTGGAACTATAAAGGACAAGGAGGCTATGTAAAACAAATGAAAGAAGAACTTCAAAAATTCAAAATTACTGAAGAAGATTGTCTAAATCGAATAGAGTACAGAAAAAAAATTTTTGGTCTCAAAATTCTTGTCGGGGAGAAGAAAAATCTCAACAGAGGAGAATGGACTGCTGAAAGAAGAGCTGCACAGTCGACCAGGATGAAAGACTTCTGGAAGAGAAAGAAGGAAACTAGACCTATAAAGAAGTGATATTTGCGTGGTCCTTGTTGGCCTGTCCGCGGTGTATATATAAACAGATTTTTAGATTTTTTGTTTCTGGTCCATGGGTTTTTTACATAAACAGTCTCTCCGATTTGATAGGAGTGTTGGAAAGTGGGATTGCTAGGTTTTGTAGTATTTTCTTTTAAGATGCGGAGTTGATCACTTTGTCTTTGGATATATTCATTGATCTTAGGAGAGGGAGAAAAAATGTGATCTAATGTGTTATAATAGGGTCCATAGAGGATGTTAAAAGGAGGTTTCTTGGTTGTTGAATGTATTGATGAATTATAATTCAAGATGGTGTTGATTAGGAGCTGAGCTAAGGGAGTGAATTTGTCATTATCCCTTGAGATACGTAGTTTTTCAAGCAATGTGAAGTTAAGTCTTTCCACAGGGGAGTTTGATGAGGAGTTCAGAGGGGTTGTTGCGTGGTATTCCACATTCGATGATTTACAATATTCTTTAATTAAGTTATTTTCAAACTCTCCGCCTTGATCATGCGTTATTTTCTTGGGTAGACCGTGATGTGAGAAATAGAATTGTAATTTGTTTAATACAGCCAGAGCTGTGCCATCCGGCAATATATAGGCTTGACCGTATTTGGAAAATACGTCAATAATTGTTAGAATTCGGGTTTGTTCAAAGTAGAACGTATCAATGTGGATCTGAGCAAAGGGGTAATCTGCCGTTATTGGGCCTTGATCTGTTACTTCGTTGGGGTGTCGCTCATATTTGTTTCGTTGACACAAGTTGCATTGATTAATTAAATTCCTAACTTGTTCTCTTAAATGAGGCCAATAGTATTCTGTTTGCAAATGCTCAATGGTTTCCGAGATTCCATTATGGTTAATTGAATGGTAATGTAAGATAAATTGTCTTTGTTTATCAGTGTCTTCGACGTCCTCTAGGAATTTTGAAGTTCTGATGTGAATAATTTCTGGCAGGTTCTAATAAAGGGAATTTCCAAAGTAATATCATCAAAATAGACAGCATATCTATTTGCAGTAATGATTACTTTCAATAAGTGATCTCTTAAGTCTTGGTAAAGATTATCCTGGGTGACTATCAAAATGTGTCGGGTATGTTTCTTAAAGAGCTTTTGTTCGATTATTTTTGGTGATTTTCCAATTTTGATAAAGAGTTGATTACGATTCTGATTTAAGTTTCTTTCAGAGACTTTTAGAGTGAAAATGGGATCTTCTTGATTTGAGTGTATCGTTTGATTATCAATATCATCCTGATATTTATCATTTCCAACTATGGCTACATTGGATTCTGTTTCTTCATTTGCATTAATTTCTATGCGTGAAAGGGCATCAGCGACAAAATTAGTTTTACCTTTTACATACTTAATGTCAAAATCAAACTCTTCGAGTTTAATTTTCCATCGGTAGAGCCTCGAACTTGGGTCTTTTAGAGTAAATAGCCACTGGAGTGGTCTGTGGTCGCATTCCACTTGGAAATGTCGTCCCCAAAGATAAGGTTTGAAATGTTTGCAACTATCTACTATACCGAGCAGTTCTCTTTCGATAGTTGAGTACCTTCGTTCGGCTGGATTGAGTGTTCTTGAATAATAAGCAACAAGGTGTCCTTTTTGTGAGAGAACACTTCCAATAGCAAAATCTGAACTATCAGTTGTCAGTATGAAGGGTTCATTGAAATCTGGATATGTTAAGACAGGAGCATTCATAATAAGCATTTTTAGTGTTTCGAATGCATTTTTATAATCTGGACTTTCAGTATCAATTTTTGAATCTTTTTTTTAAGCAACGTGTTATGGGCTGCGCGACTTTGCAAAGTCTTTAATTAATCTCCTATAAAACCTGTTAATTCAAGAAATTGTTTGATTTCTTTTGAGGTTTTTGGAATAGGGTACTGTTTTACTGCTTTTAGTTTTTCTGGGTTGCAATAAGGTGATTTACTACGTGTGATAATACCTTGTTAGAGTCTATTTACCTCTTTATTAATTATCTCGTTTATAAGGGGTGGATAGTGATAATTTTTCTGGTAAACTGGATCTTCGTTAGTGGTACTTATGTAATGTTTTACAACATGGGTGAATGATAAATCACATCTGGGTATTAAAATATATCAGGATATTGAGAGCAATGTTTGTAGATGGCTTCGTTCTCTAGATCATTTAGAATGTTGTGTTATGAGGTATTCTTTTATATACCTTAATGGTTTTAATGGATTTTTTTAAATTATTAATTATTAATTTAATGGAATTAATTTCTATTAGTTGAATGTCTACATTTTCGAGTGGTTTGACCAATATGGCTTAAATTGTGCTTCTATTTATTAATTTCTGGCTAAAGTTGTTCTCTTAATTCTATATTTTTATCATGATAATTTTCTTGTTGGTGAATTAAGTCCATTTCTTCAGAATAGGGAACTTCGTATTGAGTGTTCTCAACCCATTCTGCATTGAGGGGGTTTTCAGATTCTTCATGAGAATTAAGGTTACTTCTAATGGTTGACACGCCTGACATAGGCTTTGGGAAATTTTGATTTTGTGGGGTGAACCGTCTTCCAATGTTATTTGGAGTGGGGTAAGGACGATTCATTGGAAATGATGGTCTTGACATAGGAACATTTCTCTGTATAGAGTTTTGAGGAGCTTGTTGAGGTGTGCTGGGCCAACTTCGTCTCATTGGACTGTTGGACTGGTTTTGAGAATTTTGTGCATATACATTCTGTGATAATTGAGAGACTTGAGGTCTGTTGAATGGAGAGAATCCTGAAGATGCAAATGGATTATGATTAAAGTTACCAAAATTGTTAGGTAGTGGTTTTGAGTTGATAAATGGAGGTTTAAAAGGGACGAATTTGTCGAGAGGTTGTTTATGTCCTCCTCTTAATTGATCCATATATTTTTCGTGAGCTCGGTCATTATCATATGACCTGCAAATTCTAAGTGCATGACTGAAATCGGTAATTTGAGCATAACGCAAGTATGCTCTATAAGGTTCCAAAATTCCGGCTTTAAAAGTGTTGAGTGCTAACTCATCTATTTCTCTGAGTTTTAAATCTAGAATCTGGTCTCGGTAATTTAATTTACAAAGACTCTTGAATCTGATAATCAAAGAATCAAGGTGTTCATGATAAGTGGTATACGATTCATTAGTTTTTTGAAAGCAATTCGAAATCTCTTCTAATAGGAGACGCTCATTTCTAACGTCACCGTATTTTCTTACTAATTTATCTTTGAATCTGTTATAATTGCTATTGGCATCTACATATAATATACTGCGTGCTTCTCCTTTAAGCTTAGACTTAATTACATTAAATAAAAGTTCATTAATTAATTCTGCATGAGGTATTCCCTGCGCTCTCTTGAAATTATTGAAAAAAGAGTCACATCGGGCAATAAAATAATCTAAACTACAGATTGAACTGCCATCAAATTCGGGCAATAATTGAATATGTGCATATTCGAATTTAGAAAGCAATTCTGCTTCGGCCATTTTTACTTATTAACTTAAATAATAGTTACTTTCTTTAAAAATTAATTAATTGATATATTAATTATTATTAAAATTCAAATATTATTATGTAAAATTGATATATTACTTATTAATTTATATTAAAATTAGAATAAACCAGGCTATCTTAATTTGGGTTAACAAGAATATTTCCTTTGAACGTGAAATAGGCTTAGACCTCTGCACTTTGTTCAAACAGAAAGACACTATGTAGAGAATTTGTATTGAATATCCACTTACAGGCTTGAAAAGATGAACAGCAATTTCAGCATCCTCGGTCTGCAGCGGACAGCTGGGCAGCTTCTTCTTGAGAAAACAGCCAGGCAGCTTCTCTCCTCGACGAGTCGGTTACTGCTGGTGAATGGTGGAATCGGCAGTCAGGTCCTGCTGGCGGTCAGAAAGGCCCCTTTGAAGTTGTGCAGTCACCTAAATTTTGTTTGGTAGAGCTGCAAAGCGGAAGACTTCTCCCAGGGTTGTCGTTCCTTCAACAGTTCCTTCTTGGTCTTCTGGCTAGGAAGACGCTGCTCGATCCCAGAGCGGGCCCCCACTTAAATGTGTGCCCTTAATTAGGCAATGGTCACTCAAGGTTCAATACCACCGTTGCAATTTACCAGACTTTTCGGAATGAAGTATTCAGCAGTGAAGTTCCAACAATAGTTTTATTCTTCAAATTAGAAAGACCTGGTTACATACTAAGTTACAGGTTGACTTATGGACTAGATGTGAACATTGAGGGCAAATGGCTTCCGTCTTTTATAGTTTGGCAGAAGCGGTAAACACCCGAGAGGGTTCCAGAATTCCTTTCTTGAAATACATGTCATGTTACGATAAGCTTGTTTATGACCCACTTACAGAAAGAGGAAACTTCTAGAAGACCTTGCATACCTGGCTATGAGTAAAAGCAATATTTCCTTGGAAAGCGGCTAAGTGAAATCGCTTGTAGTAGCAATCAGTTCCTTAGGGGAACGTTGTTAAGAAAGTGAACTCTCGCTTTCACTTAGCTAACATTGTTTTGTATCAACTAATTAGAATTGATATTTGGAGGAAGATTCCTCTATTTGTATGCTTTCTGTGGGTAATGCCACTGTTATATGCGGGGAATATAACTCATAAACCTAGGGTCCCTTGGTTTTCAACAGTGCATTCCTTCTTAAGACAGAGCCAGTTATGAATGAAACGGAATCAAATCTGGATTCCACAGTACAAAGCGGCACAAAATCAAAACGGCCAGAAGAAACAAACAGTTCTCATATTGATGACCCTCCAGCAGGAAGCTCGTCGAATGAAAAGGAGACCGATGAAAGTTTGAAAGGCCCTCATTCAGAGACGGCCACTTCATCCAAAAAAAGACGCCTTCAAGATAGATGTACGCCACCTTCGCACATTACGGAAGCTATTGAAAAACTGGAGTCCATACAATCAAAACTTGCAACAGAGACAGAATTTGATGTTTGGAGTCGCAGTTTGGCCAAGCAACTCAACAATATGGAGACTTGGAGAGCTCTAGATCTTCAAATGCAAACACAGACCCTTGTTTCTAAAGAAATGATAGCGTACGGGAGAAGTAAAGCACATATTTCACCTGGGAACGTTTACCCCTCCGGTCCGTCTACCTACCAATCTCCTAATTGTCATTACAACGGTGAACCACCTCAGCCTAGGGGCTACCTGACATCACAATTATTGGAGATGCAACCAGTCACACGAGAAGACCTTGAACGCCCGGGAAGAAGCTCATTACCAGATGAACATTATAATAATGCGGAAGACGACAGCATGGGTTCTTTCATATCATCCATTTTACTCATTTGATTAAATGTGAATGTTAAGTGTTGTGTTAGTTTGGTGTCATTGTAGGTAAAACAATAGAAACAATAGAAATGTTTCAAAAGTCATTAAACAGTATTTATTTAACGAACTGTAACAGGGAAAGTTTCAATAACAAAAGAGTTATCATTCTACCTGTACATTGCACATAATTCAAGTTTAATGAAAATTTGTTTACATCGCTCTATCACAATTCTGAACACTGCGTAGCAATGTATTTGGTGTACTGAGACAGTGGCTTACAGTATCTCTCATGAATCATCTCTTTCTGCCATGGCACTGCTCCAATTACATTGAAATATTCAAAGTAGTACGGAAAATTTCGATATATCTTCGCGTTTCACATCCCCTAGACCCCAAAACCACCGTCAGTTCAAAAGTTTATACATAACTTATGTATATATATATATATATATAAGTTTCTTGTGGACACGATAACTGACTTTCAAAGTTTTACATAATATGTATCCCTTTAAAATCTCGGACGAGTTCGTTAGTAGGCACAATCGGTCGAAGGGGGGTGAAAATGGGGGGCTTTTTTTTTTCCAAAAGGTGATATATCCCTACAACTCTCTTAATACGTGAAATATCTAAACCATTCAAAGTTCATACTATGTGTCGGAGAAGTTCCAAAAATGTATGTTAAGAAAGTTTTTTGATAGCACCAACCATTGACCAAAGGGGTGGAAAAAAGTGGGTTTTTCGGGAAACAGTAATCATATCTCTCATAATAGGCACAATATCAAACCCGTACTAAATGGAAAATATTCCCCTAATAATTACATAAAACTTTTGTCTGAAAGAATTTTCGATATGACCCACCATTACGCCAAGGGATGAGAAAAATTATTTCGGAATTATAAGAAAATGCCAAGAGCCATCAGAGGTTACCATGACAACGCTTCTAAATTGATAAGGGATGAGCTATCAGAGGTTGCCATGACAACGCCACTGCCCGAGATAACATTCAGTTTTCCATCTGACTCCGTGGGAAGCGACTTTGGTGACGTAACTGGTAGCATGCTGAAATTCTATGCCCAAGGTCGCGGGTTCAAAGCCGGCCGAAGTCGTCGGATTTTCTAAGAGCGGTAAAAATCCCTTAGCATGCTTTCCTTAGGAGGGGAAGTTCCAACGTTCGTTGCAAGTTGCTGGTTGCGGTGGCATCTAGTTGCCAAGTTCACAGCTAGGTGTCGTTGACGGTAGTATTTGGAACCAAAATTAGGAACTAGGCTACTACTTGAAATTGACCGTCTGCAGTCCTAACCTGAATTACAGACTAATACAGCCATCACAATTAACACCGTTTATCAGACACATTCTACACACACCCAATGTATACGGGGTTACATGACCACGTTGTCGCAGCCCCTAAACTGAGGAACCAACCAACATCTCTGCGGGAGATACAATTTTGTGTGAAGAAGTAACAGGCTGATAGTTATACATCAGTTCCAAACCTTACATAAGGACAGTGTGACCACAAGTATAACAAGTAGTTCCGTGAAGAACTAGACAGTCTATTTTCATATATCCTACTTATGTTAATTGCCTCTATCTACATACAAAATTTCAGTTTGATTGCTCTATTAGATTCGTAGATATTGAGAACCGACTAAATATCTCGGATGGTCGCCATGTTGGAATTTTATATGTAGGTCCTAGAGTTATGTACTGTTACATGAAGATTATTGTGTACGTGTAGCATTCAAACTTCAATCGCATGATTAGGACACAAGAAGTAACAAGGAGATTTTAAAATTTCGCACAGCTGCCATTTTGTGGTTATGGAAACAATTGAAATAAATTAGATGTCAGTGGATTAACATTCGTATAAGGATTTACTGTACCAAGTTTCACTGCATTCGGATGGTTAAATTGCGAGAAACGTCCATGTGAATATTTATACTTCGCGTCGCCGCCATGTTGGATTTGTGATCACCAGGTTATTTAAAGTCCTATAGTTGAACATAAGTTCATAGCCCTTATGAACATAAAAAATATCAGTTTGATTGCTATAATGGATTCGTAGATATTTAGAGCTGTCTAAATATTTCGCATGCTCGTCATGTTGGATTGTTAAATGTATAGGCCATAGAGTCATGTACCATTAAAGGAAAATTATTGCGTAGGTTCATTATTCAAACTTTCACCTCAATCGCATGATTACCACACAAGAAATAAAACTTATTTTTAAAATTCGCAAAGCCGCCATCTTGAGGTTATGTAACAATTGAACTAAATTAGATACCAGTGCATTACAATGTGTATAAACATTTCCTGTACCAGATTTCATTGCGTTTGGAACATTAAATCGCGAGAAAGTTCTATTTAACATTTTCAAAGTAGCTTGGCCGCCATGTTCGTTTTGTAGTTAACCGGGTTTTGAAAGTATTTTAGATGAACTTCCAGTAGTGCCTTTTATCTCCGTACAAAGTTTCAGGGTGATACCGCTAATAGTTTCAGAGATATAGAATGCCGGTGAAATATTTCGCACATCCTTCATCTTGTGGTTATGTAAACAATTGAACCAAGTTAGGAGTCGGTTCATTACAATGTGTATAAACATATACTGTACCAAGTTTTATTGCGTTTGGTTGGTTAAATCGCGAGAAACGTCTATTTAAATGTCGCAAATTCGCGTGGCCGCCATGTTGGTTTTGTAGTTACCAGTTTTTCTAAAGTCACATAGGTGAACTTCTAGTAGTTTCCTTTATCACCGTAAAAAAATCCAGGGTGATATCAGGAATAGTTTCGGAGATATTGAATGCTGGTGAAATATTTCGCACAGCCGCTATGTTGAATTGGTGAGACGTAACAAAATTTGAAGAGCACGGTCGGGGTCGACCAGAATAGTGTTATGAACTTACCGAGTTTCATTGAAATCGCTCCAGCCATTTAGAAGTTATTAGGGACACTCACACCTCACACACACACACACACACGGACAAAAGGTGATCTCATAAGCCTATTTTTTTTTCAAAATTGAAAATAGACTAAATATTAACCCCAAATGACAAGAAGGTTACCATCCCCATAAAACAATAAAATGTTAGAGATATGCATAGAAAGACGAAATAAAAAGTTAATTAAGCTCCAATTGAAAAATACTTTCTCGCAATAAATGAGGTCTGATCCTTGTTCGAAAATCTGCATATTTTGCCTATTATAACCTATCCCCTAGTTTGCCCGGTGAAATCTACCTCCGCCTTCAGGCGTGCCGAGAGGAATTTTAATAGCACCAAATGCTTCTATATATTGATTATTGAGATTTCATCGAACTGCAGACATTATGGGTAAAGAGAAAAGCAACATGAAAATCTGAAAGCCAATGCAAAAGGTATGGCAGTCCTGGTATTGGACTGAAAATATCACGTGAGGAGATTATTGACTCACCTACATGATCCATAATTGATTCCACCTGATATTTTAAGTGTGTAGCCATTTATACAACTGACCGTGGATATAAACAATGTGTAGCCCATATTAAATAATGGAACTGCTTAAAATAATGGACGATGCTATTGAAGCGTGGCTCGGGCAGTAAATCAGCTCTCGCGCGGTACATCAGTAACCTGAACTGCCCATACGTCACCCCATTCTCATCATTATCCACGTCCCGTATGCGAGCCAAATGAAGGATGTTAATATCAGAGAAGGCGTGTCTTATGTAGAAGACGAGCTTAAAGAAGACAATGAATAAGTTTCACTTATTCTGAATTATTACACAACAGAAGTAACACTCTCCATTGATAAATA